>JAPFBL010000090.1:0-1200000 GCA_026182355.1 Hermatobates lingyangjiaoensis
AACAGAACTAAACTTTTAGATGGAGCCGGAGTCAGAGATATCAAAAATTTCATTGGATCCAACTCTAACCAAAAATTATTCACAATTGATATTGAAGCAAAATACTGTATCATAGACTAGTTTTAGTGAACCGATATTCGAATAGAACTTTTGGTGGAGCTGGAGCCAGAACTAAAGTTTTAGATGGAGCCGGAGTGGGAGCTGGAAACAGAACTAAACTTTTAGATGGAGCCGGAGTCAGTGATATGAAAAATTTCACTGAATCCAACTCTGAACCAAGAATTATCCACAATTGATATTGAAGCAAAATACTGTATTATTGACTAGTTTTAGTGAAGCGATATTCGAATAGAACTTTTTTAGCTGGAGAGCTGGAGCCAGAACTAAAGTTTTAGATGGACTTGGAGTGGGAGCTGGAAACAGAACTAAACTTTTAGATGGAGCCGGAGTCAGAGATATGAAAAATTTCACTGAATCCAGCTCTAAACCAAAAATTATTCACAATTGATATTGAAGCAAAATACTGTATCATAGACAAGTTTTAGTGAACCTATATTCGATCTGGTTCACTGACCGCGTGATGTAGTATCGTGAAGGCCCTGGGCCACTCCAAACCACCGTATTGTGGTCTGAAGTTGCTAAAGGGCAACACGTAGAATGCATCAACCTAGTTTGATTTTGTACTATCTCCGAAAAGATTAAAATAGGTCGGTCAACAGCCTCTTGTTAACTTTTGACCAAGAGGTGTTAACTTTCTGTCAGATGTAGTTTCATATCTATTAGGTGTATAAAATATTATTTTAGTTCAAATTTAAAAGCATATAATTTATAAATTTTGTGCAAATATAAAGAAAATGCCAGTAGGCAGTGACAACTAATATCGATGAAAAGTTCTTGAAACATGTTACATAATTATGGATGCTCGACCTGGTTACAAGCTGCGAGAACTAATAAAACACTTATACAGATAGTTCAAAATAAATGCGCACGTCTTATGGCTGGGGCACCTTGGTATGCCAGAAATGTGGATATTCAAAGAGACCTCAGGTTAGAAACAATTGACCAATTCACGAGTAGACTGGTGACCAATGAGGACACGAAAATTCCAACCCATCCAAACCCCCTTATCCAAAGCCTATCCCAAATAATTCCCCAAACACATCCACATTAGAAGCTGTTATTAAAATAGGTGGCCAAATCCTTGAAAAAGACTGACAAGACACGACACAATGAGACCAAACGACTACGAAATGACGACGGACGAACCACATAATAAAAAAAAAAATACAGACATTTACTTACTGACCCCACCACCACAGCAGGACAATAATTCAGCAGTAGTAGGTCTGTGACCTGGAACTGCTAATACAACGTGCACAACAGTGCGCGGAAAAATCGTTGGTCGTTGGTCGTTGGTTACATAATGAAACTTCCACTCGCATCATGTAGATATTAGCTTTATAATGATCCTTAACCCATTTACATTTTACAATTTTTACTTAATATTCAGATAATTTTCCAATCTATAATAATTAAAAATAGAAAATAGTTGTTTTTATTTTATATTCTATTTTATGATTAATTTTTATTTTATACAAGCTGACTGCGAACTCCGTACCGCCAAATGTTAGAATAAGTCGTGTTACCTTTAGCTTTTTTAACGTACCTGTCATACATTTATAATTAGAAAAAATTACTAAGTATATTTTACTTAAGTAATATATTGCCTTAAATACCTGCAAAACATAAATAAAAAACATCAGATAATTGATTCCATGATATATTAAACTATTAGAATATTGTTGATGAACTTTATCTTACTTCTCGATGAACTGTTTATTACTTCTGGCTATAAAATATATTCTACAAATATATTTTTTATTCTAGTGCTTGTAAATATATAACATTTTTTAATTCCATATCTAGTGCAAAAACAAATAAATTTAATGGTGAACACCCGGATTTTGTACTAACTCCGAAAAGATTAAAATAGGTCTATCGACAGCCTCTTGTTAACTTTTGACCAAGAGGTGTTAATATTATACTAACAAGGTACTAACTTTGTGTTAGTACCATCAGATATACTAACACAAAAATTTAGTGATTTTCTTAAAAGCTCTCTCTCTCTCTCACTCACTCTCTCTGTCACTCTCTCTCTCTCTCTCTGTCTCTCTCTCTATCTCTCTCTCTCTCTCTCTCTCTCTCTCTCTCTCTCTGTCACTCTCTCTCTCTCTCTCTGTCTCTCTCTCTATCTCTCTCTGTCTCTCTCTCTGTCTCTCTCTCTGTCTCTCTCTCTGTCTCTCTCTCTCTCGTCTCTCTCTCTGTCTCTCTCTCTCTGTCTGTCTCTCTCTTTCTCTGTCTCTCTCTCTGTCTCTCTGTTTCTCTCTCTGCCTCTCTCTTTGTCTGCCTTTCTCTCTCTCTTTCCGTGTGTGTATTTGTTTATCTATTCCGATGTTGAAGTATTAAAGTTCACGATACGACCAAAAATCATTACATCCAAATTGAATACATAATACTAGATTAAAAAAGATTTTTAATGTAATAGGAGATATAGCATTTAAAATAATGGGCTCCGGAGCTGATCTGATTTTAGGTCAGCTTTAAACTCCTGTTCTAAATAGTACTTGGAATCACGTAGGTTCGGAACCAACCTCTTTCTGTTCTCACCAAGGCACTTTGTTGAATTTTTTAATCTCCCATACACAAAATTTAGCCTCATACCTAAGTTTACACTTCCAGTATTCAGCATAAAGGTAAGCTACACATTACACAATACCTATAATCACAAATCCTGAAGATGCTGACCTTTTAATAATTTATTATTATTTAGCACTAATATTGCATTTGAACTTTGTAATCCTCTAAAATTAATTATTTCATTCTTTTGAACCGACTAAATGCTAAAAGCAGAATAAATAAAAGTATTACATTAATAAGGGCATTTTTTCATAAATGTTTTCCTCTGTTGTGAATAGGAAAAAAAACAAATATGTAATATTTGGCCAATGTGTTTTTCTACCTTTGAATCCAAAAGGGTTGAATATTTATTTATCTCTCAAAAAAAAATGCACGATTTACATATGATCATAAGTTTTATTTTCATACATATTTTTAAATAAATATCTGTTTAATTTATGAGTTTTTAAAAAATTAATATATACTTATTTAATGTGTTGTTTTGAAATCATTCTAAAACGCTGTTTTTATTCTATTGTAAATTTCCCATATTTCAATATATAATATACAGTTTTTGTTATACTTCTTAAAAAAATAATTTATATATAGGTATATATAAGTTTAGGGGCCAGGTTAGCTCAGTGGTTAACGTACTCGGTTCTGGGCTGGTATTCCGGGGTTCGATCTCCACTTGGCCCTCAATTTATTCACGCAGGAGGAGAAATAAATCTTAGTACTAGGAGAGGACGTTAAGTCGTCCGTCCCGAGTCTGTACGATGATAGGTACTCATTAAAGATCCCTACTAGAAATGCATTTGAGTTAGGCAAAATTTAGGACTCCCGATATAAAATCTGTAGAATCACCGCTTAAACAAAAACGGTTGCTGGTAAACGGCTGACGTTTCACCCGCTAAGGGATCCGTTTAAACAGTTTTACTTTATACTAGGCTACTCGTGACCCTTTGTGTCACTCAGAAATTATAGGAATGGTTATTGAAATAAATTCACTGAACATGATTGACAGGGATAATTTTAATTGTTGTTTTCTTGTTATTAAGGCACGGAAACACACTCTTATATGGCCCAAGCTTTTGATAAAGTATTTTTAACATGATTCAAGATATACACACAATAAGTATATTTAGCTAAATACAAAGCATTTAAAAGTAAAAAAAAATCATTTATTTTATCATATAAATAATTAAACATCAATTCAAGTTATATAGACAATGAAATATATTCAAAACAAAAAAAACTTGTAAATTGAAATATTCAACTTATTTACCCAGCATAAAATAAAATTAATGAAAGGAATGTGTCTTTATAATATTACCTTAAAACATTTGAATTTTATCTGACAGATGTGTTCAAGTTTGTTTTAAAATTATTCATTTTTTTAATGTAGTACTTTATTATATATTTCTTACATCTATTTATAATATATTTGCACTACTATTAAAGCGAGAACGCAAGCCTCTGGGCTACTCTGGCTCCATGTCTTTATTATATTACCAGTGTTTATAATTTGAAAATTTTAATTTTTTTTTTGTTTTTGTTACATTTCTATATAATACATTTTACTACTGTCATCGATGAGCACAGCAAGCGACTGGCTACCCTGGATCCATGCCTTTACTTCATTACCATTGTTTATATTATTCAAATTTTAAATTCAAAAATATTTTTGTTATATTTATTTTTAATATATTTGTACTACTGTCATCGGCGAGCATGCAAGCCAGTGGGCTATCCTGGCTCCATGCCTTTAGTTTATTACCAGTGTTTATTACTACGCAAATATTAAATTAAAAAAATTTTTTTTTACATTTATATATAATATTTTTTGTACTACCGTCATCGGCGAGCACGCAAAACACTTTGTTACCCTGGCTCCAATTTTGGGAATATAGTGATAATTTTCTTTTATTTAACATTATTCAGGTAATAAATAATATATATTTAATTTCAGATCTCTACCTCCACGGGAAATGGATGAAAAAACAAACAAACTCACGAACTTTATATATAGAGATTTAGTGATAAATTCTTAGTCTCATGTTAATATTGTAATTTCAAACAAACATTTTTTGATTAATTTTGTAGGGTTTTATTACTTTTTCAAAGTATTCAATTTTTCATTTCTTGCCATTTAATATCCCCCATCACTCTCTCTCTCACTCTCTCTCTTTGTTTGTCTTTCTCTCTCTTTCTGGGTGTGTGTGTGTGTGTTTACCTATTCCAATGTCGATGTATTAAAGTTCACGATACGACCAAGAAACATTACATCCAAATTGAATACATAATACTAGATCAAAAGAGATTTTTAATGTAATATTCCACACATTTATTTTTCATAAATTTAAATTACTCAAATGTACAATACAGGCTTCAGGCTTTTAAGTACAAAAAAAGCATTTTCCAAAATGCTTTATATTTTTAACCAGTGATGTTATGCAGCAAATGTTTTCTTAGCATAAAGTTAGTTTTCGTCGCCTATTTAATATAATTTTATAATTTTTATTCATATATTTGTAAGGGTTTCATTGCTTCTATTCGTATTATTACTACTCCACACCAAATAATTGACATTGTTACTTCATTGAATTAGGTATTATTGAATTTATTTTCTATAAAACTGTATTAAAAGTGCAGCTTTGATAGAGTTTATACATATGCGTGATCTTTAACTTTAATCAAGTACCCAGATGTACAGAATCTTAAAGAAACCTCTACGTTACATAAGCATATCCAGTGATATTACTAAATTTCTGAATATAGAGTATAGTCTATGGTTATATGATATAGTAAGGATAGAAAAACATATTTATGTTGGTCAGTTGGTAACATGGCTCCAGTTGATATCCTTGTAATAAGCACATACTTATAACTTTTCCAAATTGACAAAACATTAATTATACCAGCAACTTTATTAGTATCTGTATTATAACATATTATATGAATTTTTGTTAAATTATAATAATATCTATTATAATACATATTTACAAATTATTATAAACAAAATAATTTAATATTTTATTTTTAATTATTAATAATAATATGCAATTTATAAATATTAAACTTTATTTAAAGATTAAACAACCCTTCCTTTAATCAACTGAAGCAATGATTTCCGAAAATTTGGCACCGAATGAAGTAGCTAAATTCATGAGCATGTACGGTCTTTCTGTTTCATAAATTTTATTGATCCGAATTTTTTTAAATTACATTAAAATCACAGCAGCATTTTCTCAAATGTTTTAGTCCATGTCGCATTCTCAGTGTACTGTTTATTGTTGATACATTAATCCTGTTTCAAAGTTTGTTTTTTACATATTTACAAATATGTATATAATCATATTATTTTAAAAATCCATCGGAACTCCTGAATCATTGTTATAGTTGTCCGAACAGTTTTGAACGTAGTAAATTTTCAAGTAGTCCTAATAAAAACGTTCTATGTGCCTTAAATAAGTATTTGTATAATCATACTTTGTTTATTGTTATCTATGATACCAAAAACATACATGTATTTAACTTTAACATGTTATACATACATTTTCTCCACATAAAGGATAAGCTACTGACTATGTAAATCAGGAAAATGATAAATATTACATTTTTTTTTTTATATAATTAGATAATAATATAACCATCTTACCTCGTATGTTGATTTGAGAGTTTCCCGACTGATTTCAAACACTATTCAACTTCAAACACAACCGATATAAATTGTTAGAATGCATGTTTTTATAACCTTTAATCAACTGTAAGGTTTTAAAGGTTATAATATTTAATCAAATTGTAAGGTTTTTTATCCACTGTTTAACTGGTGGATAAATCTATAATTTCTACATTTTATATCTATTATTACATTTACGTTCGATTTCCTATTTTTATTATTTTCTCAATTATTATAAAGTCTATTTGTGTTCGATTTAGTTTTGTTATTGATCTAAATTAAATATTCATTTCATGTTTCTAAATTACTACTGCATAAATTGCCTACTTCATTAAGCAATAAAGGTTACTAGCAAACTGAAACAAAGAAGGTTATTCAAGACAAGGTTATAAAGCAACACTTATTTTATATTTCTTCCATTAAAATTCCATACAATTTAAAATATTTCTTATAAGTGTTTGTATGTTATAAGAAAGTTTAATAACTTATTTCAATAACTTTTTAATAATGATTACAGGCAGTTTACATTTTTTTTCGTCAAGTTCTGATCGTTAATGATACAGCAATTTATGAAACTCATTAAAACTTTGGCAATTTTAACAAAATAATATAAATGTACAATTTTTTTAATCTTGTATAGATAATAATTTTTTTTAATTTGTTTTATCCTAACTTTTTTTTAATGTTTATTTGTTCGCATAAGTTTGCATCTTTGTAATTATATTGTCATTAATTAACTGTCTTTTTTTATAGTCAACTAATTATTTTTTCAGATTTTATTTATTTCCTTATTAAATAGTAGCTTAATCAATTTATTCTTCCATTGTGTGGAATATTTTATAGGTTTGTTAACTTGGAGAATAGTTATGTTTTATTTACAATCTCTATTTAAGAAAATATCACAAAATATCGCCAAAACCAAAGAGATTGTTTTATTTTGAAGTACATCCATAATCAAGAGTAACTATTATCAGAAGTTGATTCTTCATATTTCATGAAATTTCTAAAACCGGTTGAGAGTTTAATCTAAAGTAAATTCAATATTGTTATTTATTACAATAAACATTGTGCTTTGGAAATAATTTGTTTGTTTTTTTTTAGTTCTTCAATTGAATATTTATAGATAAGACAGGACAACGTCGGTGCAGTTAGCTATTATGTTAATAATTAAAAACTAAATTAAGATTAGTTAAAGTTAATACGACATTCATTGACTGTTATGGGCACAAAGTTTGCCGGGTAAGTTAGTGATTAATAAATTAAATTTTCATTGAAGTAATATGATGACCTCTAGAGTGTCCACAACATTCCGGATGTAGGCCCAGTAACACTTCCGCCACAAACACACACAGGTTCACACAAGATAAAAACAAAAATAACTTCAACATCCACTAATGAACTTAAATACATTAAAACCATTGAATTACAAAATTATATTTTGTCATTATTTTTATACTTTTCTTATCTTAATGTAAAAAATAATATAAACATTCGAAATTCCTTTTATGGTGAAACCAATTATTGATGTTTAGTTTACAGTTAATACTGTTATATATATATATATATATATATATATATATAAAAAGATTTCACATAAACACGTGAAACAACAATCAATGATCAAACCACAATATTCAGTTGGGTTTTTGACTCTGACGAAGACCGCTTGTTACGGTTGAAAGATCTTAGTCTTGTTTTCCCATTTCTTATTGTGGTTTGATCATTAATTATATATTATATATATATAATATTATATATATAATATATATGCACTAAAAAGAAACGCTATTGGCGTCACTTATCTCCAAAAATTTTTTATTTTCAATAATTTTAAAAAGTTTTGTGAATCTCTTTTGCTAGAAACTCTTCTAGAGAGTTCTAAATTTTAAATATCCTATTAATAAGTTCAAATCAGTAGCTACGAATAAATAATTTAATGGTTCAAGTTTTTCCCACTGATATTATCCTAAAGTTTCAGATCTTACATTCCTTCACAATTTAACTCCCAATGGTAATTTGGGTATTCTCAAAAGGAAAGCTATTAATAACCAGAGAGGTGACAGTTTCTTAATTATTAAACCTGCTGACATTGGCTCAACTTTTATACTCATGAGCCCTGAAGTCTAAAGTCATGAAACAATGGGGCTGTCTTTTAACTCTTCTTTTCGCCATATAATTCCTTTAGATTTTACTCTGTATTCCCTAATGACTTAGTTTCTGTTCCAAAGTGTTTTTCTCTGTAATTTAATATATATATATAATATATAATATATATTTGTTTAAAGGTCGGGAACACTTCCAACGTTTTCCGGTCCTGTTTCCTTTTCCTTTTCCTTAATTTTTCCTAACGAAAGTTTGAATTTGGAAAAAATGACGAAATTAAAAGTAAAGTGGTTTTAAAGCCCAACACTTTAATAAATCATTTTTATTCAAACCACAATTGTTGGAAACAAGACTAATCTTTGTAAAAAATTTTGTAAGTAAAAACCCAACTCGTTTTTAAAATTTAATTTTGCCTTTGATTTATTTTTAAAGGAAATTTTAAATAAAACCGAAACGTTGGCGGTGGAATTTCCAAGCTCCGGTCCCTTGCCTTTTTTTTTTCCTAAACAAGGAAATCTAATATATATATTTTTTTTAATTATAATTTATATATATATATAATTACAAGAAACAAGGTTTCCATCAATTATATAATAATAGGACAAATTTTTTTTAACAAATGAAAACAATTTCCCACACCATTGTTTATTTTTTTTATTATAAAATTTTTTTATTTTATATTAATTTTTTGATGAAAATACTAAAAAAATATAAAGCAAAGCTGTAAAACCCCATAAGAGGGAAAATTTAAAACAACAAGTTTTAATTAATTTGGAATTAAATTTAAAATTTATTGGTTTCCCTCTCAATTTTTGAATTAAAAACAATTAACTGAAATTGGCTTTTTAATCTTTCAATTAATTTCAATTTTCTAGTTTTTTAAGGTTCTTTCCAATAATTTCTTTCAAAACTGGCACTAACCAAACTTTGTGATTTTTTCAATGAAAATTGCTTATTTCCTTTGGAGTTAATTCCTAAAAAAAAAAATTGTTTTTAGGATATTTTATCTAAGTTTACAATATCATTTTTATAAAGAATGTTTGTTTAATTTCATTGATAATTACAAATAAGTTCTTTATTTCTATTCTGCAATACATCATAATTTCATTTAAGTATCACTTATAAAAGTAACAAATATATATGAATATATATATATATATTAGTACAAGTTGGGAGCAGATTCTCATTTAAACATATTTGATTGAAATAAACGGCAGGTTCCGCATTCACGACTTTAATACTCGTCCTTTCCAGTCTCCTGATTATTTCTCTTTGAGTGGAGGGAAGTTTCCACAAAAGTTGTCCTAATGACATGTTACAACACTTTAGGAACTCAGTCACTGTTTAAAAACACTTCAGTAAAAATGTTGTTTAATCAAGTGCATTCCGTATTTCAGCGTTTCTTTTGATTCACTAGCTGCTCTGGCGTGAGTTTTAATCAAGTGCCTTCGGTATTTCAACTCGATATTACAACATTTTTACTGAAGTATTTTTAAACAGTGACTGAGTACCTAAAGTGTTGTAACATGTCATTTGGATAACTTTTGTAGAAACTTCCCTCCACTCAAAGAGAAATAGTCAGGAGACTGGAAAGGACGAGTATTAAAGTCGTGAATGCGGAAGCTGCCGTTTATTTCAATCAAATATATATATATATATATAAATATTAAAAAAAATAAACATATTTTAAAACTAAAAAATGTTAATCTTTAAACGTAACAATATTTTTGTTAGTAACATACAAGCTGTTGGCAACTATTAAAGAAGGGTGTACCAACTTAAACGAGTAATGTTCTCTACACACTCGACCTGTTTCAGGCATTGTTCAGGCATTGATTTGTATTTTCACTATAAACTCTCAGGGTCAGTCTAAAAGGTGAGTAGTATCTGAAATCGATTTATTTAGGAAGGAAATTTTAAAAGGAGATATAATATATATATATATATATATAATATATTAATATTATATATATGCCCAATTTAACTTTTACACTTTTTTTATCCATCTTTTTCATTATCGGATAAGAAAAAGTGTAAAAAGTTAAATTGGGCATTACTTTTAATAAACGTTGTTGATAAATGATAGGCCTGTCTCCCTCATATTATTTATATTATATATATATATATATATAATATATATATAATGATTTTACATAAAACACGTGAAATAACAATCAATGATCTAACCACAATAAGAAATGGAAAAACAAGGCTAACATAATATCAGTTGGGTTTTTGACTTTGACGAAGATCGCTTGTTTCGGTTGAAAGATCTTAGTCTTGTTATTCCCATTAATTTGTGGTTTGAATCATTGATATATATATATATATATATATATATATATATATATTATATATATCAATGATCAAACCGCAATATGAAATTGAAAACAAGACAATGATCACAGACAAAAATGTGGTTTTTGTCAGAGTCAAAAACGAATTGAATCAGAGTCAAACCCAAATTGTGGTTTGATCATTAATTGTTTTTTACGTGTTTATGTGAAATCTTGTGTATATATATATAATATATATATATATATATATAAACACTATTTTCCTTTTTTGAGCTTTGAGTCTTCGTGAGACTACCCTGTTAACCTGATATATGCAGAAACAAACGAAAGAGGATTAGAAGGTGGCCAGGGACTGGGCCTGGCCTACATCGCTTTCACTATCCTTCTAACTTCACAAACCTTCTCCTCTTATCCCAGCTCCAATCTAGGGCGTTGTGCAATCCGTGCAGAAATATGGATGATACAAGGGTTACTGAACGGAGTCTCAAGGGTACCAGTCAACCCTCTTGAGTTCGGAGCCTTACTCCGGTATGTGGTGCTCTGCCGGAGCGGACAAAATACCACCGATATATCTTCAGGGATTTTGTCCTGTATGATACTAACCAGAAGGAAGTCCAAAGACGCTTAATAGTGGTTGCCAACCTATCACAAGTGCACCTAAGGACCCGAAGAAGACAGTCCCGAAGAAGTAGAAATGACACATTCTCCCGAAATGTAGGGAGTCTGAATGGGCATTATCAATGATGGTTTGTGAAGATTCTGCAAAGAATAGGAAGAAACACCGTTGCACCTGCTGGCAACTGTCAATCCACTGTGCTACCCAGAGGTAGGTGCTTCGGAACACTCAACAAAACTATAGAAGAACTTTTACCATTGGATCCAGCAAAAGTGCTGAGCTTCTTGGAGGCGTTGAAGCTAACTGGGCAACAATAGTACAAAATTGGGGGAAGTACAATACTTTTTAGGACGCAGTACTAGAATCACCGTAAATAAAATTAATAATGATGGTTTATCAATTACTAAGTAAACTGTTAAGCTAACTGTTGTCGTATTTTAGTACAAAATGGGGGAAGTATAATGGTTTTTTTTTTAAATACACAGTACTATAGTCACCCTCAAATAATAATAAACAAAAAAAATAAAGCATAAAATATAACTGTGTACATAAAATAAATATGTTACATCGACCTCTTTTTAGAAAATTTTAATATCATCGTACACTAAAATAAACTGACTAAGAATTAATACCAAAACTTATATTGTAGTATGGAATCCAAAATTTCTGCTAACTTTTATTTGCTATTCTTTATTCTACTTCCCTTTATTCCACTCCCTCAAGATGCCACCCGGGGTGAGCAGCCCTCTCTAACTCCCCACGCCTTCGCTACGCCATTCCTATAATTGTACTCGCTTAGCTTTTATTGATTAGTATTCTGCCTTAAGTTTCACTTATACTTTAGTATTGTTTTAATTATTTAAATATAATTCCATGTATTTATTTTTTACAATATCGTGTTTTTACAATATCATTCGCAAAAATATGGTACCTAGTGATATTCAATGTGTATTCGTATAATATACTAGGTCCGTAAATTCTCTAATAAATTTACTTGTGTATGTATTGACATAAGTGATAAATTTTTAGGCTTGTATATATAGTTAAAATATTACCTTAACATGAAGATCAGCTCAGTTGTGACCACTTGAACAAGATACATTTTGTAGATGGGACTTCCGTTTCAGGGTGCCTGCAACATATAATGGTTTATGCAATTTGACTATAGAGTATGTGTTAATATTATGTGAGAGGCATAAAAGTTATACTCGTGTTTGCATATTGGGTGATTTTATTTAACTCTCATTTATTACATCTATTCTGAATATAGAATAGATTTAATGACGTTCTATTATATACTATGTATTATATCATATACACTAACGAATTTTCATTCAGAAAAAGTAAAAACCTGCACGATATAAATGTAGATATAATTAAAAATTAAAAAAAAAAAGCAAAGTGCGGTTTTATACCATGCTAGTTAAAATTGTCCCATTTTTTTATATTAATGTCCAGAAGAAAACTCTAGACATGTTTTGTTTTGTAGGTCGTGCCAAGAGTTGCCCACAGCCGCTACTGAAAGAGATAAGTTATTGTGATATGTGGATGCAGAAGGCAAACTTTACAAGGTTCACAGAAGGGCTCTCAGCCTAGTTGAGATAGTAGATAGCTCTGGAAACGAAAAGCAATATCCTCCTTGAATGAACTTTATGATTCTAAATCCTAGAAAATCATTACTTTATGTTAGATACTTAGAAGGGTGCGTGTGTGTAGAAACTGAAAGTTTCCTTCTCAACCATCATTTCTAAACATTTCACACATTCTATTTCGTTTACTATTTCTTTCTCTTTAGTTATCTTTCAAAATTTCTAATTTAATTTCCATTTAAATTTACAAATCATTCCGTTTTTTTTTTTTTATTAAAACTGTTCTTATTTTCTCTTTCATACTAAATTTTGTTCTTACCATTTTTAATTTATCATTTTTCACATATCTTTAATTTAATTTTCTTTAGAGTCGCCACTCTACCTTCCTGCAAGACTTCTTCACCTCCTGATGACGACGATGGTCGAAATATAGAAGTGAGTTATATTTCGCTTTGTCTATCCTGTGTGCTACTTCTTTTTTAATTGGTTTTTATTTAAAAGTCCGTTGGACCGTTTCATTTAATTCCTTTAATTTATTTTTTTTATTTACAAATATTTTTTTTATTTTAAATAATGTTCACTATCATAAGGTTGGCTACACTGAGTGCTATTTTTTAACGGTTTTTAAACACTTCATGATTTCCTCCCATCTGGTTTGCTTCCTTTTTCTCAAAGAAGCCGTGAAACTGACATGATCAAGAATAATTAGCCCTTGATTTATTGATTTCTTTTTGTAATTTCATGTAAAACGACGATTCTTACTACTGTACAGACTTCTAGGGAAACATTCGAAATTGACGCTACATAACAAAGTACTGCTATACAAAACATTACTGCGACCGACCTGGACTTACGGACTTGAAACATGAGGTTGTGCAAAACTTTCCAATATTCATAGAATACAATGTTGCAATCTAAAATCCTCCGCACTATCACAAATGCTCCTTATTACGTCAAAAACTACACCTTTCATAAAGACCTAAAGATTCCATTAATCCTTTAACTTAGTCTCTGCTCGTTATAAGTCATTTCACAATAACCTTTCCTCACAACCAAATCCATTTGTACGAATCCTTGCTTTCTTCTCACCTTCCCAGAATCCCACAAAACGACTCAAGAGAAAATGGCCCAGGGATCTTCTATTACAGTTATATAGTTAAAAAAAAATCTGGAGTGGCCTACACTCTACTTTACTATAAGTAACTTAATGTCAAATTTCTTGAGTATATAAAACATAACGTCTCATTTAAACACAACGTAAACATCTAAATGGGATATGATTAAATGGAGAATGAAAACATTAATTTTTTTGGAAACAAAGTTGCACAAACATGTAAATAACAAGAATTGTCTAAAAAATCTATTAAATAAAAATTGCTTTTCTTTTCATCTGTCAAAAAACGTATATTCAAATTTACTCTGAGCGAGTGTTACCTTTTTCATGCTGCTGTACTCTGCTATAAGGTTGCTTTGAATGTATATTGAGAAAACAAATTATAGTAATTATCAAGTTTTCCATACTCCATTCAAAGTCAAAATCGGCTATTCAGTATAATATAAAGCTTTTATAGCTGGAAGTTTCTAATTTTTGAAAATAATAAATATCAACTATTAGACTAGAATAGTGAAAAAACTGGATATTCGTCAACAAATATAAAACCTCTTTCTTGAGGAAAGAGTCCATTCCTCACATTTCAATATCATGGTAAGATACTACAATTCACAAAGATAAAGAAACTATAACTGTTATTAAGTTTTGCTCAAGAGTGCAATATATAGATTTATTAAAGCAGTTTATGAGACAAATCCATCATACCATGGAAGACAGAGGAAATTAATTTATGTTCGTTGGCGGTGATTTTTACATGTAATAATATTATTCCTCTTACATCTCTTATAAGTCAATAATATATTTTCATTTTTCCATTAGAAACATCAATTGTATCTCAGTGGATTCGCTCAAAAAATTTCTAAGTCAATGTAAACAATGTAAAAAAATACAAAAAATTCGACAAGTATAGCAGGTGATCTCTTAGTCTAGGATAAACAAACAGTTTTTATATCGTTATTGCTCTTTCCCGTAATTGAAACTTCATGATTTTTTTTTTATGAATTGTTAATTTTTTGTTCCATTTTTGGTCAAACGTTCATTATTTTTTAACTAGCCGTTTAGCGTCAAAAAAACATTTTCTGAAAACACAAATCGTACTGTAACGCCCCTTTAGCGAATGTAATTTTCGAAAAAAATATTTCAGCTCTTTCTCCACATAATGTTCTATTTTTAGGCATAGTTTCATTTTGATCCATCAAACAGTATGGCTTGTATCGCTCTCACAAGTTGTGAGATTGAATTATAAGTCAAAATTTGTACATTTTATTGAAAAAAAAATATTTCCTGTTGTATTAAAATTCTGAATATATTTTTCGTTTGTTGCATTTGAAACCTCAAAGATAATGTCAAAATTTCAAAACTCTAGGGCTATCAGTTTAGGAGAAATAAATGTTTTAAAAAAAACGGTTTTTTGCAAAAAAAGTGGCTTTCCCATCATGCATAATTCTTCCCAAACAATAGGGATCTTCGTCTTTATGAGGCCCATTTTTGTGCAAAATATCAACTTGATCCATCAAATATTCTGGACCGTAGCGTGGTAACAAGCAATGCTAACACACGCACCCACCCACCCACGCACCCACCCACCCACGCACCGACCCACCCACCCACCCACACACACACAGACATCATCGTAAAAACCTCATAAAACGACTTCTGGGACCTCAAAACATGTAATTCCGTCAAAATCTCGAGATCGAATTTTTTCACGATCACTATACTTTACTTATAGTAAAGTAAAAAAGTGAAAAGTTTAACCAGTGGGTTTTATTCTTTGCTCATGTGCATCGATGTTATTGCTATATACCATATGCCGATGCAATCCATTGCTATATATGCCTATTACGCAGTATATGCCTGGTTGTATATTTGTAAATAAAGATGTTAAAAAAAATTAATGTGCTGAATGATTTAATGTAATTTAATCTGTTTTCTTTTTTATAATTACGGTATTATTTATCGCAGATAAGAAAGGGGTGTCAAACAAGTTGTTCAGTCTTACTCCCGTCCGTATATACTTCTTAGATTCACTGAAAGTCAGACTCGTCAATGATAGCATTGGCCATTGCAGTATTGCAGACCTATGGATTTACTAGTTTCTACAACCTCTTGCCGTCAATATTTTCACTTCTACAACTCGTGGAACTAAGCTAATTTCAGCTCTTTGACTTTGAAGCATTTGTGGTTAATCCTACGATAACACATATAATGCATGATATGAGATGGTTCTGTCCTTTGAAATCTACTACTTTACTAAAAGGCACCACATTTAAAACATTGGTTTGGACTGCCTTATTACATCGAAAAAGCTTAGGAACATGTAGGTAAATGAAACAAGTTCTGTACCCTTTGATCATTAAGCCCTTCATTACCCGTATATCTATTAATCGTTCAACTCTTTAAGGTTTGAATCTGTTTTTTTTTCTTTTGATTTTCTACTTGTATTGCAGGCAACAAACTCCTACATGAATAGTTTTTATGGCTCTATGGCTTAATCTCCACTGAATATTCCTTGCTTAATAGTGATAAAGCATACAGAAGTGTTATGTTTACAATTAAATAACAATGAACTATTACAATTGTCTGACCAGCACCTACAAGCTGACATTTTAAGGACTACCTTGATCCTTAAGGATTTGGTCGTCCCCCTCTGAAGAGGGAAATACCCATTCCCCCGGGTCAGGCCTCATTAAGAATGAGTACCAGTATAAGAGCATTTGCCAATAAATGCTCCCACCCACTGGTGAGGGCCGGAGGTCTAGCTCCTCCTTGGTGTTATGCAGACACCCACCCGAGAAGATACTGCTTCTCACACAGCGACACATCACATACGATCATTTGTGTCTACTCTACCTGAGTAAGGAACCACAGCAATGAACTATTACATTGAGGTGTGTTATTACTATCCTAAATGTGTGAATTTAGGATTAGATATTGAAAATACCAGTCTAGCCAATTTGTTTCATGTGGGCCAGGTTAGATCATTGGCAACGTGGTCCCCTCTGAACTGGTAGGTCTGAAATTTAATACCCACTCTAGGTCTCGATTTATTCACATAGGTTGTGAATAAATCTGGGCGTGTCGTTCCTCGGAGAGATCGTTAAACCGTCGGCCCCGAGCCTGTACGATGTCAGGTTTTCGTTAAAGATCACTACTGTAAACACACTTCAGTTAGGCAAAATTTAGGACTCCTCAATACAGTCTTTTTTGTGTGGTATCACAAAGGACTAAATATTTGGCCTAGGTATGTTCCTTTGTGGGACTACACACTGTAACCTAACCGAATTTATTTCTTTACATTTAATAATTTGATTAATAATATGTTTAAATAGAGTGTCCAAGGTCTAACTTATTAGTCATAAGTGTCTAATTTAATTTGATAATTAGCAATTTTATGTGCTAAATCAAAGGATTTAAATCAATACTAATTATCATATTTCATTTTACTTTTGAATCAAAATCATTTAATGAAAACGTACCTTCCAAGCGTTCACCAGTTGTTATAAACAATTTAAATTTCTTTAGAATTGGTAAAAATTTAATGTCGTTATAAAATTTTAGAATTTAGGATAAATACTCATTAAATTTGTCAGGAAGGATAAAAAAAAGTAATGTATTTAAGTGTTATTTAAATTAAATCTAAATACTTATAATGGACTTATTATAAAATTGCCTATGCACCATAAGCCATTATGTAAATACACACCAAAATTGTATAGTGATTGTAACTTTTGATTATCCGACCCATGTGTAGCAGGAAAACTAATCAATTTCCTGTTACTTGTTTTTGGGTTGGAAAAAATTGTTCAACCCAGAGCAAATAAAAAAAAGTGTAGTACCAAAGTAATTCAGACGTTATTTTTGTTAATTATAAATAAGAAATAAGTTTAGAGAAATAAGCAATGAGTTATAAGTTTTGGGCAATTATTGTTATTGGTTGTCTTTAAACAGACTGAATAAATTTATGGTTTGCACAAGCAATTAGTTTTAACATACCATTCTAAAGATATACAACTAAGAGGATACGAAATAATTATATTTAATATTCTCATTTATTATTATTATTATTATTATTATATCGAGTTTGTCGGGTATATTTAACAAATATATTAACTGATATAATATATATTTACAGATTACAAATAAACTAAACTACTGGTATTTTCATATATTTTGAAAAGGCAATTGCGACTACAGAAAAGAGAGAAAAACAGATTAAATATGCAGCAAACGCTGGTCAATGAAACACTCAAAAAAAAACAAAAAGAGCCTTCAGATTGCAAAAGGAATATAATGGAAACAGATGTAGAATATCGCAGGAAACTCCCAATGATTATTGTCACAGATTAGCCCAAAAGCGAGACAGGAAAAGGCCACAAGGTCATCTAGAGTTAAATCGTCAAAATAATAAAATTCTTGTACCCTTTGTCCATTTAATGAAGAGTACGTATCAGAACACCAGTGTGGTTTTCTAGTTTATTCTAATGAAAAAACAATGGGATTTTTTTTCGGATCCACGAATTTCTTATATATCCTTAAAGATATTTCTTAATAATATCCTTAAATGAGTGTCCAAATCTGACTTATTAGTCTTATTTAATTTGATAATTAGCAATTTTATGTCTTAAATCATAGGATTTAAATAAATACTAATCATCCTAGACGGGCGATTGATTTCGTTGTGAGAACGCTAAGTTGGCAGAATTGCGTATGCAGCATGTAATACAAACATTACTTCTAATGCACGATGATTCTAAACCTTTAAAGAACAGAGACGTTCTTGTAATAGGCCCTGAGCATTTGTCTCAATAGGAAGTAATATTAACTAAGTACCCCAGGTGTGGTAATTATTGCTAAAGACTCATGAGGTAGATTAGCCCATTTGAATTCGTCCTCATCTATGGACGTGCGGGTACCTGCATCTCAGGAGTAATAATCTATCAAAAACTATTCTTTAAACAATTCTTTTAAAATTAAAAAGGCCATCTCATCTTTTACACAGTTATTGTTTTTTATAGAGTTTTTTTCTTTATTATCAAAATAAATTTTGCATATGTAAAATATATAAATTTTAACGATATTTACAAAATTATAATGTAAGTCGCCCCGGGCAGTAGGGGGCATAAAATAATCAGGTAATCGGTAGGTTGTAGTAATGATCGAACAATAAATAACAAATTAAGTTATGCTATATTTATTAAAAAAGCCTATTCTCTCATTTTTAAAATCAATCATTTCTACAAATTTCGAAAATGATTTTTATGACATCCAAATTGACAACTAGCCATTATTTAGGTACTATCAACGTTTCAATTTGTATTTTATTAATTTTTTTTTCCATTTGTGAGTTTATTCTAAAAATTGCAACAATATTTTGAGCGGCTAATTAATTCATGTTAGAAATACTACTGTGTTAGTAAGCATATTTTAAAGTGTGTAGACACCACAAGATATAATTTTAACAAAAAATGTTGATCACAAGGTATGAATTCTGGGTTATCTCAGGTTAATATTTCACAGTCATATTAATATTACGAATGTCCATTGTCTTAATGATGCCTTTTTTTTAAGAAATCGTTTGTTAGTCAGAACTCGGCAGACCTAAAGCTGCCAGGCCACTGTGGGGTAGAAAGGGGGGGGGGGTCACTGTGGTCGTAATTGTTTTTCATATACTCGTATAATACTGTAATTAAAAGGATTTTTCAACGGTAATATTTGCAAATTAAACATAATTTTTTTTTTAATTTTCCAAAACTAGTTTTTAAAGAGGTTAAAAGTTTATCATATTGTTATATTAACTGGCTATTGTTTGCATAGCCAGTTAATTTAATTAACAATTATTTTATAAGTTGAATTAACTGTTTTTGTTTTGAAAAATCTTTGGTTTTCTTTGATAGCAACTGTATATTTATACGAGTACTGTAATAAGATGAAAGTCTGGGATTATTAACAGCAGTCTAAAATTAGATCCTTGATTGTAATTCCATGATAATAAATATTTTGTAGACTTTCTGGAGATTGAATGTTAATGGATAATGAAGGGTGAAGGGGGGGGGGGTCAAATCTTATGCCCCCCCCCCCCCCCCCGGTGGCTAAAATAGTGATTACGCCCGTGTTTCCAACCTGTGGGGCGCGAAGGGCTGCCAGGGGGGGTGGGGCGCAAGCACTTCATAAATAGTAAAATTACTTAGTTACTAACTTAGGCTAACTCAGTGGTATAACGTGCTCGCCTCTGAACTTATAGGACCGGGGTTCGATCCTCACCTAACCCTCGATTTATTCACGCGGGAGGTGAATAAATCTAAGGGCGTCGTCCCTCGGAGAAGGACGTTAAACCGTCGGTCCCTTGCCTGTAAGATGTCAGGTACTCGTTAAAGACCCCTACTACTAAATACATTTGAGTTAGGCAAAATTTAGTACTCCCACTGTAGAATCAATCTTCATTGTGTGGTATCACAAAGGGCCAATGCTCGGCCTACATGTGTTCCCTTGTGGAACTGCCACTGCAACCTAACCTACGCCACTGTGTTATGCGCGTTCAATTTGCTTTTGTTCGATGATAAGTCATTGATACCAGTTTATCAGGGATATTTGTGAAAATTATCTTATCATTTTTTAAAGCCTGAAGTGATTCCTTTACAAAAAAAAAATGATAAATACCAATGGTTTGTTGAATGAATTTTTTTTTATTGTCAGGTATTTAAAACAGCTTTTTTTTGTTTTTTAGAATATACATTGAAACAAAGGTTTTTTTTTATTTTCACACTTTCTTTTTCAAGGATTAATACTAGTTATAATTAGTTTCTAAAATGATTTGGTATTGAAGAAAGTGACGAAAGCATTAGAGGGTTTAAAGGAAGTCGAAAGTATTGTGGGAACTCTTTTCAGGAGGTAAATCGGGAAGGGTCAAACAAAGCTGATTAAAACGGCAAATTACTCTCCTCCATTGTTGGTCCGATCTCTCTCTCTCTGAGAGAGATTGATTTTTTCTCAAAATCGCATTAGTGAGCTGGAGGGGTCATTTCAACAAGGCCTCCCCATTTGCCAAGTATTTAATCTTCTTTTAGCGAGGTCCACATAATAGCAATTCAAAGAATTTTATAAGAACACAATTTTAATCTAAATTATTGTATCTTGATAGCAAAATTTAACACCATAAAAGTGAGAGGATTTGAATTTTAAACCAGATCAATTAGGATTATCTGTCCTATCCTTACTCTATTAAATTAACTTCCTGGATACTGGGAATTAATTAAAACCGAAACATTTAAGTAAAAAACAAATTATTTATTTAAAGTAATTCAATCTGAAATTGAAAAGCCTGTCAGGAGAATTCGATTTGCTTTTGTTCGATGAAAAGTCAAATGTTACTGTTTAAACTTTGTTAAACGTTTTTCAGAAATTACAAAGAAATTCGTGTTAACTATATATGTATAAATGAGTTAAACATATTTTCTCATTTGAATTTGTTTTTAAAATACAGTTTCAAAATGTTTGAGTATGATCCCACCTCTCAAAGCTAAAAAGTCTTGATATAGACCAGTGTTTCCCAAAGTGGGCGGTGCTTTGATATCGGGGGGCAGTATTGTCAAAAGGAGCGGAGATTCTATTTCCATAAATTGAAAATGTTCATGCAATATAATTTCTAAATTTAAGTAAAAACACGACATGTAAACTTCTAGGAAACGGTTTCTTAAAATTATTTGTTTTGATAATTCATTTTTATATTAAAAGTATATTCTCACCTCAGCGTCTTTTATTGTGTATTAATTCTTTTGCATTAATATGCTATGAAATAATACATCTATTGGACTCTAAATAAATATTCGTTTAGTAATTATTTTAATTTAATTATTAAATTGTTACTCATTTGGTTATTTAGTCTAGGAATTTGATTATTATTCAAGAGTGTTGAGTTATAGGTTTATGAAACCAAGAGGCGGTCAGTCGAAAAAGTTTGGGAAACACTGATATAGACAAATAAAATAAATTTATTTATATTAAATAAATATCAAATAAATGAATATATTATTACGTCACAATTTATAATGGAGTTTACATTCTTTTAGGAAGTTTAAAAGTATCAAAGAATGATATTTGAAAAAATTGTTTACATATGTAGTTATACAATTTTTGCGAATGAACCAGAACGAACATGAAGATGTAGAGCCAATAAAAATCATTTGTTAATATCTTTGTATCTCCTTGAAGGAAGAAAAACCAAATTGTATTTACTTGAATAAAGTTTTTATTCATCTAGATTTGTCATAACACAAAATATTTTTAAAAAAAATATTTAAAATATTTTTTGCAATATAAATGTAATTGGTCAAATCCATATAGAACTCGTGATGGCTTAAATTTCCTTTGTGTCAGTTAATAATAAACCGTCAGAGAAACCCAATATTCATTTTAATTAATAATTGTATTATTAACATGTGAAAAAAATAGCATTTAATTTAATATTGTCTGGAAACAGAGCCTCCCTCTAATGAAAAATGAATGAGAGAGATGTATTTTTAATACATATTGACTTAAGGGAAAACCAATCTACCTTGGACAAGTAGAGTTTCAAAATTACCCAGAGATGATATTACATAAACAACCAAGACAGGTGACTTCAAAGGGCCCTTTGGTCATTTGGATTATTTTTTTCCAGAACTACATACAAATAACAGAAATATTTTACATTAAAAGTAAAAAAAAAATTCAATAAAATAATTTACTGTTTTAAGGTAAGTTTTTAAACGTTACTGTACGATCAATTAGATATACAATATAAAATTATAATTCAAAGTATTTTCTTCAATAAATCTGTGAAATATAAATAACTATATTTAGTTACTTTTTGCTTAATAAATCTTAACTTATCATTAATTTAGATTAACAAAATTATAACTGATACTAAGTGTTAATTCTTTGAAAGATTGGTTTTTTAACTGATTTGTCTTTATCGGTAGCAATTAAAGCCGTAATTTGTATTTTCTTAATCTAAAATAGAAAATAAATAATTAATAAATAGTGAAGGTATAAGTAAAAAAACCATCAATAATAAAAACAAATAAAATTTATAAAATAAAAAATAATGCTTTAAGAATCATTAACGTGGACGTCGTAGCTGTTAAGCTTGTCCTATTATTAACCCAAATTCTTCTTGTACAACCCACTCAACCATAATTCCTACCCTATTCCTATGAATACTTCAATAATGAATTTAATGATGATTACAATTGAATACGATTATGAATATAATCTAATACTAAACAGTGTTACGTGTTTATTGAAACTAGACAGTCATTGAAAGTTCAAATTGTTTTCTTTTAAAAATCTCTAATGAAATACTTAAGTTTTTTTTTAAAAAAATTTATAATTCCACCTAAGACCAAGGTTTTAAATAGAAACCAAAACGTCTGTATTGAGAGTTTAATTGGACCTGAAAAATTGTCCGAGTCTTGATAACTTTTATTTTATTCTTCCTTAAGAGGTCAATACTTTTATATATATATGTATAACAGATTCAATAATATATCGACCGTTTGATAGAATAGGTGTGTTCTCTAATCGGGGTTCGGTCAATTTTCCAGGATAAAAAATCAAACTCTCGTTGCCAACGTTTCGGTTTTATTTAAATCTCGGTTTTAATATATATAAAAGTATCGAAGTAGAAATAAAATAAAAGTTATCAGGACTTGGACAGTTCTTCAGGATTAGGAGCATTAGAATTTCGAGTTAATCAATATTACAAATACTAAGAGAGCAGATACCGGTTTTCTTACAAAAGAAAGGTATGATGACTTGTTAAAAAGAAAATTTGTAAAAAAAAAAAGTTTTGCAAAGTAACTGAAGTATTAACAAAGACATAAAAGATAGGGCGAAATGAAAGCAGGTAATGTTGAAAAACTTATCTTTCCCGTAAATACAGGCACTTCCAGTGTTAGACTTTAAGTGTATTTTGAATAACTTTTTGCCATAATGATGAAGAACATTTATAAATTAGCATTGCTGGTAGAAACAGAATATTAATAGAAGTAAAAGTGAGAATGTATTCCATTGGTTAAGCAATCATTATAAATGTATCTCACAAACAGATTTTCAATTAGCCAAAATCATCAAGGGACAAAGAAAAATGACTACTTATCAACTTCAACAAAGAAATAAAACATCTTGTCTCAGAAATTTTTCTGAGCCTTATTTTGGCTAAGTTGAGTGTAGGCAACATCAAATTTTTTAATTAAAGCTAATCATAAAAATTATCTTCAAAATGCTTAAATATTTTAAAGCTAAAGATGGATTCAAGGTAAGTGGATGAAATATTGATTTTAAGATTTCATACAAATTGTCAAGAAGTGTGAAAACACAACCACCTTATTGAATTATAACACCTCTAAACAATATTTTTATAAAACTATTTTACCAGTGAATTGAGCTTGTAAACGGTTTAAAATAAAATAAAAACAAAAAAAAACGTTTAGGTGAAGTGTTTTGAGTCGCTGTGTGTCAGTTGAAAGTAAATGAAATTTAGACAAGACAAGTATTTGGCTGAAACAGGTTAGTTGGATTGAGCCATATGGTAGAACTGATGCAGGTTTGGGAGTGAATCCCTTGCGAAAAGCCCCTAGCTGAGAGCCTTTTGATTCAGTTATCGGACTGGAGGTAAGTGGGTTTCGCTGTCACGGGACAAAAACCTTCTCTATTCCCCTCCACCTGCCCGGTCTATCATAAAACTTGTTTATTCTCTACCTAACACCTTGCATCAGACTTTATGCTCCTAATATCTACTCTAAATCATCAATTTCTTTTACAGAATAGACTGTTTATACATTTTTAGCACGTAATAAAAACACAAATAATTGAATATTCAAAAATAAATAATTTGTTTTAACTAGCATACTAAAATTACTCTTAAAAGACCCTCTAGATTCAAGTAGTACGCTATGCTAATGCCTAAAGCAATTGATGCGTAACAATTTTTTCTTAAATAAGCACTTTGCTTATGAAATATAGTGTTTATGAATTCAAACCCTGTAATAATTTTAAATATATAAGTTTATTTAGAATTTTATTAGCTTAAGAAGTATTATTATCTTTATACAACTTATTATTTTGAATAGAAAAAAGACAAATTCTCTGTTAAATTATTATTAAGTATATTTTTAAAATTGATATAGCTTTTCGACCACTGACTCTAAAATTCAAGTTTTTTGAGGATTAGGTCCAAAGATTAACTCTCCTGATTATAAGCTGACGTTTCACCAAAAATTGTTCGGCATTCTCAAGGAGAAAATAAGTACTCTCAATATTGTTTTTAGCCTTGAGAATGCTTAGCATGGCTTTTCATAATATTTTTGACTTACCATCTCAATTAACTCCATTAAACTAAAAGTAAGTGTATTTGTTTTAATATGCCTTCATTGGTAAAGATAGATATTTTATCTCCTGAAAACGAAGTTTTTATGGACGAAAAATAGTAAATATCAATTCATATCAACAATATTTTAAGAAATTATAAGTTTATTATTATCTATTAATTGTGAGTCATATCTCAAAACAAAAAATTATAACTTTCAGAGGAGAGAAAGCATACCTTAGATAGATGGCAAGAGTTGTGGGAACACGAGACTTGAGAACGCTGGAAGTTTAAGGTAATTAGAGATGTCCAACTGTTGCTTGAGAGAGGTCCTGCAGAGGTGGAACCTGACACAATTTCTTAGCGGACATAGATACTTCCGTGCTTACCTAAAGAAGATAAGAAAGAACCAGACATCCGAGTGTCTGCATTACTTAGCAGAAAACGATGTGGAGCACAGAATCTTTTCATGCCAAAACTAGAATATCCAGAGGAGTGATTTGGTGAAGAGAATCGGTATATTCTCCCCAGAAACTATTATGGTTAAGATGATACAGAGTGCTGAGGTGTGGAAAATGGAGACTGGCTGGTCAAAACTATCTTCACAACCAAAAGTAGACATTTAGAAGAGCTAGAATAACAAATTCTAAAGTAAGGCAGCCTTACGTTAGGAAATGAATGGCCTTGCCTGAGGTAATATGGGAAACGGTTCCAGCCTAGTATCCTAGAAGAAAAGGGGGCGTTTTAGTTGGTATTCTGGTTTATCTGGTAGCACAGCACTATGTGCGTAAATGCATTAACCTGCTTATAAAAAAAAAATATTTTTTGACATGCTCAGACAGCTGTATGTGTTCATTGCACGTCGGACAAAGAGGACAACTCTGAGCAACCTTCTTCATCTGCACTAAGTGGTAGGTGCCACGTAACAAACTGAGCAAAGAGAGGAGTCATTACTCCTGAAACTCATTCATTACTGTAGAAAAATTTATTAAAGATAAGAACACATGGAGACATATAACAAGTTTATGTTATATGTGGACAATCCACATTGTCCTCGACCAAATGAAGAATATAGAGAAGGCAATGTAAATACCGTAGTATTCATGGCCTATATAAAGATACGAACCCATAAAGGGAAGTCTGGTGGCGAACAGAGAAAATCTCTGGAATGAAGAGAAATATCAAGGCAGAAGATTACCACATTTGTGAAAGAAAGGCATAACCTGAAGTAATGTGAAAATGTTCCAGGTTAGTGTCCTAGAAGAAAAGGGGGTGTTTTAGTTCGTATTATGGTCTAACTGGGAACCCAGCACTATATGCATAATATGCATCTTACCTCCTTACCCATAAAACACATTAATATTATTCGGTACGAAGTAATGTGCAAACGGTTCCGTGCCAGGTTTTCCAAGTGGACGGATCTCCCAACATACCCTGACCTAGTAAACCACATTAAAAAAATATTTAACATTAATTAAACTGAACAATACTTACAATATAATAAAAATAGATAATTACATAAAATGAAAAAACTTAATTATTAGGCTTTATGTACATCAAAATCAAACTGAATCTGAGACATCAGATCACACCCAAATATTACTCAGTAAAGCAGTTTTATGTTATTAAAAATCCACAGTAATCTCAGTGGAACTGATTTCTTTATTTAATAACAATATGTAAAAAATAGTTTCTTTACATTTATTAATTTCTTCAAAAGCAGCTTGTTCCCCTGTTATGTAAATAGTATATCATCTTAAGTACATTATTTTATAGCATACATTACATTCACCTTCAAGATAGTTTCAAAAAATCAGGTTTGGAAAAAAAAACCATAAGCCTGGGCTTTACTTTTCAATTTACAAAAAAATATTGAGCTGATGAAATGAAAGAGAGAAAAGAGGAAATCCAAAGCGGGAAGAAGGCCAACATGTGATTTCGGAAGGGGGAGATAACGGGACGCTTCTATATGGAAAGGCTTTTCGGCAAAAGGAAGGAGACAATTGGAAATAAGGCACCCCTCTTCATACTGTCTACCTTTTTTTTTTTATTCTTATTTTAATGTTTTAGGAACTGTATTATCACCTTGATTTTTTCCCCTATAATACTATAAAATTGTAACTGGTTTTTTATAAAAACAATTTAGTCAAATATCAGATATAACACTATAAAAAAATCATTTTATGCTATATATGTTTCAATGAAATATCATTACATTAAAAAAATATTAAATTTGCTTCTATTCTAACATGAAATAACAAAATTGTAATTTTATATAAGCACAGCAGAACCTCAGTTCTTGTGCAACATTTGTTAGAATACAATTGATGAAATTGAATATACACAAAACGGAGAAAATTTAATTCTTCCGTTTCAGGTACTTACAAAAGTTCAGAGAAATACGATGTATGCGATAAATGTATTCATATTTTTTTTTGTACAAGGAATAAGCAATGACCAGGCTAACTGGACAATATCACTTTTGACTTTGTTTAAGACAAAAAGACCATGTACTTAGTTAGTTTAGCCATCTTGGGCCAGAAGAAAAGAGATCGTATTTAACAGATGGGCCAAAACGTCTGAAAAAATATAATTGCGAAATTGAACCAAAACACAGAGCTTGAGAACACTGAGGTTTACTGAATATACTGCATAGATTAATTCAATAATACTGAGGTGATATTATTGTGAGGTGAAGTCATTTATTATAATATTCTTAGTAACGTAGAATCACCTTTTTATTATTGCAATAAATATATTCCACCTTACGTCGTGCTTTTTCCTGAAACCTCCAATGATATTAGAAGTTTTCATTGTTTTATAATAACTAATTCATCCATCATTTTGCCTTCCCATTTTAACAGACCAGTAGAACAACTACATTTGTTGTAAGAACGGAACAAGAATTATTACTGAGCAAAGGATTTTAACATCTTTTCAGACGGTATTTATTTTCCATGTTTTCTTAAACAACACTAAACATTTTTTGAATTGAATTTTAGTTAATTAATAAAAAGAAAGGAATGTCATGTTGTGCTTTCTATTAGCAAAGCATCCATAAAATATTATATATATTTAAATTAATAATCAACAATAACTCTTGATATAATATATGAATTAAACATCACAATAAACAAATATATATTAATTATAATGCTCTAAGGCCTTTTGTTACAACGTCATTGTTTGGTTCATTTGAACCAAACAAAAAATATAATTCATGCATTTTGTCATTACCACAGAGGTTAGTATTATTAATATTAAACATATAATCTACCGTCGTGTTGAAGATGGGTGACACCCGAAACCGGTCCGACAGCTACGGCAGTAATGTACGTGGTAAGACGGTAGATTATATGTTTAATATTAATAAAAAATATAATAACAAGTTAACCTGGTTGATTGAAGTCTTCAGGATTGCTAGCATCCCTGTCTGAATTTAATGTTCCTAAAATTTAAGAAGTCTTGATCTGCTTATGGTGATGAAATATTCACTAGATGAAATATTAATAAAAGAAATAAGTAAGCAGATCAAGACTCCTTAAATTTTAGGAACATTAAATTCAAACAGGGATGCTAGCAATCCTGAAGACTTCAATCAACCAGGTTAACTTGTTATTATATTTTTTGTTTGGTTCATTTAGCTCTCTGATGATGTTTTAACGAAAGACCTTAGGGCATTGTAATTAATATATGTTTGTTTATTGTGGTATTTAATTTATATATAAACTTAATAAACGGAAAGACGATCCAAACTGGACACAATACGAGTTCAGAATTGAAGAAAAGGAACACATCGAGTAAAGAAACACACTTACAATCTCAAATTTAAACAAGTAACAACTTGGGTTAATTGTCGTTGCGTCTAGAGCATGCTTGGTCTTCTTTTTTCTTTTTTCTGAAGACGTTTTGCCCAAAAATTGGAGTTTTTAATGTGTTTCATTACTCTGAGTGTTACTCTT
Organism: Hermatobates lingyangjiaoensis; assembly: GCA_026182355.1. Lineage (NCBI taxonomy): Eukaryota > Metazoa > Arthropoda > Insecta > Hemiptera > Hermatobatidae > Hermatobates > Hermatobates lingyangjiaoensis. The sequence continues at coordinate 29,381 of JAPFBL010000090.1, forward strand.
CTTCAATTGTAAACACACACATATATATATATATATATATATATATATATATATATATATATATAATATAAATATATATATATATATATATATAATATATATGCAACACCAAAGATTTTTCTTGTAAAAAATTTTTATTGTAATACTTAGTTTTTCTGTTTTAAATTTGTATAATTCTGTCTATAAAAAAGTTTTTATATAAAAACCAAAACGTTGACAATGAGAGCTCAATTTAAACCTGAAGAACTGACCAGGTTCTGATAAGCTTTAATTTTGTTTTTATTTCACGGTCGATACTTTTATCAATATTTATATATATATATATTATATATATATATATATATATGATCAAACTACAATATGAAATGGGAAAGCAAGACTAATATCTTTCAACCGTAACAAGCAGTTTTCTTCAGAGTCAAAAACCCAACTGCGTAGACCGCTTGTTACGGTTGAAAAATCTTAGTCTTATTTTCCCATTTCACATTGTGGTTTGATCATTGATTGTTATTTCACGTGTTTATATGAAATATTTTTGTCAATATATATATATATATATATACATAACATATGTATATACATGCAACAAGTTTTAACAAATTTTCGTAACACTACAATACATTTACATTTCTAAAAAAAAAATAATGGAAAATATTATTATAGAAATGCAAACTGCAAAGAGTCATTCATTCGGTGTTTAGTGGACTGATGTTGAACACACCATCATTCGAAGTGGACATAAATTGTGAAGTGACCGTTAGTCGCTTATGTCCGTAATTGTAAAAAAAAAGGTTATAAACTTAATGTGTAATGAAGCTAATAATATCAACTATTGACAAACCCACGGTCACCTTGATAATCTGTAATTAAACCTTTTCTACCTCTTCAAGTAATGTTACAAATAATAAGTTACCCTGATTGATTAAACATGATTAAAAGATAAGATTGAAATATCAACGATATTAAATCGTCTAATAAACTTAAATGAAGTATAAATAGATATTGAAGAAGGTAAGTATCAATTAAGAATGAATCAGACAAGCTGGTGTCAGATTGAAAAAGAGAGACTTTGAGATGTGCGGAGATTGACAAAGCCGTTCAATATTCCTCCAAGGTGTTGCCAGTTTTACCCCCTAGTTGAAAGACTTAAGTTAATTTAACTCCTCCTCCAACCTCCCTCCACCTCCAACCGTCAAGTCCAATTCAGTTAACCAGTGACGTTCCAGAGACAGCACACTTATAGCACTCAACAATCATAATTAGTGGTAATTTCCTTTAATATTAGTTAGATGAATCTTTGCAGATTATAATTTTAAAAGTACCATAATAAAATGAATTAATATATTTATTCCTATTTATTTTAACTTATACTTCATTAAGATCAATGGTTAAATATTTTAATGCATAGTCAAGCAAACAAACGATTACTTCTATAAAATGATATATGAATTAAATTATTAGCAAATCATATATAATGTGGTATTTATTCATATTAAGAAAATAAAATGGAATTTTGTCACATAGAAAAGGTTTTACAGTGAATACTACTCTACCTAAAGTTTGTTCAAGCACTAAAAAAGACAGAAGAGAACTTTAAACAAATTCTGAAGAAGGAGAATAGAGAACTGTGAACAAACTTTCTGAAAATTAAGGAATTAATTTTCATAATTATGGTATCGTTCTTAAGATTATATCAGCCATTGAGAAGGAGGATAGAAAAATATAAAGGAACTTTGAGAAAATTAAGGCATATTTATAAATATGATATCATTCTTAAGATTATATCAACCACTAAGAAGGATCGAGAACTTTAAACAAACTTTTGGAAAATTAAGAGATAATACTTCATAAATAATATTTCATTCTTAAGATTATAACAACCGTTGAAAAGAATAGAGAACTGTAAACAAAATTTTGGGAAACTAAGGTAATAATCTTCATGAATATGGCATCGTCCTTAAGATTACATAAGCTATTGAGAATTAGGATAGAGAACTGTAAAGGAAATTCTGGAAAACTAAGGTAATAATCTTCATAAACATAGTATCGTCCTTAAGATTACATAAGCTATTGAGAAGTAGAATAGAGAACTGTAAAGGAAATTCTGGAAAACTAAGGTAATAATCTTCATAAATATAGTATCGTCCTTAAGATTACATAAGCTATTGAGAAGTAGGATAGAGAACTGTAAAGGAAATTCTGGAAAATTAAGGGATTAATCTTCATAAATATAGTATTGTCCTTAAGATTACATAAGCTATTGAGAAGTAGGATAGAGAACTGTAAAGGAAATTCTGGAAAATTAATGGATTAATCTTAATAAATAATTAATCATAATAAATAATAATAATGAATGATAATATGCTATCATTCTTAAGATTATATCAGCCATTGAGAAGGAGGATAGAGAATTGTAAACAAACTTTTGTGAACAAAGAAATAAATCTTCAGAGATATGATATCAAAACATAATAGTATGAACATTCTAAGATTACTATGAAAAAGACAGAACAGCAGATAACCATCTGGGAAAAAATGAAAGAACTTCTTATAAAGAACTTCTTATAATTTTATAAAAACTTATAGAGAGCACAATTTTATAAACAGTTTTTATGAGCAAATTTTTTCCTATATTTTGTCTAAACATTCCTAGGTGAATTAAAATGGAAAATTTATTTTAGTATAGCAAATCTATATATGGACTGCTTCAAGCAATATTTATATGAGTTCTGAGGTAAAATGGATAAACCAACAAAAGTCTCCACACAAATGAAGTTTTATTCAACGCGTTTCGAACACTTTGTGTTCATCATCAGGAAGACAGTATAATACAAATTATACCTAATTAGTTACAAAAATTAGAGTGAAATAATAAAATTCAATTAAGAGAATTCAAGACATACCCAAGGATGTGGTACTGACGGGTTGGTACAGTGAAAACAACTAGCATGCTTGAAAACCGTTAACTGAAATACAGAAGGCCAGAACCACTAATTTAGAGGAAAATTCAAGCATACCCGAAGCCTTTTGTCACCTTATCTCCTAAATTCCTATCTCCACTCTTTCGCAACGGATCTGTTTCCTACTAGTTGTTTTCACTGGACCAACCCGTCAGTACCACATCCTTGGGTATGTCTTGAATTCTCTTAATTGAATTTTATTATTTCACTCTAATTTTTGTAACTAATTAGATTTAATTTGCATTATAGTGTCTTCCTGATGATGAACACAAAGTGTTCGAAACGCGTTGAATAAAACTTCATTTGTGTAGAGACATTTGTTGGTTTATCCATTTTACCTCAGAATGAGTAAATACCACACTATTACGGATTACATAACTAATGATTTATATGAGTTTAGCCTGAATTTATTATAATTACAAGACGTATTCTAATCTCTCTGAGTTAATTATTTTTGGTTTGGATCTAAAATCTACCGTTTTTAGTTTTCAAAAAGAGGTCTTTTCCTGTGTAGGCATACATAGTTTACACCATGTGTCATATTTATAAACCTTGTTCTGTTCTAAGTAATTGTACCATAATTGAAATAGGTTTTAATCGCATAAGTTTTAGAAATTTTATCTGAAGGTCTCACTTAATAATATACTTAATTTGTGCTTATAGTATACTTAATAACATATTTAATAATTGTGTAAAAGAATGCAAATAATATAAATAAGTGACCGATTTTCAATCCTTGAGATTATATTAAAACGGTCAAAATAATCAACCATCGCAATTACATCAAAGTAAATATCAAATAGAAAGACTTTAGGGACACCTTGATGACTTGTATGGGCTAGCAAGATTTCCTACTTTACATCTAAGCGATGCAGAGATTGCACTGTGAGAATAAAACATCTGTTAAAAATGCCAGGCAGTGAGATATTCCATACTTCTACTGCATAGTCTCCCTCCTTGGAGAAAATCCAATGCGTAAACCAGCTAAAAGGATACCAGTGTAACCCACCCGTGTTCGACTACAATCTCCTTCCGATCAGAAGTGTCTGGAGTCACTCTGTCAACAATGAGAGTTCAATTCTACAAAGTTCTACATAAAAATAAGTCATGTAAATTGCACATTTATCGTATTCTACACACGTGTTACTTTATAAATTTATTTGTTTTTTTCATGAATTTTCAACAAAATCGAAATTTTTCTTATAGTTGTGCTAATTCCAGTTTTTCTTACTTCATTTATGTTGATGGTTTATGTTGATTTATGTTGATACTTAAGTCACATACTTCGAACAAGCTGTTGTACTTGCCTTAATGAGCAATAGCCTCATATTAAACGTAATCTAATTAATTTTCTCACATAAAGAAGAGCAAATGCAAGATGTATCAGAAAGTATGTAGTTTGTGTGTGTGTGTGTGTGTGTGTGTGTGTGTGTGTGTGTGTGTGTGTGTGTGTGTGTGTATGTGTGTTTGTAAGTATGTATACATTAGTGAATTTGTCGATATTTTACTTTTATTTATATGCATAACTATTCAAAAGCTAATATAAACTTACTAAATTTGCAACAAATACAAAAGTATTATAGAAAAAATTCCTTATAACTGCTAGAACTTTCGTTTTATCTGTACTTAATCATTAATACGTCTTTCATATCATACAACTAATCTATTGAAAAAATGGAGTGTTCTACGTAATTTCCTGCCTCAAGACAGACTTGTTCCGAGCACAGTTCCTGGCATGTTTTCAAATCCATTTCTGTTCAAAGATTTCCCCCTTGTACCACTTCCCATCAATTTCCTGAAGAACGATTTCTTCTTCCACTTCCTCTGCCGACTCCCTTCTCATTTCTATCAAGTTGGTTTGATCATATTAACTGTTAACTTAGGTCTCGAATTTAATCTATATAGTCTCTACGGTGAAGTTAGTTGTTTGTTTATATGTGTGTGTGTGTGAGAGAGAAAGAGTGAGAGAGAGAGAGTGTGTATGTGTATGAGAGAGAGCGTATGTATGTGTGTGTGTAATATTTTCCAACATTATCCTCACAATATCCACGCAATAAATACTTCAATTATTTCTATTTAGAGACTAATTAATTAAGTTTAATAAAATTATAGTCCATATACGGATGATATCAAATGGTATGATATGCAGTAAGAAATAAAGCAAGTACCCATTCATACTTAACTCAAACAAACCGGATACACAAACTACAGGAAAGTCTTAGCTTTGAGGATATTTGATATTCCATAAATCTTAAACATTTATAGTGATATTTCTGTAAATCTAGTTAAGTACTCATTTCAACCATTACTATCAATAATTCTTTCAAATTTTCGGCAATAGCTTTCAAAATAAGTTACTATTTTTTCTAAGAACTAATGTAAAAAAAATGAAGGCTAAGTACTCCGGAGCAATCGTTAATGTTAGCAGTTTGTTCATATAGGACCCGAAATTTTCAAAGTTAATCTCTCTTCCCTATTCTATAAATACAGTATAGAGGAAAAAATTTTGATCTCAAGATTTTGACGGATTTACATTTTTTAAGGTCCCTAAAACCATTTTTGGATGAGTTCTTTCTGGGTGATTTTGGATGATTAAATGATAGGTGGTAGAGTGTGTATTCTAAGGTTTGTAAACATGCTGTAATCCATAAAGTTTGATGGGTCAAATTAATATTTTACACAAAAATGAAGAGTAGAACTACTCTATTGTTTGAAAGCGATATTACATTATGAGAAATTTCTTTTTTGGCCAAAAAATGATTTTAAACAACAGTTTTTTTTTCTCTTAACTGTGGAATACTAAATTTTAATTTCAGTGTTCTTGAATATGGAAGGTAGTCTAACGTCACCAATAGCTTTATACCTAAAAAAATCAGTTAACTCACCTCTTGATAAAAACCTTCAGCTTTATTTAAAAAAAATATTATTTTTAATATTAAAATTAACAACTTGAATAAAATTCTAAATTATTAAACGATATTGAAATGAATGTTTGAATTATTAAATCTCTCAGATGGTTTGAAATATACTTCTGAATTTCAAATTTGTTTTCATTATGTAATATTATTAATTTAAATATATTAAGAAAAGTATTTTTTGAAACATCAACGTTAAACCATTTACAGCAAAAAGAATAAATAGAAATGAAGTATCATACAAGTACAACACCCTTATTTCCAGTAAAATATTTTGCAAACAAATTTAAAATGGAAAAATAAATTAATGAAGTATTTTCTAACTTCAGTTTTATTAAAAAACATTTACTCAATCACATATAAAACTCAAATATTTCAAATATATTACATTTACTGTATATACAACCTCAAATATATTGTTATAACCAAATTTGTTAGAATGAATGGTGAAATGTACTATACACTTTATGTCCCAAATTCTACGACTAAAAGAATAATTTACATGAAACAAAGGATTTTATGTAAATGAACTGAGCATAATTATAATTAGACTTCTCATTTGTAATTTTTACGATATTACCTTTCCCAGAATTTGTTATATTCCTGCTTTATTATTTTCAAATAATGGTTGTCAGTTTTGTTCATATGTTTTGTAATGCTTAATGAGCATATTTTTTTTCTATGTTGTTTTTTTACTTTACTATAAGTAAAGTATAGTGATCGTGAAAAAATTCGATCTCGAGATTTTGACGGAATTACATGTTTTGAGGTCCCAGAAGTCGTTTTATGACGTTTTTACGATGATGTCTGTGTGTGTGTGAGGGTGCGTGGGTGGGTGGGTGCGTGTGTTAGCATTGCTTGTTATCACGCTACGGTCCAGAATCTTTGATGGATCAAGTTGATATTTTACACAAAAATGGGCCCCATAAAGACGAAGATCCCTATTGTTTGGAAAGAATTATGCATGATGGGAAAGTCACTTTTTTTGCCAAAAAACGTTTTTTTTAAAACATTTATTTCTCCTAAACTGATAACCCTACAGTTTTGAAAGTTTGACATTATCTTTGAGGTTACAAATGGAACATACGAAAAATATATTCAGAATTTTAAAACAACAGGAAATATTTTTTTTTCAATAAAATGTAAAAATTTTGACTTATAATTCAATCTCAAACCTTGTGAGAGCGATACAAGCTATACTGTTAGACGAATTAAAATGAAACTATGCCTAAAAATAGAACATTATGTGGAGAATGAGTTGAGATATTTTTTTCTAAAATTACATTCGCTAAAGAGGCGTTACAGTACGATTTGTATTTTCAGAAAAAGTTTTTTTGACGCTAAACGGCTCGTTAAAAAATAATGAAAATTTGACCAAAAATGGAACAAAAAATTAGCAATTCATAAAAATAAAATCATGAAGTTTCAATTACGGGAAAGAGCAAAAACGGTATACAAACTCTTTGTTTATCCTAGACTAAGAGATCACCTGCTATACTTGTCGAATTTGTTGTATTTTTTTACATTGTTTACATTGACTTAGAAATTTTTTGAGCGAATCCACTGAGATAAAATTGATTTTAAAAAGGAACAGTTTAAATTGTTTATTGAATTATACGAGATGTAAGAGGAATAATATTGTGCAGGAAAATGATAACACTCACTCAGAAAAAATTCGTATATATGTTATTTGACAAAGGGGAAGGAAAATGATCTTATTAAATACTAAGAAGCTTATTATTATTATTATTATTTTAAAGATTAAAATTCCCAGTATGATAATTCTATAAAAGACCAAAAATGTAAATGATAATTCATAATCTGAATCTTTCGTTTAGAGATTAATAAATGTAATTATTAAACATCTTTAATTAACAAATCACCTTAAAACAACATTTTCTTTGCAGTTTAAGATGTTTTTCAGAGAAAACAAGGGTATTTTCCTGTTTTAAATTTAAAAATTTTACTTTAATATTCAATGTAGAAGGATGTCAAGTAAACGATGTAAGAAATCCACTGGCTATTTGAACAAAAGCCATGTTCTCTTGTAGGAGAATATTTTGTATCAAGAAATGTTCACTTTGGTTTTTCAAAAATGTTATTACTGCTGTAGTTATACTAATGCAATTATTTGCAAATAATAAATTATCTGTGATGTACAAAAATAAGCTTATAAAATCATATGTCCTTCAATCACTATCTGTACTACCTCAGGAATGAAAGGCTAATAATTATATCCCATTTAGATGTTTACGTTATGCTTAAATGAGACGTTATGTTTTATATACTCAAGAAATTTGACATTAAGTTACTTATAGTAAAGTAGAGTGTAGGCCACTCCAGATTTTTTAAATAATAGATGTTTAAAAATATCAATATAAATAGGATGCTGAATACTTCTTATCATGAAGTCTATTCACCTTATATGAGTACGTGATAAAAGGTATTTTCTTTTTTTTTCCGATGGCAACCCTTATTGGCTTTCAGCTTTATTGCTGTTTAGGGGTTGAAAGTGTGACTGATTTATTATTTGGTACCCATTTTAGTAATGGGCGGGCCACATTACCAGGTTCATTCTTAATTAGGAGTTTTAAATTTTCCTCACATCAAGTGTATTTAGAATAGGGGGTTTTTAACGAGTGTCTGACATCGTACAAGATCGAGACCGATAGCTCAACATTCTCTCTGAGGTAAACTGTCCTCAGATTTTTTTTTTTACCTCCCGAGTGAAAAACTCTAAGCTATAGTGAGAATGGAATCTGAGATCTACCAGTCCAGAGACGGGTATACAAGCAACGTCGCTGACCTGGCCCCTCATTATAAACAATTTAGCATAGAAAAAAGTAACTGATGCTATTGAGGCAGAAAACTGCATAAAGATTTTCAAAATTATTCAGAAGCCAATGATTTGCTAAAAAATTATCATCTTGTCAATATATTTTTTCTATTATTCATAATCACAAAATATCTTCACATTTTCCAGCTCCAAAGCCACAGTATACAAATAAATTTCTAAAATCAATTAAAAATAATGTTATCTTTTGTAACCTATAATATTAACCCAGCATATTTCGTTGTCAGTAGTGATGCACCATTACGAGTTCGAGTCCAGAAATCGTCCAAGAAGGTTCTGGCATCAGTTTTTTGGGATGCGAAAGGAATTTTATTTGTGGATTACTTGCAAACTGGTAAAACAATTAATTCTGAATATTATTGCAACCTTTTGGACCAGTTGAAGGAAAAAATTCGTGAAAAAAGACCCGGTTTGCAAAAGAAAAAAAAATCCTTTTTCATCAGGACAACGCACCGTGTCACAAGAGCATTTTGACAATGGCTAAAATCCATGAATTAAAGTTCGAATTGTTGGAGCATCTGACGTATTCACCAGATTTGACCCCCAGCGACTTCCATTTGTTTCCAGAACTCAAAAAATGTATGCGTTGCAAGCGTTTTTCGTCAAATGAAGAGGTCATAACGGCTGTTGAAGCGTATTTTGCAGACCTTCCAGAATCTCACTTCAGGGATGGGATCCACAGATTGGAGGATCTTGGAGCAAGTGCATTAATGTTCAGGGAGATTTTACTGAATAATAAAGTGTATTTTGAACCATAACATTGTGTTTTTCTTATCGAACGAGAAAACTTATTGAACAACCTGGTAATTTAGTAAAAAAAAAAGACTAGTTATAACTTTTACAAGTTGCTGCAAAATGTCAGATTGTATTCAAATTTTTATTTTGAAAACCGTTGTTTAATTTAATTTGTAAAAAAAACTTTATAGGGAAATAAGACAACGATTTTACATAGATTGTTGCTATATCTCAACAGTCTGGTACTCAGACAATGGTTTGAATAACACGTTTATAAATCGATGCCAATATAGATGATGTTGATGACCTCTAATGGTTTTGGTGCCATATCCTCAGTATGACACAAAAAAACTGCTTTCCTAATTATTGATGTCAAAAATACAACGTGAAGTCGACAAAACATAAGTAAAATAATTGTATTATAAAATAATTTTTATGATGGAGCTTTAACATTTTTCAGACAGATTAGAACCATTTCATGCTAATATTTTTGCAATCCCTCAAAAAAATATAAATTCTTACTTGGATTGAATTTTTTTTTCAAGCCCAATGTGACTGAAGAAAGTTTAGACATTTAGTAAGTAATGGTAAAGTCTGAGGTCATTACCATTAGCTTCTTCTACCAATTCCAGTAAAAAATCACTTAAGTCTTCCTTTAATGATTTTCAAAAAAAAAGTTAGAACATTCTTTCTTATTTTATTTGCCAAAAAAAAAAAGTTTCATTGTCTGAATTCTGGACTTTCTTGATCACATTTGCTAATTTTTAAATGCTATTTAGTTTGAGTAAACTAAAAAATCATCAAGGAACAGACATATAAGATATTATTATTAACCATCATACCTCGCCTGTCGCTGGCGGAGTCGTCCGACCGGTTTCGCAATGGCTGCATCATCAATAGGACTAACCATACCTTCTGAAATCACGTTTGATTACAATAACTAACTCAAAAATGTATACATTATTTTTTACACAAGGGATCTCTGCATTGAGTGCAATTTTTCAGATTTGCAAAGTTGTCAGGCACTATATACAAGCTATGATGAGAAAAGAAAGACTCCTCCTGGAAAAAACTCTTATTTATTTCTTCAAAAAAAAAAACATGGTCATCTTATGCCAATAAATTAGCTGATTACATTTTGAAATTATATCTTGCTTGAAATCATATGTACAAAGTTTATTTGAAAGTGGTTCTCGGGATTTCAAATACAGTACAATTTAATTTACTTAACCCCATTCTAGAATAATACATATTGTTTGGAATCACAACTCTAGCATTAAAGACTGTCATTCTATATCAGTTCTAAAGCGTTTTCTAATAGAAAAGAAAGAGCAAAATAGATATTCTGTTTTACTTTTGTTTAGTTTTTAAAATTTTTTATATTATAAAATTTGAAAGAGAAAATTAATATATATGTATAAGCTATGAAGATTCAATAATAATATATCAAACTTTAAAACCTTGGTCTTGCATATTTGAAATAACATTAAAAACATCCTGGAAAGTTGTCAAAGTTCATGTGGTATGAGGTAAAGAGTTATTTAGTGACGGTAAAAATGATACTTTGGGATCATACGTTACAGTAAATTAAATTACCAAACCGATATTGACAGTAAGTATTTTACACCTTCCGAATCTATGTTTGATATTGTAAACGAGAGTATATTTATCTATTGTTCTATTCCAACCAATGAGGATCTTGCATTTTTTGATCCAGTTAATTAAGATTAATCAAACAAAATAAATTCATATTTTGGTTGGTAAATTAATTAATTTATTTATTTATCATTCATAAATTTCTCTTTGTTCATGAATAATATGAATTTGTAAAATTTTTTGCTAAAATCTGCTTTCTGTAAACTAGATTTATTTTATTTTCGAAAATGATATAGCTTTATGTAAATTATATGGTTCTATATCATTTCTTTGATCACATATATTAAAATCAGTTTGTAATTTTTTAAAATGCTTTATAGACAGTAAATTTTATACCTAATGTATGATCCGAACTTTTGTAAAAATCCTTTCCTTCCGTACATTGTTTTTGTAAATTAATGAACTTTTGAAGGACTCGTATTCTTTTTTCATTACAATTTTTTTTTTATTTTAGTGATTAAATTAATATTTTAAATAACTTTAGGAGAAAATAAAACAACTTTTACCGAAAAAAAGATTTTGTGTAGTTCTATTTTCACTTAATGAAAAATTTGTCTTAACAGCCTCAATAATATAAGGTTTAGATAACTCAAAATCTAGTTTGTCAAAAGATTATTGCAAAATACGAAATCAAAATATGGGTTAATCATTGAAAAGAAAGTAACTCCGACTCAAAGTAAGTGAATTATTCTACACTTAAACACTAATATTTAGAAATCGAAATAACCAGACACGATAACTAGAAATAATAGTTTAATGTGCCTTCTGTGAGAAGTACAAGATAACTGTAAATTTTGAGTTTACTAAGAACTTCTACTTTAGAAGCTAAGAATGTATTATAAAAGGTGAACCAGGACAAAAAATATATTTACATTGTTCTTAACAATTTTTTTATATTCCAAAATAACACTCTCTTTATATAGTTTACACTCTAAGCAATATGGTATAGTTTCAATAAATTAACATGCATTAACTCTTCACCAGTCATAATCAGGATATATATAATCTTGTTTTTCAAAAATTTTATTTTTATAAATAGTTAGACGGCATTAAGATAATACGAGGATTAAGATGTTTGTTCATAATGCAGGTTAGAAAGTGAGCTAAGAAGTTTCAGAGATTAACTAAGAAGGTCTTTCCTGGGCTTAAGTAGATCAAAATAGTTGCTAAATTTTGTTGCTGTTCTTGTTAGCTTGGTGTAATTATGTCTACGTAATTTGTTACACTCTATTTCTTAGGTGCATAGTAAGTCTACTCAATGGCAATATTGATGTTGTAGTCACCCTAATCACAGTCTCCGTAATTTCGTAACATCGCACGGCAACTGTTTATTTTCTGAGGGAGTGCGAGCCCTTATACTATTTGCTGTGTCGGCGGAGATGACTCCATGGATGAGAAGAACCGCTGTACGTGGCCTCGATAAGAGCTAGAAAGCCTTCAACGGGAAAAAAATGAGTCAATCTTATTTGGTCCCGCATCAACCAATCAGATATATATATATATATATGATTCGTTACAATGTTGACCAATAGGAGTGAAGTTTACAGGTCCATGCGTGCGGTCCCAGTTACCCGCTGCTCAGCGAAGCCTCAGTCATTCTGCCAATAGGTATAGAGGTTGCACAGACCCTCTGTGTTAAATGATGTTTGGCAGAAAACACCTCTACCCCCGTTGGCATGAAGATGAAGGCTGCTTTTCGTAGTAAACAATCGAGAGTATCAATTAAAAATACATCAATATCCGTAGCAGAAAATAGTAAACAACAACAACACCCAACCACCACAAAAATCAAAAATAGAAAGGGAACAGGAGTTCACTGTAAAGTGAGGCTAATGTTTTCTGCCAAACATCATTTAACACAGAAAGACTGTGCAACCTCTATACCTATTGACAGAATGAGGCTTCGCTGAGCAGCGGGTAACTGGGATCGCACGCATAGACCTGTAAACTTCACTCCTATTGGTCAACATTGTAACAAATCATATTCCTTTCCCCGGACAACTCATAGAAAACAATATATATATATATATATATATATATATATATATATATTACATTAACACATAGGAAAGAACAGAGAAAGTCATTACAAAACTCACTTCGATATTTGACATCCGTCGTCATCAGGAAGAAGTATGAAGTACTAGCGCTGAGAAGCAAACCGCAAATGCAGTATATATATGTAATATATATGATCAAACCTCAGAATGAAAAGGTAAAAAAGACATAAATCTTTCAGCCGTACCAAGTGGTCTTCGTCAGAATCAAAAAATCAACTGAACATTGGTTGTTATTTCACTTGTTTATGCAAAATCTTATTTTATATATATATATATATATATATATATATATATATATATATATTATTATATAAGTCAGATTGAATTTACGGCCTATTGTTTTTTTAATTAATTTTTTGGATGACTTTTCCAAAGCCCATAATAGGGCCGTAAATTTAATCTGACATGTATTAAGGAAGGACTGTTCCCTAAATATTCGAATATATATATATAACAAACACTTTTTCTTTTTCTCGGAGTTTGGTCAGGGTAAATATATAGAATCACCTTTTTGCCAACGTTTCGTCTTTATTTCAAGACATCCTCAGGGCTATGAATGAATGCTGGGTTCTCTTACATTACAACAACCGTTAACTGTCATATATATATATATATATATATATATATATATATATATATATATATATATATATGTGTGTTATCTAATCGGGACTCGGTCAATTTTTTAGGTTAAAAAATTGACCGAATCCCGATTAGATAACACACCTATTCTATCAAACCGATTGAATCTGTTATATATATTGTTAAATAACGCTTCGTATTCCGCTTTAATCTGTTTGTTTGCATAATTTCTCCAATTTCCGATAGTCTTTTCTCGTCTCTTTATAAAAACTGTATAATTAATCACCTATATTAATAGTCGACATGCTTCAAATGTTCAAACAGAATAAAAGTACGTTATTTTGTAAGTTGATATTGACATTGGAAGAAAGTGCTTTTATTTTCTATTGTAAATATTAAACAGGAGTTGTTTTCAAATGCTGATTTAAGATTTAACCAGTGTGCTGAATCTCTTGCGACAATAAAATATCATCTACATATCAACAGTAGATAGAAAGAAGGCTTCAATTGAAGGCTATGGTTTAAAATTTTATGTTCAACTTAAACATATAATAGCTGGCGAATCTGACTCCTAGGGGTGACCCCCCATGGTCATTTCGTCTATTTGAAGGTACATGGAAACATCTATGTGTGCGAAGGGACTTCAAGTCATACATTCTCTCAAAATATCTTCCATATTCTGCCTGCTGGTGGGCGGATGTGTCATGTTTCTTTGATTCAAGTAGATGCAGTCACAAATAAATCTAGTGGTATCTTCTACGTATACATTTGTGAATGGTGATTTAACACCTAGGAATCCAAAAGTATCTTCAGGGTTTATTATTTTTATTTTATCAAAAAAATCATTAGTAGATTTGAATAATAATTTGCCGGCATATATATACGTGATGATTTTATTTTATTTGTTTGGCTAAATCATAGGTGGACATGGTAACCTCTGAAATTAGACGTAATGTATATCCCCTTTTGTGTTGTTTACTGTACTTCAAATATATATTGGAATTCACCTAAAATAGATTTCAAACTTATTTTTTTTATATCTTCTCTTTGTTAATTTTTTTGACGATTATCTTAACGTCCGTCTTGAGTTGGTTGGTAGGACTTCTGGTTATTTTCTTGTATTTTATAAAGTGTTCAGAATATAAAGTCTAGTTTCTACTTTTACTCTTGATAGTCCATAACTATAGTCAAACAACTGGCCTGCTTGTTTTATTATAACTGGATGTTATATCAGTGGTTTGCTACTTTAAATTGTTTTCTAGATAGCAGTGAACAACTTTTAAAGCCTCTTTGTTGAGTGGCCTATAGTCTGAGTAAATCCAACAAACTTAGGATCCAGTGACCTAATTCTCTTCTAACCTCAGGATTGAGTTGTACAATACAACTGGTTAAATTTTCATTTTTAGAGGGTGAAATTTTGGCTTAAAAAGCCCATAATAAAAAGTATCTTAATGAAAAACATAATAAAATTCATCTTAAATGCTTTAAATCTAAAAATAACGAGACCCTGATGACCTACTGCTAAAATGTTTCAATGAAGAACTGCTACCAACTTTTACTTATATATATATAAATATATGATATATGTAATATTATTGTAACCACTCTGACCATCAATGGTAACCTCCTGGAATAATAATTGCTGCACTGACCGCTGGGGTTGTAAGTCAAGGTATAACCTTATCCTTTATGGCAAAATTTGAAAAGTAATGCATAATCTTAAATTTCGTTTATATAATATGGACGCTTTGGGTAGGAGAGATAAACTTGTTAATCTTAAATGGTTAAGTTCAATTTAGTGAAAATAAACGATAATTAAGATTATACATTACTGTTCAAAGTTTGCCAAAAAGGATAAGGTTATACCTTGACTTATCAACCCGAGCGGTCAGTGCAGCAATTATTATTCCAGGAGGTTACCATTGATGGTCAAGGAGGTTATAATAATATTACATTGGCAATAATAATTATAATAATGTTACATTATATTATTATAATATATATATATTTATATATAAGTTCAAAATTGAAGATAGTTAGCACACAAAGTAAAGAAACACTCTTACAAACTCAAATTTTCGGGCAATCCGTCTTCAGGAGAAAAGAGAAAGGGAGACCAAGCACGTTGTAGACGCAACGGCTAGTAACCCAAACGGTTAGTTACTAGCCGTTGCTTCTACAACGTGTTTGGTCTCCCTTTCTCTTTTCCCCTGAAGACAAATTGCCCGAAAATTTGAGTTTGTAAGTGTGTTTCTTTACTTTGTGTGCTAACTATCTTCAATTTTGAACTGTTATTGTGTCCACTTTGGGTCGTCTTTTCGTTTATCAAGTGATATATACGGAATATATTATATATATATATATATAAAGATTTCACATAAACACGTGAAATAATAATCAATGATCAAACCACAATAAAAAAATGGGAAAACTAGACTAAGATCTTTCAACCGTAACAAGCGGTCTTCGTCAGAGTCAAAAACCCAATTGAGTTTTGGGTTTTTGACTCTGACGAAGACCGCATGTTACGGTTGAAAGATCTTAGTCTTGTTTTCCCATTTTCTTATTGTGGTTTGATAATTTATAGATATATATACATGCACACACAAACACAAGAGATCGCAATAACTCTATCATACCTCTAAATGTTTTAGATTTAGATAACTAAATTCTCTAAAATGTTTTAAATATTTAAAAGTGAGTTTCTTTATCGTTTTTTGTTACGTTCTGTCTGCTGATAGTATTCATATTTCAGACGTTTTTTATTTTAGTTGTCAAGTGTGATATATGCTGCATCTACTTGGTGTATTTCTTCCTTGTTTTTCTTTTTTCTATTCCTTATTAATTCCACTCTTTTGAATTTAATATTTTATTTATAAGATTTCAATTGTTTCTTTATTATGTCTGTATGTTTTAAATTAATTCTCTTTTTGAAGTCCACTGAATCTAATAAAATGGACATTACAGTTTTACTAGATCATTTCTCTCCTGATGACGACGGATGTCAAAATATTGAAATGATGTCTGTGGTATCTTTTTTTGTTTCTACCTTAGTCTTTTACTTTGAAATTTAATTTGTTCTCCGCAAGAACAGTCAATTTAAAAGTAAATTCTAAATTATGCATAACTTAACACTAAACTCAATGTAATCTAAAGGTTTAGATCTTATAAATAATAATGACAACAAATATCATTAACTAAATATAATTTAACATAGATTTTAATTTACTGGTAACTCTTTAAAGGTCTATAATTCTGTATAATATGTGGTATTATGTGAAGAGATTCAAGTTGTCTACCAAGATTCTCCAATATCAAATTTCGAAGCTGATTTCTATCAAAAGCCAATATACCTTTTTTACACTTAATCTTATATGAATTGATTTATTGAGTCTCGAATGTATCTCTTGTCTAATCTTTCAACAAGAATATAATGTATGTTCCCAAGAGTACTCCTTTATCACAAGAGCTTGCTCTTTTTATTAAACTTTACGGGACTTTCTTCTCTTCTGTTTTTGAGAAAATATAAAATAATCCTTATGAAAGCCAATATAAAAGTTTTGTTTGAAGTACATACTGTGAAAACTGAATATATAGTATAAGTAAATGAGTACTTACTACATGAATATGACGTTAATATTAATATTTTATTTAATCTGTCCTCTGTCATAAATCAAAGCTCAAATTATCCATAGCAGTTTTCTCTGACACAACTGACTTGGAATAGTTTGACCTGTTTCAAAGTTATTAATCTTCAACAGAAACAGTATCAGAATGACTAGGATTGACATGAGTCATCATATATTATGACACTGTGGTAAACAGTAACGAAAGTTTCAAGAAAATCCTCTAACTGTATGAATAGATTTAAATAGTTAGTGACTTGTTGCGTTTACCGCATGCTTGGAATTCTTCTCTCTTTCCTCCTGAAGACGGATTGCCTGAAAAATTGAGTTTGTAAGTGTGTTTTTTTTACTCTGTATGTTACTTTTCTTCGATTTTGAACTGGTGCTGTGTCCAGTTCTGTCTCCATCTTTCCAATTTCATAATGAATAGATGTATATGTTGGTGATGTGTGTGTGTGTGTGTGTGTGTGTGTGTGTGTGTGTGTGTGTGTGTGTGTGTGTGTGGGATGGGGGGTGGATTTGCAGCATCACATTCCATGTACAGACATATTATCACTATTTGACGATAATGATTAAGTTACATTATGTAAAAACTGATTGGTTTTTACCAATCATATAATATATAATTATATAACATATAATTATAATCATATAATAATACCTTTTTGTCTTTCCTATCAGTCACACTTTTAGAGTGTTTAATGCCTTTTGGCCAAAATTATGGCTTTCTTTGTATTTAAAAAGTATTTATAAATCATAGACGAGCCACGATGCCAATTAGCCAGGAAGCCAATGATATCTGAAATACACTTAACTTCAGTGATCTAACAAAACCAGTGTATTCAAAATATCTATTACAGTCGGGTCAATAACTCTTTATAGATATTTTGTTAAATCTGAGCTTTGAATAAATTGAACAAGAGAATACCACTATAAATTCTATTTTTGTTTATTAGAGTTTTGCTCTTTCTATTTATTACAATTCTATTTCTTTACTAATGGTAAATTTAGTAGATGACCAATTTAAAGTTTGCTATTTGCAGTCATGTAACTACATTGTAATTAACCTCCCTTTCAATATATATTGGATTAATTCTACACCCATAAATGTAACAATAAATTCTCTTATGCTAATATTTTGCCGAGCTACTCCATATTTTTTAATTCCTAAAAGAAATAAAGTTGTTTTACAAATGCCAAAAATTATTATTCATTAACTATAAATTCCTTCTCTGAAACTTTTAAGTACTAACAAAACATTCAATGAAATACATAGGCCTTGAATTGCTATATTTTAAAAATTTCCTAAACGGTTTCTACTTAGCTAGGAGTTAGGGAAGATAAATGGCGCGAACACATTTAATTAACGTCAGACACTCGCAGATAAACTTCTCTAATTACGATTGTAAATGGCTTTTGCTTGTAACTATTTTTCATTTAACTTATAAATTAGTTTCAAGCAGATATTCGCCTTTACACTTTATAAAACAAGAAAGAAGAGAATAAGAATGAATGATCTGTAAACGAAGTAAATTTAATTACTAAAAGATACATAGATGTTGACCACATCAGTGAATGAAAAGTAAAATTATATTTCTCCTGTTTCATTCAATCTGAATAATTTATTTAAATTATACACTTGAATATTCACCAATAAATTTATTATTTAAATATAATCTATTTGGTATTATTAATTTAAACGTCTCATTATTTGATGTACAGTACATCATTGAGCATGTGCCTTTCTATTTACAATACAGTGAATGTATTTAACTTAAATCTAGTAACTGATGATATTATGAACTCAGAGACTGAAAGCAGTACTATCTAAATTATAATTCCTGCAAACACAAAAGCACAAGTATAAACGAAATTAAATAATTTACTAATGATGGAAAATCATTTTATTACTCTTTTTATTTAATTAAACAACTTTATAAATTTTATTAAAATATTAAACAAAAATAATTGCAAAAGCATTTGTTCACTCTCTCTCTCTTTCTTTCCAATTTTTCTCTTTCTCACTGTCTCTCTATCTCTCACTCATTCTTTCTCACACTTTTCTATTCCCTTTTCTCTCTTCTCTCTCTCTCTCTCTCTCTCTCTCTCTCTCTCAGTTATATATTTATATTTCTCACTATACTCTCTCCCTTCCCCTCACATTCGTACTCTATTCGTCATTTATCTTACTCTTTCTCCCCCAGTTTTCTCTCTCTATCTCTCACTCAATCTATCTCTCACACTTTTCTATTCCCTCTCTCTCTCTCTCTCTCTCTCTCTCTCTCTCTCTCTTCTCTCTCTCTCTCTCTCTCTCTCTCTTTCTTTCTTTCTAATCTCTCTAGATAAACATACTTCAATAGAATTGAGGATTTGACTGAAATATTAAACATCGTTCTTTACCAACCTTTAAATATACAAATCCAGCATAACCACAATAGACATACAAATTCAATAGCATGCATCACATTTCCTTACGATTTTCTTCAGTCAAGTCTCAGTATAGAAAAGTTAGTTCATATATAATTTAAAGAAGGATAAATGCATAAAAAGGCAGGTAGGCATGGTCCCCGTACTCCCATAAAACCTTTGTATGGCTTTGAACAATTAAACAGAAATTGTTAATAACATCTCGACAACTTTTACATGAAGAAAATGTTAGAACATGACTTCTTCTTAATTTTTAAAAGTTATAAGGCACACAATATATAAAATAATGATTTAGAAATATTCAAATCAAACTGTTTTAGAAACAGATGATTTAAACAGAAAACCTGAAAATACATACTGGTTTTAAAATTTGATTGTCTACAACTTTTATTAGAAACATTTTTCACTGTCACGTCATCAAATTTACTAAAATTTGGAATTAGTAATTTTTTCTTGAAGTAATAGAGAGATCTTGAAGATATAATCTATAAAAAAGGTTCTCAAAGTGAGTTCCTGAGATCTTCATAGTTTTCAAAGGAAAATTCGTTCTATTACGTTTGTTTTAGGTTGTAAAACCTAAAAACTAGTTTTAATAAGACTGTTTTTCATCTGTATACAAGCCTACTACTTTCTACATGTCTACCAAAAAGTTTATGTTTTGACCAAAATTAAATGATGATTTTATGTTATTTTCACTCAAAAAAATACTGTTTTAAAATTACACTGTTTTAAAAGTTGTTCTGTCGTCAAAAATGCCAATCATCTTGTTAAACGAGTATATAGCTGACATATTCACATTGAGGAAAAAGTCTCTCTGATTTATTTTTTTTTGTTTGACATTTTGAAGCCAGTATTCTTTGTTACAGAAAATATTATTTAGAATCTCATTGTAATTATAATAGAAAAAGTTACACTCTTTAGAATAGTTTACTGCAATTGCAGATTTATGGATTTTTTTTTTTCTTTAAACAAGAAAACACATCCAATTGACAAAAAACAACGAAAATGTATAATAGTATCATAATAGCTTAAAACATCTAAAAATATATCTTTGCCAGTTGTTCATTGCTTTTTTTTATAAACAATTTGAGAAAGGGTCTAGAGTAGCATCGTGGCTTCTATCCTAACATCTAGACAGCTAGAACCAGGGTTCTATTCTTACTCTAGCCTCACTTTCTTCACCCGGGAAGTAAAAATTTTTGAAACCTTTGTAGTTCGGTGACAACGTCGAAATACCAGTTCTTATCGGTAGTTTAAAAAAAAAAAATGTTTATAACTGTCAGCCATAAAAGCTTAATTTTGTAAAATTAATTTACTTAGTAAATAAAATTTAGAATAACTTAGTATCGCTTATTATAATTATTTTGTGCTATTATTATAATTTATTAATTATTTTTATATAGGGAAGGTAGTAAACATTTTACTAATTATTTTGTAGAGATGTCTGCAGTGATTAAGTTGGAAGAGAGTTTTTTAAAGAAAAAATACAATATCTTTTATGGCATTTTTTAACATCTAACTCTCATAGCTTTTAACTAATATTATTGAGATTATTTGAATTTATAGTTGGTTTTTGTCTATAGAACAAGAATCTATTCTTGGATCACATTATCTAGGACTGCATTATGTGTGATGTGGTGGTGGTGTGTCTAAGCGGTGTGTGCATGTGTGTGGATAAACGCATAAGTCAGATAAAATTCAATATAAAGAATTAACGTATTAAGGGTATTAATTAGCGTATTAAGGGTAACTACTTGTACGAATGGAGAAAAAAAGAAATTTAAAGAAAATAAAAAAGCGAAACCTACAAAGAAGTGTTTCAATTTTTGAATATGTAAAATTAATTTATTGTAGGGTAAAAATCTAATGAAATGGTCTCCACATATAAAACTTTTAATGATATAAACAACGCGTTTCGAACACGTAGTGTTCTTCTTCAGGCATTAACTAAGGATGAGTGCCTCTGAATAAGACTGATACCACTACTAAATACCACATAATAACTGATTGCACTACATTAGCATTAAAATTAATTTACTAAGTAAGTATAACTAAGTATCGCTTATTATAATTATTTTGTGCTATAATTATAATTTATTAATTATGTTTATACAGGGAAAGTAGTAAACATTTTACTAATTATTTTGTAGAAATGTCTGTAGTGATTAAGTTGGAAGAGAGTTTTAAGTATCTTCAATAAATCATAAACTAGCGACAGATTGAGTTCTCAAGTTAGTTAACAAGTGCCCAAGTTGAAAGCTGAATGGGACTAATTTAATTAGGCCCCTAGTTAAGAGTGAGTAATGAAAGAGTTCTTTTGTGAATGGGCTCCCAATTAACTATCTCTGTGAATTCAATCGCTTGTGAGAAGAAACAAGGATCGGGATTTGAGAAATAGCGAGAAAGAGAGTGACAAAGAAAGAAAGAAAGATGAAGTGATAAAACAGAAAGAGAAGGGACCATGAGACCAGTTTTCTACAGCTCTTTTTCCTTTTAAAGGCTCTTACTTCAGGGTAGAAGCTCTGTGAGAGGTTAGCCATCTTGTTCAACGAGATCAAAGCTGTCCTACCACTCAAACCTTTCCCAGACTTTCGATTTCACGCCCTCAAAACCGCTTCCTCCTAACTTACCTTTGTACTCCCTTTAATTGCCACGTGAAATATTTCAACCTACAACATTCGAATGAACTAATTTAATTGGTTTCCATAATTAATTTATTATGAATATCAAATGTAAAACATCTTTTTTTACATGAATAAAACATAAACCTAATATATTCAAGTATAAATCATAAAGCATACATGTTTGGTTATACCAATAGATATATTTAAATATACTACTGAATTATACATGTATATTTATAGTCCACAAAGAAAAGAGAAAAACAGATAAAAACACACACTAAAGACTCACAACGATATTTCGACATTCGTCGTTGTTGGGCAGATGTAGTGCTTATAGTAGCTGAAGCCTACTCATATATATATATATAGTTAACACATGAAAGAGAAAAAACAAATAAAGATACACACAAAAGACTCACAACGATATTTCGACAGTCGTCGTCATCGGGTAGAAGTAGTCCCTTTGAGTAGCTGAAGCTAACTGAGTGGTAGGCCGAATGCCAGTATGACGACGACTGTCGAAATATCGTTGTGAGTACTTTTGTGTGTATCTTTATTTGTTTTTTCTCTTTCATGTGTTAACTAGTAGTCCTGTTGGACCTTTTCAAGTTTTGATATATATATATATATATATATACACTTTTTCGTTCGAAATACGATCCAAAACGGACAAAAATAGTTCAATATAGACAAAGAAACCGTCTCTGAACCAGTTCGCTTGGTTTCCCTCTCTTATCTCTCCTTAAGACGGTTCAAACCGAAAATTAGAGACTGTAAGTGTGTTCTTTTGATTTCTCTATGTTTCTTTGTCTATATTGAACTATAAATATATATATACACCTTTTCGTTGGAAATACAATCCAAAACGGACAAATATAGTTCAATGTAGAAAAAGAAACATAGAGAAATCAAAATCACACACTTACAGTCTCTAATTTTTGGTTTGAACCGTCTTCAGGAAAGATAAGAGATAAAAGATAAAAGATAACCAAGCGCACTGGGACCCTCCAACTAGAAACCCTTGCCGTGTCGGTTACTAGCCGTTGCGTCTACAACGTGCCTGGTCTCCCTTTCTCTTTTCTCCTGAAGACGAATTGCCCGAAAATTTGAGTTTTTAAGTGTGTTTCTTTACTTTGTGTGCTATCTATCTTCAATTTTGAACTGTTATATAGTTTTATATATATATATATATATATATATATATCAATGATCAAACCGTAGTATGAAATGGGAAAACAAGACTAAGACCTTAGTCTTGTTTCCCATTTCATATTTTGAAACTTAACTGACTTTTCATGTTTAAAAAGTTTTGACTATGAGTTTTGTTCATTTCTTATTGTGGTTTGGACGTTGATATATATATATATATAAACTGTAGTGTATATGTATATTTAAATGCATCTACATGAAGTTACGAGATTATTCACTTTGAAAAGTATTTATACATGATAGAATAATCAATCCAAAAACTTATCTATTTTTGAAAAAAAAAAAGTAGATAACATATTTGTTAGACAACATATCTATTCAGAAGTGATGTTGGAATGATAAAAGTAATAATAAAGTATGTATACAGTTTTATAGAAAATTTAAGCAATCTGTTGATTATAACACATATAAATGCACAATTTTCCAGTATTTTTCATTTGAAGTCAATTCAAAGTGGTTGAATGATCATTTTTTTCCACACCTTAAGTTATTATAGTTTATTTATACTTCAAAGTTTATGTTTAATAAAATAAAAACTTTAAACAAGAAAACTTTCCTGTTCTTATTTTATTGAAACAATTATAATTTCATTTGCAAATAAAAGTAAAGAAATTAATGTAGTTTTAAATTCTTTACATTTCTCAACAAGCTTTGAGTTAAATATTTTATCATTATTTATTTAGATTAATTTTTTATAAGATTCTTATTGGAAGACACTGTCTACTTAAAAAAGAAAGAGAAAATTTTGCAGAAATAAGACAATCCAACAATAAACACAAGTATTTAACATTCCTTAAGAGATGAACATTTTTATTTATTATCTTAAGTTTTATCTTCCTTGTAAAACTTAAACTTATTTTTCAACTTTTAAGTTTATTAAATAATTTACTTTATTACAAAATAATTATCTCTCTTAACTATATTATGTGAATTTTTATTTTTATTTTGTATTATTGTTAATAATATTATAATTATTCATGTTTATTATTTGGTTTTAAAAACAACATTAAAGTTAACTGTAATAAATTCGCATAGGAGGAAATGTTGTAAAATACATATATACATGTTTTTTTAAGAAATTATCAGCTACATTTTTGTTTCAATCTTGTATTTCTAATAAAAAACGCTCTTATGTTTAGAACTTAAGATATTGTTTAGAAGTATCTCATGTTACTTCATTGAAGCGCAAATTTGAATATTATCTTTTAAAGAAATAATAACGTTATTTTCGTCATGTCAAAGAATACAGTTTGACTACGTTTTCCCACCCTATGTTGAACTTTGTAGTAAACATGTATTGAAATGTAAGTTTACATGTTTACTACATTCATAGGCGTTATCATCGAGGTTAAAACAATGCTTTTCTGTTTTTTTTCTGCCCTTAATTAGATAAAATTAAAGAAAAATTAAGAAACAAGAAATAATAGTTTATAAATATGAAACAAAATCAACATTTAGGCACCAATTAATTAGAGATAAAAATATAAAATTTGAATGATGCAGTTTATTAGCCCTTGAAGATGTACTGCAGCCTCGGGGAGTCAAAGACTCTGTTTAAAACTGCATAAGTTATGGTAAAATTATTCAGAGGAATTCTATGGAATAAATGTTTGATAAATGAATAATTGAATTTAATTCATTACTTGTGTAATCTGTTATAGTGTGGTATTTAATCATGATGGAGAATTTCAAAAAATTATGTGTCTACACAAAAGAGCTTTATATTAAAACCATCAACGCATTTTGAACACTTAGTGCCCTTTTTAAGTCCCTGTTGCCATAATACTTTTAACAGTGTAGATGGAAACATAGAGAACTCTAAGTATTCGAAACGCGTTGTTAGTGTTAATATAAATTGGAGATGTAATATTTTGAAATTCCCGATTATGATTGAATTTAATTGCACTTTTGTTGATTTTATCATTTGTTAGGGTGAAACCAGGTTAAAGATATAACATTTTATAATATGAAACACCTTCCGTAACTCATGTTAAGATTGTTAAATACATTGTGAGTCCACTCAACGTTCAGAATATCTTCCAGTTTTAAATAGAAATAAAAGAAAAACAATATGTTAGTTTAACAAGGGCTCTGCATACTCAAACAACTAGAATCTGAAAGTGAATAATTATTGTAAATTAAGGAAATCGAAGCTGATTAGTCTTGAAATTTTAAACAATCTACATCGATCGAAGAAGCAACGGTTTTCAGTGTAAACAAGGTCTGAATTAATCAGAAAAGTGACAACAACGAAGTTTTAATAATACCTCTAACAGTTGACTAAGAAAATCACATTAACATTTTAGACCAAACAGAGACCCCCCAGTTAAGGATTTTATGCCATAAATTAATAAAAGAAAAACATAGGCACCTTTTACCTTTTTTTTTATCGGTAAATAACAGTATGCTTAAAGAGTTGACTGTACTCTTAGAACAGCTTAACAAAAAATAATAATAATTATTATTATTATTATAGGTTTAACAAATGAGACATTATTATACTTTAAAATAACAAAAATTAACACAAAGCCACACGTTAAAAAATTAGCAAACAATTTTACAAACGCAAACAAATAAACAACAATTTTAAACTTTTACAGTTTCAAAAATTCTTATAGCTTAGATATTATAAAAGAGAAAAAGATATGTAGGGAATTAAATTAGTATTCTTCCCTTATTTACTTATAATCTACTAGTATCTTTAATTTTTATAAGCTGAACTTCATGTTCAAAACACTTTTTGCAAATTAACGGTAACTTAAAATTATTTGGTTACAAAAATTTTTCATTAAAAGAATGTTAGCATTACGTCAAATTTATAGTGTAATTATGGGCGTGCTATATTGTAATTAACTTTTTATTATATACTATATTAATCGTAATATATACTATATATACTAGTAATATTATATGTATAGATACTATATTATGCCAGAGGAGAGACTTGATACAAAGGATAGGCATATTCTCCCCCAGAAACGATCATTGAAAAAATGATCCAGAGTTCTGGGGCATGGAATATGGTAGATGGCCTAGTCAGAACGATATTGACTACGAAAAAGCGAGACTTGGAAGATCTAGAAGGATAATAAAGCAAGTATGCCTCACCTAAGGTAAGCTACAAGCAAGCCTGAAGTAATGTGGAAAACAGTTCCAGGCTAGGTCCTAGGTGAAAAAGGGGGTGTTTTAGTTGGTATTCTGGTTTATCTGGGAGCCCACCACTATGTGCGTAAATGCATTTCACCTCCTTACCAAAAAAAATAAATCTGAGCACGTCGTCCCTCGGAGAAGGACGTTAAACTGTAGGTCCCGAGCCTGTACGATGTCAGGTAGTCGTTAAAGATACTATACTATTATCAGTCGATCGCAAGTAAAAAAGACTCGCATCGCTATACGAGATCAGTTTCGAAAGGAATTAACCTCGTACTGTGATATTCTACTATACTATTTTCAGTCCATCGCAAGTAAAAAAGACTCTTATCGCAATACGATATCAGTCTGGCAAGGAATTAAACTCGTACTGCGATGTTCTACTATACTATTTTCAGTCCATCGCAAGTAAAAAAGACTTATCGCAATACGAGATCAGTCTGGGAAGGTATTGAACTCGTACTGCGATTCTACTATACTATTTTCAGTCCATCGCAAGTAAAAAAGACTGGTATCGCAATACGAGATCAGTCTAGGAACAAATTAAACTCGTACTGCGATGGTCTACTATACTATTTTCAGTCCATCGCAAGAAAAAAAATCTGGAGTGGCCTACACTCTACTTTACTATAAGTAACTCAATGTCAAATTTCTTGAGTATATAAAACATAACGTATCATTTAAGCATAACATAAATATCTAAATGGGATATAATTATTAGCATTGCATTCGTGAGGTAGTACAGATAGTGATTGAAGGACATATCAATTTATAAGCTTATTTTTGTACATCACAAATAATTTATTATTTGCAAATAATTTCATTAGTATAACTACAGCAGTAATAATATTTTTGAAAAACCAATGTGAACATTTCTTGAAACGAAATATTATCCTACAAGAGAACATGGCTATTGTTCAAATAGCCAGTAGATTTCTTACATCGTTTACTTGACATCCTTCTACATTGAATATTAATGTAAAATTTTCAAATTTGAAAGAGTAAAACGCCCTTTTTTTCTCTGAAAAACTTGTTAAACAGCGAAGAAAATGTTGTTTTAAGGTGATTTGTTAATTAAAGATGTACGATAATTACAGTTATTAATCTCTAAACGAAAGATTTATATTTTGAATTATCTTTTACATTTTTGGTTTTTAATAGAATTATTATACTGGGAATTTTATGGCTTCTTAGTATTTAATAAGATCATTTTCCTTTCCCTTTGTCAAATAACATATATACGAATTTTTTTTTAATGAGTGTTATCATTTACCTGCACAATATTATTCCTCTTACGTCTCTTATAAGTCAATAATATATTTTCATTTTTCCATTAGAAACATCAATTTTATCTCAGTGGATTCGCTCAAAAAATTTCTAAGTCAATGTAAACAATGTAAAAAAATACAAAAAATTCGACAAGTATAGCAGGTGATCTCTTAGTCTAGGATAAACAAAGAGTTTTTATATCGTTATTGCTCTTTCCCGTAATTGAAACTTCATGATTTTTTTTTTATGAATTGCTAATTTTTTTATCCATTTTTGGTGAAAGTTTCATTATTTTTTAATGAGCCGTTTAGCGTCAAAAAAACATTTTCTGAAAACAGAAATCGTACTGTTACGCCCCATTAGCGAATGTAATTTTGAAAAAAAATATCTCAACTCATTCTACACATAATGTTCTATTTATAGGCATAGTTTCATTCTTGTCCGTCAAACAGTATGGCTTGTATCACTCTCACAATGTTTGAGATTGATTTATAAGTCAAAATTTGTACATTTTATTGAAAAAATATATTTTCCGTTGTTTTAAAATTCTGAAAATATTTTTCGTTTGTTCCATTTGTAACCTCAAAGATAATGTCAAAATTTCAAAACTCTAGGGTTATCAGTTTAGGAGAAATAAATGTTTTAAAAAAAACGGTTTTTGGCAAAAAAAGTGACTTTCCCATCATGCATAATTCTTCGCAAACAATAGGGATCTTCGTCTTTATGAGGCCCATTTTTGTGTAAAATATCAACTTGATCCATCAAAGATTCTGGACCGTAGCGTGGTAACAAGCAATGCTAACACACGCACCCACTCACCCACCCACCCACACACACACAGACATCATCGTAAAAACGTCATAAAACAACTTCTGGGACCTCAAAACATGTAATTCCGTCAAAATCTCGAGATCGAATTTTTTCACGATCACTATACTTTACTTATAGTAAAGTAAAAAAAATATTATATTGTAACAGACTCTTTATTATATACTAAATCTCACTCTAGTTCTTCACGAGTGAACAAAATAATAATAACAGAATCTGTTAGTTAATATCATAATAATTCTGTTTATAATACTGGGGTAGGTATTTTGACATTTCCCTATTGTTAAGTATTAGCACAAAAATTTCAAATTATTCAGTTTATCAAAATCAAATAAGCAAAGGGAAAGATATCAGTAAAAGATCATCCATGAATTTATGATTTAATTTTTCAAACGAAATTAAGACGAACAGGATTATTTATTATCAGATTTTAAAGTATAAGAACTAATATACAATTTTTTGTAAGAATACCTACATCAAAGAGTTGAATTTAAAAATGTGAACAAACTGTGAACACTAATTAATAAAATTAATTTTAAATATAACAGTAGGGGCCAGAATAGCTCACTGATTTACGTACTCACCTCTGGGCTGGTAGTCCAGGGTTCGATTCCCACCTGGCCCTTGATTTATTCACACGAGAGATGAATAAATCTGAGTACGTCGTCCCTTGGAGAGGACGTTAAGCCGTCGATTTAGAGCCTGTACTATGTCAGGTACTCGTATGATCCGAGCCTGTAAGATCTCTACTCTGAATACATTTAAGTTAGACAAAAATTTAGGACTCCCCAATGTAGAATAATCATTGTGTGGTATTGGAACTGGCCAATGTTTGGCTTATGTGTGTTCTCTTATAAAACTGCACTGAAACCTAACCTAACTATAACTGACAAAAAAGAAACCTCCTTTTCTGAGAAAAAATATCGAGTCATTAGGCAAAGAAGCATATAAACACTTGTTGGCATATACTTCAATACTCTACCAGAAAGGGAAAATGAGGCACTTCATGAAATCTTTGTGTATCCATTTGAGATGACACCAGAAGAATACCACGGAAAGGATATCTGAAGGTCCATGTGTGTTCATAGATCAGTATTCTAGTCTCCACAGGTAATCTCCACAGGATTCACCATATCATTCAATCTCCCGGCATCCACCTCTAGAAGAGTAGTTCAGAATATATCAGAAAATATATCATATCTTAATTTGATTTGCCATTTTCTATAAATAACCTAAAAATATTCTTCATTTAACTGGCAAGTTCTAATTATTAAGTGTCTTTGTTTTTTTTTTACTTCAACACAAACTCTTTAAACCTTCCATGTATGCAGATAGTGATTGACACTGTTAGAGAAGTATCTCTAGACCCTACAAGTGTTGCTTTACGTCGTTATATCAGATTTGGGCTTCACTTAATTAATAAGAAGAACAGAATCCTTACTGTGACAATTCTTAGCATCAATGATCCGTGCTCTAATCAATCGTTAAGCTAATTCCTCTATTAAATTACAATATCTCTTTGAGAGCTTTTGAAGAGACGCATATACGGCTTCTAGAGCTCAAATTATTATCGGTATTAATTTGAAATATTGTTTTTATTACCACTAATTTTTGATTCCTATCAAAAATCTATGTATCAATATAAATAAAATAGGTAAAATTATTTATGGTAAAAAAAATTCAGTTTTTTTTTAAAACCCACCTGAGTTGGGTTTTTGACTCTGACGAAGACCGCTTGTTACGGTTGAAAGGTCTTAGTCTTCTTTTCCCATTTCTTATTGTGGTTTGATCATATAATATATATATATATATATATATATAAATATATAAACTAGAATTTTTAAAAGAACACATAGAAAAGAAATCTCTGAACTCACTACTATATTTTGATGTCCTCGTCTTCAGGAAAAGATGTGAATCGCTCCAAAGGCTGATAACGACTCATAAATATATATATATATATATATATATATATATAATATCATACAAATTGAATAATTACGATAATGAAATGTGCACAAATGTAAGTAATTACGAAAAAAAAGAGTAATTCAATCAGTTCATCCAACATTTTGAAATTATCGTCATATTAAGAAGGAAATATTATATAATATTTTTTCTAAACTTCAAAGTCTAAACACGCAAAAATAACAAAACAAACCTCTTAAGCTTGAATGAATGAAACTGCTGGAAAATGTTACATTATACTACAAATAAGCGAATTAACTGCAGAGTTGAATATTTCTTGCATGTTTCATATTTTATTAGGATAATGTGAGAAATATGAAGAAATATTGCCTAGAATGGGAAGCAGTTTTCAAATTATGATCCAAGAATAAAAGGGAGTCTAAATGGTGGAATATATTTCAAGCTACTAACCATTCTTTGAAACTTACCTTTTGGATGACTAGAATTGTTACTGTTGTAGAATAAAACGAGTATGGATCAATAAAACCTAATTCCATATAATACACTTTTATCAATGCAGAATAATTACAATCAGGAAAGTTATATATGTTTTTTTTCTCAAAATCAATGAACTCATTACAACTTCTGACTAAATATAAGCACTCAACAGGCTATCATTTATTATATTTATTTCAATTAAAAGCATTTATGCATTGTTATCACCCAAAATGTATCCTTTTGATTAATTTAATTGTTACTTTTGAAACAATAATACTAATAATAGGGAGAAAAGAAAGCTGAATCATTATTATATTGTTCAATTATTACAAATACTTGAATGTGATATAGATTCCAGGTCGGCATTGACAGCCCTAAAAGAACAAAATTTGAAAGATCCTATAATTATTAAGATATTTGAATGCCTCCATGACCTAAATATTAGGAAAAGGCAGGTGTCATTTGCCTGGATACCAAGCCATATTGGCATCGAAGGAAATGAAAAAGCAGATAAAGCGGCAAAAGAAGCAACTAACAGAGAAACTAGAAATACGAGTATAATAGCTGTGAGGCCGAATGACATCAGGAAAAACATTATAAAGACAATATGGACAGGATGGAAAACGAAATGGAATAAAGAAACCATCCAACTTCGAAAAATAATGGGATCCATTGGGACAATAATGAACACTGGATCAGGAAATCGAGAAACGAATGTGATTTTAAACCGCCTACGTATAGGTCACACACGAGTTACACATAGTTACCTGTTATCAAAAGAGCAAAGACCCTCATGCCCAAAATGTAAGGAAATATTGACGGTGGCTCACTTAATTGAAGAATGTCCACAATTAGAACAAGAAAGGATGTCTGCAGGCATACCATCAAAATTAATAAAAGCACTAGCCCCTGACAATAAATATTCCAACGAAGTGACATCATTCCTGAAGGAAATAAATTTATATAATAAAATATGAGGAACTAAAGAACTGAACAAAATGAGACAGTGCTAATGTCCAAGTAGACGATGCACTTATCAACCTAAATAAAAAAAAAAATAAATATCCTAACGAATAACTTAAACAATAGTAAATTCAAATGCAATAACAATATTTTAACGCTACAATTTACACTAATTCATGGACGAATTTGATCTTATAACTAAAAATGGTTTATATGTACTGTATAGTAACAATATGGGCAAGTATGTACAAGTATGGGCAATATTACTTCAAGAAAAATTTTTATTTTTTAAAAACCAACTATGTTTTTAAAATATACTCTTTTTTTTCTTAAACTAGTGAGTTCAAAGAGTTGAAGTTTTGCAGTTACTATGGATTTATGTTCGTACTATCTTAAAAAAGTTTCAAAAATATTATAGTAAAACTGAGTCATATGTAAAATTTGACTTACGATTAAATCTGATTGATGGTTGATGGACTTATGATTGGAACACCATATTGTTCATACTTTTCTGACAAGTCAAAATAAAATTTGATACAAAAATAGTTTCGTATAGAAAGACATCCTGAATAATTTTTTTGGTGAATTACATGGAAAAACATTTTTATATGGTTCAAAAAATAGTTTGTTTTTTTTCCTGCTAACTTCTAAGATTGAAAACTCAAAAATCATTACATGTTTTGTTCACTGATAATTAGTATGCTACAAAATTAACTACAAATATATTGATTGATTGGTCTATTGAAACAGTCGATAGAGGCTTAAAAAGTAAGTAAGTTTCTTTAAATACAGACAACCTGCCCTATCCGTTGGACTCGTTTGTATTACAAAAATTTTTATCAAAATTTATTGAATAAAATATTTGAAAAAAGGTGAAAATATGTTAATTTGATATCTAAAAATGCATACAATGTTTAAACTATTTTAAAAAGAATCCAGAATTATTGTAACTATTCCGGATGGTAAATGATATTAGAAAAGGAGCATTACATTATTTATTGTATTCTATCAATTTAGTAAAGTATTGTATAATAATTGTAAATATATATGGTATATGTATTTTTAGTTATAAGTTTTTATATATATTTATGTCGTAAGTACAGTATGATTTAATGGTATAACAAATAATATTTAAACTAATGTTTTTGAAGAACAGTTTTCATTTTTAAAATGCACAGTATCGTTTTATTTGTTTAGGTTTATAGAAATAGAAGAAAAATATTTTGAAAATATTAGTGATTTAGACGTTTTGAGGTTCCCTGATCTATTTTGCATGTTTCTCTGCCTTTGACTGGGTGGGCGTTAATCTATTATTTTGTAAACCCTCTACGAATTGGTTACGTTCAAATAGTATTTCACAAAAAAATACTTTTTGATCTGGTGAATCACATAATGTTTTCGTTTAATACTGGAATATGAGTAATGTATTTTATTATGCTTCATACCGAAGTGTATATAAATTTTAATCCACTCTTCTGATAATTTTAGATAACTTAAATTTTGGTAAATATTACTTTACTATAAATTTTCATCATATCGATTTCACTTAAAAAATTAAATTATACGTTTAAAAAAACAGCAATTCAATAAATTAGCTGGAAGTTTTCAAGTTTGGCTCTAACAGTACTTGCATTTTCGTTGCAGATGACAAATTGATACAACAACTTTAACAAAAATTAAACCATTTATTTTTTTTCAATATTTTTAATAATGTTTTCATCGGATGGTAATAGGTATATTTAAATAAGATGAGAAATTCTTTTGATATATTACCAGTCTTAAGTTTGATTAAGTTGCATTGACAATCTCACAAGAGAACAAACACATAGAGGCGGAAAATTGACCCTTGGTTATACCAAACAATGATACTACTTCAAAGCCCTGAATATTGTCTAACTAAAGTGTATTTGAGTCGAGATATTTAACGAGTAGCTGACATCGTACAGGCTTGGAATGGCATGCTCAGATTTATTCAACTATCGCGTGAAAAAATTGAGGGCCAGAGTTGGTATTGAACCCCAGATATAACAGAGCCAAGAGGGAGCACGTTGCCAAAGACTAGCTTGCCCCCGTGGCAGTAGTTAAGTAGCATTCACTAAAGGAAATACAATTGGTTAAAAAGTGATCTAGAATAGTACCAAAATTTAAATGGTTTATAAAAAAATTGTGCAGATGCACAATTATGCAAGTTATACCTATAATACATCAATGAAACTTACTTTTCAAAGCAATTTGTTACCTGCAGTTTCATTCACGGAGGCTTATCTCTAATATATTTTGGAGAACATTATAACAAACAAATAAATACTTCAACTTTATTATATTCGTATTTGAATAAAAGTGAGATCACTAAATAATTCAAATAGTAAATGTCTTGCATTTGAATGCGTCTTATTCCTAGTCATATGGTCTTATAGATTTATAAAATACTGCATACTACTTCTTATCAAATGCCTTAGAGCCTTATATTGAAATAAGGTAATAAAATATATTTTTTTTTAACATTAGTTTAGAGACTTTTGTGTAAAGCAGAAAGATTTAGACTGGCTGAAAAGACCTAAATGACCCTTATAGGAAGGTGGCCACATCATTTACTCTAAGAACCTGGAATCCCCTGAGGTGACAGATAAGCTGTTTCTCTCCACTTTTCAATCTCCTTCTCATCATCATCCTTTTTATGAATAACCCATATCATCTTTCATTTCCAAAATCTTCCAAATCATACTACCATGTTGCCATGGTTCTTAATCCTAAATACTATCCATATAATCATTTCAAATTTGATATGGCATCAAATAAATTTAACTAACTTTACTTCTTTTAAGTGATAAACTAAACAGTAATTTACAGTGTCAATTAAAATGATTGGCTTTTCTTTAAAAAAAAATTCTGGATTAATTATCTGTAAATAATCATTTCCTAAATTTTTGAATGATCAATTTAATTACTAGATTATTTTTCTGAGGTAAAATGGATAAACCAACAAAAGTCTCCACAAAGTTTTATTCAACGCGTTTCAAACACTTTGTGTTCATCATCAGGAAGACACTATAATACAAATTATATCTAATTTTTGTAACTAATTAGATATAATTTGTATTATAGTGTCTTCCTGATGATGAACACAAAGTGTTCGAAATGCGTTGAATAAAACTTCATTTGTGTTGAGACTTTTGTTGGTTTATCCATTTTACCTGAGAATGAGTAAATACCACACAATTACGGATTGCAAAACTAATGATTTAGATTAATTTTGTGCCTGGAAGAATTTTATGATTGTAATAAAAATATCATTAAAATTTCTATTTTAATTTCTGTCTCTCATTTGTCTTTGTCACCACACTATGGTGATTGTAGTGGTCAAAACAAAATTTTGTTCTTAAATGAATATTATGACACCATTATTATTAATTTATGACATTAATCAAGATTAGCATTGCAGATGTTAAAAATAAATCATTTATTTTCATGTTCAATGCCTTGCAATGTACAAAACAGTTTTTATAATGTATTATACTGTAAGTGGATTATTGAAGTAACAAAGAAAAAACATTTATGACTGGCTACTCACAGTGCTAGCATTACTGTTATTAAAATAAATTGGCATTTTTATAAATGAAAGAAGCAAACAATTTTAATTTCCAAGTAATAAAAAAAAAAAACAAGTAATATTTTCCACTTACCAGACTATACGAAAATGATTGAATGATACTTACACGGAGGGCTTTTCTAATTGTATACAATGCAAAAATAGATAATTGGTTCCCCACCAAACTATTTCCCCCTTTGTACAATATTTGGAATTTCACAGCTGATGACCAAGCTAAACCAACAATTAGTTATAATTATAGAAGGATAATAACTAATCTTAAATAAATAAAAATATTTAGCAGCTCAATACCAAGTTAATATTAAACATATAATCTACCGTCTCACCTCGTACATTACTGCCGCAGCTGTCGGACCGGTTTCGGGTGTCACCCATAATCGCGATTAGATCAGTTCGTTTTGAAGATGGTTGACACCCGAAACCGGTCCCACAGCTACTACAGTAATGTACGAGGTGAGACGGTAGAATATACGTTTAATATTAATAAATGCATGAATTCAATACTAAGTAATAATAATAACGAAAACAATAAAAAATGTAATACAGTAATAATGATGCAACATACTGGAATTAACCATTTGCTCATACAAGCTGTGTAAAACAGGCCAAAATACCACTCAAACAGATTACATTGAATTTAAGATTTGCCATATTGTCTCAGGCATCTTTTGATACTCCCTTGAACTTGACTTTTGGAGTATCGACTTACGGGGCTCAGAAACAACATCTTTATGACCTCTTGAAGCGACGGAGTGCACAACATTTTACAACAATCAAATGAAAAATACTGAGCCACGACCTGATAGCACTAAACACGTTACCAAAGCAACCCTTTGATTTTGTAAGCAGCCAAATATTGTCAAAAATATCGGTTTCAGTCGCGTTTTATTTATATAACCACACCAAACATAATAAAATACTTTTTACACTTTTAAAATAGGCACTGTTATTGCTAGTCTTATACCTTTTTGTCATTTATGCAATGCTATTGACAGTCACAATCTTTTTTGTAATTTGTATGCTGTTATTGTCAGTCTTATTCCTTTCTGCTATCTATGTACTTTTATTGTCAGTCTTATTCCTTTCTGCTATCTATGTACTTTTATTGTCAGTCTTATTCCTTTCTGCTATCTATGTACTTTTATTGTCAGTCTTATTCCTTTCTGCTATCTATGTACTTTTATTGTCAGTCTTATTCCTTTCTGCTATCTATGTACTTTTATTGTCAGTCTTATTCCTTTCTGCTATCTATGTACTGATATTGTCAGTCTTATTCCTTTCTGATATCTATGTACTGTTATTGTCAGTATTATTCCTTTCTGCTATCTATGTACTGTTATTGCCAGTCTTATTCCATTCTGCTAACTATGCACTGTTATTGCCAGTCTTATTCCTTTCTGCTATCTATGCTCTGTTATTGTCAGTCTTATTCCTTTCTGCTATCTATGTACTGTTATTACCAGTCTTATTCCATTCTGCTAAGTATGCACTGTTATTGGCAGTCTATTTTCTTTCTGCTATCTATGTACTGTTATTGCCAGTCTTATTCCATTTTGCTAACTATGCACTGTTATTGCCAGTCTTATTCCTTTCTGCTATCTATGCTCTGTTATTGCCAGTCTTATTCCTTTCTGCTATCTATGTACTGTCATTGTCAGTCTTATTCCTTTCTGCTATCTATGTACTGTCATTGCCAGTCTTATTCCTTTCTGCTATCTATGTACTGTTATTTCCAGTCTTATTCATTTCTGCTATCTATGTACTGTTATTGTCAGTCTTATTCCTTTCTGCTATCTATGTACTGTTATTGTCAGTCTTATTCCTTTCTGCTACCTATGTACTGTTATTGTCAGTCTTATTCCTTTCTGCTACCTATGTACTGTTATTGTCAGTCTTATTCCTTTCTGCTACCTATGTACTGTTATTGTCAGTCTTATTCCTTTCTGCTACCTATGTACTGTTATTGTCAGTCTTATTCCTTTCTGCTACCTATGTACTGTTATTGTCAGTCTTATTCCTTTCTGCTACCTATGTACTGTTATTGTCAGTCTTATTCCTTTCTGCTACCTATGTACTGTTATTGTCAGTCTTGTTCCTTTCTGCTATCTATGTACTGTTATTGTCAGTCTTATTCCTTTCTGCTATCTATGTACTGTTATTGTCAGTCTTATTCCTTCCTGCTATCTATGTACTGTTATTGTCAGTCTTATTCCTTTCTGCTATCTATGTACTGTTATTGCCAGTCTTATTCCTTTCTGCTATCTATGCTCTGTTATTGTCTGTCTTATTCCTTTCTGCTATCTATGTACTGTTATTGCCAGTCTTATTCCATTCTGCTAACTATGCACTGTTATTGGCAGTCTATTTTCTTTCTGCTATCTATGTACTGTTATTGCCAGTCTTATTCCATTCTGCTAACTATGCACTGTTATTGCCAGTCTTGCTCCTTTCTGCTATCTATGCTCTGTTATTGCCAGTCTTATTCCTTTCTGCTATCTATGTACTGTCATTGTCAGTCTTATTCCTTTCTGCTATCTATGTACTGTTATTGTCAGTCTTATTCCTTTCTGCTATCAATGTACTGTTATTTCCAGTCTTATTCCTTTCTGCTATCTATGTACTGTTATTGCCAGTCTTATTTCTTTCTGCTATCTATGCTCTGTTATACCTTAAACCTAAACCCTTACTGTTATACTCTAAAATTATGCACTGTTAGCCTTATACCTTTTTTGCATTTATGCAATACTATTGACAGTCACAATCTTTTCTGTAATTTATTTATTGTTATTACCAGTCTTATTAATTTCTGTCATTTATTGGGTAGTAATAATGCAAAAGAAAATACCAAATTTCTTTTGTTCAAAATAGTTTTAAAAAGTATTTGATTTCTGAATTATAAAAAAAAATTTGTTACTCGACTTTATCTGATTAAAAGGTTTGTTCATAATGAAATAAATAAGGACTTTACTGACGAAGTCCTGATTGCTGCCGGACGGCTCTCTTCAAGAAATAAGCAGAGGTGTACAAAACACCCTTTACACTTCATTGTAACTTTTGTTCGTTTAACCATTTTAATTTTCTCAGTCACTTTGACTGGGTGTTCATGACATTTTCAACAAGTTTACAAAGGATCCTTCAATTCATTATTCAAGAATTAAATTAAACTTCTCTTCAGTTCCCAACCAGTTAACGAATTCATTATCATTATTTTCAAAGAGTTGTTATACAGTTCTAGCATCATCGATTTAAGACCAGTTAAAATAACATTTTTAATAATTTTATTTATTTCATTTATTTTGAAAATAATTTTAAAAAATGTTGACATTGGTAAAAATTTTTATTACAATATTTATAAACCTTGTAATTATATAAATACTCTTTTATTCAAAATGATAGAATACTCCCTGTTTTATTCACCAAGATGACGATTTTCTACTTGGTTGGTTTTCACATTCTAACATTTATTCTAAAAATAGCATCCTATTTCAAACTCAGTAGAAATAGAAATAAATAGTTGATAACTGAATTATTCACTCTCTCCATCAAACTGGATATTTTAGTTTTTGAATTATTTGTTTTAGATATAACTATTTGCTATTTTGTATCAATTACATCAAAAACTTGTTAAGTATTTAATATAATTATAATGTGCGGAATATAATGCATATATATATATATATATAATTAAATTAAATTAAAGTCTAGTCGAAGGTTTTGTCCGGTTAACATTGTTGTTACTTTAAATAATGTAAATTTCATTTTTTTGGTTAAAAAATTCTTAGTTCTGACTATGAAAAAGGTTTTAAATAAAACCGAAACGTTGGCAACGAGAGTTTGATTTTTTATCCTGGAAAATTGACCGAACCCCGATTAGAGAACACACCTATTCTATCAAACGGTCGATATATTATTGAATCTGTTATATAATTAAAGTTATCACTAGAAAACAAAAAAGAAAGACTAACACTTACTATTCTTGATTATTTCAGCTATCTTGCCGTCTTCAGGAGAGGTAGGAAAAGGAAAAGGAATACTGAAGCGGAGACGTGAAAGTGTCCACCGACCGAAACAAAGCCTATGAAAAAGGTTTTAAATAAAGACCAAAACATTGGCACTGAGAGTTTAATTTGAACCTGAAAAATTAACCGAGTCCCGATAAACTTTAGTTTTGTTTCTATTCCACGGTCGATACTTTTATCAATATTTATATATATACGAGGGTCGTCCAGAAAATAAGTTCCGTTTTGGTCTGTAGGGCGGTAGGAGTGGTTTTTACCAAATCCGGCAACACCGCTCGAAAGAGGAGAGGTGGGGGAATAGAATGAGAGGTGGGGGACCTCAGTCGGTCAATTACCAACGTCAGGGCAGGTAGTTGAAATGGAGCCCTCCATGTCACGTCCCGCCACCTCGATCCCCGTTCCCTCTCGAGTTGTTTTGCGCGGAGTGATTCAATTTCTTTATGCACAGGGTTTCAAATCAGTTGAAATTCACGAACAGCTCATTTCTGTTTATGGAGAAGGTGTAATGAGTGAATCAATGGTGAGGAGATGGGTACGTGAATTTAAGGCGGGAAGACATTCACTTGAGGATGAAAGTGGGAGAGGCAGACCCTCAGTTGTGACGGACGAAATTGTCGCAGAAATCGACAATGCAATTCGCAAAGATTGTCGTTCAACCCTGGATGAACTCCACCTGAGTTTCCCAGACATCTCACGATCCCTCATCCATGAGATCGTCTCGGAAAAACTTGACTTTCGGAAAGTTTCCGCCCGGTGGGTCCCTAGAGAGCTGAATGTCTTCCCGCCTTAAATTCACGTACCCATCTCCTCACCATTGATTCACTCATTACACCTTCTCCATAAACAGAAATGAGCTGTTCGTGAATTTCAACTGATTTGAAACCCTGTGCATAAAGAAATTGAATCACTCCGCGCAAAACAACTCGAGAGGGAACGGGGATCGAGGTGGCGGGACGTGACATGGAGGGCTCCATTTCAACTACCTGCCCTGACGTTGGTAATTGACCGACTGAGGTCCCCCACCTCTCATTCTATTCCCCCACCTCTCCTCTTTCGAGCGGTGTTGCCGGATTTGGTAAAAACCACTCC
This sequence comes from Hermatobates lingyangjiaoensis, assembly GCA_026182355.1. Taxonomy (NCBI): domain Eukaryota; kingdom Metazoa; phylum Arthropoda; class Insecta; order Hemiptera; family Hermatobatidae; genus Hermatobates; species Hermatobates lingyangjiaoensis. Next base: position 70,363 of record JAPFBL010000090.1, read on the forward strand.
TACCGCCCTACAGACCAAAACGGAACTTATTTTCTGGACGACCCTCGTATATTTCATTAAAACGTATGTTGAAGTGTTTATGTAATTAAAGTGTTTTTAAAAGTTTCTTTATGTCCTTTGGACAACTCATTTGGGAGTTACCTACCCCTAGCCGTAGGATTGTCAGGAGACTAGAACAGCTGAGTTTGAAAGTTGTGAATGCCGAAGCTGCGGTACGTTTTAATGAAATATGCCTACATGAAGATTTGCTGCCCTCATACACGAATATATATATATATATATATATATGATAAACAAAATGCCAGAAAACGAAGCCATAACGGTCAAGATATTCAAAAGTGAGTCTTTGTTATATTTCTTTTTATGTGCCATAGTTCATTTTAAGTAAATATATATAGCATATTGTGTGAATTGATTAACTGGTCACAATGTCATTTGGCAAATCTTGTATTAAAACATCTCCTTAATATTTATTTCTATTAACAAACTATTAAAATTTGTTATTAAAATATTTTTTATGCAGTTGGTCACAAGCATGCACGATGGATGACAGGATTTCGTTAATATCTACAGTAAGTACATATTAGTTACAAAAAGTTAGAGCTCTCAATGTTAAAATTTCATTTCTCAATATTTTAAAATTATGCAAATTTAAATTGATGTTAACAAGAAAACCAAATAATGTGGAACATAAAAGTCCAAATTGACAAGTATTGTCAAAGATGCCTACTCTAAATACACTTTAGCTAGGCAAAATTTAAATCTCTCTATGTTAAATCAACCCCGTGATATACTTAATAATGTATAAAAAGATTTCACATAGATACGTGAAATAACAATCAATGATCAAACCACAATAAGAAATGGGAAAACAAGACTAAGATCTTTCAACCGTAACAAGCGGTCTTCCGTCAGAGTCAAAAACACAACCCAGCTTTGAGTTTTTGACTCTGACGAAGACCGCTTGTTACGGTTGAAAGATCTTAGTCTTGTTTTCCCATTTCTTATTGTGGTTTGATCATATATAATCACATACACATTCTTTAAAACTACTTCTTTCCCTGGTGCTCATAGGTTGGGCTCTGTTATTAAGAAGTTTTTACTAATTCCTTCCTCTTTTCCTTCTTCTTCAATCTTCAGTGAACTCTCACCTATTTTTTACCGACAACCTCCTAACCTTTTTTCAGATCTATTATTTTCTGAATAATACGGTTGAAAAACCCAACTGGGTTTTTAACTCTGACGAAGACCTCTTGTAACGGATGAAAGATCTTAGTCCTGTTTTCCCATTTCTTATTGTGGTTTGATCATTAATAATGTATGTAGAAGAACCAGACAAAATGTTAAAAAACTATTCTTTTTGAAATTCATAGTTATAACTGTATAGTCATAGATAACCTTCTACAAGCATGAAGTATATTTGAAACTTCATATTAAATAAATTCCTTTCTGTAATTAAATTTACTTTGAGAATAAACAAAACTTACCTTTTTGTTTATTGAAAAATTTTTGATTATTAGATGTATGAAATGTTGAAAAAGAAAATAAATGATAAATAAGGATAATATTAGGGCAGAAATAAATAAAGAATTGAGGAGAAAGAGGAAAAGTTACTATTTGCAACCATTAAATAGAGAATGATATTATTATAAAAGTTTGTCTTACCTCATGAATCTGTGATACAGATACAAACTGGTTTTGCAAGTTGAGCATCTTCAAGAGGGGCTGAGAAATGTTGAATGCTCCTGAAGATGAATACCAATTAAAAAATTAACGCCAACATATGCCCTAATTTTTTTATTATTACTTTTAGATTTATTTCGTTTATTATCTGATTTTATCTATTAAAATATACATTATCAAGTATATAAAATAAGATAAGATAAAATATATAAAATAATAATATTGATTATAATATATCAAGTATATAAATAATATAAAATATTATTATCAAGTCCGCCCAGTCGTCTTTTTTGTTTTCTTATTGGTTTAAATAATTTACCCGATTGATGATTAATCTGTTTATTTATTATTATCTGTGTTTTTATACTTATAAATTTCAATTTTCTTCATTGTCCTGTTTTTATTATCCTTATTTGTCACTTAAGAGATAATAAATATCCCTAAATAAGTAAAATTAAATTGTCACTTGGTAAAAATTTAGCTACATGTTCCATCAAATGCTAAAATCAATTGTTCTAATTAGTAAATTAATAAAAACTCTTTAACTTTCAAAAAAAAAAAACTGGTATTACAAGTTGAACAACTAAATTTAGTCTAAGCATTCCATTTGCTCTTGGTAGGAGGCTATAAGATTTCACTAATCAAAGCAAAGTTGATTACTCGTAAGAGGTTTCAATTGGTATCCTCAAAATGATGACTAAGCTGTGAAACAGAGTTTGTTGCGAATTTGTAATCAATTCAGGAGTGATTATTGTGGAATATTATTCAGACAGATTTGAAGCAATTCAGTTTGAATAACTTTAATTCGGCTTTGCTCTAAGCGTTAGATCTCTGCTGACTAGATAAACTTCTCTCCTAAAGCTTATCTTAATTCTAGGTATTAGTTGTTTGATAATTCAAATTTATATCAACAAATTAATTGAACAAAAAAAATAAAAAGTAAATTTTACACTTTTTATTGTTAAAATTAATAAACAAAAAATGATCAAATTAAAATAAAAAATCATGATATTAAAACTGTTCTAAAAGTTACTATATAGTTGTTTGTTGTAGGTTTTTTTACCAATTCATATGTACTTGGTAATTAATTGGGAGCACACAAACGGCTTTCGAAATAAATAAATAAATAATTAAAAAAGTAATTAAATAAAACGGTCCAGCGGACTTTTAAATAAAAAAAAAAATTAAAAAAAAGATAGCACACAGATAGACACAGGAATAACTCACTTCTATATTTCGACCATTGTCGTCATCAGGAGGCGATGGTCGAATTATAGAAGTGAGTTATTCTTGTGTCTATCTGTGTGCTGTCTTCTTTTTAATTGGTTTTTATTTAAATAATGAAAAAAAACATATGAGAAACCACGTAGCAAAAAATGCATACAGTTACTGAAAATTACTAAAAATTACAAATGACAGTACAGAAATGGCAATGACTAACCGTTAATAATAAAATGTATACAATGTTCTCTGATCCCGATCATATATATTCTATATTGAATGTATTCTGAAATAGAAAGAATGCATATTCAGAAAACCAAAACTGTATGAGATAAAAAAACGGTTACTGATAACCTTATTAACAATATATAGTTATTAATTAGCAATTACAAAACATACTTGTAGTTTCCACATTCTTTTTTGTTACTTTTTTCATGTGTTTTTTTTAATTTCCTTGGGTTATCAAAATGTGAAACAGAATATTCGTCAAAATTAGAATTAGTAATAATACAATCCGTCATACCTCGTCTCAGAAAAGTCTCAGAAAAGCTCGACCGGTTTCGGGTCCGTCTGGATCCCATCTTCAAAAGCACCTAACTGACTGTGAATATTACTTTCCTATAACCTACCTATATGTATCATCTACATTGTGGAATCAGTGTTGTCTGTGTACATATATACCTTTACGAGGTATGACGGATTGTATTATTACTAATTCTAATATTACTAACCTCAGTGGAACTAACCCATTAACTATATTCGTCAAAATGTTGCTATGTGCAGCACTGTAGTTGCTTAGAATACATAACTATAGAATACATAATACAGCATACATAATTATAGAATACAGAATACATAATTATTGATTATAATCAATATAAATTTTTTTTTAAAAAGAAATATACCAAAAAAAAATACTTATTTTTTCATATTATTGTAATTAATTGTGTATTAATGTAGCTCTAAAAATATAGATGACTCAATAAAAGATGTTTTCTTGAGATGTGTTTCACGCTAGACCAAACCATCGATAAAGCAAAATAGAGTGAAAGAAATATATAGATCTAAAAATACTTAATGAAGAAATAACTGCTGATTTGAACATTTGTTTGTACGAATAATTATGTAAAAACAATAAAAGAGGAAATAATATGAAAATAAATGAACTAATTAAATTGAAAAGAGTTTATTTATTATTTTGTAGCATTCAATAAAACAATATTAATATTTTAATTGTTTTGAAAACCGAGTTTTTTTTTAATTTACAGCTGACTTTTAGAAGTGAGCTTAAAATAACGCGCACGATGGTCTAGAGATTTACCAACTAATAAAATTTATTATTTCTTTGTTTTTGTATCTGTTATCAACAACTGCTAGTGAGTTATGTGTTATTTTTTATGCTAGTATGTGTTATTTCAACAAGATGTGAGAATCCCACAAAATGAACATAGAATAAAATGTCAATAAGGAATTATTTTATAAGAACAAATAGTGAACGACTGACTACACAGTGTATTGTTTAGAGACTCGTTCTATCAATCTGAGATGTTAGTTGTCTTAACTTAACGACGTTAAGTACCCAGAAAAGAGCTCATCAGACGAGCTCTTCTTCCTCAAAGGAGCCACAAATCAGTTATCATACTACTATAAAAAATTAGTTAGACGTTGATCAAAAAAGAGTTCATCAGCTGAGAAAACTTATTACTCAAAATGGTCACAAATCAGTCAACACATGACTCTAAAAAGCTACTTATCAGCAAACATATTATTCAAAAGAGTCACAAGTCAGTCAACATATTACTCTAAAAAGCAAGTTCGATGTTGATCAACAAATAGCCCATCAGATGAGACAACTTACTACTCAAAAGGGCAACAAATCCGTCACCATATCACTCGAAAAAGCAACTTATCAGCAAACTTATAACTCAAAAGAGTCACAAGTCAGTCATCATATTACTCTAAAAAGCAACTTATCAGCAAATAATTACTCAAAATAGTCACAATTCAGTCAACATATTACTCTAAAAAGCCAGGTTAAATGTTGATCAACAAATAGCCCATCAGATGAGACAACTTACTACTCAAAAGGGCAACAAATCCGTCACCATATCACTCGAAAAAGCAACTTATCAGCAAACTTATAACTCAAAAGAGTCACAAGTCAGTCATCATATTACTCTAAAAAGCAACTTATCAGCAAATAATTACTCAAAATAGTCACAATTCAGTCAACATATTACTCTAAAAAGCCAGGTTAAATGTTGATCAAAAAATAGCTCATCAGATGAGACAACTTATTACTCAAAAGGGTAACAAATCAGTCAACATATTACTCTAAAAAGCCACTTATCAGCAAACTTATTGCTAAAGAGCTACACACCAGCAAACGTTCTCAAAAATTTACTCAAGGAGACCATAAATCAGGGAAATTATTACTAAAAAATGACAAAAATCAACTAACTTATTCTAAAGAGCCACATAATAGCAAATTAATATTTAAAGAGGCTACAAATTAATGAACATATTAGTAAAGCAGTCACATCTTAGCAAGCTAATTTCCCAAAAGAACTACGAATTAATAGATTATTATAATTATTCAAAGCTACCATAAATTAACTGTTATACCTTATTTGTCGCACTTTTGAATAATAAGTCTCATGTCATAATTATAATTTGCACATACAATTGGATGTCATCTAATGTGCAAATACTTGTACGTATCTAGCCTGAAAGAATCATCATAATCAGGGACCTCAAACTTCTAAACTTCTTGACTTCTTTAGGTTACTTTTATTCCTCTCAACTCCCACATAGTTTAGAAAATTATAACTTAATTTTTGCTATTATTTATTTTGATAATAATTAACAGCAAAAATAAACTGTAATAATCAAACAATTGTAGTAAATAGTTGTTTTATTATGTGAATAACAGTACATTTAATGGAGGTTATATTATTATATTTTTATTTAATTGCATAGAAACAAGAGCTTCAATGACTATCTATTTGAATAGAAGTATTTAAAACAATATGACAAGAGTGAAAACCTTTTGTCAAAGAGGAACATTAAAGAGGGGAATGTCGTTTAATGAGCTCGTTATGTAGATTGGGAAACAATCATCCCTTTGAGAAAAAACTTTATATAAAACATTTTCAATAAATAAAATCATTCCTATTTCTAAAAAAATGTAACAGGTATTCACTTATAAAAATATATATTATCTTTAAAATAAAATTAAATTTTTAAATGAGACGTTTAAAATATTTAAATTTTTATAAGTATTTTTTTTTATTTAGTAAATATTTGATCATGTAAAAGAGAATCAGTTTTAAAAATTTTTCATCTTTATGACTTTGTCTACCTGCATTCTTTAATAAATTAGTATTACTGTAAATTACTTTTAATATTGCATTGTTTCCTTGAGGCATTACCACTAAATACTTACGAGTGCTCTTTGTTAGACGTTTTGTTTGCGATAAAATGAAAAAAGAGCTCTAATGAAACGTTACAAACTTCTACTTCATGTATTGAAACAGTTTTAAAAACTGATAACTCACAACAAACTGCTACCTAACAAAACGGTTATCATATTTGTTTCATCAAGTGTCAGGTTAGCTCAGTGATTAATGTGCTCCCTTCTGAACTGGTGGGTCCGGGGTTTGATACTCACTCTGATTTAACACGTGAGAGGTGAATAAATGTGAGCACATAGTCCCTCAGAGAAGACGTTAAACCTGTTTTGATTTAATCATGTGTCTTTGCCTTTCGACTACGACATGATAAAGCCAAATAGGTTGATGTTCTTTTTAACGTGGAGGTCTTTTGTCATGTCGCGAGAAACCAACCATCTTTTCATCGCAGGCTATAAAACATAAGCCCGATAGTGTTTAGGAGACGGATGGTTACTTGATGCAAAACCCCGTCAACCTGGTCCTTTCGAGGAACCAGGCTCTGCCTGTCACAAGCCAGGAACAAGGGGGAGTGATAGAGGAGTAACACCTCTCAAAAAAACCTTGGTTCAGCTGGCCCGGCTGATAGTACCATGTAAGGGCCCCATGTGCAGGGTTACGCACGAAGGCTGTTTTTGGGTTTTTCTTTCGGATCAATGGATTGGATTTGTTTACTATGAGCTGGCCCCTGTGGGTGTGGGCACAGTACCCGGCCGGGCCATTTGAAATTGATTCATCTAAGGGCCGGTCGGGCTGGCGACCGTCTACCCACAGGGGTCCCCCGCCTGGCAGGCGCCGCAGAGGGTACCCCAGTATCGTCACTGGGGAGCCCCGAAAGCCTTTGGTGAGTACGGGCCTGGGACCCCCACGGGGGTTGAGTGTCTCCCCCCACCGGGGGTGTACTCCGGTCCTCCGGGGGAACTCGGAGGCTGATGGGTTAAACCATCAGCTTGGGCATGCCCGGACCGGATAGCCCTCTGCGGTCGTGGGCGTTTTTTTTATTCAATGTTTAAATCTTCAAAATCTAGTACCATCTCTTCAAAATCTAGTGCCGCCTCTTCTAGTGCCGCCTCTTCTTCCTCTTCCTCTGGAGGGCGCAGATTATCACTGGACGATACGAAGAATACAGCTGCGGCTGGTGCCTCTAAGCCGTCCTTGTACAAGCCTACTAGGTCAAAATGTCTCGAAGGTCGCCCCCTGATGCAGACAACGCCAGTGGCATCGCCAAAGGAAAAAGTGTTAGCAGATGCAGGGTTGGTCGGTTTGGGGTCTATTGTTGACTCAGACTTGTCCCCAGCTAATTTGGAATTCCTGAACTGCCTCATTTCGACGCCGGAGGGAAAAAAGAAGAGGGCAAGGGAGAGCTGGCCACTGCCAGAGGACCTTAAAAGAGGCAGGACAGAAGGATCTCCCCCGGCCGGATACCAGGAAGGTCATATAAGTTTGATAGAGTCCCCGGATGTCATAAAGGATAAAGATAAGAGCTCACCTGAAGGTACGTCCCATATAGTCCAATTCGATATGGGCATTGGGATGATTTATCATAAATTGGACAAGCTTTTAAGCCAACTCTGCAACCTTCAGTCTGTGGCGGCAGAGTTTAAAGCCGGTGAGACCGTGTCGGAGGAGACCTGTGTCAAGTTGACAAGGATAAATAGGGGCCTACACTTAGCGGTGGACGACTTAAGGTCAGCAACTGGACTAACAAAAGCCAGTTTCGAGGCCTATCGAGGTGGAGCAACCTTAGACGCCTATCAAGAAGAGACTGTAATCAAGGTGAAAGAAGAATTAAAGACCGCAATGAAGGAGCACCAGGAAGAAGTGCTGGCCGCAGTAAAGGAAGAAGTCAAAACAATCCTAGGGGCTAGTAGGGCCGTAACAAGTTTCTCTCCTCAAATGGATGAGATTAAGAGATATGTAAAAGAGATGGTGGCTGAGGTGTCGGCACTATCAAAAAAGAAAAGCGAGGACATGGCTTCTTCTTATGCTAGTGTATGTGGTCGGAGGAGGCGGGAGGATCCAGGTCCTTCAAATGAGCGGCCACCCGAGAAAGGTATGGATAATGGTAAGGCCGAAGACCGTCTGAGCAAAGTACCTCCAGCGACCCGAAAGGGGGATGGTACGGTAGCTGAAGACCGTACTCCCCGGTACGCTAACTCAATACCCGCCGGCGAGGAGCCAGACGAATGGCACGAACTAAAAAGTAGGAAGAGGAAGAGGAAGAAGAAAATCAATCTGGACAATGGAGACGTAGCTACTAGTGACAGAACCCCTCAACGCCAGATGGGAGAGGCTGAAGGTCGTTCGAAGAACACAGCCCCAAAGACACTGAGGGACATCTTCCTGGCCCCCAGAGAAAGCATCGTGATAGCATCCTTTAGAGATGAGACAGAGAAGGGAGGAAACTTGAAGGATGTTATAATTGGTAATTTGAAACCGGTGGACCTGGGAGTTAGGGTGGACTCAGTCAGAGAGCTAAAGGGGGGCTCATTGATGTTCATCACCCAGTCCGCTGGTGATGCCAAGCGACTGAGTAGGGGTATCGAAAACCTCAACAAAGGGGTGCAGACTAGAGGTATAGTCCCTCGCGCCCCTAGGATAGTAATGAAGGCTGTCCCCGCCGAATGCAAATTCAATGAGGTGGAGGATCAAATTACACGTAACAACGCTGACCTAGGCCTCTCCCATGGTGACGTGAAACCCCTTTTTAAGCTTACCAATAGGGCCAGCCGTTACATGTCTATTGTTTGTACGGTCAATAAGGATAAATATAAGGCGATCCTTGAGGCAGGGAAGATCCGAATTGACTGGAGAGTATGCCAAGTGGCAAGATTCACCGATGTGAGTCAATGCTTTAAGTGCCTTGGTTTTGGACACGTGGCCACAAGATGTGCCCACGAAGAACCCGTTTGTGGATATTGTGCGGGGGGCCACGAGTCTAGGTCGTGCCCAGAACCAAATAAAAACGCTTGCCACAATTGTAGGAGCTGTGGCCTCGCATACGAGGGGCATAATGCCTTTTCCAAGACGTGCCCATATAGGAAGAGAGAGAGGCGGGTACAGGAGCAGAAAATTCAATATGAATAAGCTAATAATAGTGCAGAACAATGTTAGTAGATCAAGTTTTATCTCTCACCAGCTCCTTACATACTGCTTAGACACTAAAGCGTCAGTGGCCGCCATCCAAGAGCCTTATTACTGTAATGGTAATATTGGTATGGGCCTCAAGGGCAAAGTAATGATAGGCAGCAGCGATCGACCTATGTCTGCAATCAAGGTACTAAATGATAACATAGATGTATGCCTCATTGAATCCCTCTCGGATAGACATGTAACGGTGAGTGCCATTAGTGGGTATGGTCTTAGCTTTAAATTGGTCTCATATTACAAGCAATATTCATTCAGTATGGCGGATGCTCTCCCTCCTCTGGACAGGGTTCTCTCTGAATTGCGGGGGGAGGATGTTTTGCTAATGGGGGACTTTAATGCGTGGCATGCTGCCTGGGGGTCGCGAAGAACTACAGAGGATGGCGTAAAGGTCATGGATCTATTCAATAAATATGGTCTGATCGTTCTCAACGACCCGGGATCACAACCGACGTTCGATGGACATAATGGCTGCTCCTGGATAGACGTTTCGGCAGCCTCATACGACTTGTTCGTGCGACTGGATGGCTGGGCTGTTGCTGGTGCGCTTCCCTCGGGAGAGCATAGACCTGTCGTGGCGTCCTTCTCATGCTCAGACGTAATGATGTCGGTCCCTAGGCTTAGGACGAGGAATATCGACTGGGCTCAGTTCGAAACCGTCCTCCTTCACGAGTTTAACCCATGCAGGGATTTTTTGGATATAGAGGTTCGGACAGCAACCGAAATCGATTTTAAGATTGAGGTCCTTTCCAATTCCATCTATAGTGCGGCTAAGACGGTATGTGGCTTCCGGGGACCCCGTAGGCATAGAGTTCCCTGGTGGAATCCTGAGCTCAAGGATCTAAGGGCTCAGGTTGTAGCCCTAAGAAGAATATTCCAAAAATGTAGGGATACCACCAGAGGGGAAAAGTATAGGGTTTACGTTGCCAAGAGAAGGGCCTTTCACAAAAAATGCCGAAGCGCCAAGAGAAACTCGTGGAAGGCTTTTGTACAGGAATGTGAAGATAATGTTTGGGGACTTCCGTTCAAAGTGGCAAGTGACCGAATAACAGTCGACCGGGCAGTTTCTAACCTGAAAATTGGCTCCCGGAACATCGTGGACCCTAAGGAAAGACTATCTGAATTGCTGGAGCATAATTTTCCAGCGGACGAGACACGAGATGAGGACGAGAGACACCGTGCCACAAGAGAGTTGTGTTTTGATTCACCTGGTGGGGCATCTGAATGTAATTGGGACCTCGATGATGTAAAAGTGGCATTGGATCGACAGGGTAATCACAAGTCCCCAGGCCCGGATGGCCTAGCCCCAATTATTGTTAAGAAATCCCTCCCGATTATTGGACAGTCGCTCCTACAGATTTATAAGGAATGCCACAGTCTGGGTTACTTCCCGCGAGCCTGGAAGGGGGCCGTGGTAGTTATGTTGTCCAAGGGGGAGGATAGGGACCCGACCTTACCTACCTCATATCGGCCGATAAGCTTATTGGACACTATGGGCAAATGCTTGGAGGCCCTAATGCTAGGGCAAATCTCTCTAAGATACGACTCTATATGTACGGGCCTCCAATTCGGATCCAGGAAGAACTTGTCGGTCGACGATGCCCTATGGAAAATGAGGAGGTTCGTCAGGGATGAGCCAGGGAAGTACATTGTCGACATGTTTATGGACGTTAGGGGCGCGTTCGACCATGCGTGGCGCCCAGCCATCATTAGAGAATTTAGTGATATGAACGTTGATCCTAACCTGACGAAAATGACAACCAGCTATTTTAGGGACCGATTTGTGACCGCCAGGACCTCCTCCGGGTCAGTGACCCGACCTGCCGATAGGGGATGTCCCCAGGGTTCAGTGCTCGGCCCCATTCTATGGTCTATGTTAGTCGAGCCACTTCTGATGGAGTTACTGCTTCTTGGGGGCCTACAGCCCATAGCGTACGTGGACGACTTGGCCGTGCTGTTAAGTGCCAACAGCAGGGCCGACATTGAAAATAAGGCTAATGCAGTAATGCAGGTCATCGACAAGTGGTGTAAGTACGCCAAAGTCGGCCTTTCAATCACCAAGTGTGCGGCGCTGATGCTTAGGGGCAAGTTTCATAGATACTGTATGCCAAGAGTATTCCTAGGCCAGGAACGTTTGCGTTTTGCAACGGAGGTAAAATACCTGGGAGTCTTGATCAGTGAGGGATTTAATTTTACCTCTCATATTAGAGAATCATCAGCCAGAGCATTTGCGAAATTTTCATTTATTAGTAAAATCTCGAAGCCAACATGGGGCGTAAAATTTAAAGGCTGCTCTGTATTGTATATGGCCATATTTAACGCTATTATCGTCCAAGTGGGGTGGGCCCCCAACTTGAGGAAGAGCAATTTTGATGTCTTAATTTCATCCCAAAGAAAGGCCCTATTAAAGGTGATCAAGGGATATAAAACCATATCTGCCTTGGCTGTGCAGGTTATTGCGGCACAGATGCCCATTGACCTGGCAGTCAAGTGCAGGGTGGACCAATTTATGGTTAAGAGAAACTTGCCTCCCATCTGGGCCCAGCCGAGTGGTGCGACACCTGAGGACAGGCAGTGTGAAATTAAGGACTGGGCCCTTGGTCAATGGCAGCGGAGGTGGGACGAGGGCTCGACAGGTCGATGGACGCACAAGTTTTTCCTCTTTATTAAGGACCGCCTGCGTATGAGGCATGTAAAAAGTGATTATTGGCTGACTCAGGTGTTGACGGGCCACGGTGACTTTGGGGAGTACCTGGAACGGTTTCGTCGTCGCAACAGTGCAGCGTGCCCTTGTGGAGCAGAATCTGAGTCTGTGGGACATGTCTTGGAATCGTGCCAGATGTATGAAAGGCTAAGGTACGACCTCCAGATGTCGACTGGCAAGCCGGTGGGAGACATGTACCGGGAGGCCTTCAGCAAACACTATCACATCTTTGTTAAATATGTGTACGATGTGGGTAGGGCCAAGCGGACACTATTATAGTTTTATAGATCTTTGTGTTATCTGCTAACTTAATTTGTTAGTCACTAATATTTATTTAATGGTTTTATACTAGTCAGTAGGTTCGCCCTAGGGGGAATATCCTAGTACCCCTAGGAAAAGTAGTACTTATTTATTATTTATTTATTATTTATTTATTTATTTATTTATTATACATTAGTCATTAAGTTCTTCTTCCTAGGGGGAATATCCTAGTACCCCTAGGAAACGTAGTATTAGTTATTTGTTTATTTATTTATTTATTATTCATTAGTCTATTATAGTTATGGATCCTTTTGTTATCCGACAACTTAATTGTTAGTCACTAACTTTTATTTATTTGTTTTATATTAGTCAGTAGGATGGTCCTAGGGGGAATATCCTAGTACCCTAGGAAACGTAGTATTAGTTATTTGTTTATTTATTTATTTATTATTCATTAGCCTATTATAGTTATGGATCCTTGTGTTATCCGATAACTTAATTGTTGGTCACTAACTTTTATTTATTTGTTTTATATTAGTCAGTAGGATAGTTCTAGGGGGAATATCCTAGTACCCCTAGAACGTAGTATTTATTTATTCACTTATTATATATATTAGCCATTAAGTTCTTCCTAGGGGGAATATTCTAGTACCCCTAGGACTTGTAGAATTAATTAATTAATCACCCACCTGTCTTTAAGTGCCATTGGTTAATCTATAAGTAAAAATTCGGTTGAATATCGACCTTTGACACTGTTGCGCGTTTTATATGTCTGTTGCGTGATGTAGTATCGTGCTGCCCGCCTCCGCGAGGTCCACCTCGGACGCCCCATGCTTGGTGGGTAAAGCATGGGGTGACAAAAGGGTAGCACGTATCAAGCGTCAGCCTGGTTTGGTTTTTGCGGTGTGGTAGCCGGAAGGCTTGGGAACACCGGTGAATCAAAACAGGTTACTTGATGCAAGAGATCATCAAGGATTATAGGGGAAAAGTGAAAAGGGAAGAAAAAGAGTAACAGTTAATAGGGAGTTGAGTTAAGAGATAGTAAAGGATAGACAAGTAAGGGAAGGAGTCAGAAATTACAAGAAACGCTTTAGAGGGAAGGAAGGGGAAATATTTAGGTGGCAACACGCCGCATCAGGTCAGGCAGCATAAGTAGTCGCAGCTAGTCTCACCCGAACAAAATCATAACACCTAAAGTTACTTAGTTTTGCTGGGACAGAAAAATGTTTTAAAAAAGTTATGCACAAGCTGGAAGAAGAAAAGATGACTTGGGATCCAGCCCCCGGACTTTCCACCAGCGGACACCAGTCCAAGACCGAAGACTCCAAGGTAGCAGCTAAAGTTACTGTTGTGCCCACAGCGAATGATCCCTTCAAGGGCAGATCACCATTCAGGCCAGTGCACAGACAAGCGGACTTTACACCCCTGGATGCCGGCCCAGGCTAGCACCCCGCCCAGGTTGTGCCTTTCTTAGTTCATGCCATCATCCATGCATGTTAAGCCTCTCCGCCACGAACAGGTGAAGGCACGAAGGGGAGGGGAAAGAGAAGACGTTAAACCGTCGGTCCAGAGCCTGTACATTGTTAGATCATTGTAAATTGATGTAACTCAATTTACTTAAATTCTAATCTCTTTTAGAATTTATTTGGACTCTTTATACATGCCCAATAATTATTTACGAAGTGGTCATTTGATATGCTGTTTAAGAGTCCAAAATACTTTGATATCTGATTTCACTGCTAACTGTAGTCTCGCATAAGCATAATATGATATTAATCCGATATGAACTTAATCTCTCTTGATAATTGTCATAAACGCTGATAAGAATGGATCTATATAACGTTATAGCTGAATCAAAATGTTTAGAGCACGATATCGTTCTGCTCAGTCTACCAAATGCAGTGCTTCTCAAATAGTGGGGCGCGCACCCCTTGGGGAGTGCTGTGTGATGTCCGGAGCGGAGAGGGCAGTATGACCCTGGGGAACATGTTTTTTTTGCACTAAAACAAAGTGTGATTGCACGTCCGCTCCAGTAGTTACCATTGGCCCTCTCATTGCCAGAGAGTTTACAGTTTAAACAAGGTTATAATTCTGTTTTTGAATTTCAGGCAAATTGATGATTTAAAATTGTTTCTTTTACAGACCAATAAACAATGTTAATAAAGTTATTCATGTAAGTTGAACTATAGGTGGCCAGGTTAGCACAGTGGTTAACGTACTCACCACTGGGCTGGTAGTCCGGGGTTCAATCCCCACCTGGTCCTCGATTTATTCATGCGGGAGGTGACTAAATCTGTCTACGTCGTCCCTCGGAAAGGACGTTGTTAAGCCGTCGGTTCCGAGCCTGTACGATGTCAGGTACTCGTTAAAGATCCCTACTAAAAATGCACTTGAGTTAGGCAAAATGTAGTTCTCCCAATTTAGAATCTGTAGAATCAGCGATCAACCAAAAACCTGATAAACGGCTGAAGTTATCACCCGGTAGGGGGCAGAGAGTGGGTGATGAAGTGAGGGGGAAATAGTTTCGTTCTTGCTAAGGCAGGAAGGGGGAAAAGAATTGACAAACACTGGCCTAATGTATCATCTTATGAATTTTGGCAAAACATAACAGATAGTGAACAATTTTAAAACTAATTATACAATATAAAGATGAAGTACGTTTAAATGTATTTAAAGTTTATAAATGTGTAATAAATGCTTTAATTTAGTGACTTTCAAGTACAGCCATTCAAAGGGTCTTTATTGCAATGAGTTTTAAAAGGTCGCTTTGCAAGTAGGATTTAAAAAGTAATGATATTTACCACCATCATAAAGTTAAGACTCTTAAGATAGCGTGTTCCTGGATCCCACTCTAAGTCCAAACAGCCGCTACTTGAATTACATTTCTACTTCAATGTAGTCTCTTGAGTAATAAATTGACTGCTAAATCCAAAGACGATTCCAATGTACTTGTTAAGAGTTTAATCTTCTTAGACACGTAAAACTATAAAGAATGTTAATGTACATATATATGTCTCTTTTACTGTGAATATTCTGCAATTTACAATGACAGTTGAAAACCCCCTGAATTAGAAACACTATGCTTTTATTATTTTTGTCTACTTACAACTTAAAAAAATTATCCTATGTTTTATGCAATCTTAAATTCACCTTGAGTTACATTCTTATGTGAGAGATAAATATTCTCGTGATAAAATATTTATACATTTTGTAATTTATGTGGATATATTTAAAATTATAAGAAAGTAAAGTCTGTCAGTTTTTTGTTTGTTAGGGGCCAGGTTAGCTGAGTGGTTAACATTCTCGCCTCTGAACTGGTAGGTTTGGGGTTCGATACCCACCTGGCCCATCGATTTATTCACGTGGGATGGTCAATAAATCTGAGCATGTCCCCCTTGGAGAGGACGTTTAAATTGTTGGTCCCAAGGCTGAACCATGTCAGGTATTTGTTAAAAATCCCTACTCAAAATCACTTGAGTTATACAATATTTAGGATTCCCAATGTAGAATAAACAGCTAATGTGGTTCCCTATTACTAAAATTGGTTCCAAATAATAAATTAACCACAATTTCCACCTATACAACAGCACTAAAAGGTGAAAGCCTTTTAAGTTTGAGTGTTGAAAATCTTGTTATTCTTTGACTAAACTAAATAGAAAGATTATGTTCTTTACTGCATGGTAATTTGTTATTATTTATAAAATATTTTACTGGTTTTATTAACTTATTTTTATGTC
The DNA here is from genome assembly GCA_026182355.1 of Hermatobates lingyangjiaoensis. NCBI lineage: Eukaryota > Metazoa > Arthropoda > Insecta > Hemiptera > Hermatobatidae > Hermatobates > Hermatobates lingyangjiaoensis. The sequence goes on from JAPFBL010000090.1 coordinate 86,565, forward strand.
ATTAAACCAGTCAAAGTAAAAACTTCAATTAACAAGTCTAAAACTTTTTTTTGATATTTCATAAAGAAAAAAGTTCTGCCCCTTCCTTAATTGATTTTTATATCTAAGCAAAAAAAAACAATGCCTTGAGTTACCTTGGTTTAGAAATAAAGAGAAAGCTAAGAGTCCTTTTTATCCTAAAATATAAAAAAAAAATGTTTGTTTTAAGCTTAATTAAACTATATACCTAGATTATTCAGATTTCAGTAGAAGTTTAATTAAACAACACAACAAAAAAATTCTTTGGTTTCTGAAAAGAGAGGCTGAATGAAAGAATGAAATAAGCTACGATTCATTTGAATAGTTTTCAGAATAAAGGCAAGGGGAGAATTTCTTTATTAGAAAACCACCTTTCCAAAAAATAGATTTAGCAGACGGTATTTCGGTTGATTTTACTTCTTGATTTTTAATATTATTTTATATAAATGGTTTGGAATATTCAAACTGAATAGTAGATTGAGAATTCTCGTTTAAATAAGAAATTACAATAACTCACAATGATAAGTGAACTAACTTAATCCATTAATTGTAACATATAAATAAATATTACAAACATTTTTTTTAATTTTTTGTTACTATGATATTTGATAATGTTTTATTTGTTTGTAATTCATTTCATTGGTAAATTGTAAAACTTTAGATTAATTAATGGTCATTGTTAAAAATTATGCTTATTTCAATATATCCGTGTAACATAAATTGCAAAATGTATAATTATTTGAAGCCACAATACATGTATATTGTTACAACTTTAGTAGTTATTTGAAATCGCGTAAGTAGATGATATTGTCACACCATCTATACAAGACTACGAATTTTGCATTTGTTTCTATAATGTATTGTGTATAATAAATAAATAATTATAAGTTATTGTGAATTTTGAATGTCACGAGTGAATTTATAGCTGTGACGGTATATTGCGTTTTTGAAGTTGGTCCAAGAATGACTAAAACATTTGGTAATTATAAATTCAAATTAGTTAAAAATTGTGAGAATAGTTACTTTCCCGAATGGTTTAACTTGTAAGTGTTATACAATTTTAAATGATTCAGGCAGAATTCTTAAGAGCTGGTGGGATGATACAACTTACCAATTAATATCAAACCCTAAACACTTTCTTGATGATTTTGACTTTTGCGACCGACCTTTACCGATAGAACAGTACATTAGTAATGAGTACGTCAGGAACATGTTCTTTTACGAAGTGAAAAATAACTTAATCCAGTACCAGGGATACCTGCTTGAAAACAAGGAAGTTATGAGAATTATCCACAAGTACATGAGGTGCCTCTTGTTCAGGAAACCTACACAAGTGTTGCCATTTACAATGTGCTTCTTCAACAAATTTGAAAAATTGACATCTTGTTTGAAAAAGAAAAGTAAAACCTATATGAATATAACCACGCACTTTGTGCACGTCGTAACTAGCAGTTTCAGACCAGAGGTCTTCCTACTGCTTGATTTCTGCGCTACTACAAGTATAACTTGGACTGTCGGATAATATTCGTGTCGGATATTAAGTTCGTCCGTACAGTAATGAAGCCGTATTCGCGTTCATGTTGTCTTGTTTGTCATAGTTTTCAATAGTCATGAGTTGGAAAAATAGTCAGTGGATGAAGTAATTGTTCAGTGAGGTTGAGGAAGGTTGGTGGCAGGATTGAGAGCTTGCAGTATTTTATCAGTAAATGACGTTAATAAACTTTTCTGGCTAAATGTTCATATATTTTATGTATATGTATGTCGGAGTTCAAAAATAATTAAACGTTTTTACAAAATTTAATATGCCGTTTGATTTTATCTTTTTACGTTACAAACTCGTCTATCTGTAATCCTTCAACCTCAATTAATGGTATTCTGAAACAGTACAATTCAAAAATTAACAGGGTAACGGAGCAGAGCACCTCTGTAGCTTTAAGTGCATAACTTTCTTCTTTTCTTTATAAGCCTCTATAATATTTATACAAATAACAAGACTTCAATGCATTAATTATTAAAAAAAAGACTTTGATTCATATTCGATTAAACTCGTTATAATGAAAATGTTTTAACCGTTTTCTCACCGCGAACCAGTTTCTTACTTGATTATAACATTTCATTATATCAATTGCAATCTTCTGCATACTGTCTGCTCTAAAAGATCAATTTAGATCTAAAAATCATCAGTAAGTGATAAAATGAAGCCAAACATAATTAATACAATAGTTCTTGTTTATAATGAAATATGTTTACGGAATCTCTATTATAAAGTTCATGAGTTTGTTTGTTTGTTCACCCATTTTCATTGGAGATAGAGACCTGAAATTAAATATATATTATTAATATATATAATAATAATGTTAAATAAAAGAAAAGTATCAATATATTCCCCAAATTGGAGCCAGGGTAGCAAGTGTCTTGCGTGCTCGCCGATGACAATAGTGCAAATGTATTATATATAAATGTAACAAAAATTTTTTTTAATTTAATATTTGCGTAATAAAAACACTCGTAATAAACTAAATGCATGGAGCCAGAGTAGCCCACTGGCTTGAGTGCTCGTAAATATACTTACTGTGTACATATCTTGAATCATGTTCAGAATATTATATCAAAAGCTTGGGCTATATAAGGCCCAATTTTCGTGCCTTAATAACAAGAAACAACAATTAAAATTATCCCTGTCAATCATGTTCAGTGAATTTATCGCAATACCTCTTGTTATAATTTCTAAGTGACACAAACAGTCACTGGTAGTCTAGTTTTCAATACAAAAAGGAAATTTTATAGGTAACATTGTTTCTAGTTTATTACACCAAGATATTTCTTATTTTAGATAGAATTTTTTAACTATCTCTGAACTATGATAATTTTACTGATGATAATTCTCCTAATTAAAACTGATTTGAATATTTAGGGAAAGATGATACCAAACTCTGAAACAAAACTATTTCAAACCAATAACTAAGTCAATTCAAATTTTGAACAAAAAAGTTTTAAATCTTTAAACCATATTGATTTGTACCCTAAAGTGAGATGACTTTACCCCTTAACTGAAATGACTTGAGCTCAGCCTTTTTGATAATTTAATATAAAAATATTTACATATAATAACCAAAATAAAGTCAATTGGGTTTCTAAATAAATCAAATAAATTTTACTAATTTTCATTTAACACGAAAAATAAACTCTTAATAATATTATTTTTAACGCTAATTAAGAGAAAACCCTTTAAAAAGTCTAAAACCTTTTCTTAAGTGAGTGAAGTTCGTTAATTGCTTATAAATCTCCTGTTTATTAAAATTAAAATGAATTTTCCTTAAAAATTTAATTGTTATATTTAATTAGCACAGTTTTAAAAATCATTAAAATTATATCACAACACTTGTTTTTAATAAATTATTATTAATTATTTAGAGTAGTCTCGAGTTTTTTTAAGATTTCTATTCATGTATTTGTTTATTCAATGGAAAGTTATACTTCTTAAAATGATCACAAATTATTTTTTGCTTATAGGCTATTTTTTTATTTAATTTGTTCACTCTTATGATATACGAAGTGCTAAAAGTATAATTCAGTTCAATAAGATAAAGGAAAAGAGAAGATTGAGGGCATAATTTCTAAAAAATTTGACAAATTACAGTACTTGGATCACAGAGTAATCTTTAAACTAAATTAAAGCATTACTTACTCTGACAGGCCGGACAGAGAATTGACTTCTCTCATAATATCCCTCTATTCATTCTATCTTCCTCTCATAGTCTACCAGTTCACATTGAAAAGCATCACAAAATCTTTTGCACATCTTAGAGCCATCTTTTCTGTGATGTATTCAATTTTGTGCCACAAAACCATTCTCCGTTCATCCATCCTGATAACATATCCTAACCATCCTATCCATATGGAAATCATAAATTACACAACGCAATACCTATAGACGGTATAAATTCCTTTTTTTTTTTCTTATTTTCCCTTCTTTTCCCATTTTATAATCCATATGTCTGCATTATGCGCCAAAAACACAAAGAAAATATACCACGGCAATATAGTGCCTTAGTATATATGTTTTAAATAAAAATAAGAGTCCTTATCATCCTTAGCAAAATTTTATATAACTTTAAAGCAATATAATATTGCAATATATAGCATAAATTATTATATATTATATTTATTATGCGTTATATAAAATAATTATATTTGCCACAGTAGATGCTCATGTTTTTTTCATACGTTCTGTTTACATGACACCTTAAATCAAGTTTTGATAGAAATTTAGAAAAATATATCGTAACTTACCTTAATTACCTTAATTTAACATGCATAAGATGTAAATAATACTTATCTTAATGAATATTTGTTTCTTCGTCCATGTTCAGCTAGAACTTCGTAACAATTTCATAATCTAACAATATATGTTTCATTTTCAATCTTTCAGTTTTCTTTTCATATAGTATTTCACTTTACTTGCCTCATCATTATTATCTGTCGTTTTACCTTTTTTGGTAGAAAAAAATGAAGATATTGGTTCATCTTAACAATGATTAAACCAGAAGTGATCTTTAACTTCATGAGAGTTGAGGTTTACAAATTAATAAAATTTATTAAAAAAAAAAACTTAAGAATTATTCTTTAACTTTTATAGTAGAAGACTTTTTGTATTGAGTAGTGCCTGTAATAACGGTTAGAGAATAAATAGAAGTGTCTGACTCTGGATAAGTATTGAATTTAATTATATTAACTATTCAAATGTCTTGAATTTACAGATTTACAGTTGAGTCTTTTAAGAAAGTGGTAGTATTTTATGATAGTGGTTTATTAAATAAGTTCTAGTAAAACCTGGATGAGTTGAAGATTTGACGAATTAAATAAAATGTCAAATTGTGGTTAATGCTGAAAGGAAAAAGGGAAAAGTTTAATGAAATGGTGTGAAAAGTGTCCTAATGTAGGAAATGTAGAAGAAATGAGATGAAGACAGGTGTCAAGTGAGAGAGGTAAGTGGAAAAGAGATGTTTTGAGGGCTGAAGAAAGTGAGAGAGAGAGAGAGAGAGAGAGAGAGAGAGAGAGGTGGAAGAGACTAAGTTGATGAGACGTGGGGAGAAGATGGAAGAAGGCAGTATTGTTCGTTCTATGAATAGAGCGACCTGGGACAATCAGTCGCCTACCACTCGACAATCGCCTCAAGACAAAACACCAGCTACATCTTCGACTTTCGCCTTTTTAATTATATTTCCTATCTACATATCCTTCAACCACACTTCTCTCGACAACAACTTATTCCTTCACTGACAGCATAGGATTAAAACTTTTACAAAATTTTAATAATAAGAAATTTACCCTCTGCACTTCTTAGGGGTGTTTTAAATTCTAGTATAACATAAGTATAAGTATATATATAACAGATTCAATAATATATCGACCGTTTGATAGAATAGGTGTGTTCTCTAATCGGGGTTCGGTCAATTTTCCAGGATAAAAAATTAAACTCTCGTTGCCAACGCTTCGGTTTTATTTAAAACTTTTTTCATAGGCAGAAGTAAGAATTTTTTAACTAAGAAAATGGAATTTACATTATTTAAAGGAACAACAATGTTAACCGGAGTCTAGTCGAAGGTTTTATCCGGTTAACATTGTTGTTCCTTTAAATAATGTAACTTTCATTTTCTTAGTTAAAAAATTCTTACTTCTGCCTATGAAAAAGGTTTTAAATAAAACCGAAGCGTTGGCAACAAGAGTTTAATTTTTATCCTGGAAAATTGACCGAACCCCGATTAGAGAACACACCTATAATTATATACTTATATATGTATATATAAGTATAAATATTGATAAAAGTATCGACCGTAGAATAGAAACAAAACTATAGTTTATAGGGACTCGGTCAGTTCTTCAGGTTCAAATTAAACTCTCATTGCCAACGCGTCGGTCTTTATTTCAAACCTTTTTCATAGGCAGAAGTATACATTTTGAAACAGAAAAACTAAGTATTACATTACAAATTATTTTACAAAGAAAAATAGTATGTGGATTTTTAACAACAACTGTAGTCTGTTGTTTCCAACAACAGTCCCAACAGTCTGTAGTTTGTTGTAACAACAGACTACAGTTGTTGTTAAAAATCCACATACTATTTTTCTGAATTTATGTTCAGGCTCTAGGCAAACCCGTGTGATAGCGTTGTTCTAATCTATGTTCAGGCTTTAGGCAAACCCGTGTGATAGCGTGGTTCTAATCTATGTTCAGGCTTTAGGCAAACTCGTGTGATAGCGTGGTTCTAATCTATGTTCAGGCTTTAGGCAAACTCGTGTGATAGCGTGGTTCTAATCTATGTTCAGGCTTTAGGCAAACTCGTGTGATAGCGTGGTTCTAATCTATGTTCAGGCTTTAGGCAAACTCGTGTGATAGCGTGGTTCTAATCTATGTTCAGGCTCTAGGCAAACTCGTATGATAGCGTGGTTCTAATCTATGTTCAGGCTTTAGGCAAACTCGTGTGATAGCGTGGTTCTAATCTATGTTCAGGCTCTAGGCAAACTCGTGTGATAGCGTGGTTCTAATCTATGTTCAGGCTCTAGGCAAACTCGTGTGATAGCGTGGTTCTAATCTATGTTCAGGCTCTAGGCAAACTCGTGTGATAGCGTGGTTCTAATCTATGTTCAGGCTTTAGGCAAACTCGTGTGATAGCGTGGTTCTAATCTATGTTCAGGCTCTAGGCAAACTCGTGTGATAGCGTGGTTCTAATCTATGTTCAGGCTCTAGGCAAACTCGTGTGATAGCGTGGTTCTAATCTATGTTCAGGCTTTAGGCAAACTCGTGTGATAGCGTGGTTCTAATCTATGTTCAGGCTCTAGGCAAACTCGTGTGATAGCGTGGTTCTAATCTATGTTCAGGCTCTAGGCAAACTCGTGTGATAGCGTGGTTCTAATCTATGTTCAGGCTCTAGGCAAACTCGTGTGATAGCGTGGTTATAATCTATTAACTTAGTATCAAGTGGTTAGTTCGTAAGTTGTACTCCTAGGAAATATTGAGTACCAATGTTACAGTTATTTTAGGTAGGTTTAGTTAGCCTTAAGTTCTTCTCGAAGGGAATATCTAAATATCTTTGAGCATTCAGATAATAAGTTTTATCCTTGAGTGAATATACGAGTACCACGAGGTGTAGTTCTAGTAGAAGTTTTCATTGTATTTTTAAGATTAAGTATAAGACTTGTATAACAAGAGTGAGTATGAAATACTATTGCACATAGTTTGATATTATTAAGTATCAGTCTGACCTATTATATTATAGTATGGCGAGCACGGTCTGGCACTGATGCGTGGGTAAATCTTGATATGAGATGTAATATCGTGCAGGCCCACCTCCGCGTGCTCACCTCAGGCACTTTGAACTCCAGCGTGATTGAAATTGGCTAAAGGGCTGCACGTTAATATATATCAACCTGATTTGATTTTGGTAGTATGCCCGAGTCACCTATACACACATAAAGTCAAAACAGATATAGGTTTTTCATCATTTCGATATTGTAAAGTTCCTAAGCTAAATTCAAGTCAATCTAAATTTTTTATAATCAAACTTTTCTTTGTCTTGGTTTTTTTTTTTCGTCGTAGGATGTGGAAAAATCTGTTTATCAGATCCCTTAGCAAGACGTCTTGCTCAGGGTATGTGGGGTTGGGGGTCCCGACCCACTAAAAAACCACATCCTATTTTCTAGCAATACCCGACACGGAAATCGTTTGCACATTACTTCGTGCCGGTGCCTCAGTCCTCCTGAATAGGATTCACCTTCTTGTCCCCATTCGTTCAATCATTGCCCTTGCCTCACACCACTTTCGTTCTTCTTATGATGGAGAACCGCCTCTACAAAGTTTGCAGCTTTTGACCAATTGTTTTCGTTTGTCTTGGTTGAAAGATCAAAAGTTATGTCAATAAAATCATAAAAAGGAATGATGAAGCAAAAAATTATTTTACCTAAAAAAAGTATATACAATTGATATACTCGTGAATTTAGAAAACAGTTATTTATAACAATACTTTATTTATAACTTTATTACTTTACTTTAATACTTTATTTATAACAATACAGTTACAATAACAATAACAATTAATTGACTTGCAGTTCTATTTTCCCACCATTAAAATGAAATGCAAACGAATGAAGTAATTAAAACAAAGTACAATCATCAGAACAAAAAATAATAACGTTATTTGTTTTAAAAATATTATAATCTGGATATTTTTTTTAGCAATGTTTTATACATTCAACTTCTGTACTTTTTGAAATATGTGAAACATAAAAAGTCATAAGCACAGAGATCCTTGGTATTCAATAAACATATGAATTCGTTTTATTAGTAATGTACAAACACAGAGTAGAATAGGGGTTGTACTTAAACTTACGGGACTCAAAGTTTCAGCTAGACTGCTAACCTAATTTGTTGGCAAATGTAATCTCTAAGATAGTTAGACAACTGCACTGTCTTGTCATCAATCTGTCTTCTTCAGTCATGATTATACTTCTCATTGGCTAAAATAATTTTTGTCCAGATTTCAAGCCAAACAATTTTATAAAATAATTTCAATTTTAACTTTTTAATGCACTCTTTAGGATTATATAATGCTCTTGAATATATTATTTACTTTATTAGTATACTTTGGCAGTTTGACAAATGAATCAACTTTTTTCCATGTTTGGAATAACCCTCAGGAGAATAATGTTTATGGTATATTCGATAAACCAATCTGTCACTGAGTTAGAAAGTAATTAATACAAAATTATGGTTAGTACTATTGTTTTTTGTATAATTTACATCAAAAAATGACTAATGGGTCTTATTTTAATGAAAACAAAGTGCTTCTTGAAGATTTGCAATCAATTCCAGTATGAGAGGTAATGATTGGATTGTTCATCTTTTAAACTACAACTAAAAACTTCCTTTTCTTTCCAAACCAACACTTGGAATTTCTGGCACTAATTTTCTCTGGTCATACAATAGAAAGGAAAAAAAGCCAAATGTCTTAACTGTTAGCAATGTTTTCTTACTAAGTGTTTTACTAAATTATTACTAAATTAGTACTTACTAAATGTTTTCTTACTTTAATGTTCTTATTCATATGCTAATTGTCACCAATTGTAACTGATGTAAGATAAATAAATACTAAAGTACTTTTAAAATCAGGCATATGTTTTAAAAATGTTATAAAAAAACTGATCTGGCTTAAAATTTATATAGAGGTTTTGTACAAACCCTGTCATAAAATTACTTTAGAAGCACATTTTAAATCACCAATGCCTTTTAGTATGTTTGGACAGAATGTTTAACTCTATTTTTCTTAATGTTACTCTAGCATACTTATATAATTTTACCGCGCACTTAAAAAGGTAAAAGAATCACTATATTACTTTTTGTCCTTAAAAAACACCAATAAAAGTAGATCGATAAATATAAGTAGATCGATGTATTCCGATCCCAAGCTTTCGTGAGATCGAAAGGTCGTTTAAGTGAGTTTTAGATTTAGTTATTTAACCTTTACAATATTGTGTTGTCGTCAATGATCTGTGTGTTCTCTCTTATTAAATGTCCCTTGGGCAACTGATTTGGGATTTACCCTCGGAACACGGTAAAATAGTCAGGTGTCTGGAATAAAACAGCTATAAGTTCGCCAATGCAGAAGCTGCTGCCTATTTACAAATATGTATACAAGAATATTTGCTGCCTATATATCAATGATCAAACCACAATAAGAAATGGGAAAACAAGACTAAGATCTTTCAACCGTAACAAGCGGTCTTCGTCAGAGTCAAAAACCCAACTGACGTTTTTGAGTCAACTGACTGAATGTCAGTTGGGTTTTTGACTCTGACGAAGACCGCTTGTTACGGTTGAAAGATCTTAGTCTTGTTTTCCCATTTCTTATTGTGGTTTGATCATATATATATATATATATATAGAGAGAGAGAGAGAGAGAGAGAGAGAGAGAGCCCAGTGCATAAGAATGTCTCCTGAGTTAGTGTGAGGAGGCGTTTAGGTGACTGTGTATATTTTGTTTTTTTTGCTAATGAACTTTATTTATAGAAAAATTATAGAGATTTTATAAATTCTCCATATTATAGTCCTACATTAATCTGTGTGTGTGTGTGTGTGTTTTTTTTTCACCCACCTTGTAATATCTGGGTGGGAGATTATGAATTATAATACAAAACATGCGTTACACTAGGTATAAAGTATTATATTATTCTAATACATGAAACCATAAATTCTAAGATTACTCAGGTTTTCTTAAATATTAAAACAGTGAATTATCACTAATCACTAATAATAGAAAAAAAATAAATATTAACTTTTAAAAAAAAATTTTAAGTGATTTTCCTTATGAAATTCATAAAAAAATTAAAATATTAAAATATTAAAATTAATTATTAAAATTATTAAAATTATTAAAATTAATTATTATTAAATTAATTAAAATTAATTAAAATATTAAAATTAAAATATTAAAATATTGTGAAGAGAGAAGTTCATATTTGGATGCTGGCCAAGAGGCACCGGTGGGCACGACGTGCTGGATCAGGGGTACCACTACCAAGCATGGGGCAGTGGTGGAGGAAATGTTACCAGGTCTGTGAAGCACTGTGATCGAAGAGCTATTTTTCTACTCATGTTATATGAAATCTGGTTGACATAATATCATCATGTAAATTTATACATGATAAATTTAGATAAAGTTTATTGATAAATAAAATGTATTTTTTCACCTTATTCTATTTTTGGTATAAACATTTTAGTTTCTCCTCCTTTTATTAGCGTTATCATCTCGTCATTTCTGTTCACTATACCTCGCCAAGTTTCTCTTCAGATATGTTACTGGTAGCTTTCTATTGTTAACCATCTTGTTCTCGTTTCCTACCTCTTTTTGTTATATTTTATCCCTAAGTGACCTTTCCCACTTCCTATTCCAATCTTATAATTGGTAATAAAAACTATTCCTTTGTTAATATCTTCTGATATTGGGCCGTAGATGTTTCTGTTTAGAATAGTATTTATTGATATTATGGCTATCAGTTTTAATTGTAACAATGTGCTCATGTTTTTTACGGTATGAATTCTTTCTTTGACTCTCAGAAGTCAGAAAATACACAACCACCCTTTCTGGGCTCTTACTTCCGTCTGTGACTATTTCATAATATATATTTACATTGTCGAATCCATTATTGCTGAGGTGAACGTCAATTTTAGGGTACATCCAGTTTACTCTTTTCCAAACACTATCATCTTCAACTTTTTTTATCTTTTCAATCCCCAGCAATTTCATATTTTAAAATTACTTCTTCAATTTTGATTAGAATATGTCCTCAATCCGTCATAACCAGTACATCATCATTATAAGTTTGTGTTTTTTGTGTTTATATATTTTTTGTGCAAAATATTAAATACTATACAGTTATTTATAAAATTTGATATAAGTGGGAAGAATATTTCAAAAATTTATTTGAATAAAATCACTTTTTATTTTTTAAAAGTGTGACATTCCTATAACTACAAAAATATACAATTATATTTAATGTAATGCCAAAAAATAAGTGGACAATTACATCTAAGAACAAACGTGCAAAATGTACGTAATATCAACTAGATTCAATTAAAATGTTAATCGGTAGGCCATCTGTTCAACAAATATAAACGGGGGAGGTAGTCAAAGATAATTCCAAACGTTCTTCCCTCCATCTTTCGTCGGGAAGTGACCATGATATCTCTCATATATCATTCTTGAGTAATTGATTGTAAGAAATGTGTATACTGTGTGTGTGTGGGTGGGTGGGTGTGCGTGTGCGTGCTATGGTAGTTAATGTTACGTTATCTTTTTCTGAGATTTTCCCTTCTCTCTCTTTCTCTGTTTTTTGTCTATCCCCATCTCCCTTTGAGTGTGTGTGTATGTGTGTCTGTGTGTGCGTATATTAACAACAAATTAATTATTCACCATAATAAACAAAAATCAATCTTATAAATCATATGACCATTATAAAAATGATTTATATCATAATTGTATTATAAATTGATTATTGTAGCGTTCAATTCATAAAAACCGAATGCTTTCATTATAAAGGTTAGTTTAGCCATTATTAAAAGAAAGTTAAGCAGTGTATTTAATAAAATTTGCAATCATTCATCTACAAGCTACAAGCTAAATGTTGAAGATGTTATTAATAAATGCTCTAAGTCATATTTATAAATAATTGCGAACTGCATCTTTAAAATGTATTTCTTTCTAACACCCACAGAGTACAACAGGAAAAGTGTGACTCATTATGCTATTTTAACGACTTTTACTGTCTTGACGCAACAGCAGGAATTCTATATATATGCCTTGCTTAAACTTATTGTTGTAAATTTTCTACGATAAAGTATGATTTCAAGATCAATCACTTCAAATCATCGCTGGGAAATGCAGATTTGACAACTTAAACATGGACAAATCTATAGCTTTGTTAAATTTGAGCTACAAATATTCGATGCAAGTGGCAATTTTACTGAATATATATATAATATATCTCTTATAAAATAGAACGTTTATTTTAGTAAATATTTATATAATTTTTTATCGAATAATTTCCTTATCTCGACCACATATATTTAACACTATTTTTCTTTTTTATCCAAGTCATTTTTATCCAACATCCAAGGGGGTCAGGTTAGCTCAGTGGTTACGTGCTCGCCTCTGAACTGATAGGACCGGGGTTCGATCCCCACCTGGCCCTTGATTTATTCATGCGAGAGGCGAATAAATCTAAGCGCGTCATCCCTCGGAGAAGGACGTTAAGCCGTCGGTCCCGAGCCTGTACGATGCCAGGTACTCGTTAAAGATCCCTACTCTAAATACACTTGAGTTAGGCAAAATTTAGGACTCCCACTGTAGAATCAATTTTCATTGTGTGGTATCACAAAGGGTCAATGCTCGGCATACGTGTGTTCCCTTGTGGGACTGCCACTGCAACCTAACCTAAGCTATCCAACATCCAAGTCATAAATTTGGCTTGGTTCAAGTGTATATAGAGAAACAATCTTTAAAAAATAGTTGACATCATACAGGCTCCAGACCGACAGTTTAACATCTTCTACGAGGAAAAAATCGACCAGAGTGTGAATCGAACCTAGAATCTACCAGTCCAGAACAGAGCACAAAACATTGGGCTACCTTGGCTCCATGGTGAGCCAGTCATTTCATCTATTAAGATGAAAAATTTTCAGTCAATGCTGCACAGTATTCAAAATCATACAGCATGTTAAATTAATACTACAAAAAGTTTTCATTTTTACTATTACAATTCCAGTACCATATTTTAAAACAATAAAATTCATTCCACATGTAAATTTTAATCTCTTTACATAAACAAACTTCTATAATAATAAAATTAACATAAAATAAAATATTAATATCAAAAGCAGCCGTCAATTTTGTATTTTATAATGATTGAGTATTTAATAATTCTGTTTAAAATTCAATTATTCAAATAAGAGACCTTATACAAATCAATATAGGTTCTCTAATAAATTGATGTATGGGAAGTTAGAAGATGAATTAACGTTCAGTTCATTCAACTTAAAGTTTGTGATGAATAATCGAATTACCATGTTTATTTAAAATATAACCCTTAACTTTCCTATTATGGATTCATTTATGATTTACCTTTCCATAACAAAATTTGCTAAATCAAGAAAATCCTTTAGGTAAAAGTTATTCAATAGGAAGAAGTGCAAATAAATAGATGAAGGTAAATAAATAAAAATGTTTGTGTTAAATTTAAAACAAACTCAGTTATAAACTAATGTTTATTTATTATGTATAATTTTTGAAAATTTTTCTGAGAAATATCCTATAAAAAAGGTAACGTTATGGAAATTACGTCATACGAAACTTCTCCGTAATTTCATACTTTTACTATATGATCAATTGTGAAAGTATATCTAATAATTTCTGTATTAAGATACATTATAATAAAATACATTACCAAGCACCGATAATGCTCAAAAAATATATAATTATTTATACAAGAAAAGCGTGGTTAAGTAATATAATTTTCTGTGATATGATCAATACAGTGTACTTTTAAGGCAGTGCTTTTCAACCTTTTTGCAGGCGCGGATCCGCCGAGAAGCTTATTTATTCTTGCGGATCCCCTTGTACATATATATATATATATATATATATATATATAAAAGTTTTTTTAATGAAATAAAAACGGCTTATAAACACAAAAACACAATACAGTACTATCTGAATTTTTTTATTCAAGAGAATTACAATTTAATGTGAAATTTGTCCTTGGTGATTTTTGAACAGAACTGGAAAGTTTGGCCTGGTTTTAGAAAGACATACACGCATCTCTTCTTCAAGTGCTAGTAGTTTATTTCTTTTCTCACTTTTAATGTTCGTCATGGTGGAAAATCCTATTTCACACAGGTGTGATGTAGAAAACTGTAGGAGAATGCGCAGAGCCTTATTCGAGATTGATGGATATTCTTTTGCAGTTAAAATCCAAAATGAGTCCAGATCAAGAAGTAAACAATCAGAGCGTCACGTATTGCCTAAATTAAATGTTTCAATTAAATGACGTAGGTCGTCATCATAACTGAACTGCCCGACTCAAATTTTGGCTCGCAGTTCTTCCCTAATGTTACCGAAAGTTGCTGGTTTTAGATGTGAACGACGAGTTATCTTGATAAGATGCACTAATTGCATTGATAGTGTGCTACTGTACTTACATTGACGTGTACACATTGATAATACATTAATTGCACATTGTGAATCTGTAGGTCTTGCGGATCCCCTGGGTAAACGTCACGGATCACCAGTGATCCGCGGATCACAGGTTGAAAACCACTGTTTTAAGGTATATGCATACATATACTCACACACTCACACATACACACAGAGAGAGAGAGAGAGAGAGAGAGAGAGACAGAGATACGACATACTCACACTGAGTTCATAAATATACATAAACACTTGCATATCAATGATCAAACCACAACGAAAATGGGAAAGCAAGACTAAGATCTTTTAACCGTAACAAGCGGTCTTCGTCAGAGTCAAAAACCCAACTGAACCCAGCTTGTTACGGTTGAAAGATCTTAGTCTTGCTTTCCCATTTTCTTATTGTGGTTTGATCATTGATTGTTATTTCACGTGTTTATGTGAAATCTTTTTATCTATATGCATATATTATATATTGGCAGTAAGTCTTCTCTTAGGCATATATTATTAAAGAGAGCCATTAAAAAGGGTGACATAATTTGTCACTCTTATAATAGTGATTAAAAGAGTAACAAATCAAAAGAGTGTCACAATGAAATAAATATCAGAAGAGTAACAATCAAAAGAGTGACACAATGAAATAAAGATCAGAAGAGTGACAATTCAAATGAGTGCTTTAGATAAGGCAAAAATTTTATATATTGACATGACGTAAAAAAAATTCAGTAACTGTAATAACATTAAAAAAATCTATTTTTAAAACAGTAGAAAAATTGTATAATAACGGAACATAAAAATTGAACATGCTATAAAAAATGTCAGTAAATTGCAATAACATTAAAAATAAAATATTTTTAAAACTTAAAAATTTTATTAATTGAATTCAGAAATTTTTTTTTCTCTGGTATTATTATTTCTTGTATTTTCGTATTCTGTCATTAAAAAGGGTAAAATAATGTTTAATCTTTAATTCTCATCACTAGCAACATTGTCATCACTAATATTTAGGCTCAATGACATTGGCTGGCTGCATCCAAATGAAGGTTGTATGCAATGCTTTTGAATTTCCATACTTTTTGTCACTCTTTCAAATTTCCTTATTTTCTGTCAATCTTTCGTCATGTTACTTGTTTGATAATAACCCATTATTAAATATTACAGTAGCCTCTGCATTCACGACCTTTTTGCTGGTTTTTTTAGATCTTCCTATCATCGTTTAGGTTTAAACAAATTGTGTTCTATTATTTCAATTTCAAGTGGTTGGGAACCACATGAACACGTTCTTACCTTTACAAATTCCATAGTCATGCTTTTTCAAGTCGATAATTTACTTGCAGCTATTACTACAAGCTTTGAGTTCAACTCGTTGATTTGATTAAGTAAAGGATAAAAAACCTTGTAAGCCTCCTACTTCAAAGAGAACGTAAGTCGTGCTTTGGAACTGTATGATTTGAAATACTCACCTAAATGGCTTCTAGGTAAGTCAATTGAGGTGAGTCAATGTTAAACTGACATACTTAACTGTTTCACCAACTTATTTCAGTTGAAACAACTGGAAAAGTAATTCTTCTTCACTTTTCGACTCCTAAAAGTCTTCTAATATAGCAGTCCCACTATAGTAAGCTTACTTTTCTGTTATTGAAGTTACAGCTCTTGATTTTGTTAATTTTATTATAGAAATGTAATAAAGCTATATTTCTTTTTCATCATGATTGCTTTAAAGAAAATCTTGAGCTTACACTGAAATCTATTATAAATAAATATAACATCAAACTTTATGGTATTCAATTGAGTTTTGGTTTAATTGTAAAATATCTATCGGGGAAACGTAATATCAACCTCATAGATTATAAATAATAATTTGATTTGTTAATGAGACTATAACTATACTTATCAGTTATAATCGACTTTACCTGATTGACCTAGAATAATCTGACATGTTTTAATAGTATTTTTTTTAATATTAAAATGACTGCATGAGTCAAACAAGACCCCTGTTCATATCTGTTTTAAAGTGCTTCTTCTCGTGAAATTTAACCGGCTTTATATTTTAAGTAATTTAATCAATAATATAATTAATCATTTTTAGAGAATTATTTCTCCTTGTATTGGTGTTAGCCATAGTTTGCCAAAAGTTCTTAATCTTCTTAACAAGATTGCATGTCTTTCATATAGAATATGTTCATAGGTTGCCGTCTCTTCCAGGCGATGTCAGCATTTTCATAACCAGCTTTAAGTGGAATATTTAAGTGGTCAATATTTGGTTTCTATTAATTAATACATATATTTATTAAATTTTTTTTTAAAATTCAGATACAGATTTTCTGGACACTTTGTATTTGCTTCCTTCTTCAACCATTCTGCAATTGCATCCTTGAGAAAAATGGAATGTTGCGTAAAAGTGCCCCAGGCCAACAGAAGGTTTGTTTCGCAAGAAACTTTCCCAGTCTTTTACTGTCTTATTCTTTTACCCTTGTGGTCTAACTATCAACATGGCATTTAACTTATTTCTGTTGGTTGTATTATTATTTTTTTACGGTTCAGTATTCAGATAAGGGCCTATTTCTTGAAGTCAGGAAACTTCCAAATCAGATGAGAATTGGTGATCCCTTTGAAAAACTCTATAAAATATTTTATTTAAGTTTAGAAGTATTTGTCCTCTTACTTAAGTACATGTAGTAAAACTATAAATATTTTTTTGTTTTATTAACGTTTTGATTTTATTAACGTTTATTAACGTTAAAGCATTGACATCCATGCACTATTAGCATCTCGTGCAGGTCTGAATAGTCTGTAAATCGCCTCTTTTTTGATAAAAATATCATCAAATGTGGTGGAGATAGCTCAGCGAGACATTGTTACTGTCATTGCTAGACACACTTGTCATTATAGTTTAAAAAAAAAAACTAAATTGTTCCGGCTTAGTGAAAGTTAAGGTTAGGTTAGTTTGTAGTGGCTATCCCACGAGAGAACAGACAGGGATTGGCTCTTTGTCATACCGTGTCAATGAACATTCTAAATTGTGAGTTCTTCATCTTGCCTAACTCAACTTTAGTTAGAGTAGAGGTCTTTGAATACCTGAAGTTGTTCAGGCTCGGGACTGACGCATAACGTCTACTCTGAGGGATGACTTTCTTAATTCTCACCCTTATGAATAAATCGAAATCCAGAGTAGGTACTGAATCTCGGATCTACCAGTCTAGTAGTAAGCACATTAGCCAAAGGGTTACTCTGCCCCCTCATATGATAATTTTAAGAAGGGATTATAATTTGCGTCCAGGTTAATTGTGCAAATTGAGTTAGAAAATTGATCTGTTAAAATTGAGAAACGTTCTGGTAAGCTAAATATTCCAGGCATTAATTTAATTAAATGCAATTCCAGAAACTACTGCAATTATTCAGAGGGAGTAATGAATTATGCACTGATGAACACTTAGATCAAAGTTATTAAGAAAAAACTAGCTAGTTGATTATCGTTATATTAAGTCATGTGGGCCTGGTAACCCTAGCATAAAATATTAAATGCTATAAGTACATAAAAAAAATAATATTAAATGTATCATCGAAATTTCAATTTTAATCTACGAAGATTAAGTCACGCCAAAAAAGAAGCAGTTTGTGAAATAATTGCTTCGTAGTTTAATTAAACTGAGTAAACCTGGGTAAACAAGTTATATTGTTTTGAATAAAAAATGAGAACCGTGAGTATAGGACCTCCATTGATTACAAAAAGTTAAATAAAATTAGACGCAAAATCCATTTTTCAAGTCCATTAATCGATGGCCATCTAGATAACTTAAAAGACAAAAATTACTTTACATTTTACCAATGAAATCTAAGAAATGGCTGTCATTGTGTGAAAATAGCCGTTAACTCCATTAAATTCTCATCTCTTGTAACTCCAAACAGCCATATGAGTTTTTAATAATGTCATTTGGCCTTTGAAATGACTCTACGGCTTTTCAAAGGTATCTAAGTAATATTTTCCAAAAATTAATTCTAGTGGAAAATTCCTTTTATACTTTGATGAAATACTGATAGCTGATAAGAATTTATCAATATTAAACGTTACAAGGAAAGAACACGTAGAAACAATACAGAACACATTTCAATATTTCAACCTCATCGTCTTCAGGAGAAGGAGAATAAGAATATAATGAGTTCTGTTTGGCTCTTCTTCTTTTTCTCTTGAAGATGACGAGATCGAAATATTGAAATGAGTTCTGTATTGTTTCAAGGTGTTCTTTTCTTGCAATCGTTTGATATATTCTCCTAACGGACCGTTTCATATTTTCAATTTATCAATATTAAGAGAGATTCTGTGATTAATAGTTGATAATAAACTTGACCTATGAGTTAATAACTTTAGAATACTAGAGACCGACACTGATTAGGGTATGTGATCAAAAAAGGGAATTTAGTCAAACCTTAGTATTAGTAAGACTAATTTTGATTACCCCCTTCCCTCAAATGTTCACAAAATTGAAAAATTGCTCATCTTATTAAATATATATATATAATAATAATAAATAATAATTTATATTTTATATATGATAAAATATATATAATAATAAAAAATAAATAAATTTTTTTTTATTTTTTTTTTTTTTATTATTGTATATATATTTTTTTCTAATTGTTGAATATATTTCCTTTATTTTTTTTTTCTTAACCTTTATTCTACTTTTCAAAAACAATTTTTTTTTTCTTTGCTCTCGACTTCTTAGTTCCTTTTTTATTTGTCTCCTTTGCGGCAGCACTCCTTTAGCCCTCACCCAGTGAGTTCTTCGGTTGACTGTCGTCCCTCCGTCAATTCACTTCTTCTCCTGAGTACGACCGCCATTACGGTCAAAATATTGAAAAGTGAGTCTTTGCTGTGTTTCAGTTTATGTGTCACTGTTTATTTTAATTGTAATCTGTCCTGCCGGACCGTTTTTCGTTTATCATGGTGTATATATATATCAATGATCAAACCACAATAAGAAATGAAAAAACAAGACTAAGATCTTACAACCGTAACAAGCGGTCTTCGTCAGAGTCAAAAACCCAACTAACTCTGACTCAGACAGACCCAACTGACTCAGTTGGGTTTTTGACTCTGACGAAGACCGCTTGTTACGCTTGAAAGATCTTAGTCTTGTTTTCCCATTTCTTATTGTGGTTTGATCATTGATTGTTATTTCACGTGTTTATGTGAAATCTTTATATATATATATATGGATACCTTAACAGAATTTATTAAGTTATATGCTTGTCATCTACAGCCAGTAACAAACTTATCAAACATTTAAAAAAAACTGGAGTTACCTACATTCAACTTTACTATAGGTAAAAAAAAATCTCTAACTGTTTGACACAATGATTTTTGTCTCCTCAAAACCTCTCACATGCAATCATAAGTCAAAATTTTTACTTTACAATTTAAGGATTGTTTATTGCCTGTAAAAATTATTAATGCTTTAATTGTTGCCATGACTGAAAAGTAAACCATAAAGCAGAATGAGGGAATCAGGTATTGTAGAAATGGTAATAAAACTTAATAAACCGCATAATTGGGACAAGCTGAATTTGAAATGATAACGCGGTTGATTAACCACAACAAACCTTGCTTTCCAAATTGATGTTTAAAATTAACCGATCAGGAAATATTTCTGCCAATATGAACCCGTAAAAGCTAAATTTACTAATCTTCTATAGACTTAAACATTGATGAATTAAGAGAGATAGCAGAAAATTAATTGTATTCAAAAATACAAAAAAAATTAATTATGTTGAAAATTAATTCAAAAAATATAATCATGGTTATTACGATTAAAGAAAACAAAAATTGTTCATCTTTATACTGTGGGTGAAATCGTTATGACTGCAAAACAGAGAACATACAACGAGTATTAATACTTCATTAAATGCAAAATTTAAAAGCACTTACAGAATTAAAAAGATTCTATCTGACGTTCTGGAAAGAATGGAAGTTTTCTTGTCTTGACAGCTCTTTATGGGAGCATTCCCCTCACCTGGGTACAATAAGTTGTTTGTAGGAGATTAAATTATTTCTATTTTTGGAAACCTTATTTGAAAAAAAAATTGGTAAAATACAGATGGTTCCCGCATAGCAACCATCTCGTTTAGCGAAGACTCGGAGTTACGACGATACTATAAAAATATAAAAAAAAGTGACAAGTTAGCAAAAATATTATACGTTATTTTATTTATGTACATGTACAATGTAGATTCAAGTACACAAATTATAGATCAATATAAAAGAAATTTGATATTTATCTGAAATCCATTAAAATCATTATTACTGAAAACAGATGAATATCTCAAAAATATACTAAGTAAAATGGGAAGATTTGGACTAAGAAAAATTACAATAGAAGAGATACCATGGTAGTAAGATGGACAGTAAGTACACAAATATACAAAATGTATGTGAGGTGGCTAAAGGGCACCACGTAAAAACATCGATCTGCTTTGCTTTGTTCCGTGTTATGGCCAAAAGGCTTGGGTACACGGCAATAGATCAAAACAGGATTGTAAGATTTGATATATACACTAATGAAGCAAACAAAAAACAATGTTGTTAAAAAGAGTGAAAGAAAGAAAACAACTATTAAAGCAAAGAACAACGAAAAGAAACAATTTCACAGGGTATAAGAAGTTGATGTTCTAATGTGCTGTATTAAATCAATATATGAACGCCAGTCTGAAATTCATAAACAAGACAAACATCTTTCGACCAGTAACGGTTCTCGTCATGCTTTGAAAATCAATTGGTTCCCTGAAACAGACTGCTTCTGTTCAAAAGGTCTTGGTCTTATTTCAAAATATCATAATATAATGTGAGGTTGATTTTAATACATATACATATAGACATTCCCTGAATAATACAGCCTAGTATGTGCCAATTTTGTCATTTTGCCTACTCCCTAGGGTGTCCTCGTTTAGCGGCCAAATCGGTATATTTATCTTACCTGCGTAGATTGTATCTAATTTATATATAATACAATTTTTGGAAACGGGTAGTAACTGTTAATACATTTTTTTTTATTTATTATATATTTTTTTCTATAAATACTGTATTATGAAAAATTAATTTTGAAATAAAATAATATTTTAGAGTCTATCCAAATATATCAAAATTTAAAAGGATTTGTTAAATATGCAAACTAAATATAACATTTTGGTCTCACTTTTTGAAGCAAAAGTCCATACAAATGAGACCTTTAACTTCCCTGATTACTTTTATTTATATATGCAAACAGTGGCAAACTACGCCATTTTAATTCTCCTCGCATGGGAGGAGGAGTTAGAGTAAAATTTTACTTTGGAAATCATTCCACCAGTCATGCAAAACAATAATATATATTTTATAAACCTTTATTCAGAATGTGTTTAATTCACTTTCAATATAAAACATCATGTCCTTTGAGAGAAAATAACATAATTTTAGATTAAATATGTAAACAATATTTAAATTTGTTGTAGAGATATACGAAAAAAAATTATGTAGATTCAGCCACCAACATTTTTAACATCCGCTATTTGTCATAGTATATAATATTATATACAATCTATAATTGCAAAATTTAGGACTTTCAACGCAGAATGTTCATTGTGTGGTATCACAAAGGGACAATGTTTCGCTTTTGTGTGATCCCTTGTGAATCTGCCTCTGCAACCTAACCTAATATAGTGAATGATCTAGAGAGAATAATCTATAATCACTAATTAATAGTGACAGGTCATTGTTCAAATCATTTCATTTCAGATTAATTGAAGGTAAATGTTTGGATATGCCAATTAGAATAGGTATAATATACTGATACCGCAACGTAGAGAAAGAACTAGTTTGAGCGGAGTTGCTGGCAAATACAATTGTCTTATAATTGGCAACTATTCATCTTGACCTTCAACTCATTCTAGGTTCTTTTATACAATTCTAACAGTAAATGTTTGAACACTCAGGAGTCCCCAAAACTTTTCGACCCTTTCACAAATTATTTGTCTTCTTATCAACCTCCTATAAAAACATTGAAAGCAACATATTGATGAAAATATTCTTCTATACTTCAGTCTTGTCAAGAAATTAGATGACCTGCATAGAAATCCAATCAAAGCGTTTTTGTGACCTCACATATAATGAAATCAGTAGAAAAGTATGGAGATAAAATCATAGATATGAGTTTGTCATATTTGCTACTAGACTACCCGTGACCCTTTGTATCACTCAGAAATTATAACAATAATTATTGAAATTAATTCGCTGAACATGATTGACAAGGATTATTTTAATTGTTGTTTCTTGTTATGAAGGTATGGAAACAGATTCTTCTATGGCCCAAGCTTTTAATATAGTATTCTTAACATGATTCAACATATATACTCAATAAGTACATTTAACAAAACAAAAATCATTAAAAAGTAAAAAAAATCATTATTTTATCATATAAATAAATAAAACAACAATTCAAGTTATATAAAAAATCAAATATATTTAAAAGTAACAAAACTTGTAAATTGAAATAATCAATTAATTTACCTAACTTAAAATATAATTAATGAAAGGAATGTGTCTTTATAATATTACCTCAGAACATTCGTATTTTATCTGACATTTGTGTTCAAGTTTGTTTCTAAAATTATTCATTTTTAACTTCTAATGTAATAGTTTATTACATATTTGTTGCATTTATTTATAATACATTTGTATTACAGTCATCGACGAGCACGCCAGCCATTGGGCTTCCCTGGCCCCATGCCTTTAATTTATTACCAGTGTTTTATATTACACAAATATTAAATTAAAAAAAATTATTACATTTATATATAGTATATTTACACTACAGTCATCGGCGAGCATGCAAGACACTTGCTACCCTGGCTCCAATTTGGGGAATATAGTGATAAGTTTCTTTTATTTAACATTATTCAGGTAGTATATAATATATATTTCATTTCAGGTCTCTATCTCCACGGAAAATGGGTGACCAAACAAACTCACGAACTTTATATATATATTATATATATATATATATATATATATATATATATATATATATATATAATATATATATAGTAGGTGTGTTCTCTAATCGGGGTTCGGTCAATTTTCCAGGATAAAAAATCAAACTCTCGTTGCCAACGTTTCGGTTTTATTTAAAACTTTTTTCATAGGCTGAAGTAAGAATTTTTTAACTAAGAAAATGAAATTTACATTATTTAAAGGAACAACAATGTTAGCCGGACAAAACCTTCGAATAGACTGTCTAGTTATATATATAACAGATTCAATAATATATCGACCGTTTGATAGAATAGGTGTGTTCTCTAATCGGAGTTCGGTCAATTTTCCAGGATAAAAAATCAAACTCTCGTTGCCAAAGTTTCGGTTTTATTTAAAACCTTTTTCATAGGCTGAAGTAAGAATTTTTTAACTAAGAAAATGAAATTTACATTATTTAAAGGAACAACAATGTTAGCCGGACAAAACCTTCGAATAGACTGTCTAGTTATTATATATATATATATATATATATATATATATATATATATATATAACAGATTCAATAATATATCGACCGTTTGATAGAATAGGTGTGTTCTCTAATCGGAGTTCGGTCAATTTTCCAGGATAAAAAATCAAACTCTCGTTGCCAAAGTTTCGGTTTTATTTAAAACCTTTTTCATAGGCAGAAGTAAGAATTTTTTAACTAAGAAAATGAAATTTACATTGTTGTTCCTTTAAATAATGTAAATTTTATTTTCTTAGTTAAAAAATTCTTACTTCTGCCTATGAAAAAGGCTTTAAATAAAACCGAAACGTTGGCAACGAGAGTTTGATTTTTATCCTGGAAAATTTACCAAACCCCGATTAGAGAACACACCTATTTTATATAGAGAGAGAGAAAATCCCTCAAATCCAGCAAATATCTTTTAAAATGTAGTAAAAATGATATTGATGAAACTACGTAGCATAGATGTCAGTTTACAACAGAATAACGCAAGAAGGTGCTTAATATACCTCTTTTATATAACAGATAACATTAATGAGAAGAATGTCCTTGCTGTGCGGCAACACGAGTTCTGATATTGGGTTCAAATTCAGAGTGTTTTACCCGCAAGCACAACTTTTTTCCAAGTTTAGTTTGTTCCTCTTATTGCCACAATTGCATTTTCAAGCGCAAAACCATGTACCTACTACTTACCAATGCCCTTTCAAATCTCGTTTCCTTTCAACCATTCCGTGTTTTTATGTTTTCATTTACTCAACTATCAACACTTAATATTTATTAACCTCTCTTTCGCCATCATGAATTTATCGACCTCTAGGAGCCGATATACCATAGACCCCTTTGAAAACCCCTGGTTTAGGTAGATAATTATATATTCAATTTCTTATGGTTATCAGTTGAGATAATCTGGCATTGTCAAAAAAATATCAAAAATGATCTTAGATGATCTCAAAATATAAGAATCCGGTAAAATCTCAAAATCATTTTTTAAGTATGCCTACTATATTTGAATAAGTATATCAAATCTGGATTGTAAGATTGAATGTTCTGGAAATGTGAAGAATGTTAACGATATGCTGAGTTGCGTTTTTAGTTTATGTTAAGTATTGGAATATCCCCCTCGGGATCATATGGACATGTTTTTGGTGGTAGCAGCGGAAGTAGTAAGATAGTGCACTCCTCCTTCCTCGAATATGTGTACAGCGTTGGTAGAATGAAGAAGGTGTTGACCATCGCTTCTTGAGTCTTGATTTTTCCCCCTCTACATTAGCCCTGTGTAGTTAGTCTTATGTGTTTATTTATATGTCCAGTGTTATGTGTTAGTTTTAGTTTTATCAACAAGGGAATATTGAGTACCTTGTGGAAGTAGTTGTAGTTGAGTGTATGTCCTTTTTGTCTAATTTATATGTTTTTCGTCTCTTGTTTGATGTCTGTCGTGGTTGCCCGCCTCCGCGAGGTCCACCTTGGGCGCTCCGCGGAATGCAGAGTGGATGGGCTATAATGTCGTTCCGTCTGTATTCCGTGGGGTGGCTAAAGGGTAACACGTAAAAAACATCGATCTGCTTTACTTTGTTCCGTGTTATGGCCAAAAGGCTTGGGTACACGGCAATATATCAAAACAGGATTGTAAGATTTGATATAAACACTAATGAAGCAAACAAAAAACAATATTGTTAAAACGAGCGAAAGAAAGAAAACAACTATTAAAGCAAAGAACAACGAAAAGAAACAATTTCACAGGGTATAAGAAGTTGATGTTCTAATGTGCTGTATTAAATCAATATATGAACGCCAGTCTGAAATTCATAAACAAGACAAACATCTTTCGACCAGTAACGGTTCTCGTCATGCTTCCAAAATCAATTGGTTCCCTGAAACAGACCGCTTCTGTTCAAAAGGTCTTGGTCTTATTTCAAAATATCATAATATAATGTGAAGTTGATTTTATTTGATATGTTTATTGTAAAATCCATTCATAAATGCAATGAGTATATTTAGCTTTATGCTTAAATAGTAATGCAATCTTTTAAGATTTTATTAACATTATGACAAGCAAGACAATTTTGAAAATATAATTATCAACTGAAAACCGAAAGTAAAGCAATGAATATTATTGAGCAATAATTATATTTTAGTCAGTTTGAAATTTAAACAACTGTATTCCTTTTTCAAGTTTGACTGTGCATCCAAACGACTTAGTACTCTTTAAAAAGCTCAAACAAATAAAGAATATATTCTTGGTTTTGAACTATAATTCGTCATTTTTATCAAAATTAGTCAATAACAACATTAGTAGACCATAAAAAAATGTACTCTGATTTGTGTAACTGCTGTAATATTATTAAAAGTTTCTGAAGGGAATATACCTGCAAGATGTTATTGTCAGGCTTTATCAAAAAATGATATCATGTAGTTTGCTATTGAGTTTAATCATTCATTTATTAAGCATTAGAATTTCATTAAAAATATTTTTACATAGTTTAGTGTTTTATTCATAAAAGTTAAATTTAATCCAAATCGAATACATATAAAGTTTTAAAGAGGGTTTGTACCTCCTCCTCTACACAATACTCTTAGGAAGGCAATTAAATATTCTGAACCATTTCCATTATCTTCTTTAGAAAAGGTATTAAATAATTTAGTATTGTACATATGGTTTATGTTTCTTACAATATAAAGTACAAGAAGTTTTCAAAGAAGCTTTATTTTCTTCAGAAACCCATTAAAATCAGACCTTTGAATTGAAGACTTCAACTTTTATATTTAGTGAGAGTAAAACATTGAGGAACTTCATCTTGGATTCAATCATTTATTTCTTATGATTTGCTTTTATAATCAAAACTAATGAATAACTCAAATTTATTCCCATATGTAATAAATAAAACTGAATTAATCTAATACATGGGGTGTTTCGTGCGATGGTTATCAGATGGCACAACAGTGACACATGCTTTGTTTGTTCATATGGTAACTCTCTGATGGCACAACAGTGACACATGCTTTGTTTGTTCATATGGTAACTCTCTGATGGCACAACAGTGACACATGCTTTGTTTGTTCATATGGTAACTCTCTGATGGCACAACAGTGACACATGCTTTGTTTGTTCATATGGTAACTCTCTGATGGTACAACAGTGACACATGCTTTGTTTGTTAATATAGTAACTATTTATAGAACAACAGTGACACATGCTTTGTTTGTTCATATGGTAACTCTCTGATAGCACAACAGTGACACATGCTTTGTTTGTTCATATGGTAACTCTCTGATAGCACAACAGTGACACATGCTTTGTTTGTTCATATGGTAACTCTCTGATGGCACAACAGAAACACATGCTTTGTTTGTTAATATAGTAACTATTTATAGAACAACAGTGACACATTATTTGTTTTTTCATATGGTAACTACCGTAAAGTCCGGCGTATAAGACCCCTTTACATAACCAAAATTTAGCTCCAAACTTGAGGGGGGTCTTATACGCCGAGGAAGAAAATCATAACTCAAAAAAATAATCTAAATTAAATTAAAATTTGGCATAAAATTATTTAATTTTTTCATAAAAAGAGTATTATTTAAAGTATATATTTTTATTAGTAATTTGAAGGTAATTCCAGTTTATTGATGTTACACCATCGGATGACGAGGGCCCATATGATGACTTTTTAACAGAGGTAGATGAAGAGCTCATAAATGAATTAAATGAATTAGACTCACAGGAAGAAGATTTTGCTGGACTTGATGAATAAGGTTTTTAATTTTAAACTTTTTGTTGTTTTGATGAATATATGTTATTACCTAGATAGTCTTTTTATTTCTTTTAATGTATTTTATTATATTTATACACAAAATATTTTTCTTTAGAATAAGTACGCATACCGATATTTTATATGAGGTGTCTTATACGGCGAGGATATGCTAAATCCTAGTTTTTGCTTTATAATTTAAGGGGGGTCTTATACGCCGGACTTTACGGTATTTGATGGCACAACAGTGACAGAAGAGAGTGTTGATCTAGTACTTGTCAGTGGAATATAGTAATATATAAAAAAGTTTAATTACTGCCCCTCATCCTAAGAATATTCCAATTAGTTTTTTCACAGACCAAATCATGGATAAATAACATTCTGAGCAACCAAATACATCAATCAAAACGAAAGAAACTGCTGTGAGTACAGTTTACATAACTCCCACAATGGACACATTCATTTCTCATTAGTGATTCAAATCAAATAAGTCTGTTATTTTCATTAAGCTCACATTCTCTTTTAGCATAACCCAGAAAATAAATGAACAGAGCTGAGGTTTCTAATAAATTAACGAGGTTACCATTCCAAGATGGTAACTTGTAGACTATGTCTTACAAATCAATAACAGAAGACTATCATATTAGGGCAAAAGTCCCAAGAAATCAATCTACAGGGTATCTAATGAATTAGATCTTCCCAAAACAGCCACTGGTAAAATTTTATAACAACATATTTCAGTCTTGCAAGTTACAAATCTTAAATTAAATAATAGAACAGATTCAATAATATATCGACCGTTTAATAGAATAGGTGTGTTCTCTAATCGGGGTTCGGACCGAACCCCGATTAGAGAACACACCTATTAAATAATAGAGGAAAGCCTGTTGGAATAATTAGGATGTGTGATAGATTTTAAACAAAATTCAATCAAAATATTACTTTAACTAAAACCTGTGTTCTGTATAGGAATAAAACTCTTTTACTTGTGAGATAAATAGACTACACATATGCCACTAACAAGGAAGTTCAAGTTACAGAAAGGTTATATTAGGTTGCTGTTACCCTCTCACTAGAGAACACACATAGGCCAAAGATTGGCCCTCTCTGATACCACAAAATGAACAATCGATATTTGGAGTTCCAAAATTTTGCCTACATCAAGTATATTTAGACTAGGGATCATAAACGAGTACCTGTCATAGGACAGGCTCGTGACCGACTGTTTAATGTCCTCTCCAAGGGGTGACGTGCTCAAATTTATTTTCACCTCCCGCTTGAATAAATCTGGTCCAGAATGGGTATCAAATCCCAGATTGATCTAGGCGAGTACGTTAACCACTGAGCTAACCTGTCTTCTAAGTTACAGCAAAAACATATTGTTGTTTATTCCAAACAACAAGGAGCACAAAAAAATTTATGGTTTGACGTGGGTTATAGAAAACTGATCCGCATGGACCTTTTTTTCTATTCAAATGACTGTTTTCTACAATACTTAAATATCAATTATAATTCAGCTTGAAAGTTTTGATAGTAAATTCATGAGTGGTTCAAACAAAATAGCTCTTTTGTAAATGAAGGTAAGAGATTGTTTAACAAAAATTTCCGTAATTGATTTGGAAGACATAGTCATATGGAATGGTAACCTCATTAATTTATTAAAAACATGAGCTCTGTTTATTTATTTCCTGGGTTATACTAAAAGAGAAACTGAGCTCAACGAAAATAACAGACTTATTTCATTTGAATCACTAATTAGAAATGAATATGTCTAATTTTATAGATCAGCTTCATAAAAATACATGCATATTGCTAATATCACTGAGCTAATCACATTGCTATTAATCATATGATTAATATTAGAAATAGAATAAACTGTCTTACCACGTATACTGCTGCTGGAGTTTTCCAACAGGTTTCGGGCATTACCCATTTTTGAAAAGGACTGAGGGACTGAGTCGTTATCAGGGTTTATGTAACATAAACAGCAGCAGTATACGAGGTAAGGCAGTTTATTCTAATATTAATTCATAAAAAAAAGTATAGTAAACATTAATATTTGCTTTAAAAATAATTAAAAACAAATTGAAGATGATATATCAATAATAATAATAAAGATTAAATTGAGGTTTCCAGGCTTTCAGGATTCTACTATAATAAATATAAAGGATAAGAGGATTACTATAAAATAAAATTTTATTCAATTAAATTTTTGTTTTATATTGATGAACGATGATAAATTAAGTGTAAGAAATTGATTGGTGTGCACAAGAGATGTAGGTTTATTCCAACCATATTAATTAGCTTGAAATGAAGGGATATAAATCCATTTGACTGTCACCCTCTCGTGTTAGCTTGCCAACAAAAGTTAGTCCATTTTGACACAATTACAGATCCATTTTAAATACCTCCTCTACCCCTTTTTTTTCAAAAAAAAAAAAAAAAAAAAAAAAAAGCTTAACTTGGCATCAGGAGCCTGTTTTTACAATCCTCTAATAATCGCATTTCGCTCTTTCACTGCAACCAAATAATATATTTGTCAAAAAGCTGTGGTCCATTTTCATTTTTCTGCTTCGCTTTGTAATCGAAAACATTAACCATCACTTATTCAATTATAGAGCCCTATATAAATAAAAAACTCTTATTTTTCATCTATGGCCTAGAATTACATTATTTTAGTTCGGTTTCCTTAACGAGTATACGAATTATGGCTTTCATCTGAATCCATTTTATCCATTTCATAACATCACATATACTATATAACAGGAAAATAAGGATCATGATTCTTTTCTTAAATTATATACCTCTTTTTTTTGTGTATATACTGTTATAAACTCCTTTCCGGTGTTAATTTTTAGAGAATATATATTAATCCCATATTATGGTCAATATTAACAAAGCATGTTGGAACTATAGTTAATTTGTTATTTAGTGTTGTTAGTTATTTGATAAATAGTACTATTAGTGTACAAATAAATACTGTTATATGTATTGTTTGGTAGACTCTTATATTTCTGGGTCAATCCATTTACAAAAATTAAAAAAGATATTCAGAAAGTGGACCAGTGTCAACATTGGAATACCGATTTCGATTTTGCATATAAACTAGATTACATACTTCCTACAGTAAACATGTTTGAACTCTTTCCTAAAGCCATCTACGGGACGAGAATGTTGAATGTAGGAAGTATTTTATCTAGTTTAGAGGCAATAATGAAATCGTTATTGAGGAAGACAGAGAGACTTATCAAGAAGCAAGTTTGTGCAAAGTATTAATTAACATTTTTAATAATATGTGCTTAAAGGAAGGACTGCTACCAAAATTTACAAATATAGGTATAAAAAACCAATAAAAAGAATATAGCACACAGACACAGGAATAACTCACTTCTATAATTCGACCATCGTCGTCATCAGGAGGCGGAGAGTCCCGCAGGAAGGCAGAGGTAGGACTCTTTGCCTCTTGATGACGACGATGGTCGAAATATAGAAGTGAGTTATTCCTGTGTCTATCTGTGTGCTATATTCTTTTTAATTGGTTTTTTATTTCAAAGTCCGCTGGACCGTTTCTTTTAATTAGAAATATATATATATATAATATATATATTTTATATATATATATTATATATATATCAAACAATTTTTCAAAAAAAAAAACTCGTGAAATAACAAACAACGTTCAAACCACAAAAAGCAATGAGAAAAAATACAAAAATCTTTCAACCGTAAAAAGCGGTCTTCGTCAGAGTCAAATCTCAACTGAGATTTTACTGAATCCCTATTCTCAGTTGAGATTCGACTCTGACGAAGACCACTTGTTGCGGTTGAAAGATATTAGTCATATTTCGGATTTCCTGATGTGGTTTGGACTTGCTTTTTATTTTACATCTTTATTGTAAAAACTCAGTACAGTTTTTATTTACAATAAAAACATCAGTATTGTAAATACTCAGTATTATATATATAATCACAAAAAAGATTTCACATAAACATGTGAAATAACAATCAATGATCAAACCACAATAAGAAATGGGAAAACAAGACTAATATCTTTCAACAGTAACAAGCGGTCTTCGTCAGAGTCAATAACCCAACCCGCTTGTTACGGTTGAAAGATCTTAGTCTTGTTTTCCCATTTCTTATTGTGGTTTGATCATATATAATCACATACACATTCTTTAAAACTACTTCTTTCCCTGGTGCTCATAGGTTGGGCTCTGTTATTAAGAAGTTTATCCTAATTCCTTTCTCTTTTCCTTCTTCTTCAATCTTCAGTGAACTCCCACCTATTTTTTACCG
Organism: Hermatobates lingyangjiaoensis; assembly: GCA_026182355.1. Lineage (NCBI taxonomy): Eukaryota > Metazoa > Arthropoda > Insecta > Hemiptera > Hermatobatidae > Hermatobates > Hermatobates lingyangjiaoensis. The sequence continues at coordinate 118,889 of JAPFBL010000090.1, forward strand.
ACAACCTCCTAACCTTTTTTCAGATCTATTATTTTCCATATTTCTCCCAAGACTTCTTATGAGATTTGTAGTAGCTATTGTATTGATGTACTATAGGTTTGATAGTTTGATACACAATACACATTGATGTACTATAGGTTTGATAGTTTGATACACAATACACATTGATGTACTATAGGTTTGATAGTTTGATACACAATACACATTGATGTACTATAGGTTTGATAGTTTGATACACAATACACATTGATGTACTATAGGTTTGATAGTTTGATACACAATACACATTGATGTACTATAGGTTTGATAGTTTGATACACAATACACATTGATGTACTATAGGTTTGATAGTTTGATACACAATACACATTGATGTACTATAGGTTTGATAGTTTGATACACAATACACATTTGATACACTATAGTTTTGATACACTATTGGTATTGATAGGTTTAATATGTACGGTAGTCGAAATGCCATTGTTAAAAGTAACATCAACATCTAGAAAAGCAATAAATCTGTCGCAATATCATAAAGAAATTGATGGAGGAGTAGAAATTTTGAAAGAAGCCTGAATAGAATTGGATATTGTTTGTTGCATTGAATGTTTAAATCCGTACCGTTCAATTACATATCTTGGAAACTTGTTTTTCTGTAATATCATGTTTAATCTTATCATTTTCTCATTTTTCTTATCTTTGCCAGGAAGCTATTCAGTAATAAAAGGCAATTCAGATTAGCCAACAAAAAATAAGATAAGATATAAACGTAAGATTCATATGCAAAAAAAAAAACAAATATTTTCCCTATCATTGTGAAACCTATAAATATGAGAATTCTGGTTAAGTGATTAAATAAATGTTAATAAATTCTGAATATTTAATTTTATAGAAATTGTATTAATGAATATGTCATGTAGTAATTATTGTGTTTTAAAAGTGGCATTGCTCTCTATTTATCTAATATTTCTAGCTTTTAGCATCATAATTTCTGCTTAACCTAGCAATTTTTATTAGGAAGTATTTTATCTACTTATAAGTATATATAAGCTATATATGAATGGATTTCCTGCCGTTGTGTTTCCGGCGTGCTTAGTCACCCATTCTCTTTTCTCCTGAAGACGAATCATCCAAAAATTTGAGTTTGTAAGTGTGTCTCTTTCTCTGTGTGTTGCTTTTCTTCGTTTTTGAGCTGATTTGCGTCCGGTTTGGATCGTTTTTTTCGAATTTTGAGTGAAATATATGTATATATATATAAAGATTAATATATAAACATTAAACACGTGAAATAACAATCCACTTCTTTCATGAAACAATACAAACAATATCTGAGAAATGTACAAATTAAAATATTTATTGGCACATGTACAGCATGGTTGTGCAATAAAATCCCTGTGATTTTTTTTTTAAAATTCCGACATTAAGCTTAAAACTTGCGCGAAATTTTTCAGTTTTATATATGGATCATTTTATGTTTTATATATGGATATAAATCGTTTCAAGATAGTAAAAAAATTAGAAAGCAAAAAGATTCCAATATGGGATTAAAAGTAGGCACTTCAGTGGCTTTAAGGCAATCAATGATCACCCTCTCCACTCCTAAAACTATAGATGAACAAGTGTTTATACAAACGAATTGACTGGTCTACAGAGTTTAAAATGATTGACCTTGGTGTCTAGACAGAGAGTTAAAAGGCATTGAGCTGGTCCCTAGGCACGACTCAAAAAAGAGCTGCTGCTGGTTGATTCTATTGGTGACCTGTCAAGATACTATATTTGTTTTGTAATTTTATGGTGAGAATAATCAAATCTTTCTTTTATATTGTAGTATTAAACAAGTTTCAGAAAAATTATGCTGTAAAAGATGACTTTTTAATTGATTTTGGCAAATGTCGGAAGTTTGGAAATGAATCGGATAAAATTTGTCAAGGATATCTCAACCGGATGAGATACAAACATATGACACAACTAAAAGTGTGATTAATAACTATTATAAGGTAAAAATAGAATCCTTATTATTTGCAGCTTTACAAGAAGGAAACCTACTGGACGGAGCGAACTGGGGCAACGACCTTGAGCTTGTGAGGGAACCGCGGGACGACAATAATGACCTTAGAAAAATGACCTGTTTACTCGTTAGTCCATCATGCCTGCGGGAGGTCTGATTAACAGCTGCCACAAGCGTTTATTTGTATTTTAATATTTGCACAATATAACCAATATAACAATTTTATATACATATATAATATTTTGTGGGTGTGAGATGTCCAGCAGTGGTTGAGTGACCCCGGGCCCCGCACCAAACCAATGACCATCTATCAATGAATATTTCCATACACCATATTGTATGTCATAATTAGTAATTCCAGAATGACTGCTTAACTATTGTCTCACTATATGAGGAAAGGTTAGTAAGTGTTGTCATCTGGTGCATGAGTTTAATATGTTAAAGAGTTGATTTTACAATTTAGATCAAGAGTTATAAAACGATTCGTACAAATTTTAGTCAGATGTCGTGATAGGATGTCTAGGGAAGAGGAAGACTTTTACAAGGGTTTAAAGGAGTTGGAGAAGAATTATGGTCAAGGGAAAAGAAGATCTACATTGTGAGTAAGGTTTTTCAAAGGTCATATCGTTTAGCGATCAATCTCTCATTTCAAATCATATTGTATATCAACATTTCCAGCTTATAAAAAAAGTCCTTACGATAAATCGAGCAAAATTTAGGTGGAGGTTTTGTTTCTTGTTGCAGCTTATGTTATAGTTGAACGAAAGAAAGAAACCTGGCTTTAACTATATACAGCACGTTACTTTCAGTCTTTCCCGTAAAACCTGTTCTCCGGTATTCCTGAATAATAAGATCATCCCTCCTGCGACCACTGTACGCTACCTCGGGCTACACTTTGACACTCGGATGACTTGGAATCCACATACAAGACTTAAACGCACAGAGACTAACAGACGTTACAAACTTCTCATAAGACTCCTACACTGAAAATCAAGACTTACACTAACAGTCAAACTACATATATACAACGCAGTCCTGAAGCCTTTCTGGGCATATGGTATAGAAATCTGGGGTTCTACCAAACCATCCAACATACAACCGTTGCAATCCCTGCAGTAAAAAATTATCAGAAAACTCTCAAACTTACCTTTTTACGTCCCCAACAAAATCATACACCAAGACCTCAAAGTCCCATCTGTCCAGAACTTAGCAATGGAACGTTACAAATTATTCCAAAACAGATTACAAACCCACCCCAATCCACTCGCTCAAACCCTTTACTCACCTGTAATACCCTCAAACCCCCAAAGGCGCTTAAAAAGAAAATGGCCACGAGACCTTCTAAGTTAAACCAGCTGTGAGGGTAACCATGTTATGGAGTGGCACCAACGGGTGACCACTCATTCCCTATATACATCCCCATTAATTGTAAAAAAATAATAATTTAGAATCACTTCTTATAACAATTATTTTTGTAGTTGAAGTGGAAAAAAACTATATACAGATCTAAGCCTATACAGCACAAAAAAACAGTGAACAGTAAAGACAACTTTTTTTTTAGGAATGTTAGTTTCTATGGAAAGGTTTAGAAATGTAGTTATGAATGATTAGAGGATAGTTTTATCACCGTCTGTGAGAAACATAGACTACTAATAGACGCTGTGTGAGGGAGGCCAAGAACAACAATAGATTAAAAAAATAGATAGCCCGTTATTCAAACAAATACTTAATAATGCCGTATAAAGTTTAATGTAATGTCTGCAAAAATAGTGCATAAATATAAAAATAGTGCTAGTGGATGTAATTGGGTGGCAAACCAGAAAGAATTTGTCACAAAATAAAAAGTGTTCACTCATATATTACATCAAAAATTGGCTTTAAAAAAGTTTTATCTTTTAAATTATCTTTGCTTAATAAAAGCTGGGTGATTATTGAAGAAAAATTATTTCATGGAAAAAAAGAAAAAATCATGAATTTAAGGTTTAATCTAGGGTATTGTTTTTTTAATCTCCTGTTTACCAAAAGTAGTTTACTTTCAGTTGATTTTTCATATTTACTCTCCTCATTGAAATCAATTGGAAATACGAGGTGGGTAAATAAAGTAGTGAGACTGGCAACGTCGCTTTCGATCTGGTAACGCTGGAGACGCGTGGCCTTGAGTAGCGTCAGGTGCACGTGTGATGCGCCTCCAGTATGAATCTGAACTCGCCACAGTCATTTGTTTGTCCGTAGCGTTGGTTTTCGTGAAATGGTTTTTTCTTGAGCGTTTTAAAAATGAGTGACCTCAAAGTTGAGCAGCGGTGTGCAATCAAATTTTGCTTCAGACTTGGACATAATGCAACCGAAACTTTTGAAAAACTTCAGGAGGCCTATGGAGAACGTGTTTTATCAAGGGCACAGGTTTTTCGGTGGTTTAAGGAATTTTCAGAAGGAAGAGAGTCGATTGAAGATGAACCACGAAGCGGAAGGCCTTCAAGTGCAAACACCGATGAAAATGTCAACAGAGTACGGAACCTTGTGCGTTCAGATCGACGCTTGACAGTCAGAAACGCTTGACGGCCAAACGGTTAATCAGCACTTCTACCGTGAGGTCCTTGAAAGACATCGAAAAAGAGTCCTTCGTGTGCGGCCAAACATCAAAGACAAGTGGGTGTTGCATCACGACAACGCGCCCTGTCACACTGCCATCTCAATAAACGAGTTTTTGGCCAGTAAAAACATTCCTGTTGCTCCTCAGCCTCCTTATTCACCAGGCTTGAGTCCTTGTGACTTTTTCCTCTTCCCGAGATTGAAAAATCACCTCAAGGGAACTCATTTCGGGACACTACAAAACATACAAACTGCTGTAACCGACCAGCTGAAGGCCATTCCAGAATCCGAGTTCCAGCAATGCTACAATGATTGGAAGGACCGTCTCCAGCGCTGTGTGGCTTCCGAAGGGAACTATTTTGAAGGTGACAATATCACATTGTAATTATATTTGAATAGAAAATTTAAAAAAAATCAGTCTCACTACTTTATTTACAAACCTCGTAAAGCAAAACTAATGAATGAATAATGACGATATGCCAATCGTATTATAATGGTAGATTATATGCCCGAACACCAAAAATTATCATCGATAAAGATAAATTATTTCAAACTTAATATGGAGTTAGTTACTCTTCCCTATTTATTCGCATATATTTTAAATGGTAGACACATCATTCTGAAAAGCGTGGTGAAAACAGGTGAACGATGTCATTAAGTGCCAAGTATGGCATAAGGCAAAACGAAGTCAAATAGGTTTTTTCTGGAAAAAAATTCTATAAGTCAGAAAAAAAGTAGGCAATTTTGAATAAACATATTCAATTGCTTGGTGTTATTGTTTATCACCTTTTAACAACTCTTGCTTATTGTTATAAATATCAATATATTAAAGCTGTTTGGTTAAATGTTTGTTATTTTGTAAAATAAGTGCAATTACATTTCACTTAAAAATTTTTTCTAGTATATTTTTCCTCTATTTACGACTTTTTTAAGACTAATAATATTTTTATTAAAGATTTTAAATAAAAATAATTTAGAGATTATGACAATACAAAAAATTTACCGCCTTACCTCACACGTTTTAGTTTTAAAACTTGACCATTATCAAGAGAAAACTGAAGTTTTCTTTATTTAAGGTTATCAGAAAACAATAATTGACCTTCTTATAATTACATTATGGGCTACTTAGCGTAGTCAATATTATCTTTCCAATAATATGAAAGTCCAGAACAGTTGAGTCCAGAAAAGGTCAATTCTTGTTTACCTATTACTCTAAGTCAGGGGTTCCCAACCAGGGGTGCTCGCACCCCCTGGGGGTGCGAGACATCATTCCAGGGGGTGCGAGAAGCAGAGCTGTAATTTTTAGAAAATTTCCTTAGCTTAAGGAAATTTCAGTACTTTTAAGGAAATGTTTAAGGATATGATATTTTTTAAGGAAATTCTAAGGGAATCTTCAAAAGTTTAGGTCGATAGCGTCATGGAAATCCTAAGTTAATAGTATTTTCATTCTTGGTTAAAACCTAAGTTTCATGATTCAGAATAAAAATGGAGATGTGGCCTAAAATTTGCCTGGCTCTGCTATAGATCTGAAATCTTGTACATATTTCAAACAAGTAATTATTTTTTGTCAGGTATATTGAAATGTTAATCTGGGATATCCTTTCTGTCCATATGTTTGATTTTTTTACATATAAAAAAATTAAATTCCTTTCTAAGCGTTTGGAAGCTAGTTCTTGATTTTACTATTTTACATATATTTCAAACAAGAGTTATTATTTTCGTAAAGTTTATTCAAATATCAATCTGTGATATGTTTTTTGTCTAAAAGTCTGATTTTTTTTTGCATATTATATTATAAAGTGAGATAAATATCTTCTTTTGATAAAATTTTGTATGATTCCACATCTTTTATCCTTGAACAAAGTATAAAATGTAGGGGGTACGAGGTCAGAGCAAAATATTTTTAGGGGTGCGAGGTCAGAGCAAAATATTTTTAGGGGTGCAGGAGTTAAAAAAGGTTGGGAACCACTGCTCTAAGTATAGAATAACTTTTAGGTTTCTCTTGACAATCGACTTAATTCTGAAACCAACCCAGTTGTGAGTGAGGAAAACATACTAGATTTATATGTTAATATTGGAACAAACTCTAGATACCAAAATAAGTAAATTTTAGTAATTTAGTGGCTGATAATAATTGACCTCTTAAATTACTTTATCCGCCACTTATTATACAAGTAGTATATTATTATATAATAATGCCAACATTAATGCAAAAACAGCGATATGAAAAAAAGTACTTTTTACAGCAGTCTTTGGGCATCTTTTCTACCCCATTGTTGGAACATAATTGAATCTTATAGATTGCTTTAATCTTTACGGTTTGAACAATTATTTGTTCATATACCTATTTTTATCAACTGTTAAAGGTATACAATATTTTCTGTTTTCAAAAGATAAGTCTGATTTTAACAGTGAAGCTTATGTCGTATATGAGGTGGTTAAACAGCAAAAATTCAATAATCCACTTAAAATTTCAATTAACGAGATTTTTTATACCCTCTATAACATTCTGTAAACAACTTCTTATTGGTGAGCCCGGAAGATGTCTACAAATATAAATGAAACGTTGGCTTAAACGTGTTTTTATTATTTGATGCTAGACCAAACCTCGATAAAGAAAGAAAAATAGCGATGTATATATTTTCTAATATTATATGCTTGGAGAAAAGTTGTGTTGTTCTTATCGTTTTTCTAATATTCGTTGTAAGCTGTGAGATTTAAATTTTGTTTTATAATTATTGATGTAGTTCTTTATATACTATTAAACAAAACAGTTAAATTTGTTTTCTTTCCTTTGTAGTTATTTCTAACATGTATTTTATATATGTATTCAGTTAATCCACATTGAAACTATACATAACTAGAAACTTAAAAAAAAACAAACTTTTTAATATCAACGTACAAAGATGTTTTTCTTCTCTACTACGATGAAATTACAATCTGTAATGATTTCAATATTATAATTCCCTTATAGATAATAAGTTAAATAATGATTTAAAATTTCTAAAAATAATGATGGTTCTTTATGGTTTATGAATTAGAAAATTGAAATTAATTAATCGAGTAATATTCATAATAGTAAACGTTAAAATGGACGTCTATTAAGTTCAATAAAGAACTCAAGGAATTGTGTTTGTAATAAAATAAATTATAAATTTCAATCTTTCATATGCCAAATATCCAGTGAAGAGTATTTAGGTGATTTTAGTGGCACAGATATTGTGGCACCACTGCTTAGTGAACTTTCTAGACCTTTTTGTTGCATTTGTGGGGTTTGTTTGCAGCAATTTGTGTGAATATAGATTGTAAATCTTTTTTCACAAAATGTCTCTGTTTGGCTCATTAATGGGAGGATGGGATGGAGAAGATGATCCTTTATTTGGGTATTTATGAATATTATTGTAATTCTATTTTAATTTAATTTTTTTTAATATGAATAATTTCGTTCTTAATCTTCTTAATACAATAACCTGCCTAATTTTCAATTTACCCAGCAAGTATTTAAGTATTGTTTTTGAGAATGTTTCCAAATAAGAAATCTGTCCTCTCAACAAATTGAATGAATTTAACTACTTAATTTATTTTAAATGCAGTAATATTTTACTTCAAATATGAGCAGTAGTCATGGATCTTCGAAAAAGAAGAAGAAAAAGGATAGAACAGAGTAACTGTTTTTATTGTGCTCCAAATGTTTGTTAGAACTAAAATCAAGTTAAGCTCCTCAAAGCACATCATAATGTTGAATCCACCTTGATAATCACATGTTTTTTTTTTGTTTTTGATTGTGTTAACAATATTTAATTAACCGAATATTTTGAATACCTTGCGTGATTATTTTATTATTATATTGCAATAACATCCGAATAATTAAGATTGCATAACATTTAACTAGTGATTGTTAACTACTCTAGCCCTCTTTGTTAATAAATATTATCTCGCAAATAATTTTGATTTTGTTTCAGTGGTGCAATGAGACAGATTAATAATATGATGAATAACCATATGAATATGATGGGTTCAATGTTTGGTCCTCCTCCGATGTTAGTTGGTCGTAGACCTAACACGGAGCTAATACCTGCACTTGGAAGAAACATGATGGGTGGCAATGATGCTTTTGGTATGGGCCTTATGCCAATGGGCATGTTTAACCCAGGAATCTTTGGCGATATGATGAGTATGCAACCAAATGGAAACTGTCATTCTTTTCAACAAAGTACTGTAATGACTATGACAAGTGGACCAGATGGACGTCCTCAGGTAAGTTTCTTGTTATACTGTTCAGTTTAGTTTTTTTTTCAGCTTCTTTATTATGTTGTTTCAATTTAGTGAAAATTATTTTAAGAAATCTGATTTCAAACATCATCCAGAGATTAGTCATACTCCATTTATATTTATTTTTAAAGAAGAAGAGAGATTTCTTCTTTATTTGTACATTTACTCATTCTGAGTAATATTTAATTTTAAATAAAATTCGTTTGTGTTGTTTTTCATATACTAGAGGACAATGATCATTGAAGTGTTAACCTTATGTTGAGTAATCACAAGTAATTTGGAGCTAACGGAATTAATTGTATGACTGGTTTTATGATGTCTTGAAGTAATAGGATTTGTTTATTTAGGTTTACCAGGCTTCCTCTTCAACTCGACAAGGTCCTGGAGGTGTGAAAGAAACCAGAAAATCAGTTGCAGACTCTCGTTCTGGAGTAAAGAAGTTACAAATTGGTCATCACATAGGAGAGAGAGCTCATCTTGTTGAAAGAGAAAGGAACTATATCTCAGGGGAAGCTGAAGAGAGACAGGAATTCATCAATTTAGATGAAGGTATACTATAACGTTATGACAATATTTAATTTGAAGAACTCCATATTAAGAGGTTTGGTTGCTAAACGTTTGCAATAAAAATGAATTCAGCCATCTATGTGGAGGTTACATAGTAACCTAGATAGTTACTGTAACCTTTTCAAAGGAGCTAAAATTCATTAAAATACTTTAACACTGTCTCCCTGTAAATATGAAATATGTCATTGACTGCAATGTGTTTCCAACAAATGTGTAACTTTATATAAGTTGTCAAAAAATTTTGATCTAAGGATGAAACGTTATATGGCATCTTTTAACCAAGATGAAAGTTTATTGTTAAATATATTAGCTTTAGGATACCAAAATCATATTTAAACTCTTTTACATTTATTCATATGATATTGATGTTGAAGTAATACCTATTTCAGAAGCAAACAAACATACTTTTTTAACAATATTACAACAAAATGGTATTCATTAGTTAAAGTATGATTCTCTGGTCTATCTACAATATTCCTTTTGTCTTATCGATCTCAACATTAATTGAGATACCAAGAAATCTTATAGGGTTTGTTTATGCTTTATTAGTCGATAATACCATTAATTATAATTTTAGTCTTTTTTGATCTACTTTTTCTTGCTTGGATTACGGATTTTTTAAGGTTATTCAGTTTTCTTTTTTATTTTGCATGTAAATCATTACATAAATATAAAGAAATGAGTTACATACTTGTAGTAGAGTAGTAATTTTATTTCCGCCTACATTTTCATTGTTTTTATGAATGTTAAGTATTATTAAAATACCAGTAATAATTCTGTAGAATTTGAGATTTTTTTGTTAATAACATTAACAGTTTTTATGTTATATTCTTGTGAAAACGTAATTTAATGAAACAGATTGGTTAGATATGTTTGCAGATTAGAGTATTAGCTGTCAATTAGTAACCCATTGTTAGAAATTCATAAATGAGACCTAAGATCTTTCGACTAAAATAAACTGGACCCATTATTCATTGTATGACTCTAATGAGGGCCAGTTATTTTTACCGAAAGATCTTAGTCTCATTTCTAAATTTTTTACTCTTTGCATGTTTATATATGTAGTAAAGAAATAAAAGAAAAAAGGTATGGTTACGGTCAGTCCCTAAACTCTAAATGTGCAATACTTGACGCTTCATACTGTTGTTGGGTATTTATGGTTAGTTTTTTTTCTAGGATATTTAATTCTTCTACTATTGTGATTTCCTTTGTATGGTATTTAACTGTACCCTGTTAAAAATTTTCTGGAGTACTTAGTTTATATATATATATATATATATATATATATATATATATATATTATATATATATAGTTCAATATAGTCAAAGAAACATAGATAAATCAAAAGAACACACTTACAGTCTCTAATTTTTGGTTTGAACCGTCTTCAGGAGAGATAAGAGAGGGAAACCAAGCGCACTGGTTCAGAGACGGTTGGAGACCCAAGTGCACTTGGTTTCCCTCTCTTATCTCTCCTGAAGACGGTTCAAACCGAAAATTAGAGACTGTAAGTGTGTTCTTTTGATTTATCTATGTTTCTTTGTCTATATTGAACTATATTTGTCCGTTTTGGATCGTATTTCCAACGAAAAAGTATATATATATAAAGATTTCACCTAAACACGTGAAATAACAATCAGTGATCAAACCACAATATGAAACGGGAAAACAAGTGAGTTGGGATAAGATCAGTTGGGTTTTTGACTCTGACGAAGATCGCTTGTTTACGGTTGAAAGATCTTAGTCTTGTTTTCCCATTTCTTATTGTGGTTTGATCATTAATATATATATATATGAATGATCAAACCACAATAATAAATGGGAAAACAAGACTAAGATCTTTCAACCGTAACAAGCGGTCTTCGTCAGAGTCAAAAACCCAACTCTGACGAAGACCGCTTGTTACGGTTGAAAGATCTTAGTCTTGTTTTCCCATTTCTTATTGTGGTTTGATCATTAAACATGTATATGTATATTATTTTAGTCATGAATATAATTTCAACTATTTTATTTTAAAATTTCGTTGATCGATACCTGATAATTTTTGCATAGATGAAGCTGATAATTTCAACCATGAATGGCAGACAAAGACAGGAGGAGGTCGGTACGCAGCAATTACTGGTGGACATTCAGACAGAAGACAACACTACCAACCCCAACTCGCTCTTCCATCTTCCTCAACAAGGTGAACTTCATCATTTTAATAAACTCGCTCCTACCATAAGGACAAAATATATAACACACAGCATTTACTGGCAATTCTATAAATCAAATTACTTGAATAGTATAACTAAAAACATCCTTTCAGACATTTTTAGGTGTAATTTTCAGCAAAAAAGAAAAAAATATTATATACTAGGTTACAATATAATAATACTAGTATTATTTACAAGATTATTACGTAATTATTTAAAATATTGAATGCAACGTCTAAATTACATAGTTATCAAAAAAGAAACAAATTTAATCATAATAATAATACTTCTCTGAGTGGTTTGATTTCATGTTAGACGTTTTGAAAATTTTTTTTAATAATCTTTAAGATTTTGTCATTTAAATCATTAGTATGTAGACTTTTAGTATATATTTCAGAGTTTGTGAATATGCTAATGATTTTTAATGTGATTTTAATGTTGATTATGAAGAGAACATTCGTTAGGACGGTAATTCTTTAGTTTATTTTTTATATGTTGTGTTGTTATTTTATTTATTCGTTTATTTTTTTTTATTTAACTTCGAACTTATTGTTGAGACCTGTTGCAACTAGCAGTTTGTTAATTTGTTTTTCTAGTCATTGTGTCTTTTTCGGTTTTCTATAGCATCTTATTTATTTCTTTCTTGTTTCATCAAAACTTCATCAGAGTTATAAGTCTAGTAATATATGTTCGCTTGGATAGTAAGTTTAAATGAATGAGGACATTATGAAGAATAGTTTAGCTGCTAAGTGACCTGTTTATACCAGACGCATTTCAACAAGTGAAAAGTAATATATGACCACTGGGATAGTAAGTTTAAATGAATAAGGACAGTATGAAGAATAGTTTAGCTGCTAAGTGACCTCTTTATACCAGACGCATTTCAGCAAGTGAATAGTAATATATGATCACTGGGATAGTAAGTTTAAATGAATAAGAACAGTATGAAGAATAGTTTAGCTGCTAAGTGACCTGTTTATACCAGACGCATTTCAACAAGTGAATAGTAATATATGATCACTGGGATAGTAGGTTTAAATGGATAAGGACAGTATGAAGAATAGTTTAGCTGTTAAGTGACCTGTTCATACTAGATATGTGCTTAAAGAATGGAATATATCTTTAGATCTGTATTAATTTATAAGTTTAGTAATATGTGGTTTCTAGGCCACAAGTTTAAAACTCCCTCTTTGTACATATACTTACCCTGCATTATACTGTACAAGTAACATTGTTTTGGTACATGATAGTGTATTGCATGAAAATATACGTACAGAAGTATATAGAAAAACTGGTTGAAAGAATATCTATGGATTTATTTTTACAACTAGACAAACAGATAAACTGTAAAGAAAATAATCTAGAATACATCATGACCAGTAAGTGCTACAGAATTATAGAACATAACGAAATAGTTACAGTACTGTACCTGTGCGGCAATGATGTTCACCAGGAAGTAAGGAAAATATAAAATAAGATTAGGAAAAACAAAGCAAAAATTAAGAGTGCACAAGATATGCTGTAAAACTACAGATTTAAGGAAGTGATGAAATTGAAAATTAAAAGTAAAGAAACTAACTAACAGTATTGAACAATAAAATATATGTTTGGTATACACTTTCGCAACTATCACTGCTTGAGAACCGATTACGTTTAGATATTGTAACTGCAAGTTACATCACAAACAAAGATTTGCGGGATGAATGAATACCGGAATAAGGAGGTTCAATCTGTCTTATCAGCTTAACTGTTTCGTGATCTGATCATACAAGACGTCGCTTTAAAGAATTGAATTTGTCTTAAGATCCATAATATCATTACTATATCATCAGTTAAACCAGTATGAAGAATAGCTGTTTAACTGGTATGATTACTAGATCATCAGTTAAACCAGTATGAATAATAGCTGTTTAACTGGTATGATTACTAGATCATCAGTTAAACCAGTATAAATAATAGCTGTTTCATTATCTGCATGCACTAACCCATATGCATACAGTTCTCTGTAGTAACTTATTTTTTCGTGTTCCACCATGATTTTATAATTTGGAATTAATTATAAACTGTTTACTGTCATGAAAATAAAACTGACGTTGGCTAGTTTTGAGCCTGATTTCAAGATTATAAATAATAATGATAAATATGAATTGTTGCTTTGGAAATATGTATACTATCTTGTTGGCTGTACCCACAAATCATTACAAATAATTGATTTTGATGTTGTTGCCCATGCTTTAGTATTTCTATATGGAGGAATGGTTTGGACCTTGTTTAGATTTAATGCATGTTCCTATCTTACTTAACGAGATAAAAGTTATGATGGTGGAGAATATTTGTTTGTTTTCCAAAACCCGACATTTATTTTTGGTTTTCATCTTTTAGTGCTGTTCTAGGGGATGGAAAATTGTGGTACACTTATTACTTCGCATCAGTCTTAGTAAATGCTAGCTACATTACCTCTTGATTCTATATTAGAAAACCTAAATTTTGCCTAACTCAAATGTGTTTAGTATAGGGATCTTTAACGGGTACCTGACATCGTTTGGGCTCGGGACTGACAGTTTAACGTCCTCTTTGAGGGACGACTTACTCAGATTTATTCACCTCCTGTGTGAATAGTTCGAGGGCCAGGTACGAATCGAACCCTGGACCTACCAGTTCAGAGGCGAGTGCATTAACCACTGAGCTAACTATTCAGTTAGCTAAAAGGGTTCCTCATGGTACCCATGGAGGAGAATATGCTCGTAATAATATGTAGATATAAAATTCACAGTGTGGTTTCCAAAGGTGTCATTATATAAATAATATATAAAGATTTCACATAAACACGTGAAATAACAATCAATGATCAAACCACAATAAGAAATGAGAAAACAAGACTAAGATCTTTCAACCGTAACAAGCGGTCTTCGTCAGAGTCAAAAACCCAACCATTGTGGTTTGATCATTGATATAAATAATATATAGCCCACAAATTCAGTTAATTTGTTTTATTTGTGGGCTATATATTATTTATGTAGTGACACCTTTGGAAACCACATTCTGAATTTTATATCTACATATTATTACGAGCATATTCTCCTCCATGGGTACCATGAGGAACCCTTTCAGCTAACTGAATAGTTAGCTCAGTGGTTAATGCACTCGCTTCTGAACTGGTATTAACTGAACCTATAAAAATGAATGCTGTATTGACTATGCTTATGTATCCTAAGTTGAGTTGGTATATTTTTCATAGTTTAATCCCGTTCACTGGTTCCATTTTTATATGACAGTATGATTTTAGGTTGGTTATGATTTAAAATCATGACCCCACCTCAAGCCTTTAAAAAAAAAATCTGGAGTGGCCTACACTCTACTTTACTATAAGTAACTTAATGTCAAATTTCTTGAGTGTATAAAACATAACGTCTCATTTAAGCATAACGTAAACATCTAAATGGGATATAATTATTAGCATTGCATTCGTGAGGTAGTACAGATAGTGATTGAAGGACATATCAATTTATAAGCTTATTTTTGTACATCACAAATAATTTATTATTTGCAAATAATTTCATTTTTATAACTACAGCAGTAATAACATTTTTGAAAAACCAATGTGAACATTTCTTGAAACGAAATATTATCCTACAAGAGAACATGGCTATTGTTCAAATAGCCAGTAGATTTCTCACATCGTTTACTTGACATCCTTCTACATTGAATATTAATGTAAAATTTTCAAATTTGAAACAGTAAAATACCCTTTTTTTCTCTGAAAAACATCTTTAACAGCGAAGAAAATGTTGTTTTAAGGTGATTTGTTAATTAAAGATGTACGATAATTACAGTTATTAATCTCTAAACGAAAGATTTATATTTTGAATTATCTTTTACATTTTTGGTTTTTAACAGAATTATTATACTGGGAATTCTATGGCTTCTTAGTATTTAATAAGATCATTTTCCTTCCCCTTTGTCAAATAACATATATACGAATTTTTTTTTAATGAGTGTTATCATTTACCTGCACAATATTATTCCTCTTACATCTCTTATAAGAAAATAATATATTTTCATTTTTCCATTAGAAACATCAATTTCATCTCAGTGGATTTGCTCAAAAAATTTCTAAGTCAATGTAAAAAAATACAAAAAATTTGACAAGTATAGCAGGTGATCTCTTAGTCTAGGATAAACAAAGAGTTTTTATATCGTTATTGCTCTTTCCCGTAATTGAAACTTCATGATTTTTTTTTTTATGAATTGCTAATTTTTTGTTCCATTTTTGGTCAAATTTTCATTATTTTTTAACGAGCCGTTTAGCGTCAAAAAAACATTTTCTGAAAACACAAATCGTACTGTAACGCCCCTTTAGCGAATGTAATTTTAGAAAAAAATATCTCAACTCATTCTCCATATAATGTTCTATTTATAGGCATAGTTTCATTCTTGTCCGTCAAACAGTATGGCTTGTATCGCTCTCACAAGTTTTGAGATTGAATTATAAGTCAAAATTTTTACATTTTATTGAAAAAAAAGTATTTCCTGTTGTTTTAAAATTCTGAATATATTTTTCGTTTGTTGCATTTGAAACCTCAAAGATAATGTCAAAATTTCAAAACTCTAGGGTTATCAGTTTAGGAGAAATAAATGTTTTAAAAAAAACGGTTTTTGGCAAAAAAAGTGACTTTCCGATCATGCATAATTCTTCCCAAACAATAGGGATCTTCGTCTTTATGAGGCCCATTTTTGTGTAAAATATCAACTTCATCCATCAAAGATTCTGGACCGTAGCGTGGTAACAAGCAATGCTAACACACGCACCCACCCACACACACACACAGACATCATCGTAAAAACGTCATAAAACGACTTCTGGGACCTCAAAACATGTAATTCCGTCAAAATCTCGAGATCGAATTTTTTCACGATCACTATACTTTACTTATAGTAAAGTAATAATTAGTTATGTTGAAATACAATGTAATAACAAAAAGAATTATATAAAGTACGCAAGTATGATTTCCAAAGGATGCATTAAAATAAAAAAGAAATATTCAAAGAAAAGAGAGAAGTTTTCTTTCAACCAATTCGGTCTTTGAAGCATGATATAGAGGGAATTTCTTATTAATTTTAAGGCATACAGAAAGGGTAGGGCATTGTTAGAATATAGTGGTAGTGCTATATTGATAAAAGTATCGACCGTGAAATAGAAAATAGAAACACAATAAAATTTTATTACGACTTAGTCAGTTCTTGAGGTTTAAATGAAACTCTCATTGCCAATGTTTCGATTTTTATTTATAACTTTTTTCATAGGTTTATAAAACAGAGGAAATATAAGAAATAATGCAATTATTAAAAAGTCAAACGAATGTGCAAAAAGTTACAAATAAGAAAATACAATATTTCTTATTTATAACTTTTTGCACTTTTTAAGTATGCTTGATTTTTGAATTATTGTATTATTTCTTATATTTCCTCTGTTTTATAGCCCTATGAAAAAGGTTTTAAATAAAAGCTGAATCGTTGACAATGCTATTGGCAGAAAACGAAATTGGTATGTGGCCGGATGATATTAAAAAGAACATGAGCAGGTAATTACAACAGGGGTGTTGGATGGATATGGAGATAATTGAAACGTTGATATAAAAATTATATTCATTTTTATAAGATAAATATAATAACGTTGAGTTATCCAAAAAAAGTTGTGACTGAGGTTAGCACCGGGAGGTGACAAAGACGGAAGAGCGTGGTTAATAGTCGACTAGGGGTTGGTTTTATGGACTCTCCAACCAAGAAATACCCTGCTATTGAACTGTTGCTTTGGATGGATATCCAAAACAATAGTATGGATATCCATTATGTTAATGAACAACAGTGCTGTTTTGATTAAAATTTAATCGAAGAAAATTCATATTTAAAGGAACTAGAGATTTCAAATCAAACTATACAATCAAATATGACGGGTGATGCCATTAAATGCCAGTGATGCATACTTAATAGGTAATATCCTTCAATTGTTTTTTCTAGGGGGCTTGCCAGGGTTTAAGAGGAATGATGGATTGTTTTGTTACTTGCCTCTGAAAATTACGGGGCTGGGAGGGTTTTCCTCTCCCTTTTTGATTAAGGGCTAAAAACAAAAAAATAATCAGAGCAAATAACCATGAGCATGTTGAATTGACAGGTTTCCATTACATCAGCGAACTTTAATGCTACATTAAGTGTGAATTCGACTTGGAAGGTGACACAACATGTCTTTCTTAATATGGTTAACCCTTTGTTAAAAGGTTCTTAAATCAAATATAAGTCACTCTTTCTTTCTTTGAATAAGACAAAAAGCATAGACGTTGGATGATAAAAAATATGCTAAGAGAAATACTGCGTCAGAATTCTTTCTAAAACTCACAAATGGGATTACTCCTATTAGTCATTTTGTGGAGCATATAATTTAAGTTCATGCATATTGCTTTTACCAATGAGGTTAGTATGATTTATATTATTAATATGGCAAACCGTCCCACCTCGTAAGATGTTCTTGGAGTCATTGGAGCGCTTTTGGACGTTGTCCATCTTCGATCCGCAACCAACCTAAGGAGCTGTTGTCAAGAGGTTTATATATCAAGTCCATTGCTGTCTAGATATTGTTTTTGATATTATTACACAAGCATATTGTTATATAACTGAACAACTTGGAAATTTATAAACATAAAATTCAAGTAATTTAATAAACGAACAAATAAACCACCAAATGGTTCTATGTAAACCATTACTAAAAATGAAAAGACGATTTGACAAACATGATGACGACGGATATAACTGTAAAAGAATCAGACTAGATAATATAAACGTAATTTAAAAATAGCTCAATAACATCAAAAACAATATCTAGAGAGCAGTGGACTTGATATATAAACCCCTTGACAACGGCTCCTTAGGTTAGTTGCGATCAAAGATGGACAACGTCCGAAAGCGCTCCAACGACTCCAAGGACATCTTACAAGGTATGACAGTTTTCCCTATTTCTAATATAAATATAATTTAAGCACTTGCAGTAAATCTCCACAGAACTATGCTACTGTAACACCTTCAACGCCAAAGCAGTTATAGTCGAGAAAATGCTATCTGTTAGTGTGGTATTTACTCATAATGAAGAATTTCAAAAATCACGTCTCCACACAAAAAAGAGTTTAATATCAAAACTAACAGCATGTTTCGAACACTTGAGTATTCTTCTTCAGGTTTACATTTAAAAAAAAAAAAGTACATATCTATGAATTGCAGTAGTGAAATTCAACATTCATATATTTTATTCAATTTCAAATAATTCACTGTTGTTCTTAAAACTCACGGATAGGTATTTTTTAGATGTAAACCTAAAGAAGAATACTAAGTGTCTGAAACGCGTTGTTAGTTTTGATTTTAAACTTTTTTTTTTCTGTGGAAACGTAATTTTGGAAATTCCTCATTACAGCTAATATATATACTCCTGATTCAATGATATATCTTTCTGGTAGATTCTTTACTTCATTTTTTTACAGGAAAAAGAAATCTAATCACAGCAAGACCAAGAAACATTGATCTCTTCAAGTTAAAACAAAACTGAACTATTTTTCAAAATATACCGAAACAACCATCAGATGAAATAAAATTATCTATAAGTGTTCTTTATTTTATAAACTTCGAAAGTCAAATATTTAAAGATTATTTAACTAAATTGTTTAAAATTTAAATACTCCTGTTCAATTTTTAAAGAAAATTAATAAATTGTTTAAAATATTGAATCGAGTGGGTCAAAATTAAACAATTTAATTTTTTAATACAATTTTTTTTATTCTAATATTGACAAAGTTTGGATACTTCAGTATTCCAGATGTGGAAGTTATGGTGTGTATAAAGACATTTGAGGAAGGAATGGTTCTGTTTCTGCCAGTATATGTTTACAGTTTTGTTAGAAATATTGCGTTATAAATTTTTTCTCACTCACAAATGAGAACAGTCATATTAGCCATTTTGTGAAGCATAGTATGTATGCTTTCAGTAAAAACTTTCAGTAAATATCCACAGCACTGAGTGCTCTATATAAATCCTCTAGTGCTAAGTCAGTTTTTGTCGAAGAAATAGCGACATTATGCACTCCTCTATCTACTAACTGACAAATTTTATTAATAATTTGAGGATTTTTCTTAGAATTATAAAGAAAGAAATGTCTTGAAAGGCTGTTGTTTTAAATTTGGTTTAATTATTTTTTTAGACATAGTTGAGATTTTGATGCTTTTTTGGTAATGCTAGGTTTATTTCTGGGATGTTGTGTAGTGATGAATTTGTTATAACTATTATACGTTAAACTAAGGAATGGATAAACCGGTTCCATTGGATTTTCGGTGACATTGGGCCGGATTCGATCCTGTCTATTTTCAAGAGGAACTCCAGTTCCAATAAGACGGTATCATGATACAGTCTTGAAATTATTGTCTGGCAGGTAATACTACACTTTTTCGGGTTAATTTAAAACAATCCAAGTTTAATTTAAAATAATCTAAGTTTAATTTAAAATAGTCCCAAGTTTAATATCCACATTACTCAGGCTTCAAATATAGTTCAAATATAATTTAATATAAAATAATATAATTTATTAAAAAACATTGTTTAATTTACTTCTTTCACTGTTGTAGGAACAGTTGGTTTACTTACTTTGACTCCCATTCATTTTGCCTTGGTGATTTTTAAGAAACAATTTATTATTCATATATCTCTGTTAATTTTTCAATTAGCATCAGTATATATTTTTATTAAAGATTTCATTCCTTCAATTTTTTTTTTTAATTTTGAGCTTCAAAATATAAATATAAATATAAATTTGAATAATTTTAAATTAAACTTGAATAATTTTATTTAAGCTTGGATTATTATAAGTTAAACTTGGATTATTTTAAAATAAAGTTGAATTATTTTAAATTTAACTTGAATTGTTTTATATTAACCCGAAAATGTTGTAAATAACAACTAGATGAATGGTTATTTAGATGATATCACACCACCATTTAACGATAGCTATGACTGTTAGTGTCTTCAGAATATTAATTACCAACGTCTCTAATATTTCGATTTTTTTTTTTTATCTCTCAAAGCTGTTGAATTGATATACATGGACTATTTGTATTTTGAAATTCATGGTAAAAAAGATGCATTTTTCCTATTCATATGGTGTTAAGGAGATGCTGAAAGCAAAACAAAACTAAAGTAGGTTAAATCATTAGTTGTGCAATCCGTAATTGTGTGGTATTTACTCATCCAATTGTGTGGAGACTTTTGTTTGTTTATCCATTTTACCTCAGAATAAAGTAGGTTAGGTTAGGTTGCAGTGGTAGTCCCACAAGGGAACAGACGTAGGCCGAGCATTGGCCCTTTGTGATACCACACAATGAAAATTGATTCCACAGTGGGAGACCTAAATTTTGCCTAATATTTAGAGTAGGTATCTTTAACGAGTACTTGACATTATACAGACTCGGGACCGATGAAAACTAAAGTAAAAGAGTTTAAATTGTGTTAACACTGAAGAATTTAAATTATAATTGAATAAATAAAAAAAGTTAGTTTAAATAAATAATCTTCAATACTTAAAAGCAAAACTTATGATTTAATTGGAATATATCTGATGGGATAGTTATTTATAAGAATGTAAGTTACCCATACTATAGCAAGTTGCATTATATTGATGCTGTGTTATCATGAATAGCAAAATTTTTTTTAGTTCATTAAAAAAACAATTTTCTCTTACCCACTGACCATATGTTTAACATATATGTTATAGAAGCCAACACTATGCTATTTTCTTAGCTTTTTACTTTAAAATGTGGATTATTTTTTATATCTGTTTGTAATATCTATAATCCATTTTTTTTTTCAGAAATGATTGTATATTCCTTAATAGTCGTTTCTTGTTATAATAGTTTGTTCTTTTAGTTTTAATTATCTTGTCCTCATATATTTGTCTGCATGATAGCATGTTACAGAGTTTCTTTGATTAAGTCATAGGGAGAACTTCTTATTGATGATTTTCTTTCCTCGTTTGGGGGTGACTGATCTGTTTAAAGACGTATATCTAAAGATCTTTTACATCTTCATATCGAAATAACATAAATTATATTTTATTAGATCACTTACAGACATATTTTCGATATACGGCAAAAAATTGTAAAGCCCTCTTACTTAAATCTGATGCATTTTATTGCATATAGAAATATTCATATTTTTTTCAAATTTACAGCTATATTGACAAAAATATTTATATTTTTCTAATTCATTTTATATGCTGAAAAGCTGTTTCAAAATATTGTGGCTGGTATCACAACTGGGGATGCTTGAGGGGTAGTTGATGCTTGGTTGGAGAGGTGCTTGGCCTGTGGTGTAGGAGATGCTTGACTGATGGTGGAGAGAGTGGGCATGGAAATTTTGGGTCCTACCTTGAGAGATTCAAAATCAAACATAGCGCAGTGTGTGACTGTGGGGACCCGGTGGAGACGGTGCAGCATATCCTTGAATCATGCCCCAAATAAAGTAGAGCGAGGTATAACATTGAATTATCATTGGGCTCAGCCATGTCAAACTCATATGATATTGTATGAGAATGAGAGTATTAGAGGAAGTGAATCCAGGAAATCGCTTATAGTATGAAGTTTAAGTTTAGGTTAGTTGTACTATGCTGCACATATACGACTAATAAAAAAGAGTTACACGGGATTTTTCCACCCTTAGTACCGAGATAATTGATTAACGTACCCAGTGTAACCGTTGCGCGGAGCAAAATGTCTGTTGCGCGAGTAGCATCGAGTTGCCCGCCTCCGAGTGGTCCACCTTGGGCGTCACCATGTAGAACATGGGACGGCTAAAGGGCAAATCGTCCAATTGACAACCTGACTTGATTTAAAAGCGCTATGGCTTAACGGCTCAGGCACGCATAAAGGTCAACACAGGTGCTTGCTTACCTGGTCTGTCTCGGACCCTTCGCCTATTCATTGGCTTTCCTACCAGCAAGCAAGCACCACCTCAAGCATTCTATTCTCAACCATCAAGCAAGCAAGCAACACATCAAGCATTCTCTTCCCAACCTCCAAGCGCCCACTCTGTCCATCAGTCAGGCATCTCCTTCATCACAGGCCAAGCAACTCTCCAACCAAACATCATTTACTACTCAAGCATCCCCAGTTGTGATACCAGCCACAACATTTTGGTCATCCAGCAACAAAAAACAAATTAATTTTTAAAAAAATTAAATTATTTACTGTTCATTAGACATTAAAAGAATGTACATTTAGGAAAATAATGATAATAATAAAAAACAATTTCAGCTAAATACTCAGAAAATAGGAAATAATAAACTTCTTTCGTGCTAAAATTTCTTTATTAATTCTTCAGTCGTAAGTTCAGAAGTTATTCATACTTGAACGCTAAGTATGTGCAATGCCACTAACTTCATGTGATAGCCGAATTATGGATATTCACAGAAAGCTTATTTCAAGAGAGCAAATTATTCTATAATAATAATGGAAAAATTGTTTTAAAATTATATCTGTTTGTTTTAATAATAATTTTGCGTTCTAACTTTGTCTTTATCTTCATGCTAATTATGCTATAAAGATTTGTGATCCTGGAAGCTTTTAAATATTTCACATCAACTGAAATCACATCAAGTATATAATAAGTTAATTTTATCAAGTATAAGTATATGATTTTAAGTATTTCAGCATTTCTTATCACTAAAAGTAAGTTATAACTGTCTACTTTTGAATTAAAATGTAATCAAAGATTAATTTTTTTTAATCATGAAGAGAAAAAAAAACTTAATATAGGATAAAATTTCAGAATAGAATACATAAATGTTAAACTAATTTAGCATTTTCGACTTTTATTAGATACCTACTCTCAAACACTATGAAAATTAAACAGTCATTTAAATGAAACAAATTAAACCTAATTAGTTTAATTTAAAAAGAAATTTGTCTTGAAAAACATTGTAATGCCGTGGGTTGATTACAACAAGAGTTCTAAATATTGCATTACTTAATGTTGCTGTATGTAACTTTACTTTATTTGTTTATTATTTGAACTAATCAAATGAAATTTAAATATTTATGTGCAAGTGATACGTATGATTGATTCTATTTTTTTTCCTTTGGGATTGTCAGGTGCACCGTGGCTAGTAAAGTTATGGCTAGCAGCATTGAGAATTAAATAGCATGTAAGATTGTGTTTTAGATAATGAAAAACTATGCGAATAATTATTTTCAGTTTTAACAAAGTTCCCTGAACCAATTATAAAATGTCATGCAGTTCTGTTCAGTTTACTTAATATTTGTCTAAGACAGGCATGGGCAACCTGCAGTCCACTATGTATTTTTGTGCGGCCCTCGGAGGTTATCTGAATATTTAAAATTCCTTTCTTTTTTTGCTTATTAACAAAAGCTCACTGAGGCTTTGGAAAGATGTAGTACATCTTTTGAGAGAGTAAGAGAGAGAACGAGCGCGCAACAACAACTTAGACTTTAGTTTTTTTTATTGCGTTATAAGAATTGCTTCATTATCATGATTAAATAATAAGATAGGAATAAAAAATTTTGATTATCTATATGATAGATAATAAAAATTTAAAAAATTATTGAAACATTAATATAGCACACAGATAATATATGACAAGACTTCACAGTCAATACGTGAAATAACAATCAATGATCAAACCATAAAAAGAAATAGGGGAAAATACTTAGATCTTTCAACCGTAACAAGCGGTCCTTGTCGGAGTCAAAACCCTTTAGTTGGATTTTTGACTCAGACGAAAACCGCTTTATACAGTTGAAAGATCTTAGTCTTGTTTTTTTTTCATTTCATATTGTGGTTTGATCATTGATTGTTATTTCACGTGTTTATGTGAAATCTTGTTATGTATATATGATCAAACCACAATAAGAAATTAAAAAAAAACTAAGATCTTTCAACCACGACGATTCAAAAATTCAACTTATATAAGTCAGTGATCTTAGTAAAAAAGAGATCTTAGTTTTTTTCCCCATTACATATATTGTGGTTTCATCATTCATATATATATATATATATATATATATATAAAATTGTAAATAGATTGAATTTACGGCCTATTGTTTTTTAATTATTTTTTTGGATAACTATTCCAAAGCCCTTAATATTTTTTTAAATTCAAGGAACTAGGTAGTTTAACTCACCATACGTTTGGTTTTCAATGGTTATATTTTTTCCAACGTTTCGGTCATCAAATTCAGGGCCTCAATTCAGACCCTAAAGATGGTCGAACCATTGAAAACCAAACGTATGGTGAGTTAATCTACCCAGTTCCTTGTGAATTTAAAAAAATATTAAGGGCTTTAGAAAAGTTATCCAAAAAATTAATTAAAAAAACAATAGGCTGTAAATTCAATCTGACATGTATTAAGGAAGGACTGTTTCCTAAATATTCGAATTTCAAAAAATATATATATACTGTTGCAACCTGTAGTACTCATTAAAGGGGTGTCCGTGGCTATTGGCATGTATGACTATAGGAAGATAGGAGTGGTTGTTAAGTGCTACAGGTTGCAGATTCTGCGACAAATCCCCTCTGAATCCAAAGATCTCACTCTTCGAGCTTCCGAAGAGTGACGTTGCTAAATCGATCTTTTAGATAGATTAGTCTATCTTTTATTAAAGCTTAGTATGTAACTTTTATTTATGTATCATTTCCTCTGTTCATCCCTCAGATTATCTTTTTTTTATTAATTATTATTGCATCATATTTCCTAATTTAATTATAGATTGATTTTTGTCTACATTATTCATTGTGACCGGGCGCGTTTGCGGCAACATTGTTGGTCTCCAACCGTCTCTGTACTAGTGCGCCTGGATTCCCTTTCTTATCTCTCCTAAAGACGGTTCAAACCGAAAATTAGAGACTAAGTGTGTGTTTTTAATTTCTCTATGTTTCTCTCTCTACATTAAACTTTATATATATATATATATATATATATATATATATATAAAGATTTCACATAAACACGTGAAATAACAATCAATGATCAAACCACAATAAGAAAAGGGAAAACAAGACTAAGATCTTTCAACCGTAACAAGCGGTCTTCGTCAGAGTCAAAAACCCAACTGACTCTGTCTTGTTTTCCCATTTCTTATTGTGGTTTGATCATTGATATATATATATATAAAATAAATTCAAAACGATATTTCGATGTGAGTTATGTCTGTGTCTTTCTTTGTGTTTCCTTTGTTTTGAATTTATTTTATTTAAAAAAAGTCCGCTGGACCGTTTCTTTTAATTGTATATATATATATATATATAAATAAAGGTCATAGTTCACAAAAGGTTGCCCGTGCCTGGTCTCAGATATACTCTTGTCTATAAATATTAGATATGTTTGTATTTTTTATTTGAATTTGATTTTTTTTTTATTTACTAATAATCGTAATATTTTATTTAAGACGTCCTCACAGAACTGCTATTAGAACTAGAAACCAATTGGCCCTTCCAAGGAGAACGTATAGTCCCAGGTAATAGATGTAAATAAGTCATCTTGAAGGTTTCAACTTACTAACCGTATGATTTGATACAGTATCATCCAATATTACTTTTGGTTGATTGGAAGAATGGTATTAACAAGTTGAAGTGGTTTTTTTTTCTTCAAAAACTTTTAATTATAATTATGCTTGACTAATTGTTTTAGTTTTTGATAAAAACTGTCAGAAATATTTTTCCTTTTTTTTTATTGAAAATAATCTACTCTGTAGTTTAATAATTTTTTTCTCGTGATGTTTTACCCATGATTGGTGACTGAAAGTTTTTTTGAATCAAATATTAGTGGGGGGATTAAAGAAAGAGTGGAATCTCTGTGCTTTTTTTGACTGAATCTTAGATAAAAATCTCAGATAGCTTTATTATTTATCCCTTTCTGATGATTTTGTATCTGCAAATCCAGGTAGTGTTGGTCTTATCTATGGGCTTAACCAGAGAATTTCGCGCAATGGTTTTTACGGGTTTAAAATTGGTTTGGACCAAAAGGAAATCATTGGGTGGGTTTCAGGGATTTAATTGCAACTGTGTATAACTGGTTCGGAGAATTTAATCGAATCGGCTTGATTAAATGATTTCATCAGCCTTATTTCAATGATAAGTCTGATGGAAGTGATTCTTTCACAGCCGTTAAGAATAAAACATCTTCAGTGTAAAAGAACAGAAGATCACAGAGTGATATTCAGGTTATACTTATGTAGGATTGCGTCTTTCTTATGCCTTGGAATGAGTCCGACAAACCTCGTATTCTCGTACTGAAGTCCCTAAACCAATTTCGAACAATGTCCATTTTCAAGAGCAACAAAGTTATATACGAAATATAACATTTAAAAAGAGGATATTTGAAGTTTTGTTGGAATTGTACGTGATTTCATTACTGAGAAAATTCTGTTTCTTCTTTTGTGGAAGCTTATGTTCGATTTAAAGAGAAGAAAATATTTCAAAAGAACTGATTTTTAAATGTGGTTCATTTTTTTTCAATTTTAAATCATAGTTGGGATTTCAACGCTTTTTTTTATAATACGAAATTACTAAATGAAATATTATTAACGGATGAATATGTTTGAAACTATTACAAATTAAGTTTAAAAAAATGGATTAATCGACTTACCTCGTTTACTGTTGTTGGAGTTCTTTGGCCTGTTTCAGACATCGTCCATCTTCAAGAGCAAGAAGACTGAATTATTTTTATCTAATTAGATAAATGATTAATGAATTAATTATTAAATGGTTGAATAAGTAAAAATGATGCTTACATAATAATATACAGGAAATAAAACTAGGTACCAGTTAATAAGATGGACTTGGTCCAAAAACAGTCTAACATCGTCCACAGCAGTATACAATGTAAGGTGTTAACATTGCATTATTAATCCATCATTATAAGCTTTTAGGTTAGAACAACTCATTGATTAAATTAAATTGCATGATAGAAATAAATGCACTTTTTATATTAAAATTATTTTGAGGTAAAAGCATGTGTTCGTACCAAAACTATTGTGTCCATTACAAGAAATCACTAATGCGGTATATGTTTTAATTTGGCATTGTATTTTTTTAAAAAAAATAATGCTAACACTAAAATAATGCTTCCTACTAATTCAATAATAAAATGTTTACTTTCAATTATATGTTTTGTAGTACCACTGAGGTTATGAGGAAGAGACTACTCTACCTCGTGTGGATTTTGTTTTTCTTTATCTTCCAGAGTAAAATAAAACAATTGTTTTTGAAGGTTTACAGTAAAATAATTCAAGTTTCCTATAATCTGATAATACTCATTGCTTATACAAAAAATGTATAAATGTTAACGAGACTTAACATTCATATGTGTAATTTATTCTTTTCCTTTATTATTTGGATTGTATTATATTTTGTGTTATGTTAAAGTACTTAACATAAAAATTCTAATTTGGTAGTTCTATTTGCATTTTGAAAATAGGTTTTCAGTGTTCCGAGCTCTCAGAACATTGTATAGTAAATAGTGTTCTAGGAAACCTGTGTTGTATTGGGGATATTGTCTAATTGTCAGATCGGGTTAAAATAAAACTGTGGTACAGAAGTGATGTTGGAGGGATAGTTTACCTTCCGTATGCCAGTCTAAACTTTAGACCAATACACAGACGGAAGGTAACTGTCCCTCTAACACATCACTTTAGACTCTAAAGCGTTCTAATGAAATGGCTGGGTACGTTAGTTGCAGTGGCAGACCTACAGAGAACACACGTTAATAGAAGACTGGCCATTTGTGATACCACACAATGATCATTTTATACTGGTAGTTCTAAGTTTTGCATAACTCGAGTGTATTTAGAGTAGGGATCTTTGACGAGTATCTGAAACTGTACAGGTTTGGGACAGTTGGATTAACCTGCTCTCCGAGAGATGGAGGGTTAACCCTCCGTCTCAAAGGGTTAAATCTGAAAAAAATTCAGATTTTTTCACCTCCGCGTGAAATTTTTGAGTCCAGAGTGGGTATCAAACTCCGGATCTTCCAGTCCAAAGGCAAACGCATAACCATTGGGCTACCCTGGTCCCGCAATATTGACTAAGTTGTTTTATTTCTAACTTTTGATATTACTGTTAACATCACTGAGGCTATTATAATTATAAATGAAACATTGTTTGGGTACCGATTTTGTAACTATTTATCGAATAAACAAGCTATATGCAAGGGCCTATATGTGGCGTCATGCTCCAGTGGACTGGTAGACCCAGGTTTCAATACTCACTGTGGCCCTGGATTTATTATTCATAATCCTTGGGATTTCGGTCATAAGATGATAAAGTAGACAGAATAGGTTGTTTTTAAACGTGGAGCCCTTTCACCACATTACAAGAAACCAACCGTTTCTCACGAATGAGACAGTCCTCACGAAGTGCCCAAGGTGGACCCGGAGGCGGGTTTCCACGACCTACATCAACAAAAGCTTTAAAACTTATGCCCAGTATTCTCTAGGAGACTGATGGTTACTTGATGAAAAAGATCATTCATAATTACAGGATAAAACATGAAAAAGATAAAACGGGAGTAACAGTTAATAGTGAGTTGATATATAACGCAAAATAGGTATGTAAGGGAAGGAGTCAGAGATTACAAGAAAGGATATAGGGGGAAAGAAGGAGAAGCATCCAGACAATAAACACATCGCGACAGGTCAGGCAAATCTAGGTCTGCCACAATCAACCGCAACTAGCCACGTCCGAGTAAATCATAAGCCTGATACACACACAAAGTTGTCGGATTTCACAGGGGACAAGAAAAAAAATATTAAAAAAGACAGGTGAAGCCGGAAGAAGAAAAGAGGAGTTTGTGGGAACAAGCTCCCGAACAGTACGCCACTGAGCAGACTTTGCTCAGGTTGTGCCTTTCTTAGTTCACGCCATCTAGGCATGTTAAGCCCCCCCCCACCACGTCAAGGTGAAGGCACATCGGGGGGGAAAGGGCGTTAAGCCGTCGGTCCTGAGCCTGTACAATGTCAAATGATCGATAAACATTCCTACTCTAAATACATTAGAGTTAGTCAAAGTTTAGGACTCCCAATGTAGAATAAATAGGTAATGTGGTTTGCCCAATACTAAAATGGATACCAAATAATAAATGAGCCACATTTTCGGTTCCCTAGAACAACACTAAAAGGTAAAACCTTATAAGTGTGATTGCTGGAAAAGAAATCCCTTTATGTAACCCTATGCTAATATCAAAGTTGAATATATTAAAGTTAAAATCAAAGAATACAACTGGAATATATATTTCAGCCGTCGTTTCCTTCGTGAAAATGGTATTCCCATTCTTGAAATGTTGGGAATGGAAGTAAAATCACACGATTTTTCTTTTACAGTAATCAATGTTTTACCGTTTATAGTATTCTCTCCATCGTGAATGGATATAATTGTCTCAACTTTTCTGTTATGTCTGTCGCATTAAAATTTTTTGAAGCAGACAATATCCTTTCCTTTATAAGTCTTTCTGAAACTTAAAACTCCTTTTATTTTGCACAATGAGTATTATTTATCTCAAATATGCGGATATTTTATAGAATTAAATTAGGAAATAGCAGGTGCGAATTTTAAGGATTAACTAGGACTGCGGCTGTCAACAGACGAGTTATTAAAACAAATTGTATTTTCACTGCTTACTCGTACTGCATGACTTTTAATACATTTTTCGTGTCTGATTACACTGTGATTAACACTTCTGTAAGTCAATTATTGTTTTTTTTTTTTTTTTGTTATATAGTTAAGTTATTACTTTTTGAAATAATTTCGTGATTTTAAACTAAAATGATTTACCTTGGTGCAATGTACTATGGTTATCTGTAGAGGCGATGAACTGTTAAATTTCATGTAACAGTTAAGTTACATGAAAAATACTAATGGAAGTCAACTTCCATTAGCCTGTATGTACACAGGCTAGTAAAATAATTAACTCTTCTTTTATGAGAAAGACAGTGTTTAAATATATATTAAGACAGTGTCCCTGATCGATATTGTGATGAAATAATAGTCGATAAACAGTTATGAGAAGGTTGTGGAGTCGGAGTCGGGTCTAAATTATAAACTAGACGAGAAGGAGTCGGTAAATGCCCACCTACTCCGACTCATCAAAAAAATTAGGAAGTGACATAGGGATGTAAAGTGCTTGTAATTCTGTGACTCAGCTGGTTAGAGTGAAATTTAAAAAAAAAAACTTGACCGGACATATATCTGTAAATCATGTGTAAACATTATGGTTGCTTTGGTTGCAGAGCTATGATGCAAATAAACACTTTTAAAAAGAGAGGGAGAGAATGTATGAATTTTTGTTTTTTATTTCAACTATAAATTGGTCATTATAACTAGGCTGTCCTACAATAATGTACGAAAATTATATTATTATATAATATATGAATAGTTATAAAGTCTTTTCTTCTTCTCGAAATTTGGTCAGGGTTAATTATTTGAAATCAACTTTTTGTTAATCGTTTCGTCTTTTTTTTAAGACATCCTAAGGGCTATAATCCAAAAACAATGGACACTTATCTTATCTACATCACATATTAAACACTTGCATTTTCACTAGCACTAAATCCCCTATCAATAAACTGTTTCAAAGCAATATAATATATTCTATTCCCTGCAGTAATTGTAAATATGTATACATGTCAAGCCAAACAATACTTTAAGGATAGATTAGCATTACAAAAATCGAATTTTAAAAATAAAAAAATATTTTGTGCCTTAGCCAACCATGCAATTCAAAATCAACATACGTTATTTCGAAAACCCATCTATTTTAGATTATGAAACTTCACACAATAAAAGATTGATAAAAGAAATTATAGGCATAAAAAAATACTAATAATACTTGTAATAAAAAAACAGATACTGATAACTTAAGTTGGATTTATGGTTCGATTATAAAAAGATAATGTTCCAATGTTATCTTAGTATATATTGTCATGGAGTTATTAACTGTAATTTAAAAAATAGTGTTTCAACAAATGTTGCTGGGTAGCAGCACATGTAATGATAAGATAACTGTTTTGTTAGTTCTGTTGTAGAAGTTAGCCTTGAGTAGGTATGATTTTTGAATTTTTATTATGAATGTCATGTAGTTAAGATAAATGTACATTGTTTTTGGGTTCTAGCCCGGGGAGATGTCTTAAAAAGACTAAACATTGGCAAAAAGGTGATTTCAAATAAATAACACTGACTAAATTCTGAGAAGAAGGAAAGTATTTATTAGTAATGGTGGTCAAGAAAACAATACCCTTAGATAGTTATATAATAATTATAAGCATAATATATTTATTTATATAAGCATAATTATATATTTATATAATATATAAATGATGATATTATTATAAGTTTACATTAAAAACAGACAGCATTGAGCTTCTTATATATATTTATTTCAATAAAGTTGATAAAAAGAAGCCATAAAGTTATTTATGACTTTAAAATTAGCCTGATGATTCATTGGCATTGATAAAATGCCATTTTTGTTGTGAGGTAACAAAACGTGAAAACAGTATGGTCATACCTCGGTTCTACGGATCTCCCTTTAACATATTTTGGATGCAACAGACAAGATCTGGACTTCAAACTCGTCTGCACCAGCCAGATTCAGTCCGATGTTTCCGAAGTTGACTGCCAGATAGCCTGTGGTCGCTTTGTTTATAGCTGTATCGGAGCACGTATAGCTGTTTGGTCCGAATTTTTCGACCTTTTTGGCCCTGTTTTTGTGTGCTATTTGTAAATATTGAAAAAAAAAATTTTACTAAGTCAGCTTCCGAAATAGAGTAGAATCGGAAGCTTCGGACAATCGGGAATTTTGGACAGGTATACCCTCCTTTTAGTCCGTAAAACTGGGATATGAGTGTATATAGATATGTATCCAGTTATTATTAACAAATCAGAGCCGGTCCTTTCAAATATCCCAGAGTTGAAGTAGGATGTTCAGAGTCCCGACTCATCAACCCTGGTCGTGACACTAGTGCACATGATTATAGGGGAGCTAAAAACTGCTTGGGTCCAGTCGCCTATACAACGAACAAATTCTATCTTTTGAGCACCCATTAAATTTATTTGAATTAAAAGACATTTTAATTCCAGTATTTTATCTGATTTAAGTACTGAAAAATCTCCAAATCTCTTTCCACAATACTTAATAATTTAACATATTGAAGTTAAATGAAATTTAATATAAGTCAAAGGTGAATTATCTCTTCTGAGTACTAAACTTAAGAATTTGTTTTATTAATTTGCTATTTATTATAAGCTGGATTATCGTAAATTACAATAACCAAGCAAAAATGAATGTCTAAATAATAAAGTATATTATTACAAGAATAAAAGAGTATGCGTTGATCAATCATGCCATTCAATTTTACTACTTTAATATTCTTTTAATACTTAAAATACTAATATTAGGTATTTTATTCTTATATGGAGAAGGATTAACAAAATAAATAATTATAAACCGCTTGTACGAATAAACATGTTTTCTTTTTATATTTTAAGGTTTTTTTAAAATTTTCAAATTTCTTTCGGACTCTTTCTCTAAAGCATCGTTTCCCCCAAGTGGATGATACCTCCCCCTCCCCCCCTTAGGGCGGTGCTTTGATACTGAGGGACGGTAACCAAAAAGGAGATAATTGGAGGGGTGGGCATAAAACAAAAATACGCGGTCAGGGGGGTGACAGTGTAGCACAATAAAGTCGATATTTAATGTTGTTGAGAATTTTTGTTAAGCTCGTATGTGTCTAAGGGGTGGAAGGCACGAGGAGTCTATCTAGAAGCCAAGAGGGCGCTTACTTAAAAAAGTTTGGGAAACCTTTCTGTAAATTAAAGCATTGCACTAATTTTTTTTTAATTTTTATTTGAACCGTGCATGATTTTTGAGCATTTAATTGAATTGCATGTAAAGTAATTTTTTTTTTTAGAAAACAGTTATAATATTCTAATCATTGTAAAGTTAACATATATTAAATTCCAATCAGTCAATATAAAAGTGTTACTCCAGTAATCAAGTTAAAAGGCAGTTCTCAATAAATTATTTAAACTTGTTTAAAAAGAATTTTGAGGCTTTGGGACTGAGAATGAAACTATATGGTTTCAGGTTCCCTCGAGAATATTGAACCACTTGAGCTCTAAATATGCTGTAAGTAGAGACTTATTTGGAGGAAAGTCGTTGATTTTTTTTTGTGATTCTAGTTTTGTCTTAAATAGCATGATTAATCCTTAGGCATGGTTAGTTTTTGTAGTCGTTCCATTTTCTTAATTTTTTTTTCTTTGGTTTTAAATAGTCTTATTTTTTTATGGTTTTGTTTTAATAAAAATCTGACACCTAAATGTTTGATATTCACAAAGTTAGGTCATTTGTATTGTACAAAACTTTTTAAATATACTATTCTGTAAAAATGAAGCATGCTATGAGAAGGTAGAATACTGGGACTAATGTAGTGTTTGAAAAGTAACAAATTTTGATTCTTATGAACAGTAGTTTTGATTTTATGATGAAGGGTCTATTCTAGGAAAGATAACTCGCCATTATTATTCGTTTTAAGGGCAATAAAGTTCTTCCACAAATACGAAATTAAAAAAAATATATTATTGTACTAGTTTAAATAGATATATATTAGTTTGGTTTTTTTTTGTTTTTTTTTTGCCATCTAGTTGTATTTTATTTTCCATTTGTTCATAAATATATATAAATACAATTTTTATTGTTTCTTTTTTTTTTGTCTGTTTCAGTAGAACTGAGCAAAAGAAAAAAAGACCTCATTCTTCAGAACCAGATAGTTATCAAAACATGAGAAAGAAAACTTCAAAAAAATCAGATATTAGAATCAGTGAACCCACTCCTTTGATAGAAGAACCTGATTCAGGAGCAGAAGATGAAGATGAAGTCAGAATTATTTCATCAAAAAATTCTTCCTGGAAATCAACAGTCATAGAAGAATTAGAGTAGTATTATCCAAATTAACTGTACGTATTCAGTATTTTCTCCCCTTATCTGTATCTCATATTATCGGTGTTTATGTACATATCTTTATAAATATACATGTAAATTATTCAATTAATTTATTTCATTTAAATGTTTGGATTTTTGAATTTGTGTTACGATTCTAGCTCTATGCTTATTAGTTAAGAATTTTTGTTTCCTATGTACAAACTGTAGCTGTATGTTTTGGTTTATATTGTAATGAATTTCAATCGTTTGATATTTAATAAGGGATTTTCTTTGTTTTTTTTTAACTACAATTTTTTAGGAGAAAAATTGTCTTAAGTGACTGAATATTTAGTGGTAATATTTTTCAAGCATACACTTGTTAAATTTAGTGTACTTTTTTTTTTTTGTATTATTCTTATATCTTGCACTTTGAGAAAAAAATAAAGGTTTTTTTTGTTTTATTTTGGAAATGTTTAATTTTCTATTACGTTTTTTACAATATAGAGAATTATATTGTTTGGTCAAACTTGGTTAAATGATTTAGTTTAATATAATGTGGAAGTCTGTGTGTATTTCATTTATGGAGTAATAATTATACATCTTAAATATTTCTATAAAAAAAAATATTCCTTTCCCTTTAATATAAGTAAATAGTTACTATTTTTTTTTTATATTATTTGTAATTTCTAAATCATTTATACAAATCATTATAATGAAATAGTAGCCATTCTCAGTGAGGGAAAAATAATAATTGCATAGCCTTTTTTGAAAGAAATACTGGTGTAGATTTTTTTGTCATTTCTGTTTCGTAGAGTGTCCACAATTTCAGTAGGGAATCAGAATTTGCTAAAATAAAATAACACTGAATGTGTTACCTACAATAGACCAGGGTTACTCTACGTTTCTTTACATGTTGAACCTCCTCCCAGATATCTTATCATCTGTGGATTTCTTTACATGTTGAACCTCCTCCCAGATATCTTATCATCTGTGGATTTCTTTACATGTTGAACCTCCTCCCAGATATCTTATCATCTGTGGATTTCTTTACATGTTGAACCTCCTCCCAGATATCTTATCATCTGTGGATTTCTTTACATGTTGGACCTCCTCCCAGATATCTTATCATCTGTGGATTTCTTTACATGTTGGACCTCCTCCCAGATATCTTACCATCTGTGGATTTCTTTACAATGACAGGGAGAGATACAGAGTGGAGATGTTTTTGGGCTCTACCCTGTCCAACTCATACGGTAGAGTACTGGAAAAAGGCAACCTCCCGGCGTTCCTGAGCTTCATCCATGCCATAAATAGGGTTAAATCACCCTAGGACATTACCTATACTTTCAAAAATGTATAATGTATAAGACAACGTCTTACCTAGTTATGTTATATGGGATCTTCCTTTTGCTCCGAAATATCATTCGTACCCAGTGTAACCGTTTCGCGATTTAAATATACTGTTGCGCGAATAGTATCGAGTTGCCCGCCTCCGCGTGGTCCACTTTGGGCGTCGCCATGTGAACATGGGACGGCTAAAGGGCTAATCGTAAAAAGACAACCTGACTTGATTTAAAAACGATATGGCCTGAAATATTGGCTTGGTGCGTATAAAGGTCAACACAGGATTTCTTTACATGTTACATGTTCTTTACATCTTATCATCTGCGGACCCCATATGACTTAAAAAAATCTATTCATGCTGTGGTAAATTTTTGAAAAAAATTAATTGTAGGTAAATAAAAAAGTCAATTCTCGACTTAAGTTCATTCGTTTTACGTTTTTTCGATTAAACTTTCAAAATTTTAATAAAAAAAACGTAAACAAAACAAATTAAGATATCAAAATTATAAAAAAAAGTGCTTATATCCGTGAATTTGAATTTGCTTCGAGTACAACTGCCAAACATAACTAAATTTGAATAAAACTCGTTTAATCAAATGTACATTACATGTATTTTGCTTGAATTTAATTTACGTGATTGAAATTACAATTATATTATTATTTTATAATGTTATGATTATAATATATGATTTAGGTGTGTTTTATAAGATACGGTAATTGAATTAAACGATGTATAGTACATTATGAACGGTACACATTATTAGAACGTACAGTAACAACTTACATTCGGACGTAACTAAAGCGTATATTGAGAATTGTCTGCAATGAAATAAATATTTTGAATCAATAATATGAATTCAAAATAAAACATTCAAACATATTTTCTAAACAATAAATCTGTTTAAATTTAACAAATAATTTATAATAAAATAAAATTTGGATAGAAAATAAAAAGTGATATTTTAAAATATTAAATCCTTCTGAAAAACTAATCTGAACATTGTGCCTGATGTTTTAAGTATAATTTTTGAATATTCTAACGACTTAGCTTTCTAAGTTAGCGATACATTTTTTTTTTGTTTATGATATAATTATATATAAATATAATTATAGCGTCAATTATAAAAAAAACACCTAAAGCCTTTTTTTAAGGGTTAAGGTTGTTTTTTATTATCGAAATTTAACGTTGGAGCAAACTTTGGTAAAATAATGTAGAATATATGTGTTTGAGATTTGAAGACTTTGAATTATATATGAAAACTATAAGATTCGTGACTCCATTCGGTCACTCAGTGATAAGAAATTATAAATAGTTAAATTTAGTAAACGTGATTGACAGGAATTAATATTATTGCTGTTCCTTGTTATTTAAATTATGAAAACAAAGATTCTTAAGTCGCCTATTACCCTTTCCTCTTTCAAACTCTCCTAGAATAATTTTATTTGCAATGTCTCACCAAACTCCCAGTTTTCTTAAGTTTACTAATGTAAAGTTTAAACAGGTAAGCTTACCAAGGTATGGAAAGAGAAACTTTTTGAGTGTAAAATATACCAGGTGAAAATATTTTGGGTTTTATAAGAAAATAGAGATAATAGTATGATAATAATTAATTATATTAAACAATAGAAAAAAATAGAAAGTATCAATTTCAGTACAAACTTAAAAAAATACTCTCTAGGATAATACATTGTCTATGTGGAGTAATAGCATCAGTAGTCGAAGAGGAGATACTGATGAAGGACTCGTGGAATATGAAGAGTGCGGATATGGGAGATGGTGTGAAGCTGTCGCACTAAAGCGCGGCAGATGTGGCGTAATGACCTGGGGTTGGATGCCTGTTCGAAGAGGGCAGATTTCTGGTCCAATGTCAAGTGGGCGTTACGACGAATCATGCACAAGTCATAGGATTCAGTTGCTTCCAAAAGTAATCGGAAAAGCTCTTCGTTCTCTCGAATGTGCTGAAGATTATTTAGCAATCCACAAGGATCTCTAAAATGAGTCTTCATCACCACCTGAACAAAAAGGAAATATTTATTTATTATTATATAACTACCCTTAGATGGATAGCAGGTAATAGTGATACATGTTACATAAAAACGAAATAAAAGAGTGAAAAAACCACTCATTGGTGGTGTTCCATATAAGTTCTGATCACTTGAAATTAGTCTTGGCAGCATTGCTGAATAGATCTCGCAGCCAATATCTTTTTAGCCTTCTAATTAATAAGGTTGGTAAGAATCTGGTGGGACAATTGCTGAATTAAAGGGTTTTGATTGGTGGGTAAAGATTCATGAAATTTGCGGTATCCTGATTGTATTTCTTGATGGATAAAAGGAATTTTCAAATTGTAATGAGTGGTATCGTTAGAAACACAAAAGAGAGCTTGTACAATATAGTGAAGGATTGTAGATTGGGATGCATATTTCTACGCTTGGTTGATCACCAGATTTCGAGTCTATAAGTCCAAATCGGTTTAAGTAGTGTAGTCTATATCAGTCTTTTGTTAAGAAGTCTAGATAGCATTTTATATCGTCTCATTAGGTCCTGTCATTTCAGTCTCGTTTGTGGATTCCATGTCAGTCGTTTGAAAATCCCCAGATCTCGGACTAAAGGGAATATAAGTTACAATTCTTTATAACTAACTCTCATTATCATAATTCATTCTATTGTTTAATGGCGTAACCAGAATTTCTCCAAGGTGGAGAGGGATTGTGGGATGTATGATGAGTGAAACAACGAAACAAACCTAAGCCGCTGGGAGATAGTAGTACTTTAAAACCCCTAAAAAAAATTGTTGAATCAGCCAATCTTAAGTGTAATTTGTAAAAAAGAAAATAAAAAATATAAAAACATTTTATATTGATAAAAATATAAATAAATAAAAAGCATTATTTCTACATTAGTATTATTATAAAAGCCCATCATACCTCGTTTATAGGTAATGTAGCCTCCCAACCGCTTTCGCACATGTGCATCTTCAAAAGAGACTGAGAAATGCTCAGTCCCCCTTGAGAATCCACAACATGAAACCAGTTGGGCACTCTAACAACCGATAAACGAAGTATGACGGACTTTTATAATAATATTATGTTTTCTTATCTCAGTACTACAAATAATTTGTAAGTATTTAAATAATTTAGCTTTTAACTATTGGAATCTATATCTTTAACTTCCTGTTATGTCCGTATATTAGCAGTTTCTTAACTCTTGGTATATTTTTATTTTAGATGTAATATGAGGAAGAACAGTGAGTGTTCAAAGTGTGTTGTTTTCATTAAACATTTTTATTTAAAACTTTTTTTCCAAAATAAGTAATTATATTATAACTGAATGCACAGCCCCTGAGTGGATATAAGAAATATACTAGACACTAAAGTTTCCGTACTTTCAAGTTTTCTTACTTTTTTTTCTTGCGAATAGCATAAATTATCATCCGTATATTGATAGTTAACAATGAGGGCAGAGTGAGACTGAGTAGCCTAGGCTACTCCAATTTCGTTATCTTAAGAAAACTATTCCTTTATTATGCATAAATAGATGCAGAAAACATCTGGTGAGGAGTTGAGAAGAGTGGGAGGGAAGAGTGGTATTTTAAAAGGGTGAAAGCGCAGGAAAGGACTAATGTCCAGAAAGGGATGTTTGGGGAAACAAAGGAGTACAGTAAGAAAGAGTAAAAAACTATCTGCTAGCTGTCAACCCTCTTAGAAGAGGCTATTGTCCTCGTGACGAAAGTATCAAGTTTGAAGAGACCGTTACTAATGTTTATAATATTTGATTTATTAAATTTAATTAGAGACGATTCAATAATATTTCTTAACAACATTGATTTTTCATAGGTAATAAATTTAGCTCCTGTCCAATCAATATGATGATTTTCGTTTTTTATATGTAAGAATAAGGCACTACTTTTTTCCTGTCTACTTACGTTGTTTTGGTGTTGTTTTACACGTGTCTTTAATGATTTACCAGTTTGACCAATATAAATTTTATGGCAATTTTTGCACGGAATTTTATAAATACCAGCGGACTCCAATTCGCTGGGAGAGTTTTTTATTAACATATTACCCACGTTATTACGATTAGAAAACACTATATTAAAATAAAGTTGTTTGGCTAATCTTGGAAGGGGTCCAATGATTCATGGTATGGCAAAACTATAGAATTTGACAATGAAAGGGGCTCTGTTGAAGTATTAGAGAAAGTTTTTTTAGCACCCTTCAAAGTTAAATCGATATAAGAAGAAGGGTATTTTAATGAAAGGGCAATTGACCTAATATCTCTTCAATAAGGAATTCAGGAGAGCAAACTCTTAAAGCCCTCAAAAACATATTTCTAAAAACAGAAATTTTAACTTTTTTTGGATGCGAAGAATAAAGTGAACATATGCAAGTACATCTTTTTATCGATAAACTAACTGTGCCTACTTGTATTTGATGATTGTGATGCAAGGTAAGGCCAAACTTATCTTTCCTTCTCATAAGAGTACGCTAATCTAATTTCTTTCAAATCGGCCATTACAGTATTCAGTCCGTCCTAACCCAACTAAACTGTGTGGGGGTTAGGCTATGCTATGGTACTAGTTATCGTATGGTACGTCTTGGTTTGCCGCCAACAGTTAGATAAAGCTTTTTTTTTTTCATTATAAAGTTCATTATCATTAGTTGTGCAATCCGTAATTGTGTGGTATTTACTCATTCTGAGGTAAAATAGATAAACAAACAAAAGTCTCCACACAAATGATCATTTAATAATAGTGTTTATTCAAATTAAATGTGTAGTGTTCTAAAGTTAATGAAATTGAAATAGCCTTGCCTTCTCGAATGTTTTAGTGAGGTTATGTATATGGTATGTCGTGGCATGCTGTCAACCAGTTAGCCTACCCTAACCATCATTAGGCTACCATTTAAATTCGAGAGTCGAATATATTGTAAGATTCCTATAGGATAGAGGCATGATGAATAACTGACTCGGGCTCCATGTCTGATGAGGAGGGCCACCAGCTTGGTGGACGGCTTGTGATGGTTTGCTATATACTCGGACAGGACAGGTTTGAGGGACATGCCACTGTCAGATTCCACCTGTCTGTTAGGG
The DNA here is from genome assembly GCA_026182355.1 of Hermatobates lingyangjiaoensis. Classification (NCBI taxonomy): domain Eukaryota; kingdom Metazoa; phylum Arthropoda; class Insecta; order Hemiptera; family Hermatobatidae; genus Hermatobates; species Hermatobates lingyangjiaoensis. Next base: position 159,972 of record JAPFBL010000090.1, read on the forward strand.
TCAGCTCCTGCTTCAAGCAGCATACTGAGAAGTTCGTACTGCTTAGGCACCCCCTCTGAGCAGGCCACGTGCACTGGAGTACCCAGCAAGGGACTGCTTCGATTCACATCCGCTCCTTTAACAATAAAATATAGAACTTTATTTACATCCAAACAAAAGGGAACGATTCAGATGGACACGTTAAATTCCGTAAAAAAAATGCTTGGAAGAGAACACATGAAAAAACTTATTGATTTAAATAGTGCAATTAATTAAGCAAAACCAATTAAAATAAAAGATATATTGAGGAACCATTTTGAGTAAAATGTAAATAAAAATATAACGAACCATATTGAATTAGGAGGCTGACTAGCTGGGGATCACCCCTGACGATAGCTAAGTCCAGAGCGCTGGGGGTGCCAAAGTCATTGTTGAGTTTGGCACCTTGTTTGAGCAATAGACTGACAACAGCTAAATTGCCAGACATGATGGCATAATGAAGAACTGACCGGTAGTCATTTCGGTCGTCTGCAATAGCGTTCACGTCAGCTCCGTGTGAAAGCAGCAGCAGCACGCTCTCCATTCCCTGTAACATCCAACAGTGAATCTATTGAACTAAACATCTTCTAACACAAAGAGGTAGACACCAAGTGTCGATAATCTTAGAAATAGATAAACTATCTTCCGAATATCCTGGTGATGTAGTCTTTCAACACTACCTAACGACTCCAACACCAGTATACAAGGTAGGACGGCTTATCCATGTCCAAGAGTATGGGTGCTCACACATTTCCTGCATACGAGCTACTTATGAAATGAACAAGTCATAATAATCTACCCTCTGTATTTATTTAGAAAAATTATATATTGAATATGCTTACAATTTATGATAATATATGCAATATTTTATCATGAAATAAACCTTCTCTTCCCATTTCATATGAAAGGGATAAGTTTTTTTCTTCTTACCCGACCCTCTCATTTGTATACCCTTTCTTAATTTTAAAAGAAAAAAAAAGTAAAGAATAAAAGAGGTAACTTAATTTACTTCACTTCCAACGACTTTTGCCGTTGCACCGTGAAATATCAAAACAAGTCAGAATTTAGTCGACTGGCCGTCCTTCATATCAATCAGTTACAGGATGAATTACAGGCTGATGTTAATTTTGTTAAAGTCATGACATCTACCAATAACACCTTGGAGATCGACTGTTAGATCGTGATTGAGCACCCCTAACTTGGACTAACTTATACAAATCTCTGTGGTCCTAATAAAATGCAAATACAAATAAGTTAATCATAGTTTCTAAAAACAATTTACATTAATCTCATTTTTTGAAAAATAAAGATCCAAAATATTAGTTGTAAAACACATTTTCATTACTTAGTTACACTACAGGTTACTTTTCATTCTTTTAATATACTTCAAACAATATTACATACTAAAAGAATTCCTTAAATAAAAAAACTTTAGGAATTTTATTAAATGAGCTAATATTAAAATAATCTAAGTTAAAAAGCTAGTACAGGAATCCTTTATTTTTCTCATTGATTTCTTTTCATTCCAACACTGAATGTGTTGGCAGGAAAAACACAAAGACACGACGAACTGAAAACCTGACAATTATTTTTAATAATTAACGTTCATTTAGTTATAATGGTTCCCACCGTAGGGAACATAGAGAGCATAAATTATTTATTAATTTTTATTATTAATAGAATCAAGTAGTTCTTTTCACAAATGTATTTAAATTCATTGTTTAGGAACTAAAAATATTAGCTTATAAGAAAAATAAATGTAAGTTTTCACATTGTGAACAGTTATTCAAAAGAATGTGCAAAAGCTTTGCAATATCCCTTTGAACGCCTAAACAGAATTCATCCTCTTTATTCTGAACGTCAAAAGTCCATACAGCAAATCAATGGATAGGCTACGGGGCTTTTTCTACTTGATTGTTTATAAATGTAATATGGTTTAAGTCAAGCTAAAATTAGCACTGACGCATGCTTCTATCAACCGCATAAGACGTCATTTCTCTGATCACAATAGGATTAAATTTTGACCAAAAAAATTACGTATTTATCATTGTTTCCTGCAGTGTCCAACAACAGGGAACGTAAAGACCTCAAAAATATAGTTCACCTTCCTCAAGAAAGTAGATATTCTCAATGGGGGTGAAATTCACGCCCAGGGGAGAAATTTGGGTTTTTAGGGAGTAAATTGTGACCATAGTAAGTTTACAGGGTGCGAAAAGCAATTAAAGAATTTAAATTTTTAATTGTAAATTTAAAAAAAATAATTTTCTTTTATTAAAATGTTATAGTTTAAAAACTACTTAAAAAATGTTATAGTAAAAGTTAAAATGTGTGTGTATTAATAAGAAAAAAATAAAAGGATTTTTAGTATTTTTATTAAAAAAAAGAGGATGTTGTAAATGAGGGTGAATGACAATTAGCGAAAGAGGTGATGAGTCAAGCCAGGCTGAAAACCCTTGAAGTAGACAATGCTTCTGAGGAGAGTAGAGAATTAATCATCTTCAATAGATACCATTATTTACGTATACACAAGTTCTTATAGTTAGAATTCTTCCAAAACCGGTTGAGAATGAAAAAGATATATGTCCGTGTGATTGTTTATTGAAATTACTTTCCTGCTAACCTTTATGGTATCAACCATTTATAATGGAAGCAAGAATAGAGCGGCCGCCACCACATTTAAGGAATGTTAGTTTAAAGAATACGACAAGAACCAAGAGTATTTGGTCGTTTCTCCCGAACGGAAAACTACCCATTTTTTTGAGACCTGGGCTAACTTCACGATTAAGTACAAGATTCCACTTTCCAAATGATGGACCTTACCCAATAGTAATGGTCGAGGCTCTAGCTCCCTCTTGTTGCTATGCGGACAACCTTCCGAGGAGATACAACTTCAAGAGTAAGTACAAGATTTAAGTCCACCATCTAACTGATGGACCTTACTTCGTGGTAAGGGTCAAGGGTCTAGCTCCCTCTTGTTGCTATGCGGACAACCTTCCGAGGAGATACAACTTCAAGAGTAAGTACAAGATTTAAGTCCACCATCTAACTGATGGACCTTACTTCGTGGTAAGGGTCAAGGGTCTAGCTCCCTCTTGTTGCTATGCGGACAACCTTCCGAGGAGATACAACTTCAAGAGTAAGTACAAGATTTAAGTCCACCATCTAACTGTTGGACCTAACTTAGTGGAAAGGGTCAAGGGTCTAGCTCCCTCTTGTTGCTATGCGGACAACCTTCCGAGGAGATACAACTTCAAGAGTAAGTACAAGATTTAAGTCCACCATCTAACTGATGGACCTTACTTCGTGGTAAGGGTCAAGGGTCTAGCTCCCTCTTGTTGCTATGCGGACAACCTTCCGAGGAGATACAACTTCAAGAGTAAGTACAAGATTTAAGTCCACCATCTAACTGATGGACCTTACTTAGTGGTAAGGGTCAAGGGTCTAGCTCCCTCTTGTTACTATGCAGACAACCTTCCAAGAAGATATAACTTCTATCATTGCGACTCTAAAGAGAGTTCATATTCCATTGTACAACTCCAACAGTGGAGCATGCAGAACAACCTAAAGAAAATCCCGCAAGGGTTTCCTCCACCCCTGTAGCACCAACAGTGTTTTAAGAGCTCTCAGGTGGATGGTACTGAACCTGCTTTCACTGCAGGTCGATTCAGCAAACCCCGAACAGAAAACAAGAATACGTTTAATTGTGAAATACCTGAGGAAGCCTTGCAGCCTTCATGAGAGGGGTTAGGCCAGCCCTGTCTCTAGTATTTGGGTCAGCGCCATAGGTCAACAGCAGACCTAAAGAATCAAGATCTAAGGGAGACACAAGGTTGATCTCAGTACCGAAGAAATAGCGTTTATTCGGATCTGCCCCTCGTTCTAACAGCAATCTACAACAATTAATCCAATAAGTTACTTAAACTACATAAATAACATAACTACATAAACTAAATAAAGGTGATACAAGGGGAAAAACTTTATCATAATTCTACCATCAGAACAAATATCAAAATCATACAGCGGAAACAAACTTACAAGGCCTGTAGCAAAATTACAACATATAGGATTTACAAAGGGTAGGAAACATTACAACATATTCTAAACAAAGGTAGAACTTACAGAAAACGATATTTTTAAATCCATTCCTTCATTATTTGTGTAGAATTTTAACATTATATTTGTAATATTTAACAGTTATAATTTGGAATCTAGTTGTGATAGATTTCTTATTTCTATATAAGGGCTTCTTATATTTCTGCTGATTGTATATATGTATATGAAAAAGGTTTCAGATAAAACCTAAACGTTTGTCTTTGAAAGCCTGATTCCAGACTCAAAATTTACTGTCCCCTGATATATTCTATTGTATTATATGAAAGGTATATTTTATATATTTATATACATATCAATGATCAAACCACAATATGAAATGGGAAAAAAGTGATCAGTTGGGTTTTTGACTTTGATGAAGACCGTTTCTTACGGTTGAAAGATCTTAGTCTTGTTTTCCCATTTCATATTGTGGTTTGATCATTGATTGTTATTCCATGTGTTTATGTGAAATCTTTTTATATTTATATTTAATGAAATACAATGTTTTCTGATCTCGACCACATATATTCCAGATTATATCATTATCAAGGTTTAGTCCAGCGTCATGTATAATGTATATCTAATAAATAATATAACTTATTTTTTCATATTATTGTAATTAATTCTGTATCGATGTAGCACTGAAGATGTGTATGAATGTAGGTGAAACGTTGGCTTAAAGGTAGCTTATTTAGAAGTGTTTGACGCTGGGCCAAACCTCGGTAAAGAAAAAAAGTTTGTAATACAATAATTAGAAAAAATATTTAACTATATATAATCAACTGATCCAAGTACTATATATTAGGTAATTTAAAATTATACATATATGGCCACAGTGGGAACATAAACCTAAAGTATTTCTAAAAAATCGTTGGAGAATTTTGTAATCAAACGAACAGACAGAAACTACTCTTTTATTATATTAAATGAGTCATATAGAAGTGTGTCATATTTGTTATTAGAATTTAAGTATGTGAGATATAAAAATGACATCCATCTACGTTATTATCAAATTAAAATAAATATAGATCAACTAAAGTTTCCAATGATAAAATGATTTTCAAAATAACTCGGTAAGTAAAAAGTTAAATAGATGCACAAACCAACCTGGCGACATCATGGTGCTTATTTCTAATAGCAAGTCTTAAAGGTTCATCACAGACGGTTGTCTTTGGGAAAAGTTCAGGTGTATTTTGACGAAAGTCAACTTCAGCTCCGTGGCGTAAAAGCAAGGAGGCTAGCTCAGTGTATCTGAAACACGGAAAGATATTGTTAGAAAGAATGAGAGAAGAGTTGATACTTCCAACGGGATTTCATTTTAATTAGGATAAATACTAAAAGAGAAAGCAACACTCACTCTCACATCCTCTCACTCAAGTCTCCTCTTGAATAAGCATTATGACAGAGAAGAATATTTTCTTGAACACCAGTTTCCGTTCATAATGATAACTAAAGTATGAGCCTTTTGTCTGTTATTTGTCTCGTCATATTTTTCATATATACATATATATGATCAAACCACACTATGAAATGGGAAAAAAATACTAAGAACTTTCAACCATAACAAGTTGTCTTCGTCATAGTCAAAAACCCAACTGAACTCGGTTCTTCTCTTACAAAGATCTTCGTATTTTTCCCCCATTTCATATTGTGGTTTGATCATTGATTGTTATTTCACGTATTTATGTGAAATCTTGTTATATATATATATATATATATATATATATGATATAATTCTTTTGAAGGTTGAGGTCTAATGATTTATCATAATTTGTTTTCTTGTCCCAATAAAATTATTAGATCTCAACCCTCAAAAAAAGTAGGTCATATAAATATTGGGTCAAGAAAACAAATCATTATATATATATATATCAGTTGGGTTTTTGACTCTGACGAAGACCGCTTGTTATGGTTGAAAGATCTTAGTCTTGTTTCCCCATTTCATATTGTGGTTTGATCATTGATTGTATAATGTTTATGTGAAATCTTCATAAATATATATATATAGAATAGGTGTGTTCTCTAATCGGGATTCGGTCAATTTTCTAGGATAAAAAATCAAACTCTCGTGGCCAACGTTTCGGTTTTATTTAAAGCCTTTTTCATAGGCAGAAGTAAGAATTTTTTAACTAAAAAAATGAAATTTACATTATTTAAAGGAACAACAATGTTAACCGGACAAAACCTTCGACTAGACTGTCGATATATTATTGAATCTGCTATATTATATATATATAGACTAGAATAAACCTTCCTTCATTCAGAAAACTTTTTATTAAAATATTCCAATGTTCTCAAAGTGGACTTTTCTATTTAAAGAGAATATATTTTTAGTTTGAATTAATATATATGATTAATATTTTAATTTTAACCCACTCACAACCCAAGCTTCCAAGTTCAAAATTTCACTTTCAAGTATTATTGGAGGCTATTTGTATGGTCCATAATTTTTTTTGCTAGCATTAATTAGGAATCAAGCATCATTGCCTTGTTTAACATCTTACATCCTAAATTTTACTGTTAATTCATATATTGATAAAGAAATATACTTCCAAGTTTATCTATATACTTTCACGTTTATCTATAAAGTAGTAAAGGTTTGGAATGGATCGACAAGCATCCCTTCATAGAATACCTAGAACTATCAAATATCCTCTGCTTTCCTTTTCTTTAACAACAACCATCTCGCCTCCCTTTCAGGGGACCTAAAATTTAAGGAATTTGTTTCCCATAGAATCCATAACACAAAAGTTATTCTAACATTTCAACATCTGTTGTTACCAGGAAAGTAAAGGTAGATGTTTGGAAGTAAGCCAAGGCTGGACCAGTATCCCTTCTCCCTTTTGACGGCGGACGTCTATGAGTTTTCTCTTTTAAATATTATTTTGTTTAGTCGTCAGTTCATAGTCAATAATAACATACATAAGCAAGGCCGTCCCTAGGAAGGTGCGGAGCTCGGGACAAAACAACTGCGGGGCCTCTATCACCCACAAATTATTCTAAATATAAACAATTTTTATATTTGTTATATTGTGCAGGTATTAGAAATTAAAAGAGGTTAGAGGTTTCAATTTTATTTGAAAATAAAATCTGCCATAGGTATGACAGATTAACCAGTGAACAGGTTGTTTGTCCGAGGTCACTACTGTCGTGACGTGAGGCCCCCACAAGCGTGTAACCCAGGGCGGTTTCCCCTAGTTCTCCCCAACTAAGGGATGGGTCTGTATATAAGTATAGTTTCAGAAACTATAAGATTTTAAAACAAAGAACATTTTTTTTTAATTATTGACAAGGAAATGTTTGGCTACCCATGCTCGGCGCAGAGGTGAAGGGCAGAGTAGCCACACTCGTCGGTGGCGTTGACATCACCTCCTCTTACCAGCAGGAGAAGTGCGGCTTCTGAATACCGCTGCCAGACAGCATAGTGGAGTGGTCGCAGTCCCTGCGTTACCGGCTCGTTTGCCTATATAAAAATAACCATTCAAGATCCTTTTAAGTTATAACCTTCTGGCAACAGAGAGTTAAAATATTTTTAAGAAGTTTTGTTAAATTTTTTTTTACTTTCTTCAGTGTTAATAAAAAATTGTTTGCGTCAACGCTGATTACATCTTTTCTTTTTTGGAATTCATAACTTTTTCTTTATTTTTTATTCTGTTGCCATATTTATTTTTCTAAAAAGTTTTAAAATGAAATATAAATATTACTTTATTATTTAAGAATTTGAAAAAATATTTCCACAAAATGAAACTATCTTTTAATTTTAGTTAAAATTGATTAAAATACACTAATTAGTAAACACTAAGATCCCCTATAAATATGTATACCCCTTCGAGGTCACAACAACAAAACATTTGGAAAACTTTACCTTAAAAGTGGTAGTCTTGAAACTGATCATACGATCAATCAGTCTTATGACTGATCATACATATAATCAGTCTTGTGACCTGATCACAATACAATTAGTCAGTCTTGTAACTGATAATACGATCAATCAATCTTGAAACTGATCATATGATCAATCAGTCTTATGACTGATCATACATATAATCAGTCTTGTGACCTGATCACAATACAATTAGTCAGTCTTTTACTGATAATACGATCAATCAATCTTGAAACTGATCATATGATCAATCAGTCTTATGACTGATCATACATATAATCAGTCTTGTGACCTGATAACAATATAATTAGTCAGTCTTGTAACTGATAATACGATCAATCAATCTTGAAACTGATCATATGATCAATCAGTCTTATGACTGATCATACATATAATCAGTCTTGTGACCTGATAACAATACAATTAGTCAGTCTTATGACTGATCATACATACAATCAGTCTTGTGATCTGATCACAATAGAATTAATCTGTCTTGTAACTGATCATACTGATCAATCATAACCGATCAATCAATCTTGAAACTGATCATATGATCAATCAGTCTTATGACTGATCATTCATACAATCAGTCTTGTGACCTGATAACAATACAATTAGTCAGTCTTATGACTGATCATACATACAATCAGTCTTGTGACCTGATCACAATACAATTAATCTGTCTTGTAACTTATCATACGATCAATCAATCTTGAAACTGATCATATGATCAATCAGTCTTGTGATTGATCATACGATCAATCAGTCTTGAGACTGATCATACGACCATTCAGTTTTGCGACCGATAATACGATCAAGAAGTCTTAAGACTGATCATAAGACCAGCAACTCTCTCTTTCTGCCAAAACTATGGCTGCAGTGTACTCTTGATGGCACTTATCAAAAGTTAATAATTGCTTTTTTTTACTGACTCATTGGTCTTAACATAGCTTAGATTATAAGTTTCAAAGGTAGTAGAGTATATACTATATTAAACTTGAAACTACACCTAGAAAAATATGTTAATATAGATAAAGACAGTTAAATCACTTTATGAATTATGATTTCTTTTTGATATATAAAAATTGAACTGTATTACAAACATTCTTGAACAAACCTTAGCGCCTGTGGCAAGAAGGATTCTGATTTCATCTAGAGGAGACATCTTGACAATTGAATCAGCCAGCTGTCTCTGCAGGGACTTCGGCGAGGAGAGACATATTCCTCTGCCAGTTGAAGCATACATTCTGAAATAAAGCTTCCTTTAGACATTGTTAATAATCGTAAATAATATAATTAATTATTCATATATTTCTTAAACAAAAAAAAAGACACAAACCAAATATGCTAAGAAATAACTCCCTAAGATTATGACAAAGGTAAATAATATCATTAAAAATCACTTCTAAGTGCTTTTACTGAAGTTCCAGTTTTGGTTTTTTTTTTCAGCGCCTACACTCGTAGGCTTTTATCTTCAAAGTTTTTGTAGAATTGTGGCTTGTTTATTATTTGACACTCATTTTGGTCATGGGCAAGCCACTTTCCGGATTGATTTTAGATCGGTAGTTTTAAATTTTGCCTCAAGTATAAAAGAATAGGGATATTCAACGAGTACCTGCCATCGTGGCGAACAAGAGATCAAGAGCCTTCCACATATGTGGGGAAGCCACCTGATTCCCATGTGTCATCCGCTACATCCTCGATGAACCTCTTCAGCAAATCTCCAGGCAAAAGACGAAAGGCTAGGGCTAATAGATCGACTAAGCAATCAATGTCCATTCCACGTAAAATCATCAAGATACTCCACTATTCCCTCTTCACTCATTTTTTTTCAAGATGTAGTTAAACATTTTTATACCTTTCTTCAATGAAATTGAAAAGTCTAGAAACTAGGTTAGGTTGCAGTGGCAGTCCTACAAGGGAACACACGTAGGCCAAGCATTGGCCCTTAGAGATACCACACAATGTAGATTGATTCTACAGTGGAAGTCCTAAATTTTGCCTAACTCAAATGTATTTAGAGTAGGGATCTTTAACGAGTACCTGACATCGTACAGGCTCGGGACCGACGGTTTAACGTCCTTCTCCGAGGGACGACGTGCTCAGATTTATTCACCTACCGCGTGAATAAATGGAGGGCCAGGTGAGGATTGAACCCCGGTCCTATCAGTTCAGAGGCGAGCATGTAACCACTGAGCTAGCCTGGCCCCCAAGTCTAGATACTAATTCAAAAACTAAACAGGTTCTATTCAGAATAAATTTTGAAAAAATAAAAAAAAAACCTTTAGATAATAGTTAAGCAAAAGAAAAATTTGAAAAAAATTATAATATTACCAATCAAAAATATTGATTGGTCTATACAGATCTTAGATGTACCATAGGAAAGAGAGGTCAATGACAAAAACCGGATATATATTTACAACTTAGATGCTCAGCCAGATTATCTTGGCATTAGTTCATTCAGAAATTAAATGCTAATTACCTGGCATGAAGGGAACTATTTAGAAAACTAATTCTAACTGGCAAATAGCGATTCACTTTCAAGAAGTTAAAGTTTAATAGTTGACAAGTTGTACAGTCTGCCCTGTTTAAAGTTTCATTAAATGTATTATATCCAATTTCATAAATGCCTGAAATGTTGAAATAAGATTTTTTTGTTTCCTAATGCCTACACTTATAGTGCTTTCAACTTTCACCTTTTAGTGTTGTTCTAGGGTTAGAAAATGTTCATTTATAATTTGGGACCCATTTTAGTCATGGGTAAGACACCTTACTGGGTTGGTTATATTCTGGGAGTCCTAAATTTGATCTACCTCAAATTTATTTACAGTAGTTACAGGCTCGGCACGATTGTTTTACGTTTTCCGCGGCAGACGACGTGCTTAGATTCTTTTTTTTACTTGAAGAAATCGGGACCAGAGAGAGTATCAAACAGGGGACTACCAGTTCAGAGGCAAAAAACGCAAGCCGCAGGGGTATCCTGGCCCCTAAATTGTAAAACATTCGAGGAAAAAAGTGGTTGCAACGAGGAACCTGTTGTAATATGAATAACTAGCAAACGTACCCGTCTTTGACGGAATCAAAACTTCTATTCTACTTGATATTCCAAAAACTATTAGAAATTATAGAATAGTAGAAAATACCATTATTAGTATAGTGTTAACCAAATGCCTCTGTATATACCACATTAACTGTCCATCAGGTTCATGGGAGAACGAACAGTTGGAACCTCTGACTCATGAGCAAGTAAACTACCATACAGTTGACAATGTGAGAAAAACTTGGTCTCGCTAACTTGAATTTCTGCGTTAGATAAAGTTTCCCCTTGCGACTTAGGTAACGTCAATGCGAAATAGACTCTGACAGGACATTGCAATCGTTTCAATGTAAACAGATAGTGGCTCAGAATCAATGGTATGCGTGATGTACACACAGACTCCACATTCCAAACCCAGTCATGATGTCCGCCTCTATGCCGTGCCTGTGCAAAGCACGGAACTCAGATTCGTGTCCCATTGCACAGTTTTGGGGCACTCACGTTTCGTAACATGAAATTTGTTACTGCTACTAAATTGTAGCATGATTGGTGCTCCTACTTTAGGTTTTGACTCAGGAGCAGGCAGTCCAGGAGAAAGAAATTCAGTTGGATAGTGAACTGCTTCCTCATCACTTATCACTCTCTTTACTGACTTGTAAGTTCTTTCCTCGGCTTCATATAGCGTAAGAACTTGTTCGTTAATTTTTCCTGCCTGTTCATATTAGGATTACCCGAAAATTTGAGTCTGTAAGTGTGTTTCCTTACTCTGTGTTTTACTGTTCTTGAATGTTGAACGCATATATATATATATTTGTAAAATTCGGGAGCAGTCCTTCATTCAAACATATTTCGTTGAATAACTGACCATATTTTACTGATGTCATTTTCCTCACCAGTTTTTCGAGGTTTCTGATTGAATAACTGACCATATTTACTGATGTCATTTTTCTCACCAGTTTTTCGAGGTTTCTGATTGAATAACTGACCATATTTAACTGATGTCATTTTCTTCACCAGTTTTTCGAGGTTTCTGAATGTCGGTTCCACTCTAATTAATATTCTCCAACGTTTGAATGAAGGAAAGAAGAAAATATTCAAAAACCTCGAAAAACTGGTGAAGAAAATGACATCAGTAAAATATGGTCAGTTATTCAAGGAAATATATATATATATATGATCAAACCACAATAAGATCTTAGTCTTGTTTTCCCATTTCTTATTGTGGTTTGATCATTGATTGTTGTTTCACGTGTTTATGTGAAATCTTTTTATATATATATATATATATATTTATGTATCGTTAAATAATATGCCAAGGCTAGTTGAGATAAGTTTTCGCTGTTGTTTACCAGTCCGCGTAACAGTTTTCTGTTAAATATTTCTGTAACAGCCGAAAGAAATTATTAACTGAAAGTAACAATGTCAATCTATTTACTTCATGTTTGAGTAATCATTTAATTACTCAAACAATTCAACTGAAAAAAAAAAGATTGTAAATAAAATAATTGACCTTCCCTTATTTACATGTGTTTATATATATCACAATGATTTTTAATATAATCATTTAATTAAAAAAATTTGAATTCTACAGTAGAAAATATTGATTTCTGTTTATTTTTGACCAGTTTTTAAAAACGCACTATTTCTTTTCCCTAAAATAGACATAAAGTGCGATAATGTTCACTTATTTATAAAATTTCAATTATTCACTAAATATAACTAAAAAAAATAATTAATTTCTATGTAAATGTACTATTATAAATGATAAATGTATTTAAAAAAAATAGTATTTATTGCTACAATCAACATATTTCAAATTGATGATGCAGTTAATATATAAGGTAAAAAGAAATAATATATTATTTGGCAAAGAAACAAAAAATGGATCAAAAGATTTCTTAACTGAAATATTTCCTTTACAAGCAATTAGTTAGTTGTGACTATGATAGCAAATAAACGACCTTGATAATTTATTTGTTAGTAATTCTAGCAATTAATAATTTAAGTTATTTTCAAAATGTATATCGATGATTTTTCATCTATTTTTTTACACTTTAGTATATTAAAAATGGAATATTGTTTGACATCTATTCCAAAAAGTATTATTAAACAAAGATGCACATGTCGACATACGCTATAACCATAGCCCTCTCTTTTTCAAATAAATACAAATAAATGGGTTTTATAGTAATATATTGATTATAAATATATATGGCTAGAACACTAAAATCTCTTCACCGTGGATATCTATATCTAATTTACTGTTAAACTAAACTCATACAAGCTTTCGGCCCCGTGGGTAATCATCAGGTTATATAAGTAGTTTAAGAACTCGATGATTACCAACGGGGCCAAAAGCTTGTTGTATTAGTTTAGTTTAACAGTAAATTAGATATAGATATTCACGGTCAACTGTTTTTAGTGTTTTAGCCGCAACCCTCCAATTATTATGTGCTTTGTGAATGTCGTTTGCTAGCTTGCTTTGGCAATTATCACCTGAACGAAGGAAGATCGTGAGGAAAATAGAAGCGATAAGTAAAAAAGCGTGAATGCAGAATCTGTTATTCATTTCAACACTATATATATATATATATATATATATATATATATATATAACAATTAGACGAAACGATTCTTCGAACTGAATAAACTAGAATTTAAAGAAGAACACATAGAAAGGAAACCACTGAACTCACTACTATATTTCGATGTCCTCGTCTTCAGGAAAAGAAGTGAATCGCTCCAAAGGCTGATAACGACTGCCTTGGCGTTCGAACTGAAGCACTCAAACAGTGTAGCCAACTTTCGGAGGAAAGGTAGACAGGGAGGATAAAGAAATAAAAGCCAAATAAAAATTAAAAAAGAAAAGAAAACATTTAACTAAAATAAAATTAAAAGCTGATAACAACTTTAAAAAAAACTTTAAAAAAAAAAAATCAACGATTGAGGTTAAGCCCAGGAGCCGATCTACCGCCCAGAAGACTAATAAGTGCTTCTTCTGAAGCTCTGAGAGTAACTTTCGAATTAGTCTGATCAATCTGCCTCAGGACCTGTACACGGAAACAGTCATTAAAACTGAGTCCATGAGAACTGGCATGAGTAGCAACGGGAAGGTCACTGCGTTTGCCAACGGATGACCTGTGATTATTCATACGCAGGCTTAGCTTGGTGGAAGCCAAACCCACATAAAAAGAATCACACTGGGTGCAATCCAAACGGTAAACGCAGTTACCCGAGGTACAAGAGGTCTTGTGAGAGATAGGGTAGGTGCGTTTACTATGGACAGAGGTAAAGGAAGGAACATCGTGGATGTCTTACTTGTCCTATCATCAATCCTGTTCCTTCCTTTACCTCTGTCCATAGTAAACGCACCTACCCTATCTCTCACAAGGCCTCTTGTACCTCGGGTAACTGCGTTTACCGTTTGGATTGCACCCAGTGTGATTCTTTTTATGTGGGTTTGGCTTCCACCAAGCTAAGCCTGCGTATGAATAATCACAGGTCATCCGTTGGCAAACGCAGTGACCTTCCCGTTGCTACTCATGCCAGTTCTCATGGACTCAGTTTTAATGACTGTTTCCGTGTACAGGTCCTGAGGCAGATTGATCAGACTAATTCGAAAGTTACTCTCAGAGCTTCAGAAGAAGCACTTATTAGTCTTCTGGGCGGTAGATCGGCTCCTGGGCTTAACCTCAATCGTTGATTTTTTTTTTTTAAAGTTTTTTTTAAAGTTGTTATCAGCTTTTAATTTTATTTTAGTTAAATGTTTTCTTTTCTTTTTTAATTTTTATTTGGCTTTTATTTCTTTATCCTCCCTGTCTACCTTTCCTCCGAAAGTTGGCTACACTGTTTGAGTGCTTCAGTTCGAACGCCAAGGCAGTCGTTATCAGCCTTTGGAGCGATTCACTTCTTTTCCTGAAGATGAGGACATCGAAATATAGTAGTGAGTTCAGTGGTTTCCTTTCTATGTGTTCTTCTTTAAATTCTAGTTTATATATGTATATATATATATATATACACTAATAAATTCTCGACTGTGTGACAGATATACAACTAAAAAATGATAGATCGGGATGCGGTCAGTTTCTTCCACTTTCAATTCAAACTCTCATTGCTGACGTTTCGATTTTATTTAAAATCTTTTTCCAAAGGCCTACAAACAGAGGAAAATAAGAATTTTAATACGTACATTTTTTTAAAAACACAAACAAAAGAAGTACACTATGAAAAATTAAATACAATCTTGAGTATTAGGATAACAATGACAGAATAATAAAAAAGAGAAAAAGTTGGAGTCTAACTATAAAAACAAAGTTTTTTACGATGTACTTACACAAGTAGGAGTATTGGAAATACTAACAGTATTTCAATTTCCAATACTCTTACTTGTGTAAGTACATCGTAAAAAACTTTGTTTTTATAGTTATCTTTTTCTCTTTTTTATTATTCTGTCATTGTTATCCTAATACTCAAGATTGTATTTAATTTTTCATAGTGTAATTCTTTTGTTTGTGTTTTTAAAAAAATGTACGTATTAAAATTCTTGTTTTCCTCTGTTTGTAGGCCTTTGGAAAAAGATTTTAAATAAAATCGAAACGTCGGCAATGAGAGTTTGAATTGAAAGTGGAAGAAACTGACCGCATCCCGATCTATCATTTTGTAGTTGTATATCTGTCACACGGTCGAGAATTTATTAGTGTTTATAAATCCCGATCTATCATTTTTTAGTTGTATATATATATATATAAGGTATTGTTTTCTTGACTACAATTTACTATTAAAAACTTTTTCTTCTTCTTGGAGTTTGGTCAGGGTTAATATACGGAATCACCTTTTCATAAGATAACAGACAATGCAATGTTATCTTAGTTTATATTGCCATGGATTAATTGTAATATAAAAAATCTGGAGTGGCCTACACTCAACTTTACTATAAGTAACTTAATATCAAATTTTTGAGTATATAACACATAACGTCTTATTTAAGCATAACGTAAACATCTAAATGGGACATGATTATTAGTCTTTCATTCCTCAGGTAATACTGATAGTGATTGAAGGACATATCAATATATAAGCTTATTTTTGTACATCACACAGCTGGTGCAAATAATTTCATTAGTATAACTACAGCAGTAATAACATTTTTGAAAAACCAAAGTGAACATTTCTTGATACGAAATATTCTCATATAAGAGAACATGATTTTGTTCAAATAGCCAGTGGATTTCTTACATCTTTTACTTGACATCCTTCTACATTGAATATTAAAGTAAAAGTTTCAAATATTAACAGGAAAATACCCTTTTTTTCTCTGAAAAACATCATAAACAGCGAAGAAAAAAATGTTGTTTTAAGATGATTTATAATTAAAGATGTACGATAATTACGTTTATTAATCTCTAAACGAAAGATTTCAATTTTGAATTATCTTTTACAGTTTTGGTTTTTTATAGAATTATTATACTGGGAATTTTATGTCTTCTAAGTATTTAAAAAGATCATTTTCCTTCCCCTTTAGCAAATAACATATATACAATTTTTTTCTAAGTGAGTGTTATCATTTTCCTGCTGAATATTATTCCTCTTAAATCTCATATAAGTCTCATATAAATCTCATATACACTATTCAAATTGTTCCTTTATAAATATCAATTTTATCTCAGTCGATTCGCTCAAAAAATTTCTAAGTCGATGTAAACAATGAAAAAAAATATAAAAAATTCGACAAGTATAGCAGGTGATCTCTTCCTCTAAGATAAACAAACAGTTTTTATATCGTTATTGCTCTTTCCCATAAGTGAAACATCATGATTTTTTTTTTATGAATTGCTAATTTTTTGATCCATTTTTGGTCAAATTTTCATTATTTTTTAATGAGCCGTTTAGCGTCAAAAAAACATTTTCTGAAAACAGAAATCGTACTGTAACGCCCCTTTAGCGAATGTAATTTTGAAAAAAATTACTCAACTCATTCTCCACATAATTTTCTATTTATAGGCATAGTTTCATTCTTCTTCGTCAAACAGTATGGCTTGTATCGCTCTCACAAGGTTTGAGATTGAATTGTAAGTCAAAATTTGTACATTTTATTGAAAAAAAAATATTTCCTGTTGTTTTAAAATTCTGAATATATTTTTCGTTTGTTGCGATTGTAACCTCAAAGATAATGTCAAAATTTCAAAACTCTAGGGTTATTACTTTAGGAGATATAAATGTTTTTAAAAAAACGGTTTTTGGCAAAAAAAGTGACTTTCCCATCATGCATAATTCTTCCCAAACAATAGGGATCTTCGTCTTTATGGGGCCCATTTTCGTGTAAAATATCAACTTGATCCATCAAAGATTCTGGACCGTAGCGTGGTAACAAGCAATGCTAACACACTCACCCACCCACCCACCTACCCACACACACACAGACATCATCGTAAAAACTTCATAAAACGACTTCTGGGACCTCAAAACATGTAATTCCGTCAAAATCTCGAGATCGAATTTTTTCACGATCACTATACTTTACTTATAGTAAAGTAAAAAACCAGTGTTTTCAATAAATTTCGCTGGGTAGCAGCACATGCAATGACAGATAACGGTTTTGTTGGTTTGGAATTAGAAGCTAGCCTTGAGTAAGTAGGTTTTTGAATTTGTTATGATGATTGTAAAGTAGATATGACAAATGTCCATTGTTTTTTGTTAGTTTATAGCCCTGAGGATGTCTTAAAATAAAGACGAAATGTTGGCGAAAAGGTGATTCCGTATATTAACCCTGACCAAACTACAAGAAGAAGAAAAAGTATATATATATATATATATATATATATATATATATATAATCCTTTACATAATATCAGTAACCGTTATCTCATGCAGCATGTGTTCTTTTAAAAGTATCAACATATGAACCTGACATAAAATATTTGACTTACAAAATCCCATGGTTTATTACAATTTTGCAATCAATTCATCAATTAGCGATTTTTTTTTTTTTTTGTCGATTTCATTTCATTTCGGTACAAGCACGTATTATTTTCAACCAGTAGAATTATAACCACAAATGTAGTTACTGATGTGAAATTACAAAATTATATTAAATTTTTCTCTCATTATATTTTCATAGAATAAGTATGATGTTAGTTCGGTTTGCTGCTATTAATATATTTCTTTTTCGATAGTCTTCTTGTTCTTGTATCGTTCTAAAAATTAATCACAATTTTAATTCATGCATTAAAATTAGTAAACTATTTCATTTTAAATTTATTTATACAACCACGGGTGGCTACTATGCATCTGCCAAGCATCTTAAGAGGAATGACGGTTTTACCTATGTCTAATATAAAATACAAAGAAAAATGATTATGTATACCATGATAATATACGTTTAGTTCAGTTTGTGTATATTAATGTTTGAAACATTTAAATAAAATTCTGAAACAGCTACATTTTTATCTTTTTTTTTTCTAATTTAAACCTGTTCGGAACGCCAGTAAAACAGTTAATTAATATTCTTACTTTCCTGGCACGCGAGCATAAAAGATTCTCCACCATTGACCTAGTTTATGAAGAAAACGCAAATATTTTTTAATAAAGCAGTGTCCAACACAGTCTGTTGCATACACGTCACAGGATCACACTGCATGCTTTGGGGGAAACAGTACTTTTGTTTACTCAGTATCAACCACGGTGTACTAATGAATGGGACAGAGTAGACCATTGGACTGGTAGTCTAGGGTTTGATACCCACTCAGTCCCATTACCAGCGTGCTCGTCTCAGAACTGGTGGGTCCAGGGTTCAATACCCATTCAGGCCCTCGATTTATTCACGCAGGAGGTGTAAAAAAAATCTTGAGTACGTCGTGCCATTGATCTTGAGCCTATAAGATGTCACGTATTCGTTAAAGATCCCTGCTCTAAATACTCTTTAGTTAGGTAAAATTTAGGACTCCCAATATAGAATGTTCATTGTGTGGTAGCACATGGGCCAATGTTTAGCCTAAGAGTGCTTTGTTGCAGGACGTCCACTACAACCTTAGTTTATTCATTTTATTATTATGTATTTGTTTAAAAAGAGTATTCAAGATTAGCAGGGTTGTTAGTGTCATTTTTCTTCTATTGGTGATTTAAATGTTATAACATGTATAAAGAGTCAGAGTAGCTCAGTAGCAAAACTTGCCACTGAACTAGTAGTTCCAGATTTTAATATCTACATTTGGATTTATTCACGAGGAAGGTGAAAAAATCTGAGCACGTCATCCCTCCAAGAGGACGTTAAGCTGTTGGTCCCAAGCCTGTTCGATGTTAGTTACTTATTGACTGTTATGTCAATTATAAGTATACATTTCATTAGCGCGTTTCAATTTTTACTTTACTATAAGTAAAGTATAGTGATCGTGAAAAAATTCGATCTCGAGATTTTGACGGAATTACATGTTTTGAGGTCCCAGAAGTCGTTTTACGAAGTTTTTACGATGATGTCTGTGTGTGTGTGGGTGGGTGGGTGGGTGGGTGGGTGCGTGGGTGACTGTGTTAGCATTGCTTGTTACCACGCTACGGTCCAGAATCTTTGATGGATCAAGTTGATATTTTACACAAAAATGGGCCCCATTTAGACGAAGATCCCTATTGTTTGGGAAGAATTATGCATGATGGGAAAGTCACTTTTTTTGCCAAAAACCGTTTTTTTTAAAACATTTATTTCTCCTAAACTGATAACCCTACAGTTTTAAAATTTTGACATTATCTTTGAGGTTACAAATAGAACAAACGAAAGATATATTCAGAATTTTAAAACAACAGGAAATATTTTTTTTTCAATAAAATGTACAAATTTTGACTTTAATTCAATCTCAAACCTTGTGAGAGCGATACAAGCTATACTGTTTGACGGACAAGAATGAAACTATGCCTATAAATAGAACATTATGTGTAGAATGAGTTGAGATATTTTGTTTCAAAATTACATTCGCTAATCGGGCGTTACAGTACGATTTGTGTTTTCAGAAAATGATTTTTTGACGCTAAACGGCTCGTTAAAAAATAATGAATATTTGACCAAAAATGGAACAAAAAATTAGCAATTCACAAAAAAAAATTCATGAAGTTTCAATTACGGGAAAGAGCAATAACGATATAAAAACTGTTTGTTTATTCTAGACTAAGAGATCACCTGCTATACTTGTCGAATTTTTTGTATTTTTTTACATTGTTTACATTGACTTAGAAATTTTTTGAGCGAATCCACTGAGATAAAATTGATGTTTCTAATGGAAAAATGAAAATATATTATTGACTTATAAGAGATGTAAGAGGAATAATATTGTGCAGGTAAATGATAACACTCATTAAAAAAAAATTCGTATATATGTTATTTGACAAAGGGGAAGGAAAATGATCTTATTAAATACTAAGAAGCCATAAAATTCCCAGTATAATAATTCTGTTAAAAACCAAAAATGTAAAAGATAATTCAAAATATAAATCTTTCGTTTAGATATTAATAACTGTAATTATCGTACATCTTTAATTAACAAATCACCTTAAAACAACATTTTCTTCGCTGTTTAAGAAGTTTTTCAGAGAAAAAAAGAGTATTTTACTGTTTCAAATTTGAAAATTTTACATTAATATTCAATGTAGAAGGATGTCAAGTAAACGATGTAAGAAATCTACTGGCTATTTGAACAATAGCCATGTTCTCTTGTAGGATACTATTTCGTTTCAAGAAATGTTCACTTTGGTTTTTCAAAAATGTTATTACTGCTGTAGTTATACTAATGAAATTATTTGCAAATAATAAATTATTTGTGATGTAAAAATAAGCTTATAAATTGATATGTCCTTCAATCACTATCTGTACTACCTCAGGAATGACAGGCTAATAATTATATCCCATTTAGATGTTTACGTTATGCTTAAATGAGACGTTATGTTTTATATACTCAAGAAATTTGACATTAAGTTACTTATAGTAAAGTAGAGTGTAGGCCACTCCAGATTTTTTCTATACAAAAACAAAACAATGGCCAACCATCGGCTGCAGTATTGTCTTCACTATTTTTAGTTATAATTAGCCGGTGTTAGGTCAATTTTAGTTGCAGTAATTTTTATTTCATCTACCATAAATATAAGAAGAACAGGAAAAAGGTCAACAAAAATATGATGTTTTGCGAAAAGAATTACTGCTGTTCTCGTCTTTTATGATTTTATTGGAGGCATTACAATACATTACCAAATATTAAAAATAATGTATGGATGAATTGTGAGATAATAATTATATATAAATAAAGAACTAAATAAATATCTATAAATAATTTAAAAATATTATTTAATTATTTTATGATATAGAAATAATTATTTATATATAAATTACATAAATATAATGTGTTGGAACATTTTTAAGGAATACAATAACAATGCTGGGATCATTTAACTCGGAGCGAAGAGACGTCTCTTATTTCTCCAGGATTATAAAACAAATATATGATTTAACAAATTTTATTTCAGGGCTGCACATTGAAAATTAGAAATAAAACAAACCATTCCTCATGACATTTTTTAGTGTTGTTAAAAAAGTTATAATATTATCCTAATATAATAACAAATGTCTAGAAACTATTGGAATTTCGTGGCGAATTTCTAATGAGAATTTGAAATTAAAAACACTCATCTAGGTCATAAGTTAAGCATATTAAAGAACATTTGTTTGAAATGTATTTTATAAAACAATGTATGTGTTTAGATTGTTATGCATTCAAGGAAAAATGGTATATATCTTAAAAATCAGTTTTATATATTGGATTTGCAGTATACTGTAAAAATAACACTGTCAAAGACTTATCAATCTATTTTAAATAACTTTCATCAATTTTCAAGTTTATCTGGTATGGGATTATGTTAATGTTTGTTTTCTGTTTTATACGATAAAATCTGTTCAGTTCTCTTAAATTTTCATGGGTTTCGTGATGTTGCCTTATATCAGTCTAAAAATACAGTATTAAACAAATGATTAAATTGGGTAACAATGTTATTAAAAACACTAGGATGAGAAGAAGGGGCATTGTTCAGTTGTGCAACACTTGGCTTGGGGCTTCCTTTAAGAATGACGATGACCGCCTTGGCAACTCTCTTAGCCAATTTCTGTCGTCCAACTGTGATTTTTTTTTAACAACAGTCGTCACAGTTTCTGGTAAGTAACATCTGATTCAACCCCCCTCCCCCCCCCCACCAAAGTTATACGCAGTACAAAAAAACTTGAATTTAAGTTTTACGTAATGTTATTGTTAGTACCTCAGCCATTGCTAGTAAAGAATTAAAGTAGAATGAAACGTCCATCCATTCATTCTCTTCCTCATTCGAATGGTTTCGTATCTTGTCCTTCAGCCTGAGTGAAACTCACTGTCATCTCTAATTCAATCGGTATCCTATCGCGTTCTTCTGTAAGATGGAAACTCAATATCCTCCCTCATTCCATTGGTTTTGTATTTTGTTCTTCTGCCAGAGTGAGTTCCCTTCTTAATTCGACCCGTTTCATATCTTATCCTTCAGCCTGAGTGAAACTCAATATCCTCCCTCATTCCATTGGTTTCGTATTTTGTTCTTCTGCCAGAGTGAGTTCCCTTCTTAATTCGACCCGTTTCATATCTTATCCTTCAGCCTGAGTGAAACTCAGTATCCTCCCTCATTCCATTGGTTTCGTATTTTGTTCTTCTGCCAGAGTGAGTTCCCTTCTTAATTCGACCCGTTTCATATCTTATCGTTCAGCCTGAGTGAAACTCAGTATCCTCCCTCATTCCATTGGTTTCGTATTTTGTTCTTCTGCCAGAGTGAGTTCCCTTCTTAATTCGACCCGTTTCATATCTTATCCTTCAGCCTGAGTGAAACTCAGTATCCTCCCTCATTCGATCGGTATTGTATCGCGTTCTTCTGTCAGAGGGAAACTCAGTATCCTCCCTCATTTGATCGGTATCGTATCACGTTTTTCTGTCAGAAGGAAACTCAGTATTCTCCTTCATATCTTGTTCATCTGCCAGAGTGAATCTCACTTCCCTTCGAATGAGGAACTGAATTTACCAACAAGTTGTTTTATTTTTCTTTGATTGTTACAAACAAACTCTCAAATTATAACATTACCAATATTATGTTAAACATAAATACATATTTTTGATGAATGTTTAAAGTTAACACATGTTAAGAAGAAACTATAAATCCAGTTTTCACAATTTATGTTTGAAATTTAGATTTCAATAATCATTTGATTTCATAAAATAATAGTTTTAAAAATGCAACTGACATATTTCTCACAAAAGAAAAGCTATTGGATGGAAGCTGACCAAATGATGAACATATACTCGCTTAGCTTGGTTAGCTCAGTGGCAACATGCCTGTCACTGAACTGGTAGGTCCGGGGTTCAGTAACCACTCTGGCTCTCGATTTATTCAACGGGAGGTGAATACATCTGAGAAGTCCCTCAGAGAGGACGTTAAGATATAGGTCCCGAGACTGTACGACGCCAGGTACTCGTTAAAAATGCCTACTCTAAATAAACTTAAGTCAAGTCAAATTTAAGACTCTTAATATAGAATCAATCTTCTTTTTGCGGTATCACAAAGGGTTCAGCCTATGTGCGTTCTCTTGTAGGACTGCCACGCAAGCTAAACTATCCTAGGGTTATAGTAAACATTCGAATCTACAATGTTCAGTATTAACTCAAGCACAATATCTACTCATATTAATTAACCTAATGATAATTAAAAAAATTAATTTAATTATTTTAAATTAATAATTTATATATCGTTTTTATATGTTGTAATTTTTTTCTGAGGGTTGAGTTTTAATGATTTGAAACTAGTCCTTTTGCCGACGTTTCGACATTAATTTATGTCATCTTCAGGGCTTGGAAATCTGTTTCTGTTGCAGCATACTTTAATTTACTCTGTTACATGATTCGTTTTTATATACAGTGGAACCTCTACATACGAGCTACTCTACTTACGAGAAACTCGAGATACGAGAGGTCTTTAGAGCAAAAATCTTGCTCTACATACGAGAGAAGATCCAAGTTACGAGAATTTCCAGATGGTTCCGCTAGGAACCTACTAGTCGGACTAGGAACCTATGTAGCTACTAGTCGTGCTACAGCTCTTTTTAATGACACTTGCCTTACACATTTCCGTAACATTTTGAAAGGGAGGCAGAGACAAACCTCCTTGGATAAGTTTTTCTTCAAAAGCGAAGAAAAGTAAAAACTGATACAGTAATGTTAAAAAGCAAAAACAAGCAGAAAAAAGTGCATAAATAAATTATTGCCGTAAAAAAATTTAGTTTTTCATAGAGTTAACTTTAATTTTAAGTGGAAGTGCTCATAATAAATGCTCATAATAAACTCGCATTTTATTTCGTTAATATCATCTTATTTATCTTATTACTGTATTTTTATGTTCAGTCACTATTTGAATGTGTTTTTAGTAATCAGGAAGATGTGTTCATAGTTATTTTGGGTTAACTTGAATGATTTTGGGAGCCCGGGAACAAATTAATTGGTTTTCAGTTATTTCTTATGGGAAAAATTCGCTCTAGATACGAGAAATTCTAGATATGAGCACGATCCGGGAACGAATAAATCTCGTATGTAGAGGTTCCACTGTAAATCTAAAATGAAATATGTTCCTCAATGTCATGAGTTTGACTAATACTGTTGTAGTCAGATATAAGGGATTGGATCCCTAAATTCTTCAGTTACCATTGGCCTATAAGTGAGAACCACAACACTGTATTAAACAAGCCAAGCCAGTTAATAGTGTTTCTGCATTGTCTCTCATTAGGACGACCAGGATGTCAAATTATGACAAATCGGAAAAAAACATAAGATGCAAAATCACTACTAAAAATTTTGACTCAAAGAGTGAAGTAATTTTTCAATATTAAACAATTTATTAATAGTAATTAAACTAAATTGTTAATATCGTCAGTATCCACCTCTGAAGTATCATGCATTGTACACCTTTGTTTAATTTTAGACCCAACCCGTCTTCAATAGTTATATCCGAAACCAAAATAAGAACCCATCAAAAAAGAAACTACACGTTGTAACAGTTTAATTTCCCCCTAGGGATATTTTGTTGTCAGTTAAGAAGGAAAAATTGGCTGTGGACTCTATTCAAAACTTATAAATAGTATTCAGTATTCTTGAATTATGTTGTAATCCTTATAAATACGATTTCTTAGAATGTATTTTATAAAAGTTTTATAACTTTTAAAAAAAAATTTTTTTTTATTCAATCATAATAAATGAAAATAGAATTAATTATATAATGACTATTTTAAACATAATAATAATAATAATGTTTACTGTTATATTTTCCTATGTAATGGTATTAACTAAAACCGTAGATTTGCGGTCACTTCATGTACTCAAGTATGATGAAGTAAGATAGACTTCATTTTTAGAAATTTTCTATGTTTAGCTCTTTATTTGATGTTTAGGAAAGCGGTTCTGGTTAAAGCGAATCTTTTAAGTTTATATCAGATTCAATAAATCTGTGATGCTCATAATTCATTTTTAAGAGATAACAAGAAGCTTAAAACTCGGCCGGAAGAGTATTAAACCATGGATCACCAGTCCAGAAGAGAGCTCGTAAGCCACTCTGGCCTCTACGAGAATAGCAATAGATATAATAGCATTATAAAGACCAACCTTTTGGGTGTTTTAAATCTTACTACAAATGAAATATTAAAAAGACGAAAAAATTGATTTTAATATTTTACGAAGTCCCTCTTTGACCCATTTCTGATTTTTTTTTTAATGTCTGGTAGATCAGTGTTTCTGCAATTTTGCGGCTTAACTCACTCTAATGAAATTTGACAGATATTTGAATGGAACGATTAAAATTTCATTAATTTTAAAATATTATAAAAACCTATAAATTCTTATAATATTTCATATAACCTTTATATAATATAAATGACCTTTAAGCTACATATATATATATTATATATACTTCGAATAAAATGAAAGGTCCGTGTGGACAATAAACACTTTAACACATAGAAAAGAACACAGAAAGACACTACAGAACTCACTTCGATATTTCGACATCCGTCGTCATCGGGAAGAAGTGCGAAGTACTCGCGTTGAGAAGCAAACTGCAGTTTGCCTCTCAACGCGGTACTTCGCACTTCTTCCCGATGACAACGGATGTCGAAATATCGAAGTGAGTTCTGTAGTGTCTTTCTGTGTTCTTTTCTATGTGTTAAAGTTATATATATATATATATATATATATAATATATGCATTAAGCAAATATTGTTTAAAAAGCACTAAGGCTTCTGCTTTGACAATTTTTTTAGAAAATTTTTTTTTTGCTTTATTATCTTCTTAAAGGTAACTGGTAGCTCAAAAATTAATCTACCTACGGACATAGAGAACACATTTGTACCATTCCAAACATTAACAAGAATAGGAAAAGAAACCTATAAACAGGTTTCTTCAACAAAACAAACTGTATTAAAAACTAATGAAACACAAGCTTTCTATCACCTTGGTCATCTTCAGGTAAACAATTAAACTATACAATAATTAGATTGAGTTAAACAAATTGAATTACATTTGTTTAAAAAATGTGCTACCAGTTCATACCAATATTATAAATTTCATAATGGCCTCAAACCGTTGCTTCGCAAGTGTGCTTGGTTAGTTCTCTACTCTCCTGATGACGGTTCAACCAAAAATTGGAGACTTAAGTGTGTTCCTCCCTTTACTCTGTATCTATAGTTTACTGTGAAACGTTTGTTGTCCTTTGTGCATCGTTTTCCTCTTGATAATATTATAAATTTCATATTTAAGATTGATTTGTTTACCGTAATTCTATTAAACTCTCTACTCTTTGAACTACACGGTTTAACAGAACTATATCATATTTAAAAATTAGGATAATCATCAATAACCAATAAAACTCATTTTTAATTGAAGATAAATTAGTGAAAAATTACACAAGTATTACATAACTTAAAATATAATGTACTAAGTTATAAATAAAAAATTAACATTTTAATACTACCTATTCAATAAAATATAATTAAAGGTTTAAATAGAATTAAGTGTTAATCAATAACTTCATATTTACATATCATGTTTTTATAAGCTCTTTGAAATTTCAGTGAAAACAAATTGATAAAATATTGGAAACCTAACACTTTTCTAATTTCATAAACGAATTAATCAGGATCGGATTCCATCCGTTATTATACTGACTCCGTTTTAATTATTAACAATATTACTAAATCATTTTTCTCCTTATCTAGTAGTAGTTTCTTGTCTTCTTTTTTTAGTGTTGTAACAATGACTGCATTTTCCATTTTCGTAATAATTTTCGTAATAAATAAGACATAATATGTCTTATAGATTTTTAATTATTTGTGTCGATTAATTTATTGTTTTTTTTTTTAAATTTTTATATTTATTAAGGGGCCAGGTTAGCTCAGTGGTTAACGTACTTGCGTCTGGGCTGGTAGTTCGGGGTTCAATCCCCACCTGGCCCTCGATTTATTCACACGGGAGGTGAATAAATCTGGGTACGTCGTCTCTCGGCGAGGACATTAAACCGTCAATCCCGAGCCTGTACGATGTCATGTACTCGTTAAAGAACTCTACTCGAAATGTACTTGAGTTATGGAAAATTTAAGATTACCAATGTAGAATCTGTAGAATCACCGACCGAACGGCTGATGTTATCACCCACTAGGGGATCGGTTTAAACAATAACAAAATAAATAAATAATCATAAGTTTTTCTTATAAACTCCTTTCACAATTAACCATGGTCATGGACCAGTAGTCCTCTAAGAATATTTCTATATAGCTAAAACGAATATTTCGATGCACATTATTGCACATCGTAATTAGCAGTTCCAAACCAGAGACCCACTACTGCTACATTTTTATCCTGCAGTTTTTGTTAAGGTCAGTTAACATTGTTAAGAATGGGGACATCAGTTTGTGGTCGTTTGCTCTTGAGGCTTACATACTCGTAGTCTGCTACAATGTGTCACAAATGGGAGTCCACCTATTCTAGTTAACACCTTAGTTTAATTATCGGTACAAAGTTATAAACACATCTAAATACATAAAAAAAAGATAGTCTCTCTATATAGTATGTAAAATATACGCGCATGTAGACAATTAAACATATACCACACCAATCTGTGCAAGGAAGTCATGCAATCTCCCAGGGACCTTTGTCTCTCGTCGACAATGCCTCAATCAAATGTAATTTTGCACCGATATGGTCAATTAAAGAATTTTGACATGATTTAGTTGACAATTTGCCGTTCAAGTAACAAGTAATAATAATAAAACCTTCTGACATAAACATATTAACAACCGTTATTTGAATGAATGTTAACCTTTTTTTTTTTTAAATGAATAAATTATACAAATTTTTCAAACCAATAATGCTTAAATTTCATTAATGAATTTACCATACATAAAATCATAAATGGAAATAAATGTATTTTACTTGTGCAACGCTGATGAAACCGGTGTTGCACGGAAACAATTTAATTCTAACTCTAATAATAAATTACATACAACGAAAAAAATTTAAATTTTCTATGGTTACGATACATTTAAGTTTTTTTCCAGATAAAGGAAATTAATTCCGAATGTAAATTATAGATTACGCAAAAAAGGATGTAATGTAAAACTTATTACAGATTTTCACATATATTTTTTATTTCAAAATTAAAACGAAGATAGAGAAAGTAGTTTATCATCAAAATCAAAATTACATAATTAACTTTCTCGAGGAAATTTAAATAATTTTCAGTTATAAAATATCTTTTAACTTCTTCCAGCAATGGAAAGAGAAACATTAAGTTCATAAGTATGTAAGAGAACATATACATACACACAGGCACTGAGTTGTGCATATATAAATATATAAAAAGATTCCATATAAACACGTGAAATAACAATCAATGATCAAACCACAATATGATATGGGAAAACAATACTAAGATCTTTCAACCGTAACAAGCGATCTTCGTCAGAGTCAAAAACCCAACTGTTGTTGGGTTCAACAACAGTTTTTGGACAGTTGTTGGGTTTTTGACTCTGACGAAGACCGCTTGTTACGGTTGAAAGAATCTTAGTCTTGTTTTCCCATTTCATATTGTAGTTTGATCATATAAATATATATATATATATATGTACACATATGGAGATGGTAGGGTCTCCAACCGTCGCTTCGCAAGTTCTTTTGCTGTCCCTATCTCTTCTCTCCTGATAACGATGAAACCGAAAATTAGAGACTTTAAGTCTGTTTTTCTATTTACTGTGTATTTATAGTTTACCTTGAAATATATATATAAAGTCAATTTAAGTGAATAGATTTTTGAACATTGGTGAACTCTAAGCTCGTTATAAACCCTATTTCATCGAAGCTCTTTGGTGAGAATTGTCTAAATATGGGCGGTAGATCTCAAAAAAGGACCCTGATCAAAATCAAAATACCGTAGTTAGTTCCCCCGAAAAAAGTTATATAAGATTCATATGTCTGTTTATATCTAAATGTCTTCAGTTTTATTTCTATAGCAGACTTCTATATGTATTTTATATATATACAGATTAATTCAACCCAGTAAATTATGTTAAATCAAAAACCTACAATATTCATTGGAATGTACAGTTTTTAGGATTTGTTTATTATTATAAATTAGAACAAAAATATTCTGAAATAAAGTGTTTTTAATAAATGAAACTTACCTGATTCAGGTCCTAAAATTGAATGCAAATTAGAAGATTCACGTTTATGCGGCTTTGGTTGTCACTTGTAGTAGACACTGTGACGTCAGGGAGGGCGAAGAGCTATATAAAGAGTACTATCGATGCTGGCTCCGTCTATCGCTTGAACTTGTAAGTAACGGCTTTTTGTAAACAAGGTCAACTATCACAACAAAACAGATATATGACCAACCTAAATAAAACTGACCGGGAAGTTTGTTGACTAACAAGTGAGAAGCTGAGAGGAAATGCCTATTTTTAATCTATTATGAAAGTAAATTACACAAGTGTCTACTGTATGCACAAGACATATATCCGTAATACTCATTTTAATTTAATTTGATTTGTCTTGAAATCCGTTCAATTTATCCACAAGACCGATATATCAACGTAATACTACATTTATAATTTAATTTGATTTGTCTTGAAATCCGTTCAATTTATCCACAAAAACCGAGGACTAACAACAAACTACATTTAACAACATGATGAGAAGAAATCTAAACCTTTAGAAATACCTTTTTCCATGGAAATCTTAGTTGAGACCTTTTTCCATGGAAATCCTAGTTGAGACCTTTTTCCATGGAAATACTAGTTGAGAAATCAGATATTATGTCCCAATGTAATATGCAACAAAAATTAACTCATTGGTATAACCGCAGGGTTAAGGTAGTAATGGAGTGATTATGCGCCTCTAATGGCCTCTAGCACTCAACTCCGACTTTCGGCCATCTCGTGGTTACTCTGTTTACCTGCTATATGTAGGACAAACGAAAGAGGGGGAGAATGTGACCAGGGTCTGACCACCTTCGTTTCACAATCCTTCCAACTTCCCAAATCCTTTCCTCTTATCCCAGCCCCAATCTAAGGCGTTATGCGATCCGTGTCGAAGGATGGATGATGTAGGGATTACTGTATTACGAACGGAGCATCAAGGATACCAGGCGATCCACTTGAGTAAATAGCCTTACTCCGGTATGCGGTGCTCTACCGGAGAGGACAAAATACCACTCACAGAGCTTCAGGGATATTCCCCTATATGATATTATGGAGAAAGAAATCCGGAGACTATCCTTTGGAAGCGCAGTGGGTCCAAAAGCGCTCACATGTGGGAGCCAACCGCCCCCACAAGTGCACCTAAGGACCCGAAGAAAGAGAAAGGAAGTCACTTTCTCCCGAAACGTAGAGAGCTGAATGGGTATTATCAATGATGGTTTGTGCAGATTCTGCAAAGAAGAGGAAAAACTACCGTTGCACCTGCTGGATGACTGTCAGACAACTTTTCTGCACAGAGGTAGGTGCTTCCGGGCACTCAACAAAACCATAGAAAAACTTTTACCACTGGACCCAGCAAATGTGCTGAGCTTCTTGGAGGCGTTGAAGCTAACTGCTGGAGTACTTTAGTACAGAATGGGGGAAGTACAATAGGTTTTATGACGTAGTGCTATTGTCACGCTCAAATAATAGTAATAATGATAACCGCAAGGTCTGGAGAAGTCTCAATTCAAATTTGAAGACCTTGAAACAACCTCTGTGGTACTAACAATAATAACATCATGATATTAATTTTTTTAAAAAAAAATTGAAAGAAAGTCCATTTATTATTCATTATCATTTTTGATATTTGTTTGTATGTCCAAAAATATATTTATCAAACGATTACAAGAAAAGAACACGTAAAAACAACAAAAACTCACTTTCATATTTCGACTTCTTCTCCAGATGACGATGAGGTCGAAATATTGAAGTGAATTGTGTGTTGTTTCTATGTATTCTTTTCTTGTAATCGTTTGATGTGTTGTTCTAAAGTACAGTTTCATTTTCCAAATATAGATTTATTTATTAAACTATACCAATACTGGTTTAAGGAAGCAGTTTAAACAGTAAATAAAGAAAAAGACCAATGCAGGGTTAAGTGAACACTTGACATCACTTGACTTTTATTGAAGACAGTTGTTTGCTTTACTTTGAAAAGTGGATTACTGATGGCTGGAGATTGGAATCTTAGCCTTGAAAAAGATTTTTCCAAAGAAAAAGGCTTAATATAAAGCTTTTTGTCGATGAAAATAATATATTTGCACACAGTTTTGTATTTAGATGACCTGCTTATGGTGACAAGTTAGAAACAGGAATCTATTGATAGTGTGCGAAACGGATTGTTTTGATCATAAAACTATTTTGTGGAACTTTTTTCTTTAATTCCCTAGTAATGAATAGAATTAAGTGTCGACTTCCAATCTTCAAAGATCCCTACTCCAATAAACTTGCCTGAGATAAAAACTATCTGAGAGGTGGATTTTGATAATAACTTGGTATCAAAATGTTGATCTGATTCAATATTTTCATGCTCCATATTTCATATAGAGTGTAAATAAAAGTAATAAATACTGACTTGGTTCATTTAAATAGTTATCTACAAAATAATGAATTGAAATTTTTTTTAACCTAAATTGTTATTCATTATGATATGTTCAAGAGAAAGAGGGTATTATTTTTTGAAATGAGGAAGTGAATTGTTGGGAAATACTCGTTGAAATGTTTGCCAAATCGTTACCTTTGCCAGAATAGAGATCATTGAACCTTCAACTAACTTTCTTTAGCAATGATTACATTACATATTAATATAGAACTAGCAGTTGCTAAACATAACATTATTTCTATAAGAGATTGGAACAATGGCAAAAAGATTTGCGCGTCAGTTAACTTAAACGTAGATGGTCAAACAAAAAAAATGTTATAGCATAAACAGTATGAGGATTACAACGCGCATATTACGCATTTCAAGTTTATTATTAACTAACCCTATTCGCGTGGTTGTTTTAATTTGCCATCCAACTTCGTAAAAAGTTTTCATTTTACCATTTAATCTTTAGAGGACAGCAATTACTTGGTTATTAGTATATATAGTTATATTATAACTAATACTATTAGTTATTATTATAACTATTATAATTAATATTATTATAATTATAACTAATACAAGATAACACAATCTCTTTCAGACCATGGTGGAACTAAATCCTACCTCAATAGGTGGGATTTAGTTCCATTGATTAGTTCCCATTGACAATGGGACAATTTATCCCATTGTCAATATCATTGACAATGGGACTTGGGACTATATACTGATCAGCTGCCAAATTCTGCAGCCAAATTCCTTTTAAAAATAAGAATTCATAAATCCAATCCATCCATTTTATTCTTATTTTGTGTTTGTTCCAGTAGCACTCTACTGTTTGTGTATGAACGCCTTTGAGCAAATGAAGAAAAGCACTCCCATTTTTGGGCAAGTACAGTAAGATCTGACTTTGGGGGTCCATCTTTACCATCAAATCAATTTTTTAAGTTAGTTTAACTTATTTGTTTAGGTATTATAAGAAAGCAATTAAATAATGGATATCATGAACGGTAAAATTATAGAACTCAAACCTTATTTTATTTCAAACTTACATTCGTTTCGATACTAAAAAGTATGCAATTGTCTGTAATTAATGAGGCTTTAGAAAGGAATTAGAATACGTATTATAATTTATACAGAATATTCAAAATGAAGAAGTTTTAACAAAGAAAGAAACAATTTCAAACTAAAAGTCCGGAACTTCTTCATGAATGAAAGGGACTAGAACTGTGACAAGGGTCTCCTTTCATCATCCTGAAAGTATTGCCAAAATTTAGTTATAAGTAATTATTCTGGTACTTTAGGTTGTTACTTTATGATTAACCTATTTAATTATATATATTAAAATATAACTAAACACGATATACTACAATCGTTTAGCAGGTAACTAAATCCTGGAACCTCATAGGTGGGATTTCAGTTCCATTTCGACTTAGTTCCCATGACAATCGGAAATTTACCATTACAATATCATTTCAATGTACTTGTGACTATAACATGTTCATCAAACTTCTGAGCTGATTCTTAAATAAAATTCATAAATCAACCATTTATTCTTATTTGTGTTTGTTCCAGGTACATTATTTTATGAACGCCTTTAGCAAATGTTCGTCTTATTCAAAGCACTCACTTTTGGGCTATCAAAGTATAAGAACCAGCTTTAGAAGTACAATAACATTTCACTGTATCTTTGAGTTCCTAATTTACAAATCGAAAAAATATCTTATTAATTGGTTATGTTTATAGCAATAGATTTAGGGTTACTTAATAAGATACAGAATTGACAATGGATAAGTACATATATTGAACGCGACAAATTACTCAGAAGTACAGTAAAATATTTGATTTCAAAGTAATACAGTTACGGTTTCAAATAACTAAAATATTTCAAGAATTCTTAATTAATGTAGATTTAAAAGAATATAGAATAAAACCAGCTTTCAATAAATTTCACGATGAAATAGATCAAATCGAAGATAAACAACATAAAGAAAGGGATAAACAAACTAAATATTTCACCTGAACAACGGTCTTCGTAGAAAAGAACAAAAGCAAAACGTGTAGACCAAATCCTTTGGTTTTTGACTCATGACGAATTGACCGCTTGTATATGTTAGATATAAGTATCATTAGTTACTCTGTTTTCCATTACTCTTATTGATGGTTTGAATCATTTATATATTATATATATATAATATAATATAATATTAATATATATATATATAGTTCAATATAGACAAAGAAACATAGAGAAATAAAAAGAACACACTTACAGTCTCCAACCGTCTCTGAACCAGTGCGCTTGGTTTCCCTCTCTTATCTCTCCTGAAGACGGTTCAAACCGAAAATTAGAGACTGTAAGTGTGTTCTTTTGATTTCTCTATGTTTCTTTGTCTATATTGAACTATTTTTGTCCGTTTTGGATCGTATTTCCAACGAAAAAGTATATTATATATATATATATTAAAATCACTGAGTGAGAACACACAGAAGAAAACAAGAAAATCACTACATTTTCATCATCAGTCGTCATTAGGAGGATGATGCAACTGCTCGAAATACAAGGAAAGATTCTTGGCTTGTCTTTCTAGCATCGTAGCAGTGTTTTGAGTTTTCTTTTGGTATTTTATAGAAAAATCTGTATCAATTATCGACTTTAACATTTCATTTATACTAAACGGGATAGAATTACTAAAAACTAACGTAAAAAGGAATAATTTTAATTTTGTTAATTATAAGACATATCTTAAACATGTTATATCTAAAATAACTGTAAAAGTTAATAGCTCAGATTTAACTAATAGTTACTTAGTTAAAATAATATTATTCATTCTGAAACCTAAAGCAAATTAATTTATATGCATGTGATTGGAAGAGCAATTAAAAGGCTTTATTTTCAATGGGGCTACATTCTTTCCCGAGGTGGCATCAAAACTTGGCAAGTCCGATGGGTTGTTTGAACATCTTCCATTAATTTATCTTTTACACAATTGCCTGTATTCATTATAGTTGTAAATCTTCAGGCTTTCTTTTCCTCATAGAATATCTTCCTTGAACCGTCCTAATTAACAATAAAAGCATTTTAATTGTTTTTATGCTATCTAGTATAAATTTTTGAAACTTAAAACAAAATAGTTTGATGATTTGAATATTTACAGAAAAGAAATATGATTTGAAATAAAATATCTGCAAACTGCTTAAGTACTCACTAGTATTTAGGTTCGGTTAGGTTAAGTTGCAGTGGCAATCCAACAAGGGAACAGACATATGCTGAACTTTGGCTCTTTGTGATATCATGGAATAAAGATTGATTCCACATTGAGAGTTATAAATTTGGCCTAACGCAAGAGTATTTAAGCGTAGGGATCTTTAACGAGTACCTGACATCGTACAGGCTCGGTTCCTGTTATGATTTATTATGTCCCCAGCCTCTCGGCCTTTACATGATAAAGCAGAATAGGTTAACGTGGAGCCCTTTCGCCACGTCAGGAGAAACCAACCGTCCTCTAACGAATGATACAGGACGAAACGGTCCTCATGAGGTGCCCAAGGTGGACCTTGCGGAGGCAGGCTTCCACGACCCTACATCAACGAAAGCTTTAATGCTTATGCCAGTTAGTCTCTAAAAGACTGAGGGTACTTGATGAAAGGGATCAAGGATTACAGGGGAAAAATTAAATGGGAAAATACAAGGGTTACAGTTAATAGCGAGTTGAGAGATAGCAAAAATTAGGTAAGTTAGGGAAAGAGTCGGAGGTAGCAAGGGAATGTACAGAGAGAAAGTAGGAGAAGCATCCAGAGGGTAACACGCCGCGGCAGACTCTTGCCCGCTACAAACCACCACAGCTAGCCACGTCCGAATAAATCATATACCCGTTAATCTCTAGAGAGACTGTCGGTTACTTGATGAAAGAAATCATCAAAGATTCAAGGGGAAAAATAAAATGGAAAAATACAAGGGTAACAGTTAATTAAGAGTGAGAGATAGCAAATAATAGGAAATACAGGAAAGAGTCAGAGATTACATGAGAAGATACCCAGATAAGGACGGAGAAACATTCCGACGGTAACACCCCGCGACTGTCTGGGCAAACCCATACCCACCACAAACCAGCCACAACAGTCCCACCCGAATACATGTGACCAATAGTCTCTGAGAGACTGATAGTTTCGCCAGGATAGAAAAAAGTCTTAAAAAAGACAAGCACAAAGCTGGAAGAAGAAAAGATGCCTTGCAACCACGCCCCGAGACCAGTGCGCGACTGAGTGGGTTTGCCACTAGTGGACACCAGCCCAGACAGGGACCCCAAGGTAGCAGCTAAAGCCACTGTTGTGCCCGCAGCGAATGATACCTGTTACCTACAAGGGCGGACGGTCCCCTGACCAGCGCGCAGACAGGCAGACTTGCTAACCCCGGACGCCAGAACAGGCAAGCACCCCGCCCAGGTTGTACCTTTCTTAGTTCATGTCATTATCCAGGCATGTTAAGCCCCCCCCCACCACGACAAGGTGAAGGCACGTCGGAGGGCACAGGCTCGGTACCGACGGCTTAACGTCCTCTCCGAGGGACGACGTGCTCAGATTTACTCATCTCCAGGGTGAATAAATCGAGGGCCAGAATGGGTTTGAACCCCGGACCCACCAGTTCTGAGGCGAGCACGTTGGCACTGGGCTAACCCACCTCGTCCCTCCCATTCATTTACTTTTTTTTACGTTCGGATTTTATTTAAAACCTTTTTCATAGCCCTACTAAACAATGGAAACAGTAAATAAAACAATCATTCAAAAATCCAACATACATAAAAAGCTACGAATAAGAACATACAATAGAAATTTTGACAATAGGTTAGTGAGAAAACTTACAGAAGTGTACAATTTTGAAACAAATTCCAAACTATATAAAATTTTTTGAAACAAATATATGAACAAAATATAAAATACTATTCTGCATATAATTGTGTCATAAATATACAATATTTACTATATGTTCATTACAAGAGTTTAATCATATTTCTCCTGTACCCCAACTATTATTTACGCAATTATTTTTTCTACCATTGGCTAAATAAAAATTAAAATATGAAATGATATGTTATCATAGTTATTGTTATCATAGTAAAGAGATATTGCTTTTTTTAGTGTTAAATAGAAACACAATTACTATTTTCTATATCAAGTAAGGTTTTAATGATTATAGAGACAGAGAAATTTTAAAATAGATCAT
The DNA here is from genome assembly GCA_026182355.1 of Hermatobates lingyangjiaoensis. Taxonomy (NCBI): domain Eukaryota; kingdom Metazoa; phylum Arthropoda; class Insecta; order Hemiptera; family Hermatobatidae; genus Hermatobates; species Hermatobates lingyangjiaoensis. The sequence goes on from JAPFBL010000090.1 coordinate 197,399, forward strand.
AGAAATTTGACTTCCGTGATGGAAGATAGATTGCAAAACGAGAGACAGACAAGGGCATGTTATTCTTGGTTCAAGAGGCAAGCACAATTATCCCTGCGGTTATTCCTCCGTCTTTGCCGAGTTCATTGTCAGCAAAGAACTGAAATACCTTCAAGATAATTGATTCAACTTATCTCATCTTCATGGCCATACTTTTTGTGTGATAAAGATAATCATGAAACATGTTTTATAAAGGTAAAATACTTCAACTAATGAGGATCATTAAATATATTATTGATAACTATTTTTGTCCCTTTATTTGCTGCAAAAAAGTAACTGATTTTTTAAAAAATAAATTTATTAAACTCATAAATTTTAACACCGCAGATAAGTGTTTATGTTGTATATATTTTTTATATATTTGGGAGAAAAATGAGGAAGTGATTCTCAGATAATTATTTTACTCTATTGTATTAAAAATACCTATTACAAATTTAAGATCAACAAACCTATCAGACTGTTATTTAAAAGAACATCATTTGTTCATAATGAACACGTGAAATAACAATAAGTTTAAGAAGAAATGAGAAAAAAAAACTAAGATCTTTCAGCCATCGTCAAAGATATTGGATGAAGTTGGGATTTGACTCAGACAAATTTGTTACGTTTGCTTGTTACGGTTGAAAGATCTTAGTCTTTTTCCTCATTCCTTATTATGGTTTGAACGATAAGAGACATGAAAAAATGAAAGATTTCCAAATACATGCACAATTTTCAACATGTCTTCATTTTACTGTAACTAGTTAGAATTATATTTAAAAAAAAAATAGATTTACAAATTTTGGTGGATTTAGACATTTTGAAGTTTCCTGATATATTTGTTTATTTTTAAGTTGGATGATATATTTGAGTTTAGTTGCTCAAATATACTCAAATTTGCTCAAATGCCATTTTGAGCAAATTCTATTATTTTTAGTATATTTTGGAGCACTGAGAAAGGGCTTTACCGTACTTTATGTTAAAACGGGTACTAATTTTTCCAAGCCAATAACAGCTATCTCCAATCTCCTAACTTTCAAGAAAATGTAATTACTGATACCGTACTAGGGAAAAAAGACACTTAAGTAAGGATGAACAATTAAAACTAGAAGCACCATTAAATAATATTACAAGTCAAATTATTAAACGGTATCATTAGTAATATGAAATGTAATCCAATGCTTTATCAATACAGAGGATAGAGGTTACCTAGTATTATATTTCAAATTTGCGTTGTTATCTTTTCAAACAGTTTTTAGAAACATAATCAGTAAATAGTAATATTTAATAATAAATATAGCATTTGACCAAATTTAGATGAAGTATATTTTTATATTTAATTAAAATAATTAATTATTTAACTTAGACATTTGCATTGAGGTATTTCCGACTTTAGCCATTGTCAGGGCACCAACTTTTCACTCATTAACATTGCAGGGGAATTACAATTCTTTGGACCAACTAACCAGTGGAACTTTTTTTTTTTTTTTTGCTTATGGAGACCAAATTCCAATCTATGGCTTTCAGGAAGCAGAAAATCTGACTGCTTGGGAGTGAACTAGGAAGAGTGTTAACTATATACATGTAGGAACACCTATCAATCTCTGAGGCTTGAAACAAAAAAAAAAGTGGACCCAATTGTTAGGTGATTCGAAGACGATCTTACATTGTTATAGATCATAGGTTCGTCTTTCTCCTTTATTTAGTCGATGTTCAAGAATTTTCAAGTTCGTTTTGGTAAGTATAACTTAGAGCAGTGTTTTCCCAAACTTTTTCGTGTGAGCGCCCTCTTGGGTCCATAAACTCTATAACTTAACACCCTTGAATAATAATCAGATTTCTAGACTAAATAACCAAATGAGTAACATTTTAATAATTAAATTAAAATAATTACTAATCGAATATTTATTTAGAATCCAATAGATGTATTGTTTCATAGCATATTTGTACTAAAGAATTAATACACAATAAAAGAAACTTAGGTGAGAATGTGAGAATATACTTTTAACATAAAAATGAATTATCAAAACAAATAATTTTAAGAAACCGTTTCCTAGAAGTTTACATGTCGTGTTTTCACTTAAATTTAAAAATTATTTTTTCAATTTAAGGAAATAGAATCTCCGCTCCTTTTTGCATTTCCGCCCCCCGATATCAAAGCACCGCCCCCAGGGGGGCCGTACCGCCCACTTTGGGAAACACTGTCTTAAAGCAGTGTTTCTAGCACTGCAGATGGTATTACCATATACTGAACAAAAGGAAAACAGTGAACACAACTTGATTGTCAGTAGAACAAGTGCTGACTCTCCTCAATTTATACTACTTTTACTTATAATATTGGCTTTTAATATATATTATGGACTTAGAGCTTAAAACAGAGTTTTTCAAAATTTTTTCGACGCGGAACCCTTTTTGGTATCAGTAACTTTCCCGGGAACCCCAAATTCTAATGATTTCATACAATCATAATATAAATATTTTCATATACCTATTGAAATAGTATGTATGTTCAAAAACAATTAAAAAAGTAATATTACTGCAATCTGTATTTTTCGAAGAAAAATCCAAAACTAAAAGATTTTAATTTTCATTTTTTTCACAAGTGCATAACATATAAAACAGAATTGCTAGCAATTTTAACACAGAGTTTGTTTTGTAATCATTTTTGGCTTTATAGTTGAGAGTTTGATTCTCAAGTTAGCCCCAGCATTAAGTTTACTTCGGTATTTGGTTTCTATGGCAGATTAAAGGGAAAATCCAGTTTCAGATAAGTAGATAGTGGGAAATGGCAGCAATGTGTGAAGTGCTTACTTTTGCAATAGCAGGAAATTCGGGAATAAGATAGTTTCAAAAACTGACTAGTGATTTATCCTAAATATGAATAAAATTTTTACCACTTCTACTTATGGTATATGTATATTTAGACATATGGTACATCATTCGGTTTCATGATTCATAAGAAATAAAGAATAAATCTAAACCACAAAAAAATTAAAAAAATGTTTTTACTAAGTGTTTTTCACGGAACCCCAGACAGTCCGTTAAGGAACCCCTGGGTTCCGCGGAACCCACTTTGGGAACCTCCGGCCTAAAATATTAGTTACTCTTCTGGACCCACCAGACTAATACATAATTTTTAACAAATTTCAAGAAAATAAACGGATAGCTATCTTTTTCTTATCGCTTTTAACTATAAACTCTGATACAGCGAGTTTGAAGTCACTGTGTTCAAGATCAGTTGAAAGAGAGGAACATTCTTCAGTTCACTAAAGCACTCACCTTGTTAATAAATTTTTAGCAAAAATAAATTTCCTTAATTATAATTTTTGATTCAACTGGCTGGCAAAACTAGTGACATTTGTTAGACATATTTTCCACGCTAGACACCTTGGAGGAAGTCAACACACACAATACAAATGTCATCATCTACTTACTGGGGATATAAAAAGACACAAGACGTTCTAATTGCGCAGCATACCATCCCAGTTAGTCTGTAACAAGTAATTCAATGTGTGCCTCAGTTCGCCTATTTGCAACCTTTACATTTAATACGAACAATACAATTTTTATTACCAATAACCAAAATTTATTAGCATTATATACACAATACATTAAGGTATAGTACAGAGCAGCTAAAGTATATATTGCCATGTAATCATATATTTTTCATTTCATGAGTTCTGTGTCCCCTCATGTAGTCTGTTGTTTTTTACGTATTATATTTAATTTTTAACAAGTAAAAGCCTAATATTTAATTTTACAAATGTAAAAATTTTATATTTTTAATTTAATGTACAAATATATTCTATGACATTTTATCAGTTGGGTTTTACTAACTCTGACGAAGACCGCTTGTTACGGTTGAAAGAATTTTGTCTTTGTTTCCCATTTCTTATTGTAGTTTTAACATTGATTGTTGTTTCACGTGTTTATTGTGAAATCTTGTTATAAATAAGTATATGCAAAAATGTATCAATAATCATGCATAATTCTACAATTAAAAAAAATCACGACAAATTTAGTAGACAATATAAAATGTTTTAAGGCCTTTCGAGGAAGCTATGTTGTCAAAAACTCATGTTTGACAACAATTATTGAGTGGGATCCCACATCCCTTCAGTTTAAGGACTACCATAGTGTTCTTACGAACTCGGTCGTCCCCCTCCGAAGAGGGAAGTACCCGTTCCCCCGGGCCAGGGCTCATTAAGAATGAGTACCAGTATAGGAGCATTTGCCAATAAATGCTCCCACCCACTGGTGAGGGCCGGAGGTCTAGCTCCTCCTTGGTGTTATGCAGACACCACCCGAGAAGATACTGCTTCTCACACAGCGACACATCACATACGATCATTTGTGTCTACTCTACCTGAGTAAGGAACCACAGCCACCACGAGTCCGACCGCATGACGAGGCATGAGTGACCATCATGTTTGACAACATAGCTCCAAAGGCCTTAGAACAATGTTTCTTAACCTGTGGTTCATGGACCCCTCGGGGGTCCATGGATCATATTTTGGGGGTTCGCCGGCTGCTACTAATTTTTAAAATTAACAATAAAACCAAAACCGTAACAATAAAAACAAAACATCGAAATCGACTGAATGTCGAACATGAAATGCGCGTTGCTTTGTCGAAAACCATCCCTCAATTCAATCTCCTAATCAAGGAAAAGCAGCAACAGCCTTCACATTGAAAATAAATTACAATTATTATTTTATATCCAGGAACATAAAGATATCTCTCTACAGTTATATTATTGAAATACAAATATTTAAATAATAAAATAGAATATATTTTGTAATAATTCACGTTTAAACAAATTTTTTCACAGAGGGGTCCGTGACATATTTAAAAATTTTAAAGGCGTCCACTGCACCAAAAAGGTTAAGAAACACTGCCTTAGAACGATTTCATTTTATTATTGTATTCGTCGTGATATCTTTAAATAACTATATATATTATATAAAGGAGAACAGGAGAAGCCCAGTGGGAGGCTTTTTTGCTCTCCTCTGGACTGGTAGATCTGGGGTTCGATCTCCATTCTAGCCCTCTTTATTTATTCATGTAGAGGTGAACAAACCTGAGCTTGTTATCCCTCAGAGAGGACTGTAAGCTGTTAGTCCCGAGCCTGTATGACGTCAGGTACTCGTTAATGATCCCTACTCTAAATAAACTTGGGTTAGGCAAAATGTAGTTATTGAACCAAGTTATATTATGGTTCAATAGTAAATGCATTATAGTTATTTCTCGATCAAAGATACTTAATAATGAATCATTAAAAACAGCTTCAATTATTAGCTAAATCTTTAGAGCAGCTATTCTCAAAGGGGTCCATGTGGACCCCCTGGGGGTCTATGGGACTTCATGGGGGGTCTATGATCACCAAAGTGTCTATTGGGGGTCTATGGATTATTTCTTTAGTAAAAAATAAATTTATAAATAAAAATAAAATTAATAAAAATAAATGAATAAAATGAACATAATAATAAATAAAATAATATTTATAAATGAATATTAAGGTACTTTGAATTGAAAACAGACGGTCCAAACGGACAAATAATTAAAGTTACAGCTAGAGAACACAAGAAAAAGGACGAAAACTCACGAATCTCGATAATTTCGGCGTCTGAATATTAAGGTATTCATATTGTAATAAAAATAATAAGTAAATATAAACCAGATTTGGGGGGATGTGAGCATGAGTAATGAAAAAGTATGTTTTGATAACTTATAAAATATGTCCAATGTTTTGATATGAGAGTTTAATTCCGAAATTAAAACCCCCCACCATACCATCTACTAGAGTTGGGAATTAGTCGATTGAAATTACGGTAATATTATTTGTTTTATTCATTATTATTATGGTTTCCATGGACTTTAAAATATAGATATAATTATTGATATTTCAGTTTCTTTCTTCTTTACAATTTCCCCTCATTTTCCTATTACTATGTGTTTTAAAATGAGTCGTCTGTGGTAGCCATTGCACACACACACACACACACACACAATTAGATGTGTATATTTATATATATTCCTTAGGTAGGGGGTCTATGAAAAAAATAAAACTCCTACAGGGGGTCTATGGAAGAAAAAGTTTGATAACCCCTGCTTTAGAGATTTCCTTTTATTGCGTCAAGGAGTTTATGAATCTGTGCGTTGGGAATTCTTAAGATTTAATTTCAGCCTTGGTAACATTTTAAAATTAAAAAGGATAGCATACAATTTCCACTAATTATTAGCAAAAGAAAAACAATAAAAAGCATTGTGTATGTAAAGCCTAAACAAAAAATACATTCCACAAAAATAACTAATAAATTTAGATAAACAGAAAAAATATAATCCCACCAAAACAATTAAAAGTAATTATTACCAACATAATCTAAAAATTTAATATCAGAGTAATTTGATTCATTAAACATAACTTAGAAATGCCAATAATACAGTTCATATTATTGTTTCTTAGTTAACCATAAAAGGCAAATACTAATTACTGTCTCACTTCAATAAACAAACATTTATTCTTTTAGTGTATAAAGTTATCATACTTCATCAATATGTCGTTCGAAAAAATTGGATTAAATTTACACCATAGGCTAATTTTTATTTTTAGATTCTAAAAATATATTGGAGTATACAGGGAACGTAAACACTGCCAAACTGCGAAGGAATACTAATTAATCACTTAAAACATTAATCTTGTATTTATATGAGACGAATATTAAGTAATGCTTAAATACTTATTCAATGCACTGAGAAAGCTTTTCCCATTAGAGTAGTTTTTTTTTTCTCTCAAAACGACTATTTGTAAATGTCATATACCTACTTTTATCTCTCTAAGAATTAATATATTTTTATTAATCTGTAATGTACTTTATCTAATTTAGAATTAGATAATGTAAAATGAGATTTAGTTACTATATTTTTCTTTGTTTTTTTTTAAATTGTTTAAAAAATATATATACTTTTCTTTTTAAGGTTGATTGACACAGAATTAAAGATACAGTAATCCAAATAATGAACTTCAAATTTTACTAGCTAAGGATTAATATGAACAAAAAAATTCAGCTGGCAACAACCACTCTATATAAAACTGAAGTCAGTTTTAAACAAATGTCAATTAAATCCTGTTTCTATTTATTCTGCCACATAACCATTTAGTCAAAAAAAATATCCCTTCAAGGAATCAGCATCGGAAGTATATTATACTTCAGATATTAAGGTCTATAAATTATACTGATACTTTACATTTTCAAAGAAAATTTTAGCTTTTAATATTACCTGGAGTTGAAAATGAAGTTTCACACATACAAATTGCAAAGAATCGCTTTCTGAATCGGAGATTCGATTAAAATTCTCCAATTCTGGTTCCTATACCTGAAAAAGTTCCAATATTTCCGATTCTCTATTCAGAGTACTCGTCTCATAACTAGCATTGCTACTAACTGGTCATGTAGAATGAACAGAGGATTAGTGGAATGATTCAGGAGTCCAATGCACGAACTGGGATATTGTAAAGCAGGAGTGGGCAATTATTTTGGCCGGTAGGGCAATGGAAGAACGCACTGATAGCATCCATTAATAACATGAAATTTAATATAGTTAATGGGTTAGTTCCACTGAGGTTAGTAATATTAGAATTAGTAATAATACAATCCGTCATACCTCGTAAAGTCTCTGAAAAGCTCGACCGGTTTCGGGTCCGCCTGGATCCCATCTTCAAGAGCACCTAACTGACTGTGAATGTTATTTTCCTATAACCTACCTAAATATATCATCTACATTGTGTAATCAGTGTTGTCTGTGTAGTTATTTTTTTTTTCACATTTCTTTAATTGCTATGTTTTTTCTTTTTATTTCTTATTTCATTATCTATTTCCAGTTCCTTGTGTCGTCTTTTAAATGTTATTAGTAGTTTTTTTAAAATGTCGATTTGTTTGTTCATTGATTATATTGTCTGTCATTTTATGTTTGTATATTTCTATTTGTTCCTGTATGTTCATTCGTTGTCCTTTTTGTCCCGTCTGTAGTAAGTCCATTGTGTTTTCCACACTGTCTGGGTTATGTCCAAATTTGTTTAAGTGGTGTGCATAGTTTGATTTATTTGTGTTGTTGGTGTAGTCTTTAATGTGTTCTTTGAATCTGTCTTTTAGTGTCCTTCCCGTTTGCCCAATGTAGTTTTTACCACAATCTTTGCATTTAATCCTGTATATTCCGCGTTTCTCAAATTTGTTATCTTTGTTCTCTGTTGTGTTGTTTATGATTTGGTTTATAGTGTTATTCGTTTTATAACCTATTTTTAATGAATATTTTCTTAGAAGAGTCGCAATTTTTTCGCTAGGTTTACCTATGTAAGTTAAAGATGCGTATCTGTTCGTTATTCCCGGTGTTGTACTGTTAGTATTGTGTTTATTTCTTCTTTCGTTTATTAGTCTTTGTATAATTTTTTCCTTATACCCGTTATTTTTTGCTATTGTTTTTATGGTATTTAATTCCTTATTATAGTTAATTGGACTCATGGGTACGTTTAGTAATCTATCAATCATATATCTATATGCGGATGTTTTTTGCTGTGGTGGGTGGAGTGATGATTTTTATATAGTTGTGTCGGTGGTAGTTGTTTTGCGGTATATTTGAAAGCTGAGTTTGTCTTTAGTTTTTCCTATTGTTAAGTCTATGAAGTTTAATTTGTCATTTGTTTCTATTTCGTGGGTGAACTTGATTTTGTTGTCTAGTGAGTTGAGATAATTCTTTATGTCTATTATATTTTGGTTACTAGGGTAATTGACTATTAGGAAGGAGTCATCAACATATCTGCAATAGTATGCCCAGGCCTGTTGTAAGAGTGGTCACAATGGGTGATTTCACATTTGATGGAACAAGTAAAACACATATTCTCCTTTTTAAACTTTTAGAACTTAAATGATCAGCTTTACAAATTACCTCCCAATGCTACGAGCATAATGATATATATTTGGAGAATAAATCAGTTCAATTGTATTATTTGATCGTGAATTTTGCAATTCCGATTAAATCCAGCACACTTATATATTAACTTTCTTGAACCCTGAATACTACTATTAGTATTAATACCAAAAATTAGATTTGAGGATAATTATGATAAAATATAAATAAACTGAAAGATAACTAATAATACTCCATTTATAATCATAATATGAAACAATGATTTCAGTTTTCTGTTAATATTAAAGATTAGCTGACCCGGTGAACTTTGTAACGCCAAACAGTCAATAAATCTGTTAATTTCAGCTAAACTTAATTTAGTATGAGGCTAATAATTTTAATCGTCTGTTTCTGAGCATGATTTACTTCTTCCTTTTTTTATACCTGAGACTTAGCACGACTGATAGCTCGCAATGATTAGAAAAATGGCGTTCAAAAGTGTTAAAAATCAATTTGTTGAGAACTGAAAAACTATCAAAATTTTAAATAAATAATTTCTACATAAATAAAAATGTAGGGTTAGAGTTACTATTTATGTATAAGCCACTTTGAACTGAAGTTTAAAAATACGCAATTAATAAAGAAACAATTTAAAATAAATGAATTCAGAGATTTTATATGGAAATAGTTTTATGAACTCATAAACTTTCGTTTAGAAACTAAAAGGTATGTATATGAAAAATATATACTATTTAAATTGGTAGGTTCTATTAAATGCCACTGAGGATATATGTGCTGTCTTATAATGACGTATTTACTTCAGAATGTATTATAATGCTACCTAATTATGAAGACTTTGATTTGTAGCTGTAATTTAATATGCAATTAGATTAGATTTGATAGCCCTCAATGTAAGCACTGTAGCTCGGGGGAAAACGACGATGCAGAGCATACCTTCTTCTCCTGTGCTAAATGGGGAGTACTGCGCCAGGAATTAATAGCATCACTGGGTGAGGTCACTCCAGAGACCATAGTTCAAAAGATGCTCCAAAATGAAGATAACTGGTCAAAAGCTGCAAACTTTGTAGAGACGGTTCTCCGTCATAAGAAGAATGAAATTATGTGAGGCAAGGGCAATGATAATTCATAGGTGAACGAATGGGGACAAGAAGGTGAATCCTATTCAGGAGGACTGAGGCAACGGCATAAAGTAATGTGCAAACGGTTTCCGTGTTGGATATTGCCAGGAAATAGGATGTGGTTTTTTAGTGGGTTGGGACCCCCAACCCCACATACCCTAAGCAAGACGTCTTGCTAAGGGATCTGATGAACAGATTTTTCCACATTCTACGACGGAAAAAAAAATCTAATACGTAGCAATTAAGACGGCGACGAACCTACAGATACCGTATATTCTCATGTATATAGTAGTATAAATATGAACATTCGTATCTAAGAAATAAATTTTCAACAAACATGTATGGCTCGGAATTTCTTGTAATATCATGTCATCAATAACTTACACCATAATTTAAAAAAACAACAACAACAAATACAATTTATTTTAACATAAATAATTGTGAAATTTGATCTTTAATACATGAAAGCTATTGTAAAATAAAGATAAAATTTAATAATTAACATAATTTGATTTTAGATTATTCTGAAATATCATAATTCAGGAAATATGTTCAAGAATTCCTTGTCTAATTAAAGTTTCACATTGGCTCCTCGGTAAAAAATGTCTGCTATTCCTCTCTAGCATTATCACTTGACCGTCTTCCAACTCAAATTTGCCATAATCGATCAAACATCTCACCTGAAATAAAATTATTTTAATATTATTTCAATTTTAATGTAGGGTTGAGTATGATCTGTGGTTGATTTCGCAAGTTAAATATTCAAACATAACTAACTCTAAATGCTTCATGCATTCTTCGGAGAAAGAACTAATGGTCACATGCTCCGATTAACCCTTAAAGATTCCAACAGTAATAAGGTTAGGTCAGGTTGCAGTCTCAAGAGCGAACACACATAGGACAAACATTGGCCTTTTGTGATACAACACAATGAACATTCTCAATGTTCAATGTGTGAATGAACTTAATAGCTTAACGTCCCCAATCCTTAACCTAATTGACAATCCAAAAGTCAACACCGTTGCACCTGCTGATAACTTGTAAGGCAACTTTGCTGCAGAGGGACACTCAACAAACCATAGAAAAACTTTTACCGCAGGAACCAGCAAAAGTGCTGAGCTTTTTGGAGGCGTTGAAGCTAACTGCTGGGGTACTTTAGTACAGAAGAGGGGAAGTACAATAGTTTTTTTTTAAGACGCAGTGCTATAGTCACCCTCAAATAATAAAACTAAAAAAAAAAATACAAAAGTGAAACATAGCCCTCAATCCAAAAGTCAACACCGTTGCACCTGTTGATAACTTGTAAGGCAACTTTGCTGCAGAGAGGCCGGTACTTCGGGACACTCAACAAACCATAGAAAAACTTTTACCGCAGGAACCAGCAAAAGTGCTGAGCTTCTTGGAGGCGTTGAAGCTAACAGCTGGGGTACTTTAGTACAGAAGAGGGGAAGTACAATAGTTTTTTTTTTAAGACGCAGTGTTATAGTCACCCTCAAATATATATATAAAAAAAAAACAAAAGTGAAACATAGCCCTCTTTTAGCTCATAAACAGTGTTTATTCTACATTGGGAACCCTACATTTTTCTTAACTTGTGAATTTAGAGCAGCGATTTTAAACAAACTCCTGACATCGTACAGACTCAGGACCGATGGTTTAACGCCATCTCCAAGAGACGAAATATGTGTGGCTCATTTATTATTTATTAGTAGGTACCCATTTAAGTAATGATCCACAAGGGTTGATTCTACATTGGGACTCCTAAATTTTGTTAACTAAAATGTATTTAGAGTAAGAATAATTAATGAATACATAACATTGTAGAGGCTCGCGACTGACGTCTTAACGTCCTCTCCTGTAATCAGGTATATGGTAGCTATGTCGGGTTGACAATCCAAAAGTGAAACATAGCTACTATAAAATAACACAGTGAACGTAAAATGACACACAATTCGAGTATATTTAGTTTATCAGAAAATATAACACATAAGGATATTTATGTGACTACAATTACGGATACAATTCTTAGTTACAGGATCTTGAGTTTCAACCCCTCTACAGTCAACTGTTAATGTACATGATCTTGAGTTTCAACCCCTCTACAGTCAACTGTTAATGTACATGATCTTGAGCTTCAACCCCTCTACAGTCAACTGTTAATGTTGTAACCTTTTTTTATGTTTGGTTCGAGTAGAGTTTCTACAATCATGGAAGTGGATTTACATTTTAAACTTCAAAAAATATGCAAAAACCACTTCAGAAAACATTAAGATAAGTTAAGGTTATTTCAATCAATATATGTTAGTTGTCGGCAGTAAACACTTAAAACCCGTACAAAATTTCATAAGATTAAGAAAAACTAAGGTTTATCAAGAAGTAGCGGCCTTCATCAGCATATCAAATAGATTGTAAGTAGAATAAGATTGAAGATTAATCATTCAAGAGTAATTGAAGAGTACTCATTTAATTAATGTATAATAATGATTAAGGCATATTCAGATTACGACATAATATTTATTGAAGCATATTCAGAATATCGCATAATATTCATTAAAGCATATTCAGATTAAGGTATAATACTAGGGTAAAATTTATTTTTTATTTCGGGTTCTTTTATCTGATAATAATATCTTAAGGTAAAATAATTAATAAGGCATATTCAGATTACGGCATAATATAGATTTAGGCATATTCATATTAAGGCATATTCAGATGAAGGTATAATAAATAATAAGGTATATTCAGATTACGGCATAATCAGAAATATTGATTTAGGCATATTCATATAAAGGCATATTCAGATAATCTAATGTATAGTTTAACAGCCACCATAACAACAAAAAGGTAACAAACCTCGATGAAGAGTTGTTTCGGAGGAATAATATTTTGAGTGAGGTCCAGACCCCTCTGACCTCCAATGGATTTCATGTACGTAGCTAAAGCCTTGTTATACTTCCCAAACCAATCAACCTACAATATTTATACTTCTTTTTATGTTTGATTTAATACATTAATTGGTTCAAACATTCATTCTTCAGACAGATTCTTCAACAGACAATTCAACTAGAAAGATTACCTCAGACTCACTAAGATTAATTTTAATATCCGGAGGTATTATACTTCCAAATTCCCATCTAAGAAGCTTAATCTTTTCCAATCGATTCCATCTGAAAGAAAAGATTTAGTTTAACACAAATTCCAAATGAAAATATATTTAAACCAACTATATATTTTCCTTGACTGTAACGAAAGTATAATTGTTAACTATCAGATAAAAGTTGTTATTCAGAAAAGTAGAAATAAGGTTAATTTATTGTTTACAATACAAATACTTATTCTCCTAAGATTCAGTGGCCTCAAATTGAAACCAATTCGAAAAACTGAATTTATCACCTAACCAAAACTGGATAAAATATTCGATTTAAATAGTAGATTATCTACAGCAGGGGTTCCCAACCTTCTTTTACTCCTGCACCCTTAAATGAGTGAAAATCTGTAGTTTGGATGGCACTTTTTAAAAAATTTTCAATTACTGTTTCCACTATTTATGCACTGAGAACTGCAGTTCATATTATACTAATAAGTCAAAGAAAAATGTAGTACTAATTGATTAAAATAGACGAAAAGATAACACGAACAACCTTACTAATCTTGTATGTTCTTACTAAACATAATCATATTCGTAATAATAAATTTAATAGGTTAGTTGCAATGGCAGTTCTACTACAGAACATATATAGGCCATAGCTTGGCCCTTTGTGATACCACTCGATGAGCATTCTATACTGAGAGTTCTAAATTAAGCGAAACTCAATTGAATTCAGAGTATGGATCATACAGGCTAGGGACCAACGGAACACGTCCTCTCTGAGGAACGACGTACTCATTGAATAAATCGCGGACCAGAGTGAACCCTATACAATCTAGAGAAGAACACGTACGACACTAGACTCCCTCCTACATAAACTTAATATTTTATTAATAACCTTAATAACAACAATAATTACTTTACTTATTTAATTTTTGAAGAATCAATTTTTGAACAAAGAGAAAAACCAAGATTATCAATTATTTAAGATTATCAATAGGTCAGTCAAAACAGGAACTTAAGGAGAAATGAAAAACACCCAAGCATTATGATTCCTTTCACTTCTTCGTCCTTGTATATTCATCATTTCAACTGAGAACGACTTCGTTTGCAAAATTAAATGATTGAGAATTGTAATGTTAATCCTTTTTTGTATTTCTCAGTTTGACATTTTAAATATTTGGACCACCATTTATTTACACAATATGTACATTTATATATTCATTATAAAAACGGAAAGGCGATCCTAACTGGATACAATATAGAGCTTAAAATCGAAGAAGAGTAACACAGAGAGAAAGAAATATAGACTATGTTTCTTTATTCTATTTGCTACTCTTCCTCGATTTGGAACTCATGTATACATACATATATAAACGAAACTTTTCAAAGGAACACACAGAAAAGAAATCACTGAACTCACTACTATTATTTCGATGTCCTCGTCCTCAGGAATAGATGTGAATCGCTCAACGATGACAGTCTCGTTTGTCATTTTCAACATTTATTCTATATGTAATTGTACAAGAAAAGGAAAGAGAACGCCCGTTAATGCAGAGAAAAATGTTAGCCACATGACACGAAACTAGAGGGTTTCGTGAAATTTATCACTGGATGGACCCATTATTGTTTACAATACAAATACTTATTCTCCTAAGATTCAGTGGCCTCAAATTGAAACCAATTCGAAAAACTGAATTTATCACCTAACCAAAGCTAGATAAAATATTCGATTTAAATAGTAGATTATCTACAGCAGGAGTTCCCTCCCAACCTTCTTTTACTCCTGCACCCTTAAAAAAAAATTGTTCTAACCTCTCACCATCTATATTTTATAATTTGTTCAAGGATAAAAGATTTGGAATCATACTGCATTTTATCAAAAGAAGATATTTATTTCACTTTTAATATACGCAAAAAAAAATAGATAAGAAAAGTATGTAGACACAGGGTTGGTATTTGAGTAAACTTTACGAAAATAATAACTCTTGTTCAAAATTTATGTAAAATAGTTAAACCAAGAACTAACTAGCTTCAAAACGAGAGTAATAAATTTCTTAAACAAAAAACCCTCTTTTGACTTTCCGACATTTCGACTACTTTTTAATAATTAGATGTTACTAAAACTCAGATCTGGCAGAGCCAGGCATATTTTATGCCATATTTTCATTTTTATTTTAAATCGTGAAACTTATGTTTTAACCAAGTATGAAAATACTATTAACTAGGATTTTCATGACGATATCGAAGTAAGCTTTTGAAAATTCCTTTTAAAAATATCATATCCTTAGAAGTGATGAAATTTCCTTAAACTAAGGAAATTTCTTCAAAATTGCAACCCTGTGAAAACTGTAAATAACTTTAATTTACTTTGTTGTCAAACAGCAGGTTCGTAACTGTGCGATTCGTTTTTCTGTTGTTGTTACCTTCTATTTTTAAGAATACATTTGTGAAAAGAACGTTTTTGGCATCCTTTGTGGGGATGAGTGAAAAAATGCAACGTAACTTTCATGCACTAAAAAAAACTAGAAAAGTATTAAGAATGACATTTAAGCAACCTACAATAAATTACTGGAACAATTGGCTGGGCAAAAAAGAAAGGTGAGCTTCATACAATTTATTAACAAATCAGAAAGGTTATTTGCGGATGATGACATTAAACCATTAACGTACAAATTATTAAATGACGAAAATGAGTTTAATTATCACTGAGACCTACAGAGAAAAATATGTAGCTCTTGTAAAAGTGGAATGTCATTTAAAAGATCAAACAGACAAAAAAAGTAGATAGCATATCTGAGGTCGGATCAACTAAGTATAATAGTAATTTGAAATTACCCAAATTAGAATTAAGAAAGTTCGACGGTAATGTGAGAAATTGGGTGAACTTTTGGGCTCAATCTAAAGTAATTCGAGGACGAACAAAAATTTCAATATTTTATTCAAGCAACTATTGATGGTTCTTCTGCTGGAAGTTTGGTCGAAAATTTTCCTCCGTCAGCTGAAAATTATAGTAAAGCTGTAGAGTTATTAAAAACAGGTTGTGGTAGTGATAAGCTGCTAATCGAATTTTATGTAAGAGAATTATTAAATCTTGTTTTAGAGAAACAGAATAAGCCCTGCTTCTCGCACTCCTCATCTAAAGTATGTATTTTAATTTTACAGAAAATAAATTTTCTTTATTCAAAGGAAAAAAATCAATACTCACAAGTAAGCCAGAAGACACCTCTTATTTCTTTCAATCACAGCCTGTCTAATTTTGACATCTGCTACATAGTTGTTAGTTTCAATATTGAATTCAGTCTGCCTGAAATGTCATCAGTTCAATAATTTTATAACTCAGAAACTTCATCGTTGTAGTTGTATGAACAAACTAATATTATCAGTTCAAAGGATCAAAAACTTTAACATACATTCCTCATTCGAGTTTGGCAGAATTTGAAATAACCATGATAGTGGTTATGAGAACTGAGTCTACCAAAAGTAAAAATGTACTTACAAATTGAAGGCTAACTTAAAGCAATAACTAACCAGTTAGATTTGATACAGGATAAACAGATTCCAAGTGAATACTCACATAACTTCTTCAACAAACTGATTCATGATTCGTGACTCTTCCAGTATTGTTCTAATGGATTCCTCCTGAAACATATTTGAGTATAGATACTCTAACAATACTAGAGTAAACTCTTCATGTAAAAATTTGTTCATTTAAATGATTATTAAAACAATGTTTATGTTATTTATTCTTATAACTAAACTGAATATTTTAATCAAATAAAAAGATCACTAACAAACAGTCTCATTAAAATCTTGATCACAAAGAAATTGTCGGTTAACGACATTGACAAATCACAAGACTCCACTTTAGAAGTGTTAACTCGTTTAAGTAAAGCCATGCTTGAATTCTTGTAATCAACATAAATTCATTAAAGTAGCATTCCATCATTTGTGTTTTGACCATCATTATAAATTATACACCATCAAAAATGTAACGACAGAGAACTATTGCAATTTTGAAAATACATTTTTTGATTTGCAGTTAACAGAACATGACATAAAAATAAAATAACATTTCTGAATACATCAGGTAATTATATAATGAAGACAAAATCTAAAGGGAGAAATTAAGTTACACCTATTTAGAGTAAAAATAAACTCAGTTACTTCAATATTCAGTATTATCAACATTTTTACCCTCAGAGTATTATCATAGATTATGGTTCTGTGACAAAATAAATAATTGTCAGACTTACATCATACGGAGGCATGGTATCTTGAGCTCTTTCAAGATTCTTAATTAAATTAAAAGCTGTATCACCCCACATATTTTAAGAGAAAATTTAACACAAAACCCAACTAGCACTTTCCCGCCATACTTTTCCCGCGGGGTTATCAGTGTTTTACATTTTTTTAAGGTATATTTTTACGGCTATTGTTCTAAAACAGTAAATGCACGCTAATACCAGTACTTAGAGTCATATAAGTTAAGGATACTTGAAGAAGAAGGATACTTGAAGATAAGGACAAAAGATAATTTTATAGTCTCGTATTATTGCATAGATGGCATTGAAAACTTTTCAGGGTTGGTTACCTTGCAGAAATGATTGTTTTATTAGGAGAAGGTTAAGTTTCTGTTCCATGCATAATAGTAATTAATGGTATAGCGTATAGTTTTCTAAATGGATGAACCAGATATAAAAACGCTGCTAGACATGGGATTTAGCAGAACCAAAGCGTAATACTATTTTGTCTTAGACTCGTTTTATTTTGTTAATTAAACAATGGTTAATGTAATATTTGTTCTTTTAGCGAAAAGGCATTATCTGCTACCGGTAACAATGGTGTTGCTTCCGCTTTAGATTGGTAATTCATTAGCTGTTCATATAAAGCTTGATATATTTAGGATCATTGTGTATTTCTAATGGTAATTTTTGGTTAATAACTATTTCAGGCTTTTGGCACATCCTGAAGATTTAGTTGATAACGAAGTAGAGCTAAGCATTGCTTCAAGTATCTCAGCTGAACAGTCAGGGACTTCTGAGGAGGTTCAAAATACAGAGGGTGAAGTTGGTAAAGATCCTCCAGCTGAAGCTAAGTCCATTCAATGCAAAGAGTTGAGTGATTTCTTTTTTTTTTTAATAAACCTTTATGCAGAATGAACTTTTTCATCAATCAATTTGTTTTAGGTGTAATAAATTGTTTAGGACCACATTAGAAGTTGAATATCATGCTTCTAAAACAGGTCATAATAATTTTGCTGAATCTACAGAAGAAAAAAAACCTTTAACAGAGGAAGAAAAAAAGGAACAATTACGATTATTGGAAACAAAAATGAAAGAGAAAAGAAAAGAACGGGAAGAAAAAGAAAAGCAAGAAACACTAGAACGTGAGAAAAATAGGATAAGAACTGGGAAAGAAATTGCTGCTGCTAAGAAGAAGTATTTATTTTTCTTGATTTATTTTTAAAACAGCTTAGTTTTTTTTTTACTTTGCTATAAGTATAGTAATGATGAACAAATTTGATCTCGAGATTTTGATGAATTTACGTGTTTTGAAGTGCCCTAAAGTTGGGCACGCTACAGTCCACCCTGTTTGATAGATCAAGTTAATTTTAAATAAAAATTTATGGCCTATACTATAGATTCTATTGTTTTGGACAAAATGACATCAAGGAAAAGTTTCTTTCTTTTGAACATTTTGTTTCTCCTACTCTACTATTTTCTTAGGGGTTAAACTTGGCAACTATTATGGAACTGATAGGAGATATAACTGAAAAAACCTCAAATTTTCAAAACAACTGTAAAGATATCTCTTACTATAAAATGTAAATTTTTACTTATGATTGTTTCTGAAACCCTGTATATACGATGGAGATCACACGGAAACCGGACACACCTATTGACGTATTGTTATAAAATCATACCCAAAAGTAGTCTTTTTTCATTCCTTTATAACAACATTAACACCTTACTGCTTCCGTATAATGCAAGGAGTTGTAAGGAAGGCGTACAAGATAAGATGAGTTAATTTTTATAATAATTATTTTGTAAAGTAGATGCATGCTATTTCTGTTTAAACTATCGAAATCAAACTATTCTATTGTAGTGCACTGCCCTCAGAATGTAAAAAAAAACCAACCTAATGGGCTACTCTGATGATAAAAAAAGATACTTCGACAGTTTTCTTTGAAATACTGGTGTACGTATTTTGTTATTTCTCTATTGTTGAGTACCTGCTATAAATGGGAATTACTTTCTTATTTAAACTATCAAAGAAAATTGAATATATCATACTAATAGAGAAAGGTTGTATATGAATCCATGGGTATTGAGTAAAAAGTTTTACTTAGGCGGTTTTTCTCCATAGCCTAATATGAAAACAAATACAATTCAGAGGTAATTAATGTACACCGTTTTCAACTAGTTTTTGGACTTTATTATTTGTAATATGTGTGTTGACAAGGAGTTGTGAACAGAGAAAAAGGTAAGATTGTGGTCGTAATTCAAAATAAAATATTTTTAATAATGTGATAAATCAGTTAAGCAATGTTATGTCATTACATTTGTTTGCCTGTCTGTCTGGCATAGAATGACACATGAATTCTTACGCGGCTTTGTGGTTGTGTTCAAGAATCCCAATGTAGAATCCAGTCTTCTTTGTGTGGTATTACAGAGGGCCAATATTCGGCCTATGTGTGTTCCCTTTTGGGGGATTAGCACTGCAACCTAATCTCGCCTAGTTATATTGAAAACTTTTTTCCTAATTAGAATAATAAAAGAATGTTACTTAGATTACCAATATCCAGATTATTAGAAATAATGAAATCAAAAAATAGCTTACCTCGCTCTTGGTGTATGAACTTCCCAAAATATTTTGTATATTATTAAGAATTATTGAAAATGTGTCCACAAAGAGTAGTTTTGTTATCAAAAAACGGTTTTCGAACACATACATAGTGTTCTTCCTCTAGTTTGTCAATCATAGAAATTATAATACAGTTAACATTCTAATGTAGTGCAATCTGTTATTATGTGGTATTTACTCATTGTAGGGTAAAAATCTAATGAAATGGTCTCCACATATAAAACTTTTAATGATATAAACAACGCGTTTCGAACACGTAGTGTTCTTCTTCAGGCATTAACTAAAAAATACAATGACACCAGAGAGTTATCTATAGTACAAAGTAAATAAGTACAAAAATTAATATAAAATAAAATAAGGCAGAAAGTACTAAGGTTCGTACTTTCTGCCTTATTTTATTTTATATTAATTTTTGTACTTATTTACTTTGTACTATAGATAACTCTCTGGTGTCATTGTATTTTTTAGTTAATGCCTGAAGAAGAACACTACGTGTTTGAAACGCGTTGTTTATATCATTAAAAGTTTTATATGTGGAGACCATTTCATTAGATTTTTACCCTACAGTTAACATTTTCTTTCCTTTTTAAGTATGTCAAAAATAGTATATTCAACGGTCATAACAATTTTAACACTCATTTTTCTAACAAAATTGTCTTAAATAATAACCATTTTGATTATAGAAATCTTGAAATTTTACATTGAATTTTCATTTTCATATTAGAAAATCATAGGAAATAAATAAATCCATAAAGACTATAACTTGTCTTTTTGTATCAAATAGGTATATCGCAAAATTCTAAAGTTTTATCTCTTCATTCTTAGATTAAAAATTGTAATTTAAAACTATCGTAATGATCTAGTTGTGTGAGGTGTAAAATGATCCGTTCTCCCCACTCCTTCGTAATCTTCACTTCCCTTAATCCATTCCTGTTTCGCCTTCTCATTATAAAGCAGGTATGTTTCAACCTTCCCTTTTCAATTTATAACTTGATTATTTAATAAGTAGTACCAAGTTATAATTATGTGGGATAAATCTGAATAAGAATATTACTTGCTTGAAACGCCTTTTTTTTAAAAATAATACTAATGTGGATACTTTTGCTTTAATTTCCTATTATTAGTTAATACGATATAATATTAATTTCAAATTAATGTGTGTTTTACTATCAGTTGCTACACTACTGGTATTCTCTGTTTCCCTGTTTCTATTATGAATCGTTGAAGATGTCAACATGCTTGGTCAGTTATCAATTAGTGGTCATTTTACTGGTCAGAGGTTAGGTTGCAGTAGCAGTCCCATGAGGTAATACACATGGTTCAAACATTCGCCCTTCCTGATACCACACAATGAATATTGTATATTGGGAGTCCTAAATTTTGCTTAACTTAAGTTTATTTAGAGTAAGGATCTTTAACGAATACCTAACATCGTACAAGCTCTTGACCGACAGATTAACACCCACTCCGGGGGGTC
Organism: Hermatobates lingyangjiaoensis; assembly: GCA_026182355.1. Taxonomy (NCBI): domain Eukaryota; kingdom Metazoa; phylum Arthropoda; class Insecta; order Hemiptera; family Hermatobatidae; genus Hermatobates; species Hermatobates lingyangjiaoensis. The sequence goes on from JAPFBL010000090.1 coordinate 218,892, forward strand.
GACGTTCTCAGACTTACTCACCTCCGATGTGAATAAATCGAGGGCCAGAATGAGTAATGAAGCCCTGACCTACAAGTTCAGAGGCAAGCACGTTACCACTTAGTCAACCTGGCCCCTCAGTTGCACCATAACGAAAACCCCGACATTTTCTAAGTACTATTGTTAAATATATAAGACTTTGTACAAATATTTCTCTTACTTATTGAACATCAAACAGTGTGACGTGCATATACAATTGGTTGTTTTAGGATTACTTTATAAACTTCGTACAATCCTCATTTCTCTGAACCATGTTCATGCAAAATGAGTACACTGGTTTATGGAATGTTTCAAAAACCAGTGCCTTATCTATTGAGTGATTTAGAAGTCAGTCTCTGGTTACTTCATGATATTCTGATATGATTACTGTCAATGAGATATAATTACAGTTGTAAATCGCTGTTCGAACGGAGATGTGTTGAGAAGATTATTTCTCGATAAAATAAATAAACTCGCTTGTGAGAGAGTAGTTTATACAGACGGATTTATATAGAGAAACTTATAATATTTTAAACAAAAAAACATAATACTGTATATGATCTAGCCTAATGGATTGTCTCATTGGGTATTTCTTATGCAAAAATTAGTTTCGATTCTTGACAGGAATTCTGGAACGAATTACGTTCAAGAACCAAGGTACCACTGTATTTGAAATAGATGTGTAAATTATAATACGAAATAGAATATTCATTAATATCACAAATCAATTTTATGTTTATTATATTCTAACTTTTCATGTCTTAAAACTATATAATGTTATTAGAATTAGTAATAACACAATCCGTCATACCTCGTAAAGTCTCTGAAAAGCTCGACCGGTTTCGGGTCCGTCTGGATCCCATCTTCAAGAGCACCTAACTGACTCTGAATGTTATTTCACAATCAATGATTGTGATGATCAATGTGAATTGACATTCACATGATCAATGAACAAACAAACCACCAAACCGACATTTTAACAAAACCACTAATAACATTTAAAAGACGACACAAGGAACTGGAAAAAAATAATGAAATAAGAAGTAAAAGGAAAAAACATAGCAATTAAAGAAATATGAAAAAAAAATTAACTACACAGACAACACTGATTACACAATATAGATGATATATATAGGTAGGTTATAGGAAAATAACATTCACAGTCAGTTAGGTGCTCTTGAAGATGGGATCCAGACGGACCCGAAACCGGTCGAGCTTTTCAGAGACTTTACGAGGTATGACGGATTGTATTATTACTAATTCTAATATTACTAACCTCAGTGGAACTAACCCATTAACTATATATAATGTTATATTTCGTTAATTAGAACTCAATAAATAATATAAATTGCTATAAATTTAATATTTATTGTGTGTGTACCTGTTTCACTCGAATAGATATTTTTTATAACTTTCAATGATAAACCAATTATTTCATTCACATTGGGTGTTTTGATGGTAGGTTTTAAGTATTACGAGCATAAAGTGCCTGGATGTTTTAGTTTTCGACGAATAATTGAAGTCTGTTAACTAATAGACTTTAATAATTCTTAATTAATCTGATTAACTGTTAACCTTTCCTTTTATTTGAACAAATCTACCATGTAGAGTTAATGATGAGTCTTTTATTTGATATCTTCACATTATTAATTGCTATCATCATTCTCTTTCTTGAAAGTTTCATTTTGAATATATCTTTTTTTTCTTATTAGACTTAAGAGAGTTATCCGAAAGATTCTTTTTGAGGTTTATCGTTTTGACTTCATAACAAACTTTTAGACATTTTTAATATAAATATAGGAAATGCCAATATGTGTTAAAATGGCTTTATAGCAATATTTTTAAAGAAAATTTTCAGTACTTGATAGATTAGTAGCAAAATGTAAACAAATTGTAGGTAAATGGAAAAAAGTATTATATCTGCTATATGACTTTACTACTTTACACTGCAATCAATTTTGCCCTCCTAAACCTTCCCAGAGCTAAATCTAGTAAAATTTTATAAAGATTAATGTATTTTATGCATAGCAATAGCAAACAGGCATGCATAGAGAGAATGGTGAATATCATGGTGATATTTTAAAATAGGTTTAACTTGTTCTTTGTGTTGGGCCAGGGTAGTCTAGGAGCTTAAATGCTCGTCTTTGAACTGATAGATCGCCGGTTCAATTCGCACTCTGGTCTCGATTTCTTCTGTGCACGTCGTCCCTCGTACATGCGGTACTCTTTAAAGATCCTTACTCTAAATACAGTTAAGTTAAGGAAAATTTAGGACCCAATGTAAAATCAACGGGGTTGTGGCTCGCCCATTACAAAAATGGGTGCCAAATAACAAATGAGCCATACTTTCTCCCTCTTATAACAGCACTAAAAGGTGAAAGCCTTTAAATATTGACATTGGAAAACAAAACAACCATTTCTTTGTCTTAAGAAGAAGTTAAAGTTCTGCCTTCGAGTTCTCACTATTTTGCCATTTTATTACACATTTGTCAAAATTTTTTGGGTTTTTTATCAATAATAATTCATTCCTAAAATTATTGGTTTTTTTTTTTAATTTTCTAGGTTAGAAGATGCTGAAATGAAGAAAATAATTGAACAAAGGAAAAGGGAGAAAGAGGAAGATAGATTAGCCAGACAAAGAGTAAAAGAACAGATTGAAGCTGATAAATTGGCAAGAAAAGAAAAATTTTCTATCAATAAGGAACCAATTTCTCAACCTTCTGAGACTGTCACTAGCAATATTCAGCGAGTTCAAACATCACCTGCAAACTATACTGAAACTAGGCTTCAGGTAATGACATTTGCAATTCCCTACCAATTCAACCATTCATTTGCTATATTCACTGCTCCAAATAGTAGTGTGTGTGTGTAGAGCATAATTTTTCAAACTTTTTTCGACGCGGAACCCTTTTTGCTCAGTAACTTTCCCGGAAACCCCAGATTCTAATGATTTTATATGGTCATAATGTAAATATTTTCATATGCCTTTATGAATAGTATGTACGTCTAAAAACAAATAAACAGTAATATAATTGAAATGTGTATTTTTCTAAACTAAAAAAAAAAAAAGAAATTAAAAATAAAGGATTTTAATTTCCATATTATTCATGTAATCATATACTACAAATATCATACAATAATTTTTTAGCGTTTAATGAGAATAATGTTTTTGTTTAATATAATCACACAATCTTCAAATGTTTGGCTTTATAGTTGAGAGTTTGATTCTCAAGTCAGCAGCAGCATTAAGTCTACTTGAGTATTAAGTTTACGGCAGTATAAAAGGAAAATTCAGTTCCACATAAGTAGGCAGTGGGAAATGGCAGCAATGTGTGAAGTGGTTTTTTTTTGCAATAGCAGGAAATTCGGGAATCAGATAGCTCCAAAAACTGACTAGTGATTCTTCTTAAATATGAATGAAATTTTAACCACTTCTACTTATGATATACATATAGATACATACTTAGATATACACATGATTCGGTTTCATGATTCATAAGAAACACTGAATAAATCCATATCCATTTAAAAAACATTTAGAAAATATTTTTTCTTAATATTTTTCGTAGAACCATTTAGAACAGGGTTTCCCAAACTTTTTCTGGCTGGCGCCCCCTTGTCTTCTAGAATAAACTGCCAGCGCCCCCTTGTCTTCTAGAATAGCCTGCCAGCGCCCCCTACCCCATAAAAATGGAAAGATATGCCAAAAAGCCTATCAGAACTAACCTATTCTATTCAGGTTTAACTTTTTTGGAGAAAGAAAAAATAAATCTCAAGTTAGTTACCTTCCGAGGTTTCAAATGTTTCTCTAGATTGCTAGACAGCTGCAATCTACAGCCACAATCTATCTTTACAGAATTGAGATTGCGGTCTACTGTTTATATAGGTAACGATCATTTCATTCTTCTTATCTCGACCGAAAACTCATTTACTTCCGATCAAGGCTGACCTCTTAATCCATAGGACACACGTGAAAGAGCGACTTATCTTTTTATTCCCTTTATTTTGACCGAAAACTCTCTTTTACTTTCGACCGGGGCTGACCCCTTAATCCTCAGGTAAAAGAGCGGCATATCTTTTGAAATTCTTATTTCTAATTTGTATTACTTGTATGGTTTTTGATTGTTACCGCCAACAGTTTGGGACGACGGTGTAAGTATTGTAGCAGCCAGCTGCTACATTAGCTACACTGTCGCCACCAACCATCTATTTTTTAGTTACCGCCCCCCAACCCCCTATTTTTGCGTTACCGCCCCCCCATATCAAACCACCACCCACTTTGGGAAACGCTGATTTAGAAAAATATTTTTTCTAAATGCTTTTTGTTAAAACCCCAGGCAGCCCGTTAAGGAACCCACTTTGGGAACCTTTGGTTAGAGTATACCAAGAACAGTATAGTAAACTGAAAAGTTTAAGCTTTTAGGAAATCATTTTCCTGAGTTAACAAAGGTAATAAACGAAGGAAATGAGGGCACTGTTGAATATTGTGAAAGATGCGAAAAGTTTTATTTGCACTGATCGTGTAATATAATGATAGATTCAATGATTTTACAATATAACTATTATATAAGTATTGCTTTATCCATTTGGGCTTCTGGGGAAGTGGAAGGTGTTAAAATGGCCAAGAAAGAAAGGTTCTCCACTCCTGCCCTAGAGTAATGATTTTTTATTTTCATCATAAGAAGGGAAATTGATATAGCCTCAATAAAATAAATTAAGTATTGAATGTCTTATGGTAGACCACAGTCAATAATAAACTAATAACGAACCAGTTTGATTATATGTTTACAGAAAAGTTGAGTGTAGTTCACTTCAAATTCTTATACATAAATACATTATTTTTGTAAGATATTCAATGTCGTTTGTCTAAACATCGATCCTTTGAAAATACCAAGATATAGCGCTGAATAACTTTTTCCTGTTTCCAAAAGAAAGATAACCTTAAAGGGCAGTCGTTTTACAAGCTAGAAGAGAGTACAAGTACATTGCTGTGACAGCTGAGCGACATCGCAAAGGTCGACCAGAAGAAATATAGTAAGGGTTAATACTAGTATGCGATAGAGACTACATCGAAGGGAATAACTTTGATACAATTGATAAATAAAATTAAATCCAAAAAAAAAAACAAATTCTCGATTCAAAAACACATCTTATGGCATTGATTAAGCTTAAACATTTTTTGTTTAAATGAATTGATAGCATGAACTGAAGTTCTTACGAAGCGAATGTGCTTATAATTTAAATTAATTATATTATTTTTATAGATAAGACTGACAAACGGTAAAACATTAATTCAAACATTTAAAGCTAAAGAACAATTGTCTGCTGTTAGACTTTATGTTGAAATGAATAGAAATGATGGTGAAGATCCATTTACTTTTATGACTAATTTTCCAAAGAAGATATATGAAAATGATGATTACGAGAAACCTCTACAAGCACTTGGTAAGCATAATGTCCTAATCTTATATTCTTTGTCACAGGTTTCCTCATTCATTGAATATACTATTTGTGAATGTAGTTGCAGTAAGATAATTTAAACAATTTCTTTATGAAATAAACGGTACCTTTGAGGTTTATTTTCATTAATTATTACTATGCTACAAACTATACTATGTTGACTACGTATACATTACTACCAACGTCTGAAAGAAATCATAAAAATTACTAAGCTCTTTCAATAAATACAAGTTATCTTCATCAGAGTCCAACTGATGAAAATCAGAGTTCTTATCTGTCTGACTCTGACTATCTTGTGTTGAAAGATCTTAGTCATTTTTCTAATATGACTAAAAAGGTATGTCTCTTTGACCTTCCATTTTTCAAATTATTCTATGTAATAACTTGCTACAATGTTTTAATCTTTGAGATTAAACTTTTAGAACTGTATATAATTGAAAGACTGTTTTTTGTAATATTTTTTTTCCATAGAGATTACAACAATTCGTAGTTTTTATTATGACCAGTTATCAAATGCGATTCAGAAATTACTTTTATTTTAATTTCTGGTTAACCAAATGCTAGTTGTTTTAAATGTAATCCCGGACTGTTCATACACTTAATGATATTTGAGCAGAACTGAACCAGTTTATTCACTCCAGTGAATAAAGGAAGTGGAGCGTGAACATAAACTATTTTCAATATCCAAAAAGGTTAAACTTTTTAAAAAAAAACTTTATAAAGGTGTGTCTGTTGAGAAGTGTATGTGAATTCTATAGCAAAAACGTTAAACTTTTCAAAAAACTTGATAAAGGTGTGTCTGTTGAGAAGTGTGTGTGAATTCTATAGCAAAAAGGTTAAACTTTTCAAAAAACTTGATAAAGGTGTGTCTGTTGAGAAGTGTGTGTGAATTCTATAGCAAAAAGGTTAAACTTTTCAAAAACTTGATAAAACCGTGTCTGTTGAGAAGATTCTATAGCAAAAAGGTTAAACTTTTCAAAAAACTTAATAAAGGTGTGTCTGTTGAGAAGTGTATGTGAATTCTATAGCAAAAAGGTTAAACTTTTCAAAAAACTTGATAAAGATGTGTCTGTTGATAAGTGTGTGTGAATTCTATAGCAAAAAGGTTAAACTTTTCAAAAACTTGATAAAGATGTGTCTGTTGAGAAGTGTGTGTGAATTCTACGGCAAAAAGGTTAAACTTTTCAAAAAACTTGATAAAGATGTGTCTGTTGAGAAGTGTGTGTGAATTCTATAGCAAAAAGGTTAAAAAAAGTGTGTTAAACGAAAGTGTGTGTGAATTCTATGGCAGCGGATCATCAACAGTTAATGATATAACAAACAAACAGAAAAGAAGAGTTATAAATTCAGCTTTTTTTTTTACTAACATTGAATCAAACAAACAGATGTTTAAAAGCGAACCAATAAAATAAGATAATAGTGCACAACTAGATCAAGTAATCATGAGATGGTTTAAGTTACGTCAAAGTGAAGGTGTTGAATTTCACTTTATTAAAAAAATATTTAGCAAAAAACTCGAATAAAAAGGGGTATTTTAAATTTAAAAAGTGATTAGCTACTTGGTTTTCTGTATTGTATTCTAATCAATCACTAATCCAGAAAAATGCAGAGATGAGAATGAATGCAGAGTCTGCAATCACTAATCCGTAACCCTCTCGGTTCCAAAGTTATCAGATTAATGATTCTCGACCTGTATATAAATAAAAATTGAATTCATTCTGAGGTAAAATGGATAAACCAACAAAAGTCTCCAAACAAATGAAGTTTTATTCAACGCGTTTCAAACACTTTGTGTTCATCATCAAGAAGACACTATAATACAAATTATATCTAATCAGTTACAAAATTAGAGTGAAGTAATAAAATTCAATTAAGAAAATTCAAGACATACCCAAGGAAGTGGTACTGAAGGGTTGGTCCAGTGAAAACAAAATTTTGTTTGTTTATCCATTTTACCTCAGAATTAGTAAATACCACACAATTACGGATTGCACAACTAATGATTTTAAAATTGAATTTTAGAATTTTATTATTGATGTAGTGATTTTTGAAAAACACTACATGGTAACCCTACATATCTGATTCATCTAATTGCTGATAACTATTAAAGGCGAATGAAATTAACTCTAAGTAGTACTTCAATTAATATATTAATTATGTAATATAATATTAATTCCATTAATATAAAAGCTTTTCGTGTGTCACTTTTGGTTTGTAATGACATTTATTTACACCTATAATTGATGATTGCTATATGGAATCAGCGTGTATAAATTAATTTATTAGGATAGCAGTGTTCTATTAAATTTAGGAGCTTTTTCTTACTCTCGATCATTTTTTTCAACGATAGTAATGTACAGTTAATGATTACAGGTTTGGTCCCATCGGCTGTACTGATTGTCGTCAAGGCTCGAACATAATCGAAAACCAACTGTAATATTTTCATACAATATATCTTGTATGGTATTTATAAACAAAGGTTTTTATAATTAAAAATTAATTATTTTTTTTCGAGTGTTCCTTTCACTTATATTGCTACACCAGTGGAGAAATATAATAAGGTACTTGTTATAAGGTAATAAAAAAAAAAACTTAAAATGAAACATGTTTACTCAAAAATAAATATTTCAACTTTTGGAATTAGTATCTGTGATAGTAAAATTTTAAAAATAACTAATTTGCTAACTAAAAACCATCAACTATAACTTATTTAGATAGTAGTTTACTATATTTACAATTCATAGTATTATACAATTACAGATCTTTCAAAGAAGAAAAGAAAAAAAGCAGAGAAATAATACTGTTATTCTTAGAATTAATACCCAAAATATACATATAATGCCCAGTTTATACTGATCACAGTTTTATTGCCATTGCGGTAGGTAAAAACGAATTTATTTTTTAAAATATATATTATTCAAAGGAATTTAAATTAATTAAAATACACTGGTAATAACAATTTAGACTAATTTTATAACTGAGCTAAGTTCTCTAGTAAATACTCTTCCATTAAGATAATTTATTTTTTTAATAAATTTCTTTTGCGAAATTCGTTAAAATTATATATATAAAAGTACGTAATATATATATATATCAATGATCAAACCACAATAAGAAATGGGAAAACAAGACTAAGATCTTTCATTCGTAACAAGCGGTCTTCGTCAGAGTCAAAAACCCAACTGAGTTGACGCTTGTTACGGTTGAAAGATCTTAGTCTTGTTTTCCCATTTCTTTTTGTGGTTTGATCATTGATTGTTGTTTCACGTGTTTATGTGAAATCTTTATATATATATATATATATTATACATATTAAATTAACTTAATAAACCGAAACACGATCCAAACTGGACACAACACGAGTTTGTAAGAAACACACTTTACTTTTTTCACAAAGTAAAGAAAACACACTTACAGACTCAAATTTCGGGTAATCCGTCTTTAGGAGAAAAGAGAAAGGGAGACCAACCACGTCGTAGACGAACGTTGGGTTACTTACCGTTGCATCTACAATGTGCTTGGTCTCCCTTTCTCTTTTCTCCTGAAGACGGATTACCCGAAAATTTGAGTCTGTAAGTGTTTCCTTACTCTGTGTGTTACTCTTCTTGAATTTTGAACTCGTGTATATATACATATATAAACCAGATTCACAAAAAACACATATTAGATTTTTCATTTATGCGTGAGATTTTATGTGTGATTTCTGTGGGAAATCACAGAAACTCACTTCTATATTTCGATTGCCTCATCATCAGGAATATAGGTGTAAGTCGCTCCGAAGACAAGTACCGACTCACCTGTCGGTATTATAACTCATTTTGTGTACCTGTCTCCGGAGCGACTCACATCTACTTGATGACGATGATATCAAAATATAGGAGTGAGTTTCTATGATTTCTTTTATGTATGTTCTTTTTGTGAATCTAGTTTATTTAGTTCGTGGAATTGTTTCATTTAATTGTTTATATATATATATATATACATGAAATTGCTTATTTTTATTCCTAAGTCTTCTGTTAATGCCGATGTGACGTCACATACTTTCGAAAAATGAATAGCATCTCAAACAAGCTATGAAGTACGTACTATAACGAGGTTCATGTAAAAATATCATAATAACTTTATGTGATACTAGTAATGATAATTTACTGTTAAATTACAGGTCTCATTTAAAAAGTGAAATTGAAAATATATTTAAAAAAAAATGATAGAATTTTAAAAAACCATTTCACATAAACATAAAAACGATGTTTATGGAAATATTTTTGTTGTTCCCTGAAATTATCTCAAGCTACAATTTCATGTGAAATACGATTTTCTTTAAAAAAAAAAAAAAAAAAGCTCCGAATTACACAACTAAACAGGATATTTTAATTAACAAATGACTATACTCGTATTTTAATAAACATTCACGATATCTGACACAGTTTCAAGAGTATACACAAAACTTCAAAAAGAAAAATAGAATTACTTTAGAATCATTGTTCAATGTTTTTCTATACTAATAATTCAAATTAAAATTAATTTTTAATATCTTAATCTTTTCTGATCTATTGTTGTGTTTTCTATTTCAAAATTTACTGCTCACACGGATAAATTAAAAAATGATTTAATATAACAATTTCTCTAAATTAAAATAACAATTGAAGTTAATTCTTAAAAAGAAATTGAAAAATACGTGAATTTTATTGGATCCATCAGATATAAAAAGTATTCATCTAATTAAGCCACTCGTTTTTTTTTGCAGTCCTTTCAATTTTTTCCATTTAAATATTCCATCAGTCGTGTTATTAATTATTTAAACTAACACCATTTGAAAATATTGGTATGTTTGCCTTTACATATGGTAAATAGTATTTCATTTGTGTAAACTTCTGATAAACTAAGGGCATTAGCAGAAATGCATATTGAAAATTCATAATACGATATAGTTGATAATATAAGTATTTTAATTTTTTTATATAAAAATAATGAATATTTATGGGATATTTACAGTAAAAGTGTTAATTATAAATTAATTAACTTGATGGCTAAGTAATTAACCTCTCCAAAAAAAAAACTAACAACTTCCTACACCATAAATAATTATTTTAATATCTTACTAACAAATAAATAGTTTAATTCTACCTTTAACTATATTTAAATTTTTTTCTAGTCTAATGGCTTTACCAAGGAGTTGGTATTTATTATTTTTCTATTACTTGGATGGGTATTTATCCAAAGATGAGGTATTTTCTGATTTTTTTTTTCTTTAGTTGTGGATTATGAATAGAATGTAAGGACGGACTGTTGATTTCCTCGAACGAGTAAAAATGGAGGCATATCTCTTGTGAGAGTTTCCAGCCAGGCCATATATAGTGTAGCACTGACAACGTTCTTTCTAGGCATTGGCAAAGTCCTAAAAAAATATATATATATTAATGGAATAATAAGGGTAGAAGTGATAATAATAAATATTAATTTATTTCCTTACATCACTATCATGTTGGCGTTCATTGAGTATTCAAGCATTAATTCTCGTAGCCTTAAATGACGATTGGTCTTGTCATTCATTGTTATAAGTTCTGTTTCTGTTGCTTGAACTAAAAATAGAAACAAAATAGATTAATCTCTTAAACTATAAATTTTATAAATATTAAATTACAGGAAAGCAGCATTTTCAAAAGAAATTTAATATTAAACAATTTTATTATCAATTATCCTTTCAAGTGTTGACAATTTAATTCTCATTTTCATCTTTTTTTTTTTTTTTAACTGTCTGTTTTCCAATGACCAATATTATTGTGGCTCATTTATTTTTGGCATCCATTTTAGTAATGTGCGAGTAACATAACCGGGTTGATTCTATATTGGATGTCCTAAAATCTTGCCTAACTCAAAAATATTTAAAGTAAGGATTTTTAACAGGCTCGGAACCGAATGCTTAACCGTCCTCTCCGAAGGAAAAAATGAAAAAAATCAAGGTCAGAGTGAGAATCCACTTATAGGGTTTCACCTTTAGCGCTGTATTTGGAGTTGAAAATGTGACTCATTTATTATTTGACACCCATTTTAGTAATGTGCGTGTCACTTAACCAGGTTGATTTTACATTGGGAGTTTTAAAATTTTACCAAACTTAAATATATTTAAGTTTTTTAAATATTTAAATATATTTAAGAGTACGGATCTTTAGCTAGTATCTGACATCGTTACAGGCTCGGGAATGGGGGCTTAACGTCCTCTCCGAACCTAGGATTTATCTATTCTCGACTATGAACTGTCAACTGCACGTCAACAGATTGTTGTTTACCAGAAACTTATGAGGATGTTTTCTTTCAGATTCCATTAGAAAAAAAAATTTTTTAGGAGGGTGAATATCTTTGGTGTTTAGAAATGGCTCATCATCTAGTTTATCTTAGGATCTATTACCTGCAATAATGATTGACAAACTTGTACTTATCATTTACCTCTCATAATCACCATCAATAAAACATTTTCATTTTAATCTCATTACTAATCATTGAAGGAAATTGATTCCAAATTATTATTTTTTTTTGTTCATAGACTTTGGCATAGTTCAGCTATTAGAATAACTAAACTTGAATGTCTTTTTTAGTTTTTGCAAAGCATTTCTGGATTCATGATGAAATAACATTATGCAATGCTTGAAGTTATTTTTTATATTCCCTTTTTTTTTTAAAGGGTTGTATAACACATATTGAATTAATTTCAACCTATATAAACCTTTACGGACACTGTCACAATAGTTCTTTGAAATTTCTAAATAAATAAACTCTATTTTAGGTTTTAATATAAAAAAAAAAAAAATTGAACATCGAATCCAGACCCTCTGGCATGTAAAGCTAATAGTTACTCAATTCAACTTCAATAAAAAGTGATTCAAATTAAAGTGTTCATAATAATATAAAATCCAATGTTATAATTATCTATTGGTAATTGTATGCTTATTACAATTGCTTAGCCACTGGGTAGTCTGACTATACATTCATAATTAGTCCAACTAATTGCTTTTAACATATTGGCAACTAGTTTTTCTTAATTGATAGTCAAAAATCAAAGTTATGTTAATCTGGTTATGTTTCAAAGTTATTTCTGAAATCCATACCTAATTACGATAGTACAGTACACACATCTCACTGAATAATGGAAGGAAATTACAATGATCCTTTATCATTTGTAATAGGAAATCTAATTCATTACATAATAAGAAAGAAGGAAACCTTAATATTTAAATTACTTACTTAATTAAGTACTTAAGTAATAAATTACTTAAAATTGATTACTTAATTAATTACTTAAATATTAATTACTTAATATTTCTGAAATCCATACCTAATTACGATAGTACAGTACACACATCTCACTGAATAGTGGAAGGAAATTACAATGATCCTTTATCATTTGTAATAGGAAATCTAATTTATTACATAATAAGAAAGAAGGAAACCTTAATATTTAAATTACCTCCATAACTGTCATCATCATCATCAGATATAACAACATCTTTGATCAGATTATCAAAAAATGTGACAGAACTCTCTTGTGGTTTCTTTGTGATGTCTGGGATAACTTTTAAATCAGAATAATCAATTCTGAATTTTGAAAGAAGACTTGCCATGCTAAAAATAATTTATAAGAATTAGTATAAAAAAAAATGTATAACAATTTAGTAAAATATATTTCTAAGGTAGTGTAATCCATTGTTATGTGGTATTTTACTCATTGTAGGGTAAAAAGCTAATGAAATAGTCTCCACGTATAGGGATTTAATACTAATTCTAACTAAGAAGACTCGAATTATCCCACGACAATTACAGCTGACAATTAGGAATGATGAAGAACTGAACAAACTTTTGGCTGGTGGTGGTGTTCTGCACAGGGTGGTGTTCTGCCTAATATTCAGGCGGTACTCTTACCTAAGAAGACTGAGAAAAAGGCTTAAGCAAGCACCCTATTAATCCTTCTTCCGGGCAACAGAAAACTGTATACTATAGATAACTCTCTGGTGTCATTGTATTTTTTAGTTAATGCCTGAAGAAGAACACTGTGTTCGAAACGCGTTGTTTGTACCATTAAATTTTTATATGTGGAGACCATTTCATTAACTTTTAAATTAAATAAATTAATTTAAATATTTAATAAATATATACATTAAATGAGGAATTTAGTAGTATAAACAACGCGTTTCGAACACGTATTATTCATTTTTTTTTATAGTATCTGAAGAAAAACGCGTTGTTTATACTATTAAATTTCTATATATAGAGACAGACTATTTCATTAGCTTTTTACCCTACAACAAATATATTTCTAAATCACTTGCAATTGTAACAAATTAAAATATTTTATTTGAATCAAAATATACTCGTTATTTTGAGTTTGTTGTCCATTGTCATACTGAGTACTTTATTTTCATTAAATGAAAAGTAAGTTGTATAAAATGAAACAGGTTGGAAAAATTAAACAAAAATAAGTGTCTCAGTCAACAAAATTTATATAGTTAAGCATTAAAAAGAAGATAGCAATTATTATTATTATTCTTTATTCTAAACATTACATAAAAAATAGACATCTTATATCTTGATTAGTGTTAAATAAAAAACAAATAAAATAGTTTTTCACTCTGAAACATTTAAAATAACAAAACTTTTATGTTTGATAAATACTTTTGAAGTGTGAACATAGAAATTTTATATTCTAAAGGACATAAGTGTCTGATGAATGTTATTAATAACTTATAACAACCTAGGTGACAGTCAGTTGTGTTTTTGACTATGACGAAGACCGCTTGTTACGGTTGAAAGATCTTAGTCTTGTTTTCCCATTTCTTATTGTGGTTTGATCTTTGATTGTTATTTCACGTGTTTATGTGAAATATTTTTATTTAAGAGAATAAACATAGGCCTATGGTTGATCCTTGATGGTACCACAGAATAACGATTCTACATTCTAACTACTACAGAATAACTATCCTAAAATTTGCCTAACTCAAGTGTATTTAGAGTAGAGATTAACGGGTACCTGACATCGTACAGGCTCGGGACTGACGGCTTAACATCATCTTTGAGGTACGATGTACTCAAATTTTTTTTACCTAACGCGTGAATAAATCGATGACCTAAAGTGGGCATCGAAACACCATCAGTTAAGAGGTAAGCACATAAAACTCTGGGCTATTCAGGCCCCCAACCGTTTCGGTTATTAAATATTAATTTTGCCTTGTCAGATAAAAAGTGAGACCGAAAATATAGAATGTATAGATATTACATATATTTATACTTAACATCTATTTTTATATGTATGATAATATTAAATAAACCTTTTTGGTCAAATTAAAATTTGGTAAGCTGTTTCTTGGGCATGCATCGTAAATATTTTCAAGAGAAAAATTCTTTCACATAACTCATGCTTCGAATTACTTGTAAGATTCGTAAATAAATTTTGGTTTTTAACAGAGCTTTCACTGTAAATATAAAACTTGAACTTCCCTATCAGCGGAAAACTGCCCAATCTTGGAACTAAACAATCAACCCTACCACCTCCTATAAAATAATACAAAGAAGCATAGGACAATAAAAAACAAATACTCAGAAAAAGGTATATCACAAGGATTTTAAATTAGGGTATTAAAAATGAAATAAAGTAAAATATAAACCGTCTTACTTTCTCTGCTCAAATAGAAGATCATCTTTTTTGTTGGCCAATGTAAATACTCTCAGTTTGCATTCAGAATAATTTCTTCTAGTTGAAATAATATGGGGGAGAAGAAGAGTCAGACCTGAAAGTCAGATACAATAAAGCATTCAAATTACTGAGTGCTGATCAAACAGAAAAAAGGTCACATCATTAAAATTTCATTACAAAATTCAGTTTACGATTCAAAACTTTCCCAGGAGTTAGTCAATTCTGTAACGTACTCGTAAATACTGCAGTTGGTTTTTGTACAACTTTCTTAAATGAACAAAATAATATATTTATTTCATATTACTAATACAAATACCTAGTCAATAGTTTATAATATAATATATTATTAAAGCTGGAAACTCAGAACACAAAAAAAGAGATAAGTAGTCAGGAATGTCAAAAATTTCGGTAAAACTATGTAGGTTGAAATAAGTAATGGAAGAAGAGTTCACAACAGACTGGTACAAAGTTTGTATGTTTATTTACATATATATGTATTCCAACACCAAAACATATAAGACTCTCACCTTTTAGTGCTGTTCTATTGGCGTAAATTGTGGCTCATTTATTATTTGGCACCCATTTTAGTAATGGGCGAGCCACATTACCTGTTGATTCTGCGTTAGGAGTCCTAATTTGGCTAACTCAACTGTATTTAGAGTAGGGATATTTAACGAGTACCTTACATCAAACAGGTTTAACGACCTCTCCAAGGGACGACTTACTCAAATTTATTCACCTCTCGCATGAATAAATCAAGGACCAGAGCCCCGGATTTACCGGTCCAGAGGGGGCACGTTACCACTGGGCTATCCTGGTCCCTCATTCATTCTGTTTTTTTTTTTTTGGAAAAAATATCTCAAAAACCATGAGAATCTCTCTTAAGGTTATATCAGTTTCATTTTTAAAATATGTATTATTTATTAAAAAAAAAATAAATTACCTCCGTCATCATATAACCACCATACATCAATAACGCCTTTTCTCTGCTTCCTTTGGAACTGAGTTAAATTATTGAGAACTTGTTTTGGTATCTCATTACCACAGGAATTCCTGCAATTTTGTTACAAATTAAAACTTAATTAAGGAGTTACTAATGTATAATTTAGAAGCAAATTAACTAGATTTTGATCATCATAATTATTGTTTTGATTTTATAATTAACAATAAAAAAGACTTGTATAATTTTCTTCTCGACTGGCACCAGAAAAGATCATGAATATTATATAAGGGAATATCTTTTTTGGTACAATAATATTATTACACTAGCGGCTTGCAAGGGCGAGCAAAAAATACAAATAATTAAGCTGACCGTTTTATTTTATTTGAAATACTCATATAAGTGTACTGTCATTTCTATATTGAAGACTATCAGTGCTAAATTTTTAATTAACTGGAATTTGTTACATTTAAACTATCAAATAAAAAGAAATATAATTCATACCAATAGATAATATGTAATTTATGAATATATGGTTAAATCTATAAATTTATAAAAAAATAATTTCTAAAAATCATTATTAACTATTTTTTCATTAATTACTATTAACTATTGGCAGTTTTTAGTTTTACCGATGAATCAAATGTAATCGAATAAAATGTTATCAGATATTAAAGTGAATAAAGATTAATACCAAACTGCTTGGTAAGAATAAATGCATCACTGACAGGTGAATGTCCAAATGTAGACAAATGCTAAACGCCGATTCTACACTTTTACAATTATTTTAACATTTTAAGGATACATAAAGGCAAAGAGTGAAATGTTTGGAATAAAAAAGGTTGGAAATAAAATATGTAATGGATAATCTTCTTTCAAATTTTCTACCAAGTCAATTATTTTTAAAATATTTAAATCTCAATGTTTTGTTAACAATTACTTATATAACTTATTGATTATAACATTACTGATTTACACACAGACGATTAAAAGGTCCTTCACATGGATCTCCTGAAGATATAATAATGGATAGCTATTTCGCTTATTATTAGTTTACAGACAAACAGCACGAGCCGTTAAAATTAGCAAAATAGTAGCTAGTATTACATATCGACGTCTGAACCATTGGAAGAAATTCAGAAAATGGACTAAGATCTTTTAACCAAAAAAAGTAGTCTTCATCAGAGAACCAATCATACTGAAACAAGTTATATAGGTCATCTGGTGTGGTTTTGATAAGGGAGAAAAGAGTTCAAGACGAAAAGTGAAAGTAGCTGTCAAGAATTATAGATCAAGTTATTGTACTTGTTAATACTATTGTTCTCGTCAGCTATTGTTTATATTTGATCTATTAAATTTAATCAAAGAAAAGATGTTGGCCCCGAGACCTACTCAGAAATGCAAACTAGTGGCAGATTATCAGAACAATCTATATGGAGTACTACCAATGGGTAGTTTCTCCACTCTTATATTCAATGTTACTTATGTACCATGTATCAAAATTACTTGTTACCCCTCTAAGGGTAGTTGTAATTAAAAAAAAAAAAACCAAAGACTCATAACAACATCGATATTTCATAACAGTACTGAGCTTGCAGTGTCTTTGATTAAATTAACAGATTAAATACTCTAAATATTGTAATACTTCATTCAAGTTAGACTCAGTTTTAACGAGAGCAATAGCTTTGTTTACATAAGGTTGACAGTACAAAATTGTTTACTTATTTCTTCAGAACTGCTTTGTTTACTCTCATTTGACCTGCCAAAATACTTGTTCCTTTCCTTGCTCTTTTCGCCCTTTTAAAATACCTATCTTTTATCTCCCTCTCTCAGAAGATGCTCTATATTACTTGTTTCAGTATGAGTGATACTCTAACGAAGATCAGTTGTTCTAGTTGAAAGATCTTAGTCACATTTCTGAATTTCGCTAAACTTTGTTTTCACTCTGATGACATAAAGTGAAGAGCTTCATAACATTCATTTCTATTGTTTTCCTTTATCCATGTGTTTTTATACTTTATATATGAATATATATATGTAAAAGTTGGAAGCAGTCCTTCATTTAAACATATATTGTTAAATAACGCCCCACATTTGGCTTGTATCTGTTTCTTACACAATTTCCAGTTTCCGGAATTCCTTCCTCGTCTCTTCATTAAAACTATAAAGCTTATCACCAATATTGCTAGTCGATTTGGTGAAAAGCTTTATTGTTTTAATGAAGAGACGAGGAAGGAATTTCGGAAACTGGAGAAATTGTGTAAGAAACGGATAGAAGCTAAATTTTGGGCGTTCTTTAACAATATATATGTATATATTTGTGAATTTTGCTAGCAGTTTTTTCTGTAAGCACATATTCTTAAAAAAAATAACCATATTTGCAGAAACATATCAGGAAGCAGGTTACTTGTAAATTATGGTTATATTTTCAATAATATATATGTATATATTACAAACCTGTAAAGATCAGCTCTGGAAACTCGTGGTTTATCACTTTTCCCTAATTTACCATCTTGATTCTTACTACGTCTTCTTGTCTCTGGACTACCTTGAGGGGACGTATCACTTCCACTGCTTGCTGTAACATCCCAAATAATTTAAAATCCAAATACAAATTCTATCTGTTTTAACTTTTAGATTAGTAATTTGTCTGAATAAGATTTTTTTTTCAAATAAGAAAATTTAAACAAATATATTAAAGACACAGGAAAAGGTAGTCGTAAGTACCTTGTGAAAAGGATGAATTCCTTTGGAAAGATTCACCTGAATTCCGTTTATTTTTTTCTCCCGCTGTACCATTTGCTTCGTTCATTTCCGTAACAAATTCACCATCCTTCATAATATTTGAATAATCCAAACCTTCTTGCAATCGAAGAATAGCAACTGCCAAATATGTATCTAGTGCTTTGCTAAAGAATAAATATAATAAAACATTTAAAATTGTACTCATATATATTTTAACTGAAAAAGAGAAGAAATGATTTTGTATACATACTGTAAGACATTAAAATACAATGACAGGGCAGTTCTGTCACAAGTTTTCCAATCAGCTTTGTATCCCATCATAACAATATTAGGTTTTAATTTACCTATACCAGATGCCTGCATTAAGGCATAACTTCCACATTCAAAATCAACACCGTCAATGTGAGCATAAAATGCTTTAATCTTTTGGCATAAAAGCCAATTTTGTGCCTTATTGGCCATAACTGTCTTAACTCTTTGTGGGAGAGGATGCTAAAACAAAGAAATTTAATTGGTAATATAACTTTATCTCTCAACAACTTGAGTACAAAATTATTGGTATGAAAATAATATATATCAAATTTTAGTGGTTAAATATATCTATAAAAATAAAAGAAAGGGTTTTGCCTGTACATTGTTTAGAACTGACTCATTTCAAGTTATCTTTATGTTTTATACATTAGAGAAAGCGAATCCTCTTTTAGAAAATTACTGTCTGTTTTGCTTGACCAAAAATTTTGTAACAAGCAAACTCAGCCACCGTAAGTCATAGCAACCTGAAATTTTGACAGTAGATTTGTGTATGTCTAACTTAAATCTAAGATTTAAATGGATTGGAAACTTGTAAGCTGTGTTTGGCTAGCTACACAGGTACACAGGTATATAGCTAAAAATATACAGGTAATTTTACTGTAGGAAGTAGGTAATGTTAGTTAACTTTAACTTCGTTTGCGTTTATCATAATTTGTTCGCTTTAAAAAGTGAGTCCTACCTATCCCGTACTAAATATAAAGTATGCCTAGAATAAAATCAATTTAAGCTCAGTATCTAAAGCTGCAAAACGTAAAAGCAACTCCAGATCTAATGAGAGTAATGGGCTGCACTAATAATGATATTTCCTTCAATTCTATAATTTCTAATAATATTTTGGAATACTACGTATTATCTCTGAATTTTTGTAAAATACCCGTCAAAGATGGGCCAAGTCTGCAAGTATTGTATAATCAATATTACTATGCAAAGCAAATAAATCCAAGGGATGATTGAATAAAAAATGTTGATTAGAATATTGTTTAAAAGAATTATAAGTTTCATTTATTACGTTAAATTATCCTTCCATTGATCGAGAGAGAGAATTAACCTCAGATGGGGTTGTCGGCTATAGATGTTGATATACGATAGAAAGAGGAAGAAGATTCTGTTTAGTTGTGAAGTTTATTTGTTATGCTTGCTTCATTCAACAATGAATTTAGAAGTAAAATTACTGGTTCTCAAACTGTGTAGTAATTACCAAGAGACGAGAATACAGGGTGTCCCAAAAAAATGTATACACACTTTAAATTATTGTAATTTAGATGTTTATTGTAATTTTTTTTTTTAACCATGTAAACTAATACTACAATAGTTTATATTATAACTATAACTTTACATCATAACTATATTCATAGTTGTGATCGACCGCCATGTTAACTCATCAGAAATTACAGTATGCTGTGGATTATAATCAAAAGGATTAATTCAGTGATTTTTTTAACTCCACTGTGGCTGGTCTTATTTACTTGAACCTGTTGCACCTTTTCAAGTACTTTTTCGGTCTTGATCATCATCAGTAAGTAATGAGTTAATCTGAAATTTAATTTTTCTACTTAAAACATTTGTACAACCAAATACAAACAATTAAGTTATCAGCTTCTAAAAGATGGGTACATTTTTTTGTAAACCCTTCGCATTATCGGTAGTATGTAGAACAAAGCGGACTACAGTTTGAGAACAGTTGGTGGCAAAACAATAAAATAATGCCTATTAATTAGTTTATATGGTTAAAAAAAAATTACAATAAACATCTAAATTACAATAATTTAAAGTGTGTATACATTTTTTTGGGACACCCTGTATTATAACAGAATGCACATTTGTTTAAAAAAAATGTTTCAATTAATGGATATGTAGCAGGTCGGTTCATAAATTGAGATTACATAGTTGGAACATATCAAATTATACTTGTGTTTACTTGTATGATTTCTATAACTGATTCTGTTGATTATTTTTTCTGATAGGTATATTGTGCCTGATAAAGGTGCTTGTTTACCAAAAACCACTGATGCTACTGAAATATATATTGTAATAGCCGTCATTCGTAATAAAACTTAATAAATCTTAATAAAAATATATATTAAGATAATTGAAAATTTAACATGAATATATGTACAATAAAGTGTTTCTTAAAATCAGCAAGGAAAAATGAAAATATGGAAGTCAAAGCAAACCATTGTCATCATAACAGTGAAGGTGGTAATTTATACAAAGTTTTTCATTAAATTATATTATTTTATATTATATTTGGTCTAATAATAAGTTTGAATAATGTGTATTAACCGTACTACTTTGAATTAAAATTGGATTATTTTAAATTAAACTTGGATTATTTTAAATTAACCCAAATAAGTTGTAAATTTGAAAGCCCATAAGTTTAGGAGTTGGAAACAAAGAAGTATAAACAATAAAGGAATCTGGAAAATTTTGGGGGAAAATGTTACATTAGAAGGTAACTAACAGTTGAAGTTAAAGTGAAATTATCATCTAATGAAAATCAAGATCAAATATTTTTTGTTAGGACAAGATTAATGTATTGAAAATTGTGTATCGTAATTTTTACACCTGTTTTTAGCAAAGTGAACACCAGTTTTTTTTTGTAAACAAAAGTAAAGTTAAACAATATGAAACAGTAACGAAATTTGCTGAATAAGGGTCATTGTAAAGAAAAAGAAAAAAAAACCTCAATGTTTCTATTATTGCTATTAATCGTTCCAGCTTTAGCAAATACTGATGGACTTCTATTAAGACATACTATACCAGTAGATAGTAACTACGATTTAAAAACACCAATCAGTTATGGAAATACTAGAAATGACACAAATACAATTGATCTTTTTGAAACAGTATTATCAAAATTATTAGAGGAAAAAATAAAAACTGAAGATATTGAAAGAGAAGCTGATGAACGTGTTAGAAGAAATTCAAAAAGTCAAACAGCAATGAACGATAAATTGAAACTGGTAAAGGATGTTCTTGTACTGACACCAAAGGATACACTCAACTATAAACGAGGCAACAATGAATCTTCACCAGTAACAAATCATTTAGTCATAAATTTACTTAAAAATACTAAACTTCTGCTATAAATACAAAACATAAATTAAAAGCATTTCTTTTTTTAATTTATAATAGAAACTTGGAATTTCTTTACTTTTTTGTGGTGTTTTCAGTCATATTATTCTTCTTCTTCAAAAATATTCTAATTAACATGTATGACAAAAAAAAATAGATTTGAGATGAATATATATATAAATATATGATCAAACCACAATAAGAAATGGGAAAACAAGACTAAGATCTTTCAACCGTAACAAGCGGTCTTCGTCAGAGTCAAAGACTCTGACGAAGACCGCTTGTTACGGTTGAAAGATCTTAGTCTTGTTTTCCCATTTCTTATTGTGGTTTGATCATTGAAACGATATGGCCTGAAATATGGCTTGGTGCGTATAAAGGTCAACACAGGTTTGATCATTGATTGTTATTTCACGTGTTTATGTGAAATCTTTTTATATATCAATATATTTATAAATGGAAAAATAATCGAACACATCTTAATATGGTCAGATAATTTCTTTCTTTTGATTGTTATTATTTCATTTATTTTTGTGGTTATTATTTTGAACGATATATTTTATTATATTTTTAAAGTTCCATTATTATTTATTTCTCTATATATATATTCATTATGTATGTAATTATTTCATTATTATTTATTGTTATGCTTTTACTATCCTATTTTAAACTCATTATTTTCAATACTACTAGAGTTTCTATTTTTCATTTTACTCATAGCTCTGTTTACCTTATTTAACCTTTAATAATTGTTACACTTTCCCTTCCTTCTTTAACGAGTACCTGACATAGTACAGGCTCGAGACTGACGACTTAAAGTCTTCTTCGAGGGACGATGTGTTCAGATTTTTTCCATCTCCTGCTCGAATAAATCCAGAGCGGGTTTTTTTAAACAAAGGATCTAACAGTCTGGAGACGAATTCGTTACCTCTGGGCTAGCCTGGCCCCCGACTTCGATGGTTACATCTGTGTGTTAGTGTGTATTCAAATGTATCAGTTGTTAAGATTATTATACATTAGGCATTCTAAATTGTCCCACTATTATGTATATCAGGAGGAGGAATCATTTACAAGTATTCAAAAGAGGTTACAGACTCTCAGAGCTGACGGCTTTAAATCCTGTCTGAAGGAGCATAATGCTAAAACTGTTCCATTCACTAGTAAAAAAATTAAGATTCAGAACAAGCGATAAACTCATGATCTTAGGTATTAGAAGCACATGCTTCCTATTCCACAACCCTGACTCTCTTAAAAAATGTTATAAATCAATTATTTAAACTATTATCAATATGTTTAATATAAAACAATATTAAATAAAATTTACTGTTACTCTAGAGTTTCTTAGTTGTGAATTGTAAGTCCATACCTGACTAACGTTGGCACAGATAAGAAGGGAGACATTCTTCGTTATCAGATGGGCGAAGTCAACAAGAGGAGGACGGGAATGAGGGTCTCCAGTAAGAACTAGAATTTGAGGTCTGTAATTCTTTACGTGGTCTTCAACTCTGCTTAAGTTTTGAACAGCTGTTAATGCATTTTTATACATTTGAGCTTGTGTGGTTGAACCCCAGTTAACATCTGAAAAATATTATTAACTTAATATTTTTACCATGATATGCTGCAAAAACATTAACTGAAAGTAACTCCCATGCTCTACTTAACCTATAGATCAAAAATGAAATATATTCTTAAAATTTTAGTATACAGATCGTCAGGTAAACAGATAAAGAAGTGAGTCACTTGGAAGATAGGCGACGACTCTTCGGATATATGTATTCACTATAAAATCGGAAAGACTATCCAAACTGGACATACACAAGTTCAAAACCGAAAAATAGTAAGATACAGAGTAAAAAAACACACTTACTAACTCAAATTTTCGGGAAATCCGTCTTTAGGATAAACGAGAGAGAAGGACCAAACCCACTGGACACGTAACAGCAGGTAACCCATACATATATATAAACCAATTAAAAATAAGGTAGCACACAGATAGACAAAGCAATAACTCACTTCTACATTTCAACCATCGTCGTCATCAGGAGGCGAAGAGTCCCGCAGGAGGGTAGAGTTATGACTAACGGTTGTGCTGTGGCTGATAGTCTCGGTCGCCGCTCTACTCACCTGCGGGACTTTCCGCCTCCTGATGACGACAATTGTTAACATATAGAAATGAGATTCCTTTGTCTATCTGTGTGCTACCTTCTTTTTAATTGATTTTTATTTAAAAATAAAAACCCTGAACCGTTTCATTTAATTACTATATATATATATATATCAGCTCAAAAACAAGATAAGCAACACACAGAGAAAGAGACACACTTACAAACTTAAATTTTCGGATGATCCGTCTTCAGGAGAAAATTTGAGTTTGTAAGTGTGCCTCTTTCTCTGTGTGTTGCTTTTCTTCGTTTTTGAGCTGATTTGCGTCCAGTTTGGATCGTTTTTTTTCGAATTTTGAGTGTTATATATATATATAACCCAGTTGGGTTTTTGACTCTGACGAAGACCGCTTGTTATGTTGAAAGATCTTAGTCTTACTTTCCCATTTTCTTATTGTGGTTTGATCATTGATTGTTATTTCACGTGTTTATGTGAAGTCTTTATATATATATATATATATAGTTCACAAAGGAAAGAGAAAAACAGATAAAAAGACAATGTATTATGTATATTATTAATTATTCAGTTTAATTATAAATTAAACTGAATTGCGAGAAGAGCCTGTAGGACAGGGGTGTCCAATACGTCGATAGCGATCTACCAGTAGATCGCGAGGCCAATAGTGGTAGATCGCAAACAAGGTTTGAGAAAAAAAGTTCCAGGGTCACAGTCAGTCCTTATTTTTAATTATTATTATTATACATTGTCAATGTATTGTTATTATTATTATTATTATTATTATTATATTATTATTATTATTATTATTTGGTAATTACAAAAACATGATCAGAGCTTATTTTGTAGCAATATTGGCTCAAGTGGTAATATAAGGTAAGAATCTTCAATAAATTTTAAAATTACATTCGCTTTTATGGGTCGGTAGATCATTTTGGCTTGGTCATTTTATAAGTAGCTCCCATAGTGAAAAAGTGTGAGCACCCCTGCTGTAGGACATTAGAGAAACTCTCACCAAAGGTAACCAAGCATGAAATTAGCATACAATTTTTAGAAACTTGTTCGCAAGAAGGATTGCTACCAACCTTCACTAATATATATATATACTATTACTGAAATGATTTTGAATATAAGATCAAAACAAAATTATTAACTCATAATAATTAATAACTAGTTAATAATAATAATTAACACGGAGTTTTTATAGTGACTCTTATTTGTGATTTATATATAAAAAGAAAATATAATTAAAATTGAACAAATTTCTGGAGTTGATGAATAACATATAATAACTCTTTCTCAATAAAAAATGTTAATAAATATCATTACCAGGTTTCCTATAAGCAACAATAAGATAGAGAGCCAAAACTGCAGCGAAAGTTATTAGAGCAGTGACCCAACTTATGAGGAACATAACTGCTACACATAGAATAGAGCCAATTAAACTCAGCCACATATTGTAATACTGAAAACAAATGAAAAAACACATATTAAGATATTTAATAAAAAATAAGCTGTGGTATATATAATTTATGCAAAAATCTGGAAAATACTTTAAACGTTGGCCTCCATCCAACAGGTTTTACAAGAGAAGCATGAAAAGTACTGAAGTTAATTAATGCATAGGCTGCAAGGAAGAAGTTAGATATCAAGGGAGCTATGGCGTTCAGTTCACCTGAAATAATTTCAACTTTTAATTAAGAATATATTTTTAAAGAAAAGAGCAGATTCATATTATATTTACCCACCCACTAAAATAAAACCCAGAGCAATAAAGAAGGTAAGAACGTATCCTCTGACAGGTTCCTGATTCTTGCCATATCCTCGTGCAAAAGCTGTTACATAACTGAAAACAAAACACTTGAATTTAAATATTTCTCAATAAAAAACAACAAAAAGAATGAAATTGGCAATCGGTTGTAAATATCGTAATATAAAATCATTTTAATACTTAGTATAGGAGAAAGTTATAAGGCATGGATAATAAAATCACCCATGAGTCAATTTTTTTGCGAATAGACACACATAAATTGATATATTTACTCCTAAATCTTATGTGGTTGCTAAAAAACATGTCTATGCAATAGAAATACAGATTAACATCAATAAAAATTCAAGGAAATTTTTTTTTTGTATTTGCATCCTGAAAACACTGATGCTTTGAATCCTGTGTTCGCTTAAAGGCTCAAATTATACTTTTTGTGTTATTCAATATATTGCTAATTTTTGATTTAGCACCTCGTAAGTTTGGACGAACAACATTACCGTTGGCGCCAATACAGATGTCATCTATCCAAGTGGCAGCAGAACCACTGTTGTTTAACTTCAGTGACCTATAGAACCCACCTCAATATTAGCCGAATCGTCATCATATTGACAAGAAACACGCACTCAGAAGTGTGTTTTTATATTCGTGACTGTTTCTATTTGTGATTTATATATATAAATGATTTTGTTTTTAATTACCTGCTTATTATTCCATGGAAATAATTCTTTGACCATACAAAAGCAAATATACAAATAAAAGAAAATATATATAATTTTATAAATGTTCAAGAAGAATTGAAAGAATTTCAGAAATAATTTAAATTGATTATCAACTTATACCAACAAACGGTAATAACTTTTTTTTTTTATTAAATAACATTACCAGGTTTCATTAGTAGCAAAAATTCCACTGATAATTACAGTCAAAATGGTGATGAAATGTACTTTCTTTTTTAATTTGTGGAAAGTTTGTTTACAACATTCAGAAACAAAAAAAACAAGATATTTGTCTTCTCTGATACCTGGACGAAAAAAATGCATATCATTTGTTAATTGGTATCGATTCTAATTATGTGGGAGTTACACTACACATATCAAATTTTGGGAAAATGTGAATCTATAAAAATGATTGAAAATGCGTTCTTGTATAAAAACAACACATTTAGAACACATTGTTACTTTCTGGTTCGATTATGACAATCAATCGAAATTATGTTGGTTTTCTAAAGCATTTTCGAAAACATGTAGAAATTGAATTCATCTCAACATCTCTCTCTGTGTGACTACATATAAAATTAATGACAAATTTCACAGATGTTTAAAATAATTTTAAGTCATTTTTCAATTATAAACAATTTAGTTAAAATTGTTATAGCCAAAAGGTTGACTCATTACTGCATTGAAAAGTGGGTATTCATTAAACTACATATAAACTCCATGAATTGTAAAAAGAATTTCGAAAACAGATTGTTTGTTTTTAATTTCACAGTTTTATGCTTTCATCTTTGGCTCTGTTCAAGGAGGTGAAAAGTTTGACTCATTTATTGTTTGGTACTCATTTTAGTTATGGAAGAGCCAGTAAGACAACTCCTCCATAACTTTTTAAATTATTTATGAAACTAGTATAGAATATAAGAGGTAACACTAGTAAAGAAGTAAGAAAATGTACACATTTCGTAATGTGACTTACACTAACCTCTGTAAATAACAATAACAATATTAATTCTACCGAAGCTGATTGATAACGTATCAGAGTACATCACTTTTAAATTAGAGTACCCTTTCACTTTATAAAGTGATTTCATTACTATAATTGATACCGTTTCGCGACCACTGTATATCCAAAATATTGGTTTTCGAAGATTAGGTCCAAAATAATTACAATGAATTATCAAGCGACGTTTCGCCGAATGTTCGGTATTATCAAAGCTTACTTATAAGATTAAGAAAGTACTTATAAGATTATTATCACCTCTCCATTCTGTCATCACCTTATATTTCCTGCCTGTGATGTTCGTCAACATAACATGCTTGGCACTGATCTCTAAATAAGGAATTCAGTTCATGCCTTGTTTCCAATGTATGGTGAAGAATGAAGAGTTGATAATGCTATAACTACTTCTTTCTATAAGCCTTGATAATGCCGATCAATGTTCGGCAAAACATTTGCTGATAAGTAATATGAAAATAATCATAAAATTAATAGTATTATATTGTAATAAAAGTTATTATATAATAAATTTCAAAATATAACAAAATAATAATTATTATTTTCGACTTAATCCTCAAAAACTAATTTAGCATTTATTAATAATATGTTTTAATTAGAGTTAGCAATATTTTGTATTAATCATAGAATTGTATGACTCTATGATTGCAATTTTTTTTTCAAGTGCACTAATATATAGTAAAGTTGAGTGTCAAATCCACGTTTTTTCCCTTACCAGTTCTTACAATATTAGTTACTGTACAAATTGTTGGATAAGTGATGTATTTATCTATACTAATTGTACTACTCGTAAATCATACAATTAATAAGAAAATGTGCATTACGGGTATAATTTATCCTTGCAAAGAGCTTGAAATACTTTCGGAGCTGATACTAAACTAGCAAGAGCAGACGAAATAGTAGCAGCAAAACAACCTGCATAGATCAATGGTCCAAAGGCAGACACCATTTCCATTACCTGAAATAACAAATAACTTAAATCATATATTGGTACAATTGTTTTTTGTTTCATACAATTTGTTACCCTAACAAACTATATGAGTTAGAAGAATTTAGGACATTGTGTTAGTACTTTAACTATTGGATTAACAGCCATCAGATAGCTATTGGTAGAACTCCATTTCATATATGAGCCGTTTATTTTGAAAGTGGCCTAATTCCATTTTCCAAAAAAATTTAGCTAGCTATTTAAATAATTACATTTTTACGTTATCTTTACTTTTTGCAGCAAATTGTACAAAATTTATTTAAAATTACTAAGTTTTTTTATAACAAAAATTAGTTGATAAATAAAATGACAATATTTTTAAATTTTGTAAAACGCAAACCCTTAAATATCTCGATTTTAACATAAATGGAATTAGGCCACTTTCAAAATAAGCGGCTCATATATTGATTCACTAATTTGATTTTTGTTTCATATAATTTGTTTCTTAAACAAACTATATGAATTAAGAAGAATTTATAACATTGTTTTAGTAATTAAACATAACAGAAAATATGGCGATCCTCATATCTTTAAAAATAAATTAAAATTACTAAATTTCATAAAAACAAAAATATATTCAAGACTGAAAGAAGTAACTATAAGCTACTATACCTGGAAATTGTTCTGTAATCCGAATTCACATTCTTTGCTTGCACAATCTAGGAAAGTATTGTTAACCAAGTCAGTAATATCTCCAGTAGCATCGCGTGCAACAACGGAACCACACAAAACTGCCATGAAAATATAGGAGGCAGTGGTAAGCACGATTGACAATAGAGTTCCCTTTGGTATAGCAACCTGGGGATCCTAAAATTAAAACAAGCATTCAAAATATATTCCCCTATCGTTATTTTTTTTTTAACTTTAATATCAACTGAAAATAATTTTCGTAAATTCATATTATGATTAAATGGATTTTTTTTTATACATAAGTTAATTAAGCTTTTAATAATATTTATTTAATAAAATATTCCCTACAGTACAAATTATTATGCAGTAAACAAACCTTTAAGTCTCCTGAAATGTTTGCCCCAGCAAGGAATCCCGAGGCAGCTGGAAAGAACACTGAAAATACTGAAAAGAAGTCGTGCTGTACTCCATGTAAAACCCTGTAGTCTGGCCCTAAATTACTTACAAATGTTTGACCTGCAAAAATGATTATTTCAGAGAAATAATAAAATTACTTTTATTAAAAAAGATTCACATATGGCAGGTATGTCAAACTGGATAATCAGTGATTGAGTATGCCAAAAAATTTGCACATTTTTAGCAGATGATAATTCAATAGTTTGTTTTTGGTTCTAGAAACGTCGGTTTCATTTCGTTTAATTTCATTAAACGTCGTTTAATGAAAGTTCTAAATAAAAACGCTGCATTCCAAGATTAGCCCTTTCTCTTCATGATAATGATTTAGACGGAAGAGTACAGTATTATGGGTGGTACTTGGAAAAGATGTTACGAAAATGCACTTTTTCCCACAAAGATTGCGAGCAGTTTGTTTTTACATATAAACTAAATTGTTAAACGTCACAATTCCACCTACTGGGGGACCTAAGAGTCCACATGTGAACAAATACCAATTAATTGTTTCCTAACGTGTGATAGTCCATCACTTCGCTTTATCGACGGACAGTTTTGAGTCTTTGAGAACAGACGGTGACAAAACAATAAAATGATAAATTGTAAATTTATAACATGTAAACTGTAAATACAAATTGTTTTATATGAATAAAAAAAAACAAATTACAATAAACACATGTTTTACAATTCTTTAAAATGTGTATACATTTTTTAGAACACCCTGTTTTTAAAACAAGCAGGCTATAAAACAAAAAGGCGAGCTATAGGCCACAATTAGTAGGCTTTTCAGACTTATATGAATTATAAATAACACATTGATACTAAAATGGTTTAAAATACTTTAAAAAACATAAACTAAAACTCTTTTTTAAAATCAAATGTATTTTTAATAAATTCTTTACTTTCTTTATTACATTTTTTGCATATACTAATTTTTTTAATAAACTAAGTGGCTATTTTTCTAACGACTAAATAGTGGTAATAAACGACTCATTACCATGTACATTTGAATAACCTTGAGATATGTGAACACAGATCATTAGAATTGTTGATATCATGGAATGCCCCTCTGTGATGATATAATCGTGAATTACAAGATATGAGCAATTCTACAATAAGACTTCCACGTATACATTTTGTGCGTATTATTTTACCTTATGTATAAACGACAATGAATTTTGAACTTTTTTTATTTAATTTATTTACTTTCTTAAACCTTTATAACAATAACTTTAACAAAAACAATGTTAAGTTTTTGTTAAAGTTATCAATGTTATCAAATTCTTCATTTAACTTACAATTTTAAATGTTGTAGAATTTGTAATTAAATGTTGGCGGAATGCGTTATATTTTCCAGTGGGAATCACATGCCTGATTTACAAAACAATTATATACATACTATTTCCCAAAATCATTTAAAAATCATTGCAGAAGTTTTTATGGGAAATGATATTAATTTCTGTATACTGAAAATGATAGGTTAATTCTAGACAACTTATGAAAGGCACTGTAGCATCATATATATATTTTTTTAAAAATTAATTAGAAATTGTAATACAAACCACTAAATCCCGTGAAGCCTCTAGCTTTAGATTCTTCGTTTTGGGGTCCAATTAGACAACCAATGACGAAATCGACCATAGCAATCAATAAAATTATTAAAAGACCAACTTGAGCCTGACAAAAAAAAAAAAGAAATTATTGTTATATATATTTCAGTAATTAATTATGAAAATTCCGTAAACTATTTCAAAATTGTCAATGCGGGTTGTGACCTTAAATTGCAGTTTGGTTCAATTTTAATAAAAATGTCTATTTCCAACACTCACACACACACACACACACACACACACACACACACACACACACACACACACACACACGTGCATGAATTCATGCTTACAGCTGTTTCATGAGGGAGAAAAAGTTGCTACCTATTATTTGGTTTTCAGTTATAGGTACTGCCGGTGGTTTATCTGATTAAGTTTTGTTTAAACGTTAAAGATCCCTGACATTGTAAAACCTCTGAATCAACAGAGTTATATCATTCTAATGTAGTACAATCAGTTATTATGTGGTATTTACTCACTGTAGGGTAAAAAGCTAATGAAATAGTCTCCACATATATAATTTTAATAGTTGTATAAGATCCCGGACGCTAGGATCGCCACCTACTATTACCTCTTAGTATTGTTACCTCTATCGCCTTTTCTATTATTTATCTGTCTTAGTAATTTATTCTGCCTGAGGATGACCAACGAGGTCGAAAGCTTGTATTTAAAAAGTAGTGAATAAAATTTCAGTAGTTATTTGACTATGTTTTTGTCTGAAAATGTCACTGGGAAATCTACTATTTGCATTGCCTCTGCAACATAGAAGTGTCATTAGGAAAAAAGAACAGCTACTTAAAAAAGTCGTGAATGCAGAATCTGCTCTGCTTTTCAATAATTTTAATAGTATAAACAACGCGTTTTGAACATGTAGTGTTCTTCTTCAAGCATTAACTAAAAAAATACAATGTCATCAGAGAGTTATCTATAGTATACAGTAAATGGTACAAAATAAAATAAGATAAGGAAAAGAGTACATACCTAAGGGTGAATCCCTATGGTACAACTGACTGGAAATAGGATGGAAGTGAGTGATGGTATGGAGTGTACATGTGTTTCATATGGGAAAGGAAGTACATTAGCGAATGCAAAGGTCCTGCCTAACCCTTAGGGAAAAAATAACAAAGAAATGTATCTGCTTTTCAATATGAAACAGATGTATATTCCATACCCTCACCCACTTCCATCCTATGCCCAGTCAGTTGTGCCACAGACACTCTTAGACCCTTAGGTATGTACTCTCTTCGTTATCTTATTTTATTTTGTGCCATTTACTTTATACTATAGATAACTCTCCGATGACATTTATTTATTTTTTTTTTAGTTAATCTCTGAAGAAGAACACTACGTGTTCAAAACGCGTTGTATATACTATTAAATTTCTATATTTGGAGACTATTTCATTAGCATTTTATCCTACAAAGAGTTATATCATTTATAAAAAACAATGTGCTCAAATTATTCATGTCATAGATGACATGAAAAATCTGGGTTCACAACTAAGCTTTAATTTTTCAACATTCAGAACTGTTGAAAAATACCAGGGAACACCCATAGGAAAAAGATTGTGAATTGAGGATACCAAACTAAGAACATTCTATACTTCGGGAGACTTATACTTTACCTAACTCAAATGCAGTTAGAGAAGGGATCTTTAACTAGTACTTGACATCGTACAGGCTCGGGACCGACGGCTTATGATTCTCTCTGAGGGACGACATGCTCAGATTTATTCACCTCCCACATGAATAAATCGAGGACCAGAGTGGGCATTGAACCCCAAATATGGAAGTCTAGAGGCAAGCACATAAGCTACTGGGCTACTCTGAGCCCCTCAACTTTCACGTTACCATTGAGACTAGAATTGTTTTTGACTGGAATTTTTTCGGTCGTATTGTAAAGAAGATTTGGTGAAAGATGGTTAGTATTTATAACAAATTTTATCCTTGAAGAGTTCTAGTTCGAGTTTAAGAGCTCATTGAAGTGAAGCTTTCAAAACTTTCACTCATCATTTGTATGACAAAAGCCACAGATTTCACGACGAACCTAATTAGCAAACGCTAGGTGTCTAGTCGCGATAACCTCGGCTTAACTATACACTACTCCTAATTAAGTACAAAGCGACTAGACACATTTTTTGTATACTACGAAAGTAATAATTGAAAAAAATAACTTATTTTACAGTATATCATGGTGTATATATTATTTATAATATTTCTTTTTTATACAGAATAATCTATACTATACACTGTATATATATCTGTAGTAAGATCTTTCAACCGTAACAAGCGGTCTTCGTCAGAGTCAAAAAACCCAACTGAAACACTAGATGCAGAAAACATCTGGTGAGGGGTTGAGAAGAGTAGGAGGGAAGAGTGATATTTTAAAAGGGTGAAAGCGCAGAAAAGGACAAATGTCCAGAAAGGGATGTTTGGGGAAACAATTTCCCATTTCATATTGTGGTTTGATCATTGATTTTTATTTCACGTGTTTATGTGAAATCTTTTTATATATCTATAGTATAGATCTGTAGTATAGTACATCGTGTAGTAGTTCAATGCCCACTCAATTCATTTACACGGGTGGTGAACAAATCTAAGAACGTCGTCCCTCGGAGAGGACAACCAAAGAGCCGGTCCAGATAGTATACGATGCCAGGTACACTGTTAAAGACATCTTCTCTAAATACACTTGAGTTAGGCAATATTTAGGACTCCCAATGTAGGACGTTAATTATGTGTAAGCTCAAAAGTCCAATCTTTGGACTGTTTTCCCTCTCTGACGGCCACTCTATCCTAACCTTACCTACATATGTTTATAAAAAGAACATACAGTGTTATTTTTAAAAATAAAACCATATTAATAAAGTTATTCTTTAATTTATGTTTATCACTATATAGTTTAATTACTTTTAATAGTTTTTTTAATATTATTATTAAATAGTAATATTAAACTTAATAGTAATATTAAATAGTAATACTATTATTAATAGCATTGATCCTAATACTATTCTTAATATATGTTATGTCAAATCTGTCATGACAATTTATACTTATGTGATAGGCTGCTACTGCTGGGGTGTTCAGGAATGTTTTCTTCTCTTAGTGGGAGGTAACATAATTCAAAAACATTACCTTGTTTTAAAGTTATTAGGAGATTAGTCCGCTTAGCCATGCTTTACATAATGGTCGATTGTATCTGTGCAATGTTCACCGCCCTGCACTTAGAAGGGATCGTAGGAATATCTCCCTTCATATCTACTTTTCTCCCTGGCTCCCTCAAACTAGACGCTGTTATTAGGGAGTTCTTTCATATACTTTCCTCTTCTTCGTCTACTTCTCCTATTTTCAATCAACCCCCTAACTTTTCCTACCGTAGACCTTCCAACCTTAAATCCATTTTCTCCCATATTTCTTCCAACAGTCCCTGTGTAACTGCGATACCTGTCCCTTAATTAACTGCAGCCCTTACTTTACTTTCCCTCATAGTAACAACTCCTACCCTATTCCCTCTGATACATCTTGCACCTCCTGTTTTCTTTTAATATTAATATTTCGATTATTAATATTAAAAGAAAAAAAAACTATAAAAAGGAAAGTAATTAAACTATATAGTGATAAACATAAATTAAAGAATAATTTTATTAACACTATGTTTTATTTTTAAAAATAACACTGTATGTTCTTTTTATAAACATATGTAGTAACCTCCGTTTTAATGACTGCTTCCGGTTACAAATCCTTAAACAAATCCCTGAGTCTAACTCCTATTCCATCCTTAGAGCTTCTGAAGAGGCATATAGTATATATGTCTCCTTGGGACTTGCTCTCCTCCTGCTCTTAACCTCTACCGTTTATTTTATTTCTTTATTAAATATATATATTTTCTTTACAATTTCTATATATATTTATGTTATCATCATTATATATATATATGAGCCATTGTCTGCCTGCGGAGCGACTCGTTTCTATCTTCCTGATGACGAGGACATCGAAATATAGTAGTGAGTTTCTGATTCATTTCTGAATGTTCTTTGTGTCAATATAGTTCATATATAAATATAAATATATATTTATTGGTTACTAGCCGTTGCGTCCCCAATGTGCTTGGTCTCCCTTTCTCTTTTCTCCTGAAGACGGATCACCCGAAAATTTTAGTCTGTAAGTGTGTTTCTTTTACTTTCTGTGCTACCTATCTTCAATTTTGAACTGTTATTGTGTTCAGTTGGGATCGTCTTTCCGATTATCAAGTGAATATATATATATATATATATATATATATATATATATATATATATATATATATATATATATTATATATATATATATATATATAATATATATATATATTATATATATATATATATATATATATATATGTATATATATGTATATATATATAAAATAAATTCAAAACGAAGGAAACACACAGAAAGACACAAACATAACTCACATCGATATTTCGACCATCGTCGTCATCAGGAGGTGTGAAGAGCGAAGAGCGAAGAGTCCCGCAATAAGACAGGGCGGCGACTCCTCGTGAGTTATGTTTGTGTCTTTCTGTGTGTTTCCTTCGTTTTGAATTTATTTTATTTAAAAAAGTCCGCTGGACCGTTTCTTTTAATTGTGGTATATATATATATATATATATATATATATATATATATATATATATATGTGTGTGTATAAGGGAATATATACATATATAAGAAATGGAAACACATTTCATATGTTTTCCCAATATATATATATAATTAAAGTTACAGCTAGAGAACACAAGAAAAAGGACGAACACTCACGAATCTCGATAATTTCGGCGTCTTGCCGTCTTCAGGAGAGTAGAAAGAAAGAAAATAAAAGGAGAAAGAATGAAGGAACGGAGACGTAAATGCGTCCATTGGCCGATGGAAACTGGCGCGATCATATATTCCCTTATATATATATATATATATATTCTTATGTATATATTCCCTCATACATATATACATATATATATGATTCGCGCTCCGTTCTTCGACGTGGGGAGATCTCTCTCACTTCGTCCTCTCTTCTAGTCTACTCTCCTGATGACGAACAACAGTTCAAAATATTGAATTCTGTAAGTGTTCTTTTTAGTCTCTTTTCTGTGTCGTGCTTTGTGTAATTTAAAGGTATATATATATATATATATATATGTATAAGGGAATATATACATATATAAGAAATGGAAACACATTTCTTATGTTTTCCCAATATATAAGAAATGGGAAAAAAAGGCTAAGATCTTTCAACCGTAACCAGCGGTCTTCGTCAGAGTCAAAAACCCAACTGAACACTAGATGCAGAAAACATCTGGTGAGGAGTTGAGAAGAGTGAAGTTGAACGGTTGAAAGATCTTATTCTTGTTTTCCCATTTCTTATTGTGGTTTGGTCGTTGATTGTTATTTCACGTGTTTATGTGAATCATTATTATTATTCTTATCTTATTGATTCTCATTGTTTTTTAGTTTTTTTTTTATTTTTATAGTACTTGGATGGGTGATACCACATACAGTTGGTGTCCTCAGTAACGAGGCTCACCCCTAAAGCTTGCCTAAACATGAATGAACCAGACTTTCACCCCTTGATCAGCACAAAAAGCGTAATTGTGAGTGTTTGAAAGCAAACTGTAAGTTAGTAATTAAACTGGAATCATTACCTTTGCTTCCCATTCCATTCCAATAACAACCACTCCTAGGAGACAGAGAATAGTAATAGAGCCAATTATCCTGGTATCTTGAATTCCTCCATCAACAATAGACAAACCAAATGTCCCTAAGAGATCTAGAAGTGATTCGCAGAAACCAACTGTATACATGGCACAAGCAACAGCATTGGCCAAGGAGAATATCAGACCGATGGAAGCTCCGAATTCAGGCCCCAGAGACCTGGATATCATAAAATATGTACCACCTACAAAATAAATGTAAAAACATGAATAAACAAGTTAATATGTATATTATCAACTACATTTCAATGTAACCTATTATATCTACATATTTAAAAAAGAATAATAAATGTAATATAAATGAGAATAAACTGAAAAGGGAAAACAAAATACAAAATATCAGATTACCTAAAGCAAATTGTTAGAATTTAGAGTAGTGCTTATGAAGGAACAATTCTGAAATAAATTGCAAAGTAAACGTGCAAAACATGCATTTAAATGAGCCCACTACGCATTTTTGAAAACAATTTTAAAGGAGTTGACATTTTTTCAATACATCTTTTAATAGCTTTAGCATAATTATTAATGCAATAGCCGTATGCATTTCATATTAAATCCATATTTGGTGGAGGAATGAACTCTAAACTAAATCATAAGTATCTATCAAACAAAAGAATGGATTTTTCTGTTATGAGTATGTAATAACTAGGGTTAGCAATTAAGTAAAAAAATTAACTGGAATAGTTTTGTTACAAAATAAAGACAAAAAAATAACTTGAGTTACCTCCTTTAATCAGGCCATTCGTACTTATTGCAGACATTGATAATGCGGTAAGTATTGTCACCACAGTACATGACAAAATCAAGAGTGAGCCTTGAACTGAAAAAAAAATTACAAAACTTGTACTTTATAATTAAAATAAATCAAACTAATCTATAAAGTTAAAAGAGTAAGATCAGAATGAGTAAATGCTACACAATAAAGGATTGCACTGTTCGTGAGTTAAAACAGACTAGTCAAGTCGTTTGTTGAATACATACGTATTTTAATCATATATAAGAATTGTTCTATATAGGAATCGACCTTTAGAGTCAATAGTAAAAATATTTGTTTTCTAATGAGTAATAAACGAACTTTTGAAGGATTTTTCTTAGTATTAGTAGGGAAACTATACATAACACAGTATACCAACAGCTTCAACCGTGAAGCGAGACCAACCCGTGATACAATTAGGGCTACGCTGGTAAATCCGCTACAGTTTATAATTAGATAAATGATAGTCATATGACGTCTCATACCAGATTTTTTTTCGTTGGTATAGAGAAAATGCACTTGTATTTACCTTTGAATTTATGTAAATCACATTTTGATAGGTATAAGAAAATCTTTACACAAAATAAATAGTATTAATTACAAATTTAATTTGGTTTTTAGTATTTTTAAATATTTTATAACTAATTACCTACTAGAGTTAGGCAATAGTAGGCACATCTGATTATGTTGTTGGAGGTTGAAATGTCAGGATGGTTTTGCCTCATGGCAGAAAACTAAGAAAGCATACGGACAGCTTTAGTTGGCAAGTTGGGGTCTTATCTTTGCTCAAGTTGGCACCCCAAGGCGGAAGTCTGTACGATCGAGTATCAACCTGGAAAGTTTTCCTAATCAAGCTTTTGAAGTGTTTCCCCTTCCTGTTAACACCTTTCGTTTCCCCCGACATTTTTAAACCTCTCTGTAAGGTATGACGTTAGCTGGGTTGGGTGTTTTTCTTCAACATAGAAGACATCGAGAGACCTGTCCAATATATAGTGTGTCGTCTTGCATATTCTCATCTTTTCCTACATCTATCATATGAATTTATTAGCATTAATGAGACCATTCTTGGGCTGATAAACACCTGTTCTGATTTCTTATCATGTCTATCAACCTTTCGGCCATTCTATGAGCAAA
This sequence comes from Hermatobates lingyangjiaoensis, assembly GCA_026182355.1. NCBI lineage: Eukaryota > Metazoa > Arthropoda > Insecta > Hemiptera > Hermatobatidae > Hermatobates > Hermatobates lingyangjiaoensis. The sequence continues at coordinate 258,052 of JAPFBL010000090.1, forward strand.
GCTGAACAGATGGATGCTTTTTAATTTGAGACCCTTTAGCCGCATCAGGAAGCCCACTACAACCCTCCTAAATTAGAAGGGCTGCGATGAGCCATGGATGCGACCAAGGTGGACCTTGCGGGTTGTGTCCCACAACACAACATCACACCACATCTTTTTTTCCTTTTCTACTGGTGCTCTACTAATTGAGAGCATGAACCATTTTCCTTTTTCCGATTGAATATACAAAGGCCAAAAAGTATTTTAATTCTTTTCCATGGAGCAGACGTCTGTACAGTCGTTCTTCAAAAACTCAAGCCTGGATCTCTAAGCTAAACCTTTGCAGGTCAAAGATACACACCGTCTTAACATCTGCCTTGCTAGCCTAGTATCAGTTTCGTTTCTTCTTCTTCCCTCTTCTCTTATCAAACCTGTAGTCTTTCATCTCTGACTTTGTTTATTTCTCTTCCTTTCTTCTTATTTATTTGTTCTCTCCTTCACTCTTTCTTCTTTTCTTAATTTTCACTCTAGAAATATTGGTAATATCTTCTATCAACAAACTAACCTGAACATTCCTCAGCTAATGTTTGTCAGACATAGTTCGTGGGAGCCTGCCCACCTTCACAAACTCATCTGGGATACATCAAAATTACTGTTTCGCTTTCCTCATCCTGATGATGAGGTGGGTTTCCAGATATGGTGGAAAGACTCCTCAACCTGGTCTGATTAATCGCGGTATTACCAAAAGACTAAAGTACAGCCTAAAATAAGAACAGATATAGATTTGCAGCATACTTGCTCGAGGTACATATTGTTGACACTCAAATGCGTTGTTTCCAGTATATTCCAAAGTGTTTAAGCGTTCATACTGTACATATACCATGGTACAGAAATAGTGCATATCATAACTATTTATAGTGTACAGTTATTTCATTAACTACTTTAAAGTACTTCATGAGTTTTTTGTAAAATATTTAGGTAAATGAAACAAAAATATTTTATCAATATTATATACTATAATGCTCCTTTTCGTCAAAGTAATTTCGTCAAATAAGAGTAGATTCTATTTTCTGATGATGGCTGTGTTCAATTTCATCATTATTCGTCAAACGTTGAGAACAGTATCATCAGATACTGAATCTTCAGATTCAGTAATAGATGAATACGCTTACGTTTTTATGCGGAATTGGCATTTTCTATTATCGAAAACATCGGGTATGTTTTTCAGTGACTGGAAAAAATAATGATATGAACAGGAAAATTAAAACATTATAGTAATGTTTGTATTCAATTGTCACAACAAAAATGGTTTGTAAAAGTTAAAAAAAACAAATAGGCAATAAATCTGATTTGACCTCAAAATATTGGGATCATCTACTATGAGAGCTGTTTTTGGGTACAATAAGAATTGGTACTGAAGAGAACCAATAAACTTTTGGATACATAACCACTCACCAACCTCATTCACAAAGACATCATCAAAAACAGGGTAAATGGACTCAAGGGACTTTAATACTTTTAAATCCGTCAAAATGACGAATTCAAATTTTTTTTTATGATTCAATAAATTACTTTAGTAAAGTAAAAAAGATCAAAAATAATTGAATAGATTATAATAGTATTTCATAATAAACATGAAATAAAGTATAAACTACAGTGAAGACCTTTTTGATAGGATGAATATCTTTCGGTCAATCAGATGGTCATCTTCAGTCACCTTATGAGTCACTCAGAGGGAATAATTCAACTTGTTACTCTAACGACCATTTCTCAATCGAAATTGTATAGTTTCATATCAGAATTTATTTTAGTTTATATGTTACTTTAGTATATTATATTCAAGTTGGTTAGAACTAAACTTTAATTTACCAATTCCTGCTTGTCCAACAACCCAGGACAGACGAAGAAATATCATAACACCCCATATGTTGAGCAAGTTTCTGACGAGAACACCTTTGATCCATCCGAACTTCACAGCACCCTCGGCTTCTCCTTCTCCTCTGTCGCCTACCCGAAGAACAGTGGAAGCCTGCAACACAGTAACAATTGGTCATATATTTGCAATATATAAATGATTCAAAATTCATTTCTGAATTTAAATAATAAATAAACGATATTTCAAATTATAAAACATTAACAAGTTATAATTCTGATTATGTATTAGTATATATACATGCTTGTTACTACCACTGAGGTTAGTATGATTTATATTAGAAATAGGGAAAACCTTTATATCTCTTAAGATGTTCTCGGAGCCGTTGGAACGCTTTAAGACGTTGTCCATCTTCGGACATTGCGATCGAAGATGAACAACGTCCGAAATCGCTCCAACGGCTCCAAGAACATCTTACGAGGTATGACGGTTTTCCATATTTCTAATATAAATATAAGTACATATGTTAAATATTCTGTATATATGTTACCGGCAAAGTATGAAACGGCAGCATTCTATATATATTTGCCTAGACATTATATATAATACCTAGGCATTCTATAGAATGACAAATGTTATTTAGACATGAAAAAAAACGTATTTCTTGCTTGAATGATATTTCATTACATTATTTCGTGGTCAGGAATATCTTCAATTCTAAACAAATTCTTAAAGCATAAAGTGACTTGTGATCTCGCATATAATTGTTTTAAAATTCCTTCAGAAGTTCCAAGTCGGTAAAAACTATCCTCTGCAACACTCATTACAGCTGGCAATATATTACGCAAATCACTTCACCTCTTGTCGACGTCAGGAATAGGTATGTATTTTATTCTTTGTCGGTTTCTCATTTGGCATTCTGTTGAATACCTAGGGAATGCGTGAAATATAAATCGTTTCATCCATTGCTGGTTAGTTTTAGGCATTCTAGAGAATTCCGGATTTCACTAGAATGCCAGATTTCAAACTTCGCCAGTAACATATATAATAACAAGATACAGGATAAACCTTCTTTTTGGTCCAGTGTCTTCTTTAAATGAACTTTAAGCTTGTTTTCATGCAGTGTTACCAACCTAGGTAAACAAATACACTAAAATGAAGAGATTTATCTGATTCCATATTAGATAATTAATTTTATAAGTAAACACAGTGATGTTTAGATTAGAAAAGTACAAAACATAAGTATGCAGTTCAGAATTACAAAAAAACTATCTCAGAGGGGAAAATACACTAAATAAAATAACCATAGAAGTTTACCTTACACATTGAAAATGTATCTTTCAAGAAAAATAAAATATTTTAAAATATACAAACACTGACTCAACGGGTTAAGGGTAGTGTCTTCATGTTGGCAATTATTAAGAATTTCTTTCAATAATATTTTCTTGAAAAGATCGTAACATGAATAATTAGATCCTAAAATAATTAATTAAAGTTAAAGGTAAAGATTGGTCTATTAGATTTTCTTTCACAATGTAATCGTAAGTCCACCCAAGTTTTTTTTTATTTTTACTATTTAGACTGCAGAATCCTATTTAAGTGTAGGATCCAGAATCCTAAAGAGATCACAATGGATGTGTGAGAGCTATGGAACACATCATGGATTCATACATCCAAGAAGTCAATTGGGAGGTTATGAAAAGAAATAAAATTCTCTGACTTCGTTTTACTTATAAACTATATTTGAACAAACAATAGTAGTTTATAGTAAGTACTACAGCCTAGTAGTGTACATTACTATAATACTATAGTATAGTATCATACTATATTATAACTAGTATATATAGCACAAAATCGACTACTATCATCTATAACCTCCTGCCCAAATGTCCTTAATTAATACCCCTAATCATATCATACTATATTATAACTAGTACATATAGCACAAAATTGACTACTATAATCTATAACCTCCTGCCCAAATGTCCTGAATGAATGGCCCTAACCATATAAATATGGATCTATCAAAGCCTTAATAAACGGGACATATAGAACAGCGTCGACCTAGGCGATTTTTCAAGTCAAAATAAAGGAAACAAAAGTATGAGTTGACAATAGATATTCAAATGAACTATTTGACGGGATTTTAAAAGAACGCCTGCAGTCTAAACAGAACATAGAACTGACTGAATAAATTTGTTCAACAATAAACAAATGATATCATAGGAAGTAACAGGCAGAGCAACAGAAATCAGATGAATGGATATTGCGTATGTCCAAAGTACATTACTAAACCAAATATAGGACACAGACAGCAATGCCAAACACTCGTATATTACAATGACTACAACTTCCCTATCGAGGGAACATAATAAACACACACGGGGACTATGAAGGTCTCAAACACTCTTATATTATAATGACTACAACTTCCCTATCGAGGGCACGTACAAAACACACACGGGGTCTATCTAGGTCTCAAACACACGTATATTACAATGATTATAACTTCCACTTTGAGGACACATACACAACACATCCACGGAGACTATGAAGGTCTCAAACACACTTATATTACAATGACTACAACTTCCCTATCGAGGGAACATACCGAGAATACAAACGGAGACTCTAATAATGGAGACTAATAACAATATAATACATGAGTATATTACATTGTTATATACTATGAAACAATGGCTACAACTTTCTGTCGAGAGGCGTTACCGAGCACTCATATAGGGCCTACGAAGACCTCAAGCACAAGTATATAACAATGACTACAACTTTCTATCAAGGGGACTTACTATGTACATACAAGGGGACTGTGAAGGTTGCAAACTCTCATATATAAAAATTACTGCATATACTGTTATATATGTTTAAGAATATATACTTATACAAAACATATAGATAAATCACATGGCAACTCTAAAACAAACACACACTTTAATATTGCAACAAAGAAAATAATTAAATATTGAAAATTACTAATTCACAATTATTTATTCATCCAATAGATTAATGATAACAAATACTGGCATTATGTTAATTTAAGTTTAAGATGAAAACCGAGATAAGATGTACGGGAAATAGTATTCAACCTTGGCATGAAGGTCAGGCAGTTGTAAAATAAAAACTGTAATAGGGTTAATGATCAATTGACCCCACCTTTAACATTGACCAACAATTAAAATTTTGTCTATTTTCTATTATTCTTTCCAAGCTACCTTCAATTTACCACTAATTACGGAATGTGTCATTTATTAACTAAAAGTTAAAAAAACATTTCAAAATTGATTAATTTTTATTTAACATTCATAATTTGCAAAATTAAAAACAAAGAAAATTGAAAATGAATCATTATAAAAATGATAAATAAAGAGGAACAATTACTTATAAAATACAATATCAATATAAATAAATAAAATGTGTTGATTATTGTACTAATATTAACATTTTTATTCTTTGTCAGAAAAATACCTAAGCAAATATTGAATTAATATCACAGAAAACATAATTTAATATTATATCATTATTTCGAAATATTAACAATTTTAACTCAAATTTACTTAAATTAAGTATTATAAAATAATACTTTTCAAAGATTTTAATGGAGAGATAGGTACTTATCCGTTAATGGGAGGCCACTTATTTAACAAATGTACTTATCGGTTAATGGGAAGCTTTAACAAAAGAGTAAAATAATAATAATATATATATATATATATATATATATATATATATATATATATATATATATATATAATTAAAATATAAATATATAAAACATCAAAATGTTTTCCTTATCTAGACCACATATATTTAATACTATTTTTAAATACTATTTAAATAATATTTTAACTATTTAATTTATAATTTATACTATTTAAATACTTTTTAAATACTATTTTTAATACTATTTTTCTTTTTTATCGAGGTTTGGTCTAGCTTGAAGCTTCAATAATACAACACCTTTAAGCCGACGTTTTAATTTTAATTTTAAGAATTTAATTTAATTTTTAATTTTTGAATTTAATTTCAGAATTAAATTCTGTATTGATGTAGACCTGAAGATGCCTACAAATATAGATGAATCGTCAGCTTAGGTTAGGTTAGGTTAGGTTGCAGTGGCAGTCCCACAAGGGAACACACGTAGGCCAAGCATTGGCCCTTTGTGATACCACACAATGAAGATTGATTCTACAGTGGGAGTCATAAATTTTGCCTAACTCAAATGTATTTAGAGTAGGGATCTTTAACGAGTACCTGATATCGTACAGGCTCGGGACCGACAGTTTAACGTCCTTCTCCGAGGGACGACGTGCTCAGATTTATTCACCTCCCGCGTGAATAAATCGAGGGCCAGGTGAGGATTGAACCGCGGTCCTATCAGTTCAGAAGCGAGCACGTAACCACTGAGCTAACCTGGCCCCCCAATCGTCGGCTTAAAATTAAATTCTGTATTTATGTAGCCCTAAAGATGTCTACAAATATAGACGACACGTCGGCTTAAAGGTGTTGTATTATTGAAGCTGGACCAAAACTCGATAAAAAAGAAAAATAATGTAAAACATTAAAATATATTATATATAATGTAAATAAAGTATAAATAACAAAAAAGTAAACTTTGGTTATTTATGAATTGTAAATGTGTGTATAAAAAAGTTATTTTATTTTTGCTTGAATAATAACCGTCTTTAAATGACGTGGTCTCACGTTAACCGATAAGTACCAATATAAATATGTTATTCTCAATGAGCCTAAACTAAAAGTCAAAAAGCCTTTAACCTATTATTCTTAAAATTAAAATTTAACTTATTATTATTTATAAAGCCTTTTTTTTATTCATTTGTATTTTTGTGAACTCTAAATTTAAGATGCAAATGCAAATTTAAATTCAGAATGGGTTTTTGTAATACTTTACAAAGTACGCGAACATGAGTCATTGCGAGTTGCTTGAATGGAAGTTATTCAGTATACTCCTATTACGTAAGAAAAAATATTTCAAACATTAGTAAAGAATAAGTAATAATTCCTGAAATTCGTAGTTGTGGATATCATTTTCTTGTATCAAAATCAATAATAATATTAATATTAAGGAATATCAATTATTATTTTTTCAATTCCTACGAATTTTAAGAAAAATTGAATCATGAAAATTTCTCGAATCGACTGAATTGTTTAAATGGTTTGGAATGAACAATCGAGAACTCCCCGGATCTCATTCAAAAACGTTTAAAACTGTAATATAGTTTATGTGTAATGACATTTTGATGGGAAGGCGAGGTGTCAGGGGCTGAGTCATGTTCTGGGAAGTTAGAACCAGCTGATGACGTCTGATGAGTGAGAAAGTGCAAGTGCCTGTTTTGGGGGCCGACAGAACGCGATAAAGGCAAGGTCTCTCTCTCTCTTGCATCCTCTACTGAAGATAAAAAAACAGTTACACAACTACTCGCTCTACAATATTTTGACATTACTCTATTACGGAAAACATCAATACAATAAAGTTACAGCTCTCTGCCCGTTTGTTTATTACACTTTTTCCAAACGATTTGATATTGATTCCAAATACCATATGCATGCTCTGTGCACTTTACGACCAGGATACACTCTAACGAGCAGGTCGTGAAAAGACTACAGCGAGATCCCTAAGTAACAATACTGCACAGTATTTCAAGTCCATTGTACTGTGCTGACAATGCTTTTTTATCAAGCATGCTTAGAAAATGTTTTAATATCATATTTGCACCTTATACAACATATTTAATATTACATTTATGTATTTACATATTGTAGTGTATAGTATTTCCTACATATAGTATAGTAGTTTCCTACATATAGATAGTATAGTACTCTACATATCTAAGGAATTAGCTCTAATAAAAAGGTAAAAATTCAGTAACTTTGTCTAATTTATATAATCTCTAAATTTTGTTTAAATCAGGAGAATAAAATAAGCAAAAGAAACCCTAACTTGGACAAAGGGTATCGAACCCCGGACCTTCCAGTCCAGTGACGAGGCGTTGCCACTGGGCTAACCTGGTCACCATTAGATTAGATAATTCGTAATGAAAACATCGAAATAGCAAATTACAAATGTAGCAAAATACACTATTCTTCATATGTACCTTATGTTAACTTGAAGAATATCCTTAATATTGAATGCCCCATATATATATATATATATAGAAGTCAGAATTTTTGAATTAGAAAAATGATGAAATTTACATTATATAAAATGAAGTAACAATAGATAGTTAGTGAGCTAACATCTTAACTGGTCAAAAGCTTGGACCAGACTCAAATTTCACCATTTTTCTAATTCAAAAATTCTGACTTCTGCCTATGAAAAAGGTTTTAAATAAAACCGAAACGTCGGCATTGAGAGTTTGATTTTGATCCTGGAAAATTGACCGAATCCCGATTACATTAGACATCTATATATATATATATATATATATATATATATATATATATATATATATATATATATATATATATATAATATAACTAATATGTTACAAAACTCTAAACAAAGAATTTTTAGTCTTCCCTTTTTCTTTATTAATTAAAAGAAAACAACATTCCCTCACGTACCGTTTTTTTAATTTTCGAAAATTTGCAATTAAAACAAAATGGTTAAAGTGAAGCAAAGGACACATTATTGATTGAATATTGGTTACGTCCCATCTTAGAAGAAAAAAAAAAATCAGACAAAGTCTTTAATGGAGTTGCTCAATAACTCATGAGATATCATGAAAGGTCAAGGTCTAAAAGGACTTTGTGAAGTTGGTCAGGCTTTGATGAGACATTTTATAATCCTAGAAATGTTGATTCTTGTGTTTAAAGGTCAACTCATACAAAAGACTATGTTAATTTCAAGATGATTCCCAAAATCTAATAGAACTTGAAATAATACATAAAGTACCACAATTCTCTTACAACAGCTCTATGCAAGAACTACGTAAGCTATTATTATTATTATTTAACGATAGGCTAAATGTAGCCTTTTGAACCATGAAATGCGGCCTTCTGCGGTTTGTTGAAAAAAATGTTTGAGAATATAAAGAATTGCAATTATGGTAATAAAGAAAAAAAATTTTGGCATTTAGAAAGAAGACTATTTATCAATCGTTACTTGAAAAGTCTAAGCTTTTTAGGAAATCATTTTCCTGAGTTAAAAGAGGTAATAAACGAAGGCAGTGCGGTCACTGCTGAATCTTTTGAAAGACGTGAAACAGTTTTAGATGCACTGATCGAGTAATATAATGATAGATTAAAGGATTTTATAATAGAACTATTATATAAGAATTTGGTTATCCATTCGTGGTGTCCTCTTGAGGAAGTGGACGGTGTTAAAATAGCCTTTACTCCAAGAAAGGTTCCCATCCCCTGGGCTTGATAATGCACAGGTTACATGACTTTTCCAGTTTAGTCTTTCATCTAAACAAATTCCAAGATATTTGAGTACATCTGAGAGTTCTAGTGAAACAGTAACATGTGTGGACCATTGTGAAGATGTCACTTATCAATTTGATAACAGTGGACGTTTGATGAACAGCGCATGGGTCGTGGTACAGCATCTTCAAAATTACCTATCTCTCTTTGGTAAAGGAACATCCACTTTGGTAAAGCATAATTGAATTCATGTTAAATGCAAAAGGAGTGTATTGATTTCTGTAATAAACACCATATAAATCCAAAGATTCTGCAGTACAACTTGGAAGACATATTTTAAAGATATTTGCAGTATCTGACTGCATTTTGATGAATGTCAAAATATATTCATTTCAGGCTATCATTTATCTAAGAATCCATTTCATCAAATTTTCCAAAAGAGAAGTCTATTTTAGCCAATTACAAAGGAAAAATTCTTCCATCATCCAACTATTTTAGAAATCGGTTTAGAAAACTCTTTAGAAAGAGGAAACGAAAGTCCGGACAAAGACAAAACGAAGTTAGTTAAATTATTAATATTAACATAATACAACCAAAAATGAATCAAACGAATATTGTTGTTTTCAATACTCTAACCCAGTGTTTCCCAAACTTTTTCGAGCGACCGCCCCCTTGGGTCCGTAAACCTGTACTCAACACTCCTCAATAATAATCAGAATATTAGACTAAATAACGAAATGAGTAATACTTTAATAATTAAATTAATATAATGACTAATCGAATATTTATTTATATTCCAATATATGTATTGTTTCATAGCATATTTATGCAAAAGAATTAATAGACAATAAAATAAACTTATATGAGAATATACTTTTAACATAAAAATAAATTATCAAAACAAATAAGTTTAAGAAACCTTTTTCTAGAAGATTACATGTGGTGTTTTCACTTAAATTTAGAAATTATATTGCATGAAATTTTCAATTTGTGGAAATAGAATCCTCACTCCTTTTTGCTTTAGCGCCCCCCGATATCAAAGCACCGCCCCCAGGGAGGCGGTACCGCCCACTTTGGGAAACACTGCTCTAACCTAATAGGCTTTCGCCTATAATGCTTTGCAGGTCGGAAACTGAAACTCATTTATTATTTGGTCAATCTCTAGTTATGTGTGAGACGCATTAACTGGCTTGTTCTACATAAGAAGCTATAAACTTTACCTCACTCAAGTTCATCAGAGTAGGGATCTTAAACCAGTTCCTGATATATTACAGACTAGGGACCTACAGCTTTATATCCTCTCCGAGGATTTACATCGCAGGGAAGATGAAAATTAGTAGCCATGTGTAAAACGTGAGAGTGGGTACCTTCAACAAATACGTTTCCACATAAAAGATACAATATATGAATGTTGAATTACACCATTAAAGTTTTTAACAAGGCAAATAGTATTGAAATTTACTTAATTAAACCTGAACCTTAATAAAACTACATATCATTAGTTGTGCAATCCGTAATTGTGTGGTATTTACTCATTCTGAGGTAAAATGGATATTCAAGCATACAAGCATTCAAGCATAAGGTAAAAGATATTCAAGAAATGGTTTTCAAGCATACCCGAAGCCTTTGTCACCTTATCTCCTAAATGCCTATCCCCACTCTTTCGCAACGGATCTGTTTCCTACTAGTTGTTTTCACTGGACCAACCCGTCAGTACCACATCCTTGGGTATGTCTTGAATTCTCTTAATTAAATTTTATTATTTCACTCTAATTTTTGTAACTAATTAGATATAATTTGTATTATAGTGTCTTCCTGATGATGAACACAAAGTGTTCGAAACGCGTTGAATAAAACTTCATTTGTGTGGAGACTTTTGTTGGTTTATCCATTTTACCACAGAAAAACTACATATAACTACATACTACATGTAACATAATCATAAGTAAATACCACACTATAGAGATTGCACAAGTAATGAATTAGAAACGTGAAGATTGGTAGCAACCTATCACATGTAGATTTTCAATCTCTTACATGAAACAACTAGGATTATCGGCAAGATTTGAATCTGCAATCTTCAGTACTTGGCTATACCTCGAAAATCTAACAAATGTGTGAAGCAAGACTTTACACTAGAACAGTATGAGGAATTTAGGTGCATTTGACCAGGAAAGAAGCTACAAAGAGAAAAAGAAAGGCAACGGGAGATACACTATCTGATTGAACGTGGACTATGCCACAGGTATACTGGTTAGTTATTAATAGTTGTCATTTACTTTTAGAGGATTCTCTAATTCTTAAACAGCTATTGTGACTGAACACATTGGTTCTTCATAACTTGGTAATTTTCCCACGGTTCACTTTCAGGAACTCCGTATTCCAGAATAAAGGCAAACAAAAGCATTAGTGCTCCAAAAATGTTAACACTAGGTATAAATTTAAGCCTTTATTTGTTGCACATAAGTATATAGCCTGAGGATTGCCACATGGATGACTGAAACAGGAATATACAGCTTATGATACAGATTTAGGGATTTAGGAACTGCCTTTGTTTACTTTTATTCGTGAAAAAAAAAAGGAGGCCAGGTTAGCTCAGTGGTTAACGTACTCGCCTCTGGGTTGGTAGTCCAGGGTTCGATCCCCGCCTGGACTTCGATTTATTCACTCTGAAGGTGAATAAATTTGAGTATGTCGACCCTCGGAGAGGACGTTAAGCTGTCGGTCCCGAGCATGTAGGATGTCAGATACTTCTTAAAGAAACCTATTCGAAATGCACTTGAGTTAGACAAAATTTAGGATTCCCAATGTAGAATCTGTAGAATTACCGATCAAATAAAAATCCGCTAAACGGCTGACTTTATCACCCGCTAGGGGATCGGTTTAAATTTTAAAGAAAAAAAAATATTCTTGAAAAAGTAGACCTGTTTTCTGTCTTGTATATGATTTTATCAAATAACTATCACATGGGAGCGTTCCTGCATAACACAATTCTTGATCATTTAACAACAGAAATATTTTAAATTATCCAAAACAACTTTTTAAAACAAAGCATACATTAGTTTTCAAAAATAAATATAGGACAGCTTAATTGTATAGTTAACTTCTGTGACAATGAGAGTTCGTTTATGCTAATTACCCAATTATCGTTAAAGAAGTAAATTTAGACTTGCTAATGCGGTCTCAGTACAGGAAAAACTTTCCATTCAAGAGGGTATAACAGTGATAATACACCAACACTCCAACATCGGAATTTAACATTAAAATTGAACAACTGTTTAATTCAATTAAGGAATCAACATTTTATACTTATTCCTAACAATCCACAACTTTACAATTCATTATAAGTATAGTGACCAAGAAACATGTCTCTGGGCTGGTAATCCGGGGTTCGCCCCCCACCTGGCCCTCGATTTATTCAAGCGGGAGATGAATAAATCTGAGTACGTCGTCCCTCGGAGAGGATGTTAAGCCGTCGGTCTCGAGGTTGTACTATGTCAGGTACTCGTTAAAGATTCCTACTCGAAATGCACTTTAATTAGACAATATTTAGGACTCCCAATGCAGAATCTGTAGAATCACAGATCAAACAAAAAGCCGGTAAATGGCTGACGTTATCACCCGCTAGGGGGTTAAAACACTGAAAAAAAAATCATAAAAACCAAATGAAAAGAAATATTACGTTATTTATGTAAGACCCCACTGATATTTAGAAACAAATTTACAAGTGTATTTTAAATAAATTTAGATTTATATAATAAACTTATCAAAATAAAACTTACTTTTATTCAATATTTATGAGTAGCTAATTAAAGTTGGTGAAGAATATTCTTTTCAATGTTACTGTGTTAGAGGAAATGCAGTTGATTTCGACTTCCAGACTGATGTGTTCAAAGATGGCTGTAGACCCCTGCAGTTAGCAGTTACTCACTTTGCACAGATCGTTAACGATAAGGGTTGTTCCTGCGTTTACGGACCGTGTCAGTTCCCTGGCGCCAGTTGGTACGGTCTGATGTATACGCAAAAAGCTTAATTGCAGAAACGTTATTCAATTATTCCAACAATTATTCACCGACCTTTCTCAAAAACCAACTTTTAAAAATCATTCTAAAAGTACCGCAAGTCATCATTATTCATATATTCAAATACAGTTGGCTTCATTAATATGTTGATACTCTTAAGAAGTAGGTGAGTCAAATATGAACCCTGATTCCTTCATAAAACTCATTGCTGTCAATCCAGGAAATAACCCAAATTTTCTTAAAATATTGATAATTGTTTTAGTCATAGCGCAATTATCAAAATAAATACTATAATAATTTGAAAAATAAATATAGGATAACGCTTTAAAAACCATCACTCTGGATAATAGACGTGAAGGTCAGAAACAAGTCAAGCGAGGAAGAAAAATTACCAAGTAAGATGGCACATTCTTCTTTAATTATTACAAACAACCTCTATCATACTACTTCTAATAATAACATTAATTAAAATTAATTATTTTTAACTCAAATAAAATTAATTTACATCTCAGCCTAAAATATTCACTATTATTAGCTTGTAACTATATCATTCTGAGCTCTAAGAATAAGACTTTATTTAATCTGAATAGTTATTGGATTTTAAGATATGATTTTATGTTTCTCCTGGCTTCGGAAGGGTGAACAAAAATCAGTAACAATGAAATAATTCGGTAGGTTTTCATTTTGATCTAAAATACTGTGTTTTGTCATTTCCGTATTTAAAATATGTGTCATACATTTGAAGTACATCCGTTTTTGTTGGAATTAAAATTGTTAGAAAAACAAATGATCATGATTATAACTAAAAATAATAGATTATCTATGATTTTATAGTTGTATGGATGCATTTAGAAAAGAATAATTTTTAGAAATTAATATTAGTTAAGTTGGAGTTGTTAATTGCAACAATGCGTGTGTTGCTCAGCTGTAGACGATGTGGAGCACATATTCTTCTGATACTCAAAATTGAATAGTCAGGGATTTGACTATGACAGTTAGCTACAAGAGTAGGGATGTGGGAGCCTATCGCTTCAGGTTAGCAGCTACAGAGTTATGCAGCTTTTGAAATTTTATTTTACTAGAAACGAATTAAGATTTTAGTGAGAAAAAAAGTGACACAATCGGTATATTCTCCCCAGAAACTATTACCGATAAGATGATCAGGAGTGCTGAGGTGTGGAATATGGTAGATTCGCTGGTCAGAAACGTACTAATAATTAAAAAGCGATACTTAGAAGAGTTGGAATAGGTAATTCTAAAGTCTAAAGTAAAGCTGCCTTACCTAAGGAAAGGAATGGCCTAGTCTGAGGTAATGTGGAAAACAGTTCCAGGCTAGTATCCTAGAAGAAAAGGAGGTGTTTTAGTTGGTATTCTGGCTTATATGGGAGCCCAGCACTATGCGCGTAAATGCACTCCTTACTAATAAAATAAAAAAAAATAAAAAAAAACACCAGAGCAATGAAGTTAGTTTTGTTTTCTAATCTCTACACTTATAGATTTTCTCCTTTTCCTACTGTTCTAGGGAAGGAAAGTGTGGCTCATTTATTACTTGACACCCAATTTTAGTGATGAACCATATTGCTGGGTTGATGATTATAATATTGGAGTCCTAAATTATGCTTAGCTCAAAAGTATTAAGAGTAGGGGTCTTTAACGAACACCTGACATCGTACAGGATTGGGACCAACGTCTTAATGTCCTCTCCGAGGGACGAAAAGATGGTCTTTTTCCACTTCTGCTTGAATGAACCGAGGGCCAGAGTGAGAATCGAAACCAGTATCTACCAGTTAAGAGACAAGCATCCACGCCACTGGGCTACCCTGGTCTCTACAATGAACTAAACACATCATAAAACAACAAAGATAAATATAAAATGGTTCGTAGAATATACGCATCACAACTGTGACAGATGAATATCAGCACGTAAACAAATGGCAAACCCATGTGTAAAACAGGCTTACAGATTTCCAGAGAGTACGAGGTGTGTAAATAAAGTAGTGAGACTGATTTTTTTAAATTTTCTATTCAAATATAATTACAATGTGATATTGTCACCTTCAAAATAGTTCCCTTCGGAAGCCACACAGCGCTGGAGATGGTCCTTCCAATCATTGTAGCATTGCTGGAACTCGGATTCTGGAATGGCCTTCAGCTGGTCGGTTACAGCAGTTTGTATGTTTTGTAGTGTCCCGAAATGAGTTCCCTTGAGGTGATTTTTCAATCTCGGGAAGAGGAAAAAGTCACAAGGACTCAAGTCTGGTGAATAAGGAGGCTGAGGAGCAACAGGAATGTTTTTACTGGCCAAAAACTCGTTTATTGAGATGGCAGTGTGACAGGGCGCGTTGTCGTGATGCAACACCCACTAGTCTTTGATGTTTGGCCGCACACGAAGGACTCTTCATTCTGACTCTTCATTCTTGATCATTCTGACTGTCAAGCGTCGATCTGAACGCACAAAGTTCCGTACTCTGTTGACATTTTCATCGGTGTTTGCACTTGAAGGCCTTCCGCTTCGTGGTTCATCTTCAATCGACTCTCTTCCTTCTGAAAATTCCTTAAACCACCGAAAAACCTGTGCCCTTGATAAAACACGTTCTCCATAGGCCTCCTGAAGTTTTTCAAAAGTTTCGGTTGCATTATGTCCAAGTCTGAAGCAAAATTTGATTGCACACCGCTGCTCAACTTTGAGGTCACTCATTTTTAAAACGCTCAAGAAAAAACCATTTCACGAAAACCAACGCTACGGACAAACAAATGACTGTGGCGAGTTCAGATTCATACTGGAGGCGCATCACACGTGCACCTGACGCTACTCAAGGCCACGCATCTCCAGCGTTGCCAGATCGAAAGCGACGTTGCCAGTCTCACTACTTTATTTACACACCTCGTATATGACGTCACAGTAAAAACCTAATTCAAATAAAAGTAGAACAGAATAAAATTTGTAATCGATCATGTATTTTGAGATTTTTCCTCAGTCACTTATTATTGATATAGATTAATCTCAACATTTTACTATAAATATATTATCGTTTATAACTTTTACAAATGGAGGCCAGGCTAGCTCAGTGGTTACGTGCTCGCCTCTGAACTGATAGGACCGGGGTTCGATCCCCACCTGGCCCTTGATTTATTCACGCGGGTGGTGAATAAATCTGAACACGTCGTCCATCGGAGAAGGACGTTAAACTATCGGTCCCGAGCCTGTACGATGTCAGGTACTCGTTAAAGATCCCTACTCTAAATACACTTGAGTTAGGCAAAATTTAAGACACCCACTGTAGAATCAATCTTCATTGTGTGGTATCACAAAGGACCAATGCTCGGCCTATGTGTGTTCCGTTGTTGGACTGCCACTGCAACGTAACCTAACCTAACCTAACTTTTACAGATTGAGACGTAAAGACTATATAAAAATAACCAAGAAATAACTTTCCATCATCAAGATGGCACTTTTCAAGAATGATGTGACACCCAACCATTTTTAAATCTTAACTTATAATACTCACAATAAGACATTCTTAATGCACTATTCATTTGACTTCATTTTCAATCATGCTTGAAACCAGATATACCTTCCACCGATAGTCTTCGTGAAACTCATGCCATCACATGTTAAAAGTCCCGACACCGATTGTAGTTCCAAGAGTACAAAAGAGGTCTTTTGTACTTTTGAACTACAAAAATACTGTCTAGAGCCGATAATGAGACTAATATCTGCTATCACGAATACATGATCTCGAATATTACTACAGTGAAAATCAACTGTATATTAGAGAATAACTATTGTCCTTATCTTCTGAAGCAGGTCATAGTTACCTCTATTCACTCCGTTCAATTAAAAAGAAAATTAACCTTTTCATGCAGAGAGAATAATGCCTCCAGGTCATAAGCAAACAGTTAGCTACAAGAGTAGGGATGTGGGAGCCTATGGCTTCAGGTTAGCACCTACAGTCTTATGCAACTTTTGACATTTTCTTTTACTAGAAAGGAATCAAGATTTTAGTGAGAAAAAAAAGTGACAAGTGACCATTAAACACTAATCCCACATTATTAAAGCTTCAAATTTAATATTCTACCAATAGATGTCTTATTCTTGACTAAAAAGAACTATATACTTCCTATAAATACATCACTAGATAAGTAAGATTTGATTATAGTAATTATGCTTTGATGATATCACATTTAGGCCAAATACCTCATTTAGTGATTCTAGATCAGGGTCCTAAAGTTACCCTTATTTTATGAATAATCGTCTAATATCGTAAAGACTTTGGGTAGAAGGATTTATGCTATAAGGTATGGATTTATCAAGCACATATGAAATAAATTTGGGGTTTTGGTTAAAATTAAAATCGAAATCTTCAGCCCTATCGGCTAGAGCACGTTAATCACTAGACCCTTTAATAAGTCTTGTCATTCAGATTTATAATTTTTAATTTTATTGAAACATGGTTTATAGCTTTTATTCTACGTAGTTAAATATATAAATCAAATATAAACCATAACGGTTTCCCATAATACTTTTTTTCAACCAAAAACTTTTGAAGTTGTCTTAACTTCAAATGATGACTTCATGAAATACCATATCCATTCATGGATATTTCCATGAGTGGATATTTTACTCATGACTTTCATCTCTCCATAAGGATATTTTGAGCACTGCAGAATTTAGATGTATTTCAAACCTTGTTTTCTCATCATTGATTAACCATAGTTTTCATTAACTGTGCAATCTGTTATAGTGTAGTATTTACTCATATTGGGGAAAGTATTAAGTCTCCACGCAAAAAAGTTTATTATAAGAAACTAAACAATGCGTTTCGAACACTTGATGTTCTTCTTCAGGTTACATCTGCTGTGCTGGGGTGGTTATTCGGTGAGTGAGACCAAGCAATAATTGATTCACTGAATAACCACCCCAGTAGAGCAAATGTAACCTGAAGAAAAACATTAAGTGTTCGAAACAAGTTGTTTGGTTTCTTATAATAATCTTTTTTTGTGTGGAGACTTGATACTTTCCCCAAATAACCATGTTTTATTGACGGGTCATGTTTCTGAAAAGAATACTTATAAAAATAAACATTATACAAAATTGAAGTGTAATTAACAAACTATATTAAGGAATGATCAGTAATATCTGCAGATTATCTGACTTCCGTACAAAATTGAGTAAATATCTAATCGGTAAATATATATATATACACTTTTTCGTTGGAAATACTATCCAAAACGGACAAAAATAGTTCAATATAGACAAAGAAACATAGAGGAATCAAAAGAACACACTTACAGTCTCTAATTTTCGGTTTGAACCGTCTTCAGGAGAGATAAGAGAGGTAAACCAAGCGCACTGGTTCAGAGACGGTTGGAGACCCTCTATATATATATATATATATATATATATATATATATATATATATATTAGTGATACGATCATTAGATCAATATTCTGTGGAAATATATTGATTGTGAAATATATTTCCAATGAAACAGTTTAACTATTTTTCAGTTATTTCTTAAATTAATGATAATTTTAACAATTTTTAAGTATCTAAACAGTATTTATTTAGAAATTCAAAATACATCGATTCCAATAACATGATTGTAATTTTAAAAATATAAGCAAACATTTCATAAAGGTTACGTAACATAAATTTTATTATAATTATAAGTTGAAGCGAAGATGAAAATAGACAATTGCCCATTGTTAAACAGTCACGTCTCATTGAGTTCTCAATACTGAACATAATAACACGCCATGAGATAGGGGCCAATTATAATTTTTATTTTCATTTCAGTTTAACAGCTTTTTTATGTTCTCATATAATTTTACAAGTAGTAGTACTACTATAATAGCAATTCAAAATAAGCCATTTTAAATGGTTACTAATCAAAATTCTAAATATTTGGATTTAATAAACAGAAATGATATAAGCAATTTCTAAATATTGAATTATATTAATACTCAATATTAAATTGAGTTGTTAGTTTTCCAACGCACATACTTATAACGCTTTCACATTTTAGTTCTGTTCTAGGGTCGGAAATTTATTATTTGACACCCGTTTTAGTAATGGGTGAGCCACATTACCTGTTGATTCTAAATTGGGAGTACTAAATTTTGCCTAACTCAAATGTATTTAGAGTAGGGGATCTTAAACGAGTACCTGACATAGTACAGGCTCGGGACCGACAGTTTAATGTCCTGTCTGAGGGACGACGTGCTCATATTTATTTCCAACATGTCCCACGTAAATAAATCGAAGGCCAGGTAGGTATCGAACCCCGCACCTATCAGTGCAGAGGCGTGTACGTTAACCATTGAGCCAACCTGGCTCCTGAATGTTGAACTAGATCATTAGCTATTTTTCATCAAACTCAGCGTTTTACAAACTAACTGTCGCGATACACTGGTTGTTTATCAATGTGTAGGTTGTTTTTACGAGCTGTGAACTTAACAAATCACAAGTTAAATATAGTTAAGTCAGTTAAGACAGTCAGTTAGGTGCTCTTGAAGATGGGATCCGGACGGACCAGAAACCGGTCGAGCTTTTCTGAGAATTTACGAGGTATGACGGACAGTATTACTACTAATTCGAATCACAAGTTCTTCATTCACTCAAGTTATTTCAAAAAAACAATTGGGAAATCAACTGCAAATCTTAAATTCTTTACACCTAAAACTATGGTACTTTAAAGTTATTCTCAATTTCATTTTGAATGTAGTAAAAAAGATGCTCATCATTTTCACTAAAATGTAAATGATAATAAATTTCTTTCTTTCAATACTGTTTTTAAAGTATGATACTGTTTTTGCCAGCAAAGATAACACTATTACCATTTATAGCTAGTCCCGATTCTAAAAAGTTTGGAAACCACGGTTAAAATTTAAAGAAAACTTAAATATCTTATTAGAATAGGATACTATACATCGGTTGATGATCTGTAATCATAGCAGCTCTAAATACCACCTGAATCTTCATTTCTTGTAGAATATCCTTAAATCTTAGTTAAAGGTATAAATTTGATATCACAGTCAGTCCGTGTTCTTTGTGACCTTATATCAACAAGTACAATGACCAATTATTTGATCCGGAATTCGTAAGATTTTAGCTGATGACCAATAAAGATGACAAAAAAGGTAGCTATTGAGTCCTTTACTAGACTTAACGTGGACACTCTTTGACTGATTCACAACAAGTTTCCATATACTACACCTGTGAGCAATCCTATCGATGTAACTCTGTAACCCATCGGAGTGGACTTCACACTGGTGCACTTAAAGGTCACCGCAGTTACATCAGCAAAGAGGCCCACAAAGGAGTCAGAGGCTATATGGTGTCACTTCTCTAATTCAAAATGAAACCTTTTCTTACGTCCAGACAAATCTGTTTTGTTTGAACATCCTAAAATATAGACCCTCAAAGAATTAGCAAAGACAAAACTACAGTATATCAAAATCGTTAAAAGAAGGATATTATCCCAAATATGTTGTTAGTAACACAACTAGCACTTATTTATATTGTTAAGTACTATTATTGCACGTTTTCTAACTAACGAGGTAAAACGATGTATTTTTCCCATCATAAAATATAGTTATTTAAGATTTTTATAACTTAGATAAAATTACTACCATGCATTATTTTTTGCAAGAAATATCATAAAATTATTTTATTTTAATACCACAAAAATTTCAATTTTATTTCTCTTAAAGTAACTTAACTAAAAAAGTTAGAAAAAAAGTTCACAAAAAGTAATACTATACTTTCTTATAGATTTCTATTAGGAAAGGCGAACCAGTGACCCGTAGGTCACGAACCGACCAAGAACTCCGTGATTCACGTCACGAGGTCTTAAGTTGTTTTCTTTAACAAGAGAAACGAGAGACTGGTTAAAAAAGTGTTAAAATGTACTAAAATATTGTCTTCAGTATACTAGAATCAAAGTAACTTCTAATTAAAATAATCCGAAACAAAACAGATGTTCTTTAAACCATATTCATGAATAATAATAACTTTACTCAATTTTTCAAACATGTTAGATGTACAAACATTCTAATAGTTAAAATATTGTTAAAATTCATTGGAGTAAATTTATTTGTATCCTTTTGTAAGAATGCACATTAAATTTTGCTCAAATGTAAATATAATACCACAAGTATGATAAATACGTTTCCTACATTACTGTTGAAAATAAGCAACTAAATATCATTGTTTGTAATAAAGAAGTACTGTGGAAGCATACGAAAGTATTTTAACTTTCTATAAGTCAAATGAATATGATTCTCAGTTTTGAGCATGTGTAGTTTCTAAAGCTGATCCAGGGGTGAGGAAAACGTATCCAAGACTGTAAATTTTAATGATAATATTAAAACAATGAAAACATATGAAAATAAATAATTGAAAGTAATAAAATACACCACATAATATAACATACCACATAACTGAGGGTTATAAAATATAATCACTCATATTTCAAGAATTGATTATATTAGTAGAGGGAATAATAAATTTATATAATTTATATTTATACATAAATAAATTATAATATTATAATTAAAAGAAACGGTCCAGCGGACTTTTTTTAAATAAAATAAATTCAAAACGATGGAAACACACAGAAAGACACAGACATAACTCACATCGATATTTCGACCATCGTCGTCAGAAGGGAGGTGTGAAGAGCGAAGAGTCCCGCAGGAAGACAGGGCAGCGACTACGACGATGGTCGAAATATCGATGTGAGTTATGTCTGTGTCTTTCTGTGTGTTTCCTTCGTTTTGAATTTATTTTAATTATAATATTATTTAATATTATATAATATAATATATATTATATAATATTTATAATATTATATAAATAAATTTATATAATGAAATATTAATATAAAAGTATAAGTTTACAAAACGAATTCGTCAAGTTGAACATAAACCATCTAGAAGAGTGATAAAATATATTTGTTGATTGGTTATCCAACGTGATCGTCCTTTTTAAAAAGCAGTATTGGAGAGTGACATATTATAATTAATTTGTTATCAAAAACACAAATATTATTTTCCTGACCAGTAGAGCTGATGAGATAATTCAACCTAATGTCACTCAGCTTTACGCTGGGAAAGGCTTCATTGAAAAGTGAAGTACAACGGATTACCAACTCCCATAGATCAGATTGAAAAAAAATAGGTACTCATAATCGTAAAATTAAATTCACCAGTTTTTATCATTTCACAAATAATGATTAATATAATATTGATTAATATTGAACATGTGTAGCTTTGGAACTACACATGCTCAAAAGAAAACTGAGAATCATATTCATTTGACTTATAGAAAGATAATATACTTTCGTATGCTCCCACAGTACTTCTGTAGTACAAATAATGATATTTAGTTGCTTATTTTCAACAGTAATGTAGGAAACGTATTTATCATACTTGTGGTGTTATATTTACATTTGAGGAAGCTTTAATGTGCATTCTTACTAAAGGATTCAAATTTATATTTTTAATGAGAAGTATGAATTTGAAATAATGTTGCTATTCTTAAAGTTTGAAACTTTATCTCCAATTTCGCTTTTTGATTTCCTGTATATCATATGCATGTGGGATAATTCAAACAGAATTATACTTTTTCAATATTTTAATAAAGCTTTTCTTTTCGATTACACCAGCCATGAACATTCAAATTGAGCTATAAGGTTCCTTGCAGACCAGTTTAATTAATGTTTCGGCAATCCTCTGCAGTCGGTAAGGGCAAGGCATGTTCGCAGTTGGTGTCTGTTTACTTCCTCTCGTTTATGACACAGTTGGCAGTGGTGATCTGCCACCATTCTTATGTGGTGGGAGGTGTTTCTGCAGGTAGTTGTGACCTGTTATCAATCGGAATCTTGTCACTGTTTAGTGTTCGATCAGTTTTTTTTGTGGGCTCTTTCTTTTTTTCTCTCTCTACAAATTGTCCTCATGGTTCGCCGACTGCATCAATCCTATGGGCTTCCATGCAATTCGCTTCTTAGAATTCCATGTATGCCTCTCACAGTGACTTAGAGTCATGGGTTTATCGAGATGTTGCATGCTAACTCCTTCCCTTACCACTTTATCCGCTTTCTCATTACTATAAAAGTCAATTTGGCCAAGGATTCAATTCATTACTCTTGTGAAGCCACAATATTTTTATGATATTTCTTATGATCTTCCCCCACTAAATAATGCCTCATATATTCGCAGAGTTCATAGCTAGAAATTCAAGAGATTGCAGCCTGATTAATGAACAAAAAGAGTACAATTTTCCGGAATCGTCACCATATTTGCGCCAATATTGGTATATAACTTAAAAACATTATATTCGATATGTGTATCGAGATAAGCAATGAGAAAAGTAGCAATTGGAATAGAACCGGGCCTCTATAATTGGGTTAGTAATTACATAGGGTCACAATAATGCTTTGAACTAATATGTTTCGAGTAACTTATTTTCGTATAAATACCTTACATTCCAACTTAGAAGTACTAACTGTTCTTAGAAGTGTTCAATATTGTTAAAAGCTGAATCTCGGGCAATTTCAATGCGATAATAAAATTTCTCCGAGACATTTATCAAAAGTGTTGAGTTTTAGTAATTTAAATAGGCATAACAGGAGAACTGCAGTCAAGTCACTTCGTAAGCAACGTAGAGATATCTGTATACAAGTAGTAGAGTATGCAGCATAAGCGTTTACGTTAATGAGTTTGCCAAAACAAATTCGATTGCCACAGTATGGCGTGCTTTTTGAAGTCAATTTTACCTCCTGAAACATTGATTTGGTTTTATTGATTTTAAAAGAGCTATTGTCTGCGAAAGTCCAGGATAAAAGAAAAAATGGGTAATATCTGAAATGCAGGAACTAACATTCTGCCAATGTTTAATGTGTTTACGGCCCAAGAATAATTTGTATATGGTTCTAGTCAAAGAGTAGTATAAAAGTTTTGTTACTTAATGACCTATTTGAAAACTTCAAAAAAAGATCATCCATAACTCAGAATTAGTTAAGGTGATTCATTTAATAACCTCAAGTCATTATTATCAATCTGAAACCTTAAGTAAACACTATTTACTTCAGAATCTCACGCAAAGATCAGAAACAAAAGTAAAGACAATCTATTTCAGAACCACAAGTAAAATCAAAACCTTAACTAATGATAAATAAACATATTTTAGAACTTGCTTAGTAGTTACTCAGTCAATATGAAGCAAAAAAAAAATAGAATAAGTTGAATTCAAGCAATGTGACAATATGTGGTAGTAAAACTGTTATACTTTAACAACTGTAGAAGTTAATTGTTAACATTCATTTATTAACAATAAACATCATAACTATGTTTTTATTAATATAACCAATATGTATTTCAGGGCTTTAATGGATACGTTAAGGTTAAAAGGATACATTGTGACTTGTAAACAGCTGAACTCCATCTATCAAAGATTACATTTTTGTTTTAGTTGGAAATTGAGAAAACTAGCATTTATAAACTTCCGCAGTCTCTTGAGACAAAATTAAAATGACAAACTTACTATTCATTTATTAACTAAACTATGGACTATTTGTTTTCGCATTTGTCACTTTGGAATTGTGCCATTTGGTAAGGAACTGAGTGTGGAGAGAGATGAGTCGTTCGGTGTTTCAGTTAGCCTTGGCATGAGATCAACGGATTTCTCGTAGTAACAGGGTGAACATTCTATGCGGACGTATTACTATGGACGATATCGGAAGGGTACTCTAGAAGATAGACTTTGTACGTGCAGGTTGCGCTAGGGCGTAATTTTCCAGTTAAGTGGTGAATTCGTCTCTACATTCCAACCTGTGAATCCTTTGATTATCCACATTTCTGGCTTACCAAGGTACTGTAGTCATGAGTTAGGTTGCATTGGCAGTTTCACAGTCCCGTTTTGGTACCAAAAATTTAGGGAAGTAAAAACTTACAATTACTGGGTAATAAACTTGCCTAACTCAAGTTTATTTAGACTAGGGATTTTTAACGGGTACCTGACATCGTTCTGGCATGGGACCAAAAGCTTAACGTCTTCTCTGAGGGACGATGTGCTCAGATTTATTCACCTCCCCCATGATAAATCGAGGACCAGCGTATGTATTGCACCTTGGATCTGCCAAACCAGAGGTGAGCACATTGCCACTAGGCCAACCTAGCTCTACTCTAGCCATAACACATGCGCACTTATTTCGTTATTTTTGCCTATCTGTATGAAACCAGATAGATAATCCTTAAGTTATGGAAGTCTTAATAACCACCTTACAAACGAAGTCCTTTAGGATTTGACTTTAGGATGAAGTATAAATTTGATATTCGGGACCAAGCCCAATTGATACCTGTTTTTGAGACTTACAGTTTGTCTACAGTAAAAATTAAACTAGGTAACAACTTATTAAATAACATAATTATGTTAAAAAAGGGAAGGTCAAGAGGCAAATACCTGCTTATAATGAGAATGCAGAGATGAGAATGTCCCATAAGAAGTAACGGTTACGAATAAGACAAGGGGAAAGACCGATCATGTTTACAATTCACACAACTATATATCAATATCGTATTAGATTAAAATTTAAAAGTAAGATTTTTTAAAATTTTTAAAATCTTAAAATTTAAAAAAATTTAAAATTTTTTTTAAAAGTAAAATTTAAAAATTAAAGAATATATAGAACTCTACAGCTAATACTTGAGGTTTATAACCACTGTTCACGAAATCAAAACAACCAGGTAGCAAGAATGTTTATCCCGTTAGACTTCCCAAATTATTCGTAGTTAGTTATTTCGTAAGTTATTACCACATTGTGTTTTTTGTGTAGATAAAATTGGAAAAGGATACAACGGATGCGTGCTATTTTATTAATTAAACTTTTTGTTTTTGTACCGGATTGGTCCATAATTGCTGATGTATAAAACGCTAAAATTTGCAATCTGTCTGTTTTGACAAGATCAACTATAATTCACAATTTTATATAATTTTTTAACGATATAATAATTATCGTCAAATACTTTTTACCAGTACAGACATATAAATGATAAATAACAACTTAAACATCAAAAAAAAAACTGTGATATCAAAAGAAATCCAAATTTAAGCATTATTACATATGACCGAAAGATATTTCATTTGTTAACGAAATCCACTTTTATCAATGAGTCAACTATAAAATAAAAGTGAAAGGTTGTATTAGTCAAACAAACAATGAATCTTTTACAGAACAGAACGAGGGCTTTGCTCTTGGGTGTATTTTAGTAAAAAGATTGGCATACGTCAAAATGACTTGAGGGAAAGGTGGCGATAAATTGAATTACATTCCATGATAAATTAACATAAGCTTTTTTTTTGCTCCTATTTTAAATTTATTTGACTTTATTTAATACACGAATAAATGGCCAGAAGCCAATTTCCATAGTTCAGAATATTTTAGATTGGATGTCAAGGAATTTGTTCCTGCTTGTAGATGTCGCGATGGAAGAAAAATTTATCAATTTATTTTCAAAAATTAACAAACAAAAATAATAAAAATTGGTTTTATTTAATGAAAAATATATATATGTTTTTATTAATAAATGTAAAATATTTGACTGTTTAAAATATTTTGACAAGATAACGAAAACTTGTAACTAAATACGTAACAGTGATACCCTTGTATTAAGAAAGGAATAACTCAATAACAGTATATGGTATATTTCATCATCAATCATCATTGAATGCTTTTGGAACTATTCATCAAATGGACCTGAAATCCATTTTCAATATCTGAAATTCTGTTTCAATATCTTATGTAGAGACAAATTCAGCCTCTGGGCCATTCAGGAGAGTGTTTTTTTCGGATTGGGTTGTAGTAAATGATTTGATATTTTTTCCTTGCAATTTTAGAAATTTATCAGAAAAGGATAACTTATAAAAGAAGTAATCCATTCAATTCCATTGAATATGTGAGATCCTCCCCTACTTTATCATAACATCACCAAAACTTCAACTTTAGTTCATTTATATACTAAAGTTAAAAAATATGTTATATTTTCTTCCAGTATTACTTAAAGCATCTGTTTTCTATATTAATTTTATTTTAAATCCAAAACTAATGCTTAAAAAGCAATCAAGATGTTGGTATCCGAAAAATATAGTTATCTACATCTGATGTTACGTGCCGAATATTTTTTGCAATTTACGATGTAGTAACCACCAAAAAAGTTTAATATAGCTTCAGGTTCTTGAATTTTGAAGCTCCAACAAACATTTCTTCTGAGTTATATACCCTATATCATGTTTGTCTACGAGTTAGCGGACTTTCCACTAATATCTCTGATTCATAGCTTGTTCCAGAATAACCCAGAATTGCTCCTCAGGGATATACAGAACAAAGCTTTTCTTGATACTAAAGTAAAATATTCTAAATGAAATGATAGAAAATTTTTTTCCAAGCCTCCTCACATCTATCATCTCTAATAAATTAACGCGTACAGGTGGGTGTTGCAAACTTTGAGTAGAATTGGCATAGGACAGAGATTACAGAATACCAAATGACACAAGACAAATTATGAATTTTTAAGTCGAGCATGTACGGCAGATAACTTTGAAAACAAAATAGTCACCGGCAAATCGTAATGATAACGTTTTGTCCCCTATCGCTTTCTTTTTTAATACAAAAGAAATGAACTCAAGTAGGAACCATTTATGGTCTCATCTCAACATATACACAAAAATTTCACCACTTAAAATAATAAATGAAAAAAATGATAATATAGATTGTAATGCAAAAAGAAAATAATAAAATGGTAGCATAACATTGAAAAAGTTACAACTTCTCTGTTCAGAATATTTGATAAGTGTTCACCAACATAGAAAGAAAGATAATCATCTCCTGATGAAGAACTGTTTAAAATATTCATCCTAGTAGATTTTGTTCTGTTTCGTGTAGTTCATATATATATATATATATATAATATATATAAACTAAAGTAACAGAAAGATAGACACAGACATAACTCACTAACACTGACTCACAGAGAGAGTTATTTCCGTGTATGCCTTTATGTTTCTTTCGTTATCATTTTTCTGTAATATCCATCGGACTGTTTAATTTGATTTATATATATATATATATATATATATATATATATATATAATATTATACAATTAAATAATCTA
Source organism: Hermatobates lingyangjiaoensis (assembly GCA_026182355.1). Taxonomy (NCBI): domain Eukaryota; kingdom Metazoa; phylum Arthropoda; class Insecta; order Hemiptera; family Hermatobatidae; genus Hermatobates; species Hermatobates lingyangjiaoensis. Next base: position 286,503 of record JAPFBL010000090.1, read on the forward strand.
TCGACCGTCTGATATAATATAAATGGTTTTTTCGGTCTTTTAGTTTCAAAAACAAAATTTCAAATGCCACCCGTTTCGGTTTTGTTATTACTTATATATATATAAAAATAAATAAAAGAAATTCAAAACGAAGGAAACACACAGAAAAAAACAGACATAACTCACATCGATATTTCGACCATCGACGTCATCAGGAGGTGTGAAGAGCGAAGAGTCCCGCAGGAAGACAGGGCGGCAACACCGCCGTCACTGCGAGAAAGTCACCACCCTGCCTTCCTACGGGACTCTTCGCTCTTCACACCTCTTGATGACGACGATTGTCGAAATATCGATGTGAGTTATGTCTGTGTCTTTCTGTGTTTCCTTCGTTTTGAATTCATTTTATTTAAAAAAATCCGCTGGACCGTTTCTTTTAGTTGTATATATATATATATATAAAAGATATATAATAATTAAATGAAACGGTCCAACGGACTTTTAAATAAAAACCAATTAAAAAAGATAGCACACAGATAGACACAGGAATAACTCACTTCTATATTTCGACGATGTAGACGATGGTCTACATCGTTATATATATATATATATATATACACTTTTTTTCGTTGGAAATACGATCCAAAACGGACAAATATAGTTCAATATAAACAAAGAAACATAGAGAAATCAGAAGAACACACTTACAGTCTCTAATTTTCGGTTTGAACCGTCTTCAGGAGAGATAAGAGAGGGAAACCAAGCGCACTGGATCAGAGACGGTTGGAGACCCTCTGTCTCGGTCTCCAACCGTCTCTGATCCAGTGCGCTTGGTTTCCCTCTCTTATCTCTCCTGAAGACGGTTCAAACCGAAAATTAGAGACTGTAAGTGTGTTCTTCTGATTTCTCTATGTTTCTTTGTTTATATTGAACTATATATATATATATATTTCACTTAATAAAACAAAACACGATCCAAACTGGACACAATACGAGTTTAACATTCAAGAAGAGTAACACACAGAGTAAGGAAACACACTTACAGACTCAAATTTTCGGGTAATCCGTCTTTTGGAGAAAAGAGAAAGGGAGACCAAGCACGTTGTAGACACAACTTCAAGTAACCGGTTGGTTACTTGCCGTTGCGTCTACAACGTGCTTGGTCTCCCTTTCTCTTTTCTCCAAAAGACGGATTACCCGAAAATTTGAGTCTGTAAGTGTGTTTCCTTACTCTGTGTGTTACTCTTCTTGAATTTTGAACTCGTATATATATTGAAATAACAATCAATAATCATACCACAATATGAAATAGGAAAAAAAGACTAAGATCTTTCAACCACAACAAACGGTCTTCGTCAAAATCAATAACCCAACTGAAATACAAGATGCAGAAACATCATGGAGCTTAAAGTAGTAGTAGGGAAGAGGGGTATTTTAAAAGGGTGTAAAGTGCAGGAAAGGGCAATAGACCTGAGAGGGATGTAGTTGAAATTATGCATTAGGGGTTCGGTATATTTTTTAGATTATAAATCAAACTCTCAATGCAGACGTTTAGGTTTTACATTAAGACCTTTTGCACAGGTAGAAGTAGAATTGGTTTTTAATTGAACAGTCTAGTCGACCGATTTGACAAGTCAAGATAGTTACTATATACAACGTAAATATCATTTTATAATTTAAAAAATGCTTAACTCTTCCTCTGAAAAAGGTTTTAAAATAAAACCAAAACGTTAGCACTGAGAGTTTGATTTTGAACCTAAAAAATTGAATGAACTCCTACTGCATAATACATCTATTCTATTAAATGGTTGGTATATTATTGAATATGTTACGTATCTATAAGTTTTAAAAGAACAGAAAGGAATTCACTGTTTTCCACTTACAAATAGAATGCGCTTACTGACTAGATAACATAATATTTTCCATTCAACTTGTGATAATGGCTAGAATTGTTAAATGATCAATGGATAGTAGTCCAATTTCTGAATATGTTACAGTATTTTCATACTGGAGACTGGAGACTGTAGGTTTCCAACCGTCTCTGGACCAGTGCTCTTGGTTTCCCTCTCTTATCTCTCCTGAAGACGGTTCAAACCGAAAATTAGAGACTGTAAGTGTGTTCTTTTGATTTCTCTATGTTTCTTTTTCTATATTGAACTATATATATATATATATATATATATATATATATATATATATTATCTTCAGGAGATTTCTTATAGCCTAACACAAAATAAGAAAAATAGTTATACCTTGAAACATATGGGGCAAGAATTATACTTCATATAAATCGAATGCTCCTAAGAAATTTCATATTTTATCAGGAGCTCTGATTTTAACTGAACACGAGCAACGACTAAAAATTAAACGACGATTAATTACGCTTGGCTTAACGAGAAAGATATAACAACAATTATGTGATGCAATTACGATCTTGTCATTAGAATGAGCTCGCTAGCAATTACCTTCTCACCAAGTATAAAAGCCATAAAGAACACAGAGTTGTTGGTTTACCGATGTAGATGCCAATACGAGTTAATGATCCCAACTTTAGAAACTAGTCTACATTGAGAGGAAATTTAGGGCACTCATTAGGGAATGGGATCGCTCTTTGCGGAATATAATTCCTTCATAAAAAAAGCATCTTAACCTATCCTCATATAAAATTACGTTTCACCCTTCTTACTTTCATTTGTTCTCTGTATGAAATATAAAGGCATGTAAAATTTCGGTGAAAATTTCGATATTCTGTTTTTAATGGAAATAGACTTTGAGGTTCTTTGAATCTAAAAAATAGGATTAAAAAAATGTTGTGAGTGGTGTGTATTTGTGAAAGCAGTATATCTCAGAAAACATGGGTTAAATCATCAAATTTCATATTTGAGTTACTGTTAGCTCGGGCCAAGGTAGCCCAGTGGCTTGCGTGTTCGACTCTTGGCTGGTAGATCCTTGGTTCGATATGCACTCTGGTACTCGATTTATTCAAGAGGGAGGTGAAAAATCTGAGGACATCGTCCCTCGGAGACGATGTTAAGCCGTCGGCTCCGAGCCTCAGCTACTCTAAAGACCCCTGCTCTAAATAAACTTAGGTTAGTCAAAATTTAGGTCTCCTAATGTAGAATGTTCATTATGTGGTATCAAAAAGGGTCATCTTTTGCCTATGTGTGTTAATTTATTAATAGTCACATATTTTTTATATTATAAAAGTGTTAAAAATAAAGATTAAGTATTTTATCTCATAGACTTATCAATGATACGACTGTGTTTTTGTAAAAAAAAAAACGAATAAACAAATAAATAGTGCAAGCTATTGCCGGTTCATCCCACAGTGGCAAAAAAAGTCAGTGAATTGAAAAAAAAATTGTAGAATTGAATAAATAAGTATTTTAGCAATTAAATTAATGAAAATTATTTTAAAATCTATATAAGGAAAAAATGAACAAATTATTGTTTGGACAAGAGTTTTCTCCACTCAAGGGGAACATGAAGTGGACATATATTCAGAAATAGCAGTCAATTACTTTAAAAGAAAGTACAGATATAATAAAGAACGATAATTAGGTAGTCAAGATAGCGAAAAGTAAAAAATGATAAAGATAAAACAAATAAAGTCAAGATAATTATTCAGGAAACGTTTTCATGAACACATTAAGATAAGTTAGGAAAATTGCAAGAATGATTATCAGGTTGGTTATGTAATTAGTTTAAAGAAGATTTAAGAAGTTTTCAAGTAAAATTCAGTGACTGTAATGAAGTTATTGAAGTAAATTAGAACAGTAATGTTTATATCATACTACACTTATAATAATGTCAATTCTTCACCCATTGTGTGCAATATAACTAAGAATATCCTAATCTTGAAACCATTGTTATTTTCAGAAAGTATGATTTACATTTGATTGATCTCACTTTCTTAACAGAGTATTGGGAGGTATTATTGACGCTTTTCTGTATGTCTCCTTCAGACAGAAAATGTTCCATACCTGGTCTATCACTTTGCCTATTACGCAGCGATTACTCTCAGCTGTTGTACCATTTGGAGGCTCGCTGACCTGTTGTAGAGGAGGCATACTTTTGCCCTGTTATTTCCGTAAGAGCCTTCATCAAAGCTTAGGAATGGGTATCCATTTTATGATCTGCATCGATATCCGGAAAAGGACTCATTTGGAATACGGAAACACTCCTATCCTGAGCTTCTGGGAAGAAAGTCCTGTCTAACTCGATACCGAACAGGCATCCCTCTTATATCGAGACAATCTATTTATCGGGTTAGGACCCTCCTCTCCTTCCCGAAGATCTAACATGTTACTCTTTCAAATCTATAAAAGTTGATATCCTAATTGATTTCCCTTGATAGAGCCAAAAGACAGAGGCTGTTCCGTTAGGTAATCCCTAAACATCTGTCCAGAGTTGCTTACGTTACTGCTCACGATTAGGTTTCGATGTAGCAGGTTAAAATAGTTTGTAAGTGACGAATAAATATTTTTTTACACATTTTTGTTAAGAAAATTTGATCACAGGTCGTCGTAAATAACCCTACTAACGTAAACTTACATAATTTAAAAGCTGCAGGTTCAACAGTTTAGTATGGTTGGTTCAGCAAATACAACAACCATCAGGCTACATATTCTAATCTGGAGCAGCTCTGACATTGCAAATCTACCTATAACTATGCTTGCAAAAAGCTATTTCACTAGTATATAAGTTTCTAAATTGATGAAGTAAATAAACATAATAAATTGCCAATGAATAGAACTATTTACAACAGAGGGTAATGTTATATTACCTTTGGGAATCAAAAACGACTTTCAATGAATCATGGATATTAGGAAAAAAAAAACTGCAAAACCATTACAAAGTGCCTATGAAGAGACATAATGAAATTAAGAATGTTAGAGACTAAGATCATTTGCAAAAAATTGAGTAGCATTAAATCGCGAATTGTTAACACAGAAGTAAACTAAAGAGGCAAACAAAAGATAAGACATCAAACAGTAGTTGGCATTAGGATGGTTCTTTCAAGTGTAGGTCAAATGGTGGGAAAGCAAATATCATTACCATACATACCTGCTTCTATATTTAGAAGAAGTAATTTTCAGTAAAGAATAAAATAATTTTTATATTTAACTTTAAAATATATTTCATAATATTAATACATTTTTCAATTTTGTAATAAAATAAAATGATTTTAATATAAAATGAATGGCACAAAAATCGTTAAATTAAATTTACTAATGAAAGGAATCTAATTTAATTATTTTAAACCAATGATTATTCTCATAATCAACCTTCGTTGCCTTCTTCCGAGCAACAACAGTTGGTAATTCTCTCTTAGAAGAAGACGTGATCAGAAAAATCTTGAAAGGCTTAGTAGATATTGGTGCGGAGTTGGGCCACTTTTTTCGCACAGTCGTGATTTCTTCATTGATAGCGATCTAAACCTCAACTGATTTCCTAATAACACTAGTTCTTTAAATAGAAATAAAGTACTGCTTTATTCTATATCCACTCTCATAAGCTTCAGCTTTTTTGCTGTTTTGACGACGAAAAATGTGGCTCATTTATTGTTAAACTCTATTTAGTAACACGCAAACCACATTACATGGTTAGTTCTACAATATTTTCGAGTTAATTTAAAATAATCCAAGTTTAATTTAAAATAGTCCATGTTTAATTTAAAAGAATCAAACTTTAATTTAAAATAATCTAATTTTAATTTACAATAATCCAAGCATAAATTAAAATTATTCAATTTTAATTCAATATTGTTCAAATTTATATGTAAAACAGTTTGGCAACTTGAAAATACTTATTTACGATACTGAAATTAAAATTAAACTTGTATTATTATAAATAAATCCGAAAAAGTTGTATAAAGAGCTTACTTCAATCACAAATATATTTGTATTTTGGCTATATATTATATTGCAGTTATTCTTACGCTCAAAATTAAAAAATAATAAACGATTAAAATTTTTAATAAAAATATATAGAGATGTAAATTGAAAAATTAACATGGATGTATGTACAATAAATGTGTTTCTTAAAATCACCAAGGAATAATGAAAGTATGCAAGTCAAAGCAAGTATCCACCATTGTTATTAAAACAGTGAAGGAAGTAATTTGTAACAAAGTTTTTCATAGTTTTTTTTATAAAATTTACATTATTTTATATCATATTTGGTCTATTAATAAGCTTGAGAAATGTGGGTTAACGTTACTTACTTTAAATTAAACTTAGATTATTTTAAATTAAAATTGGATTATTTTAAATTAAACTTAGATTATTTTAAATTAAACTTGGATCATATTAATTTTTTTTTTATCATCTTTATTTACAAATATACAACTACGCATATTATGCGTAACAGGCATATGTAGTAATAGATTACACAATGACATCGTGCACAAGCAAAGAATGAAACCCACTGGTTCAACTTCTCGCTTTGTTTTTTTTATCATATTAAATTAACTCGAAAAAGTTATAAGGTAGAGAGCCCTAAATAATATAGCACTCAAATTTACCAGAATAGGGATCTAAGAAGAACCTGAGGTCATACAGACTCCGAACCAATCAACTTTTCGTCCTCTCCGATTGACGACGTACACACAAATTTTCCACCACCAAATCTCCAAATTGTATTCACTTTGGATGCACATGTACTAAAATTTCACTAACTTATAAAAAAAAAGTAAGCCATTAATAATACTGAACTTAATCACTTCTGTAACACTATAAAACTCATATAATACTTTTTTTTGCTCGACTGAATGTTATACAGATATTAGCATGCTAAATTAGTACCTTAACAAACTAATACAATTAGCATTATATTTCAGGCATTAATGTGGTCATTATCAGAATACAAAATTAGACATTTTGTATTCTATAAATTATTATTTAAGGGAAATACACCATAAATTTCACTAGTTAATAAAATAAACCTTTTCAATGGCTTAATAAGGTGATGAAACCTTAAAACAACATACAGTGGAACCTCTACATACGAGATTAATTCGTTCCCGGATCGTGCTCGTATCTAGAATTTCTCGTATCTAGAGCGAATTTTTCCCATAAGAAATAACTGAAAACTAATTAATTTGTTCCCGGCCTCCCAAAATCATTCAAGTTAACCCTAAATAACTATGAACACATCTTCCTGATTACTAAAAACACATTCAAATAGTGACTGAACATAAAAATACAGTAATAAGATAAATAAGATGATATTAACAAAATAAAATGCGAGTTTATTATGAGCATTTATTATGAGCACTTCCACTTAAAATTAAAGTTAACTTTATGAAAAACTAAATTTTTTTACGGCACTAATTTATTTATGCACTTTTTTCTGCTTTTTTTTTGCTTTTTAACATTACTTTATCAGTTTTTACTTTTCTTCGCTTTCTTTTGCCCTTTTAGCTGGAATCGCAACACTTTCACTTTCTATAGGTCTTTTGAAGAAAAATTTATCCAAGGAGGTTTGCCTCTGACTCCCTTTCAAAATGTTACGGAAATGTGTAAGGCAAGTGTCATTAAAAAGAGCTGTAGCACGACTAGTAGCTACATAGGTTCCTAGTACGACTAGTAGGTTCCTAGCGGAACCATCTGGAAATTCTCGTAACTTGAATTTTCTCTCGTATGTAGAGCAAGATTTTTGCTCGAAAGACCTCTCGAATCTCGAGTTTCTCGTAAGTAGAGTAGCTCGTATGTAGAGGTTCCACTGTACTGGTATATTAAAAACAGGTAAAGCTGTCAGAAATTTAATGCATTTTTCATAAACATGATTGCATTCTTTATCGCTGATAGATTTACAGAAAATGTGGGACTATATGGAAACCCTTTTGTTCATTGAATGGTGGCTTTCTGACCATGCATAGATAAATAAATCTCCAGCGCTTTAAAATTATTCCTAATACTGACTGTTTTTTTTTATACCCATATCTGTGAACTTACTCAATTTTAATAATAATAGTAATGATCAAGTCTGAATGATCAATAATGATCAAACAACTGACCTGTGCTGTTTTTATGGTCACCCCATCGTCGTTGTTTCTAATTATAATCATTGTGTTGTTGTTCTTATAGTTTGGTATTGTTGCATTATATTATTGCTATTGAATTGTTGCTGTTGTTAGGCTACTATTGTCATGATTTAATATTGTTTCATAGGCATTGTTGTTACTGAATTATTATTATTGTTGTTAAGTTACTGTTGTCATAACTTGGTATTGTTGCATTGCATTCTTGTTATTGAATTATTATTATTATTGTTAACCTACTATTATCACAACTTAATAATGAGTATAGTGTATCATTGAAGATTGTAATACATGTAATGCCTTCTGGCGGGGCATGTAGTCATAAAATTTAAAAAAAAAAATAAAATAGAATAAAACAACCCATTGGAAAAAGTTATTGTTTATTATAGCGTCTAATTCGAATAACTCGGTTATTGTGTAATTCGAATACACGGTTTCCGTGTCGGGTATTGCCAGGAAATAGGATGTGGTTTTTTAGTGGGTCGGGACCCACAACCACACATACCCTAAGCAAGACGTCTTGCTAAGGGATCTGATGAACAGATTTTTCCACATCCTAAGACGAAAAAAAAATCGAATAACTCTCTATTATTGATTTGTAGTATTAAATTTAATTAATGGAGATTAGGTAATATATTGTAACAATATCGATCTTGCATAGTTGATTATTCCGGCTTCAGTCCGATTTATATCCTGATTATATCAACCTATTTACATGCAAAAGTAGGGGGCTCAGTTAACTATTGTAATATAGGTATCAATTATGTCCATTATGTGCAATGAAGTCGCCATGATTTCATCAATCCAGAACTTTGAAATTCAATTGAACAGAAATATTATATTTGAGGTAAGAGTAGCAAACATACTGGTAGTATTTGCTCGAAAGTTGTTTGATCATCGATTCGAAAATTCATTTGATATTTGCTTATTGATAGAAACTAAACTAATCGTTGTCATGTAAGGATACGCAGATGAGGTTTAAATGGTTATTCGACATCCCTCACAATCTATAATGCTGTACACTCCAACATTTTAACATCAATCAAGATCTAAATGAACGTTATAGAGACTTAATGTGAATTAAGTTATACATGTAACCACATTTAACGTAAATGAAGATCATAATGATCGATGTACCCACTTTAAGTATTCCAATAGTCTCCATGGCCCCACATGTTAAAGTCAATTAAGATCTAAATGAACGGTATACACTTTTATATGCTCTAATGTCGATGAAGCTATACATTCTCCACATGTTAACGTCAATCAAGATCATAATGATCGATGTACCACATTTACGTGTTCCAATAGTCTCCATGCCCCCACATGTTAACATCAATCAAGATCTAAATGAACGCTATTGAGACTTAATGTCAATTAAGTTATACATGTAACCACATTTAACGTAAATGAAGATCATAAAGATCGATGTCCCACTTTAAGTATTCCAATAGTCTCCATTGCCCCACATGTTAAAGTCAATCAAGATCTAAATGAACGATATACACTTTTATATGCTCTAATGTCGATGAAGCTATACATTCTCCACATGTTAACGTCAATCAAGATCATAATGATCGATGTACCACATTACGTGTTCCAATAGTATCCATGCCCCACATGTTAACATCAATCAAGATCTAAATGAACGCTATTGAGACTTAATGTCAATTAAGTTATACATGTAACCACATTTAACGTAAATGAAGATCATAAAGATCGATGTACCCACTTTAAGTATTCCAATAGTCTCCATGGCCCCACATGTGTAAAGTCAATCAAGATTCTAAATGAACGGTATATCATTTTATATGCTCTAATGTCGATGAAGCTATACATTCTCCACATGTTAACGTCAATCAAGATCATAATGATCGATGTACCACATCTTACGTTTCCAATAGTCGTCCATCCCCCTACATGTTAACATCAATCAAGATCTAAATGAACGTATGAGACTTAATGTGAATTAAGTTATACATGTAACCACATTTAACGTAAATGAAGATCATAATGATCGATGTACCCACTTTAAGTATTCAATAGTCTCCATGGCCCCACATGTTAAAGTCAATTAAGATCTAAATGAACGGTATACACTTTTATATGCTCTAATGTCGATGAAGCTATACATTCTCCACATGTTATACGTCAATCAAGATCATAATGATCGATGTACCACATTTACGTGTTCCAATAGTCTCCATGCCCCCACATGTTAACATCAATCAAGATCTAAATGAACGCTATTGAGACTTAATGTCAATTAAGTTATACATGTAACCACATTTAACGTAAATGAAGATCATAATGATCGATGTACCCACTTTAAGTATTCAAATAGTCTCCATGCTCCCACATGTTAAAGTCAATCAACATCTAAATGAACGGTATACACTTTTATATGCTCTAATGTCGATGAAGCTATACATTCTCCACATGTTAACGTCAATCAAGATCATAATGATCGATGTACCCACTTTAAGTATTCCAATAGTCTCCATGCCCCCACATGTTAACATCAATCAAGATCTAAATGAACGCTATTGAGACTTAATGTCAATTAAGTTATACATGTAACCACATTTAACGTAAATGAAGATCATAAAGATCGATGTACCCACTTTAAGTATTCCAATAGTCTCCATGGCCCCACATGTTAAAGTCAATCAAGATCTAAATGAACGGTATACACTTTTATATGCTCTAATGTCGATGAAGCTATACATTCTCCACATGTTAACGTCAATCAAGATCATAATGATCGATGTACCACATTTACGTGTTCCAATAGTCTCCATGCCCCCACATGTTAACATCAATCAAGATCTAAATGAACGCTATTGAGACTTAATGTCAATTAAGTTATACATGTAACCACATTTAACGTAAATGAAGATCATAAAGATCGATGTACCCACTTTAAGTATTCCAATAGTCTCCATGGCCCCACATGTTAAAGTCAATCAAGATCTAAATGAACGGTATACACTTTTATATGCTCTAATGTCGATGAAGCTATACATTCTCCACATGTTAACGTCAATCAAGATCATAATGATCGATGTACCACATTACGTGTTCCAATAGTCTCCATGCCCCCACATGTTAACATCAATCAAGATCTAAATGAACATTATACACTTTTAGAGGCTCCAATGTCGATAAAACTGTGCATGTTAAAACATTTTAACGTCAATTACAATCTAAATGATCGGTGTAAACTTTTCGAAGCTCCAGTGTCATTTAAGTTATATAGGTTACCACATTATAACGTCAATCTAGATCATAATGATCGATGTACCGACTTTTAGATCCTCCAATGCCAATAAAGTTATTCATACTCCCACATGTTAACGTCAATCACGACTATTATTTTCGGTATTCCTACTTTTAGAGGCTCCAATGTCGATAAAACTATACATGCTCCTAAATGTTAATGTCAATCAAGATGGAGTTCCTCCAGCAGAAAAAACAATTGACCAATAAAGAATATCCATAAGTTTTCAAACTTCCAAATTAAGTTAAACGATGGCGAAACTTATTAAAATTAATCAGGACTGCGTTAAACTTTAGTTTGGTGTTGTTTTTACAATATAATTGAAGCATGACAGGTATAATATTTGTTATAATGAACTATTTCAATTAAACATATTTTTTTAATAGTAGCTTTAGTTTTATCCTATATACTATTCATTTCAAGTAAAAGTGTAAAATACATGATGTTGTAGATTCATGATTAGAGATCAAGAAACTACTACATTAATAGTGTATATTTTTAGATTTATTAAACAGTGAGATCTATTTGCTAAACTCATTGAGACAAAGCGAAGGCTAATGACGATTGGCTAATGTTAGAGGAAGTCTAATTTAAAAAAAAACAAGCAGACTGACACAGAGGCTCCATGTGTTAAACATGCTAAATGATACAAGATCACATTTTTTATCTTCAATCAACATCTAAAATGTGACATAATAGAACACTTTAGAACTGATCCAAGTCAATATATAGTACAAAGTATTATCTAGTTATAAAGGACTTTATTTAATCATAGGCAAAATAGCATTAAAATTGAAAATTTAGTTCAAATTAAACCGCCAAAAACAAAGTGATTAATACTTGCCATGACATCAGATTTGAAGAAAAGAAGGTGAATTAAGAAAAAAAAATTGAATTGAAATGATGGAAAATATGGTTTTGTTTTTAAAATTTAGGCAAATTGATAACAGTTCTTTATTGTATATTACAAAAATACCGCCAGATTTAACACTAAAATCCTTTTATTTTGATGCACATCAAATTTGAGGTTGACGATACAACAGAGTGGAATAACGACCTAACTAAGAAGTTAGTATCATCAAGGTTATAAGTAATATTATAAGAAAAAAAGTTTACATTTCTTTTTCTAGTCGTACCAAACAATTTCGGGAGTTGCTTTTTCAAAATGTTATTTTGGAATATGGGGAGTTTAAAGCAAATGGGGTAAAGAAGGGAATCAAGTACGATGGTTAATATTCTTACGATATAATTTTTTTTTGCAATAATTGTTCCCTTCAATAGCGGCTGGGAAGTCGGTGATGTGAACATATAACTCCGACTATTAACTCCTGAAAATTTGAAAAACCAGATTCCGACTCTAATTCTTAGAAATTCGAAAAATCCAACTCTGACTCTAACTCTTAGAAATTTTAAAAACCCAATACTAGCTGCTTGAAATTTCAAATACCCGATGCTTAGTTATAGAAATTTGAAACATCCAATATTGAATCATAGAAATTTAAAAACCTACTCTAAACTCATAAAAATTTGAATATCCTAACCCAGACTCTATTTCATGGAAATTCGAAAAAACGACTCTGACACTTACTTATAGAAATTCTAAAAACCCGATACTAACTTCTAGAAATTTCAATCTCCGATACTGACTTCTAAAAATTTCAATCTCCTGATACTGAGTCATAGAAATTTGAAACATTCTATACTGACTCATGGAAATTTGAATAACCGACTCAGACACTTACTCGTAGAAAGTGTTAAAAACCCGATACTGACTTCTAAAAATGTCAATCACCTGATACTGAGTCTAAAAATTTGAAATATTCGATACTGACTCATGGAAATTTAAATAACCGACTCTGACACTTACTCGTAGAAAGTGTTAAAAACCCGATGCTGACTTCTAAAAATTTCAATCACATGATACTGAGTCACAGAAATTTGAAACATTCGATACTGACTCATGGAAATTTGAATAACCGACTCTGACACTTACTCCTAGAAAGTGTTAAAAACCCGATACTGACTTCTAAAAATGTCAATCACCTGATACTAAGCCACAGAAATTTGAAACATTCGATTCATGGAAATTTGAAAACCCCGATACTGAGTCATAGAAATTTCAAACATCTGATACTGACTGATGGAAATTTGAAAAAAACCCTACTCCGACTCTACCTAACGGAAATTTGAAAAACCCGACTCCAACTCCTAAAAATTTAAGAATAAAACAGTACTCAGTTCTAACAATTTCAAACACCCGATCCTGAGTCAAAAGAAATTCGAAATACCTGACTCAGACTGCTGTTTGCTAAAACTAATATTTGGAAATATTCCTATATCACAATCTACTTCACTATCTTGGACCCATATTGACATTTCATCACTGCCAAATGAATCATCAATCTAACTATAAGGTTTCGGGTTCTTTATGGCTATGACTAAGACGAATTACGATTTTCTTTAAAAATTTCATTAAAAAAATACAGTTTCTGATTATTTATAACGGTTGTAATCTTTGTAAATACTGTACCATAAACGTAATTAAAATGAAATAATGGTACAAACACTGGTACAAAAAGTTGATAATAAAATGCCTAGTAAAACTGTAACACACAAATGGTAGTGCAATCAATTAGTATGTGGTATTTACTCATTGTAGAGTAAAAAAGTTAATGATGTAGTTTCCGCATATAGTTTCCTACCTATATGAAGAAGAACACTACGTGCTCGAAATGTGTTGTTTACATTAAAACTTCTATATGTGAAGACTATTTCATTAACTTTTTTTTATACTACAATGCACAAATGTAAACATGTAACAATTGAGATTAGTTCAACTAAACCAAACAATTTCTCTGAATAAATTACTTAATTCAAATTAAGTAAGTTTATGCCTAAGCGAGGTGTGTTCTCTAAAAATGATCATTTTGCAGCAAAATTTTAAACATTCCATGTAACTTTGAAAGCACGAATCCGACTCGAACTCATGGAAATTTGAATAACCCAACTCAGACTCTAACTCATGGAAATTTGAGAAACCAACTCTGAAACTTACACCTAGAAAATGTTAAAAACCCGACTAATAACTCGAGAAATTCCAAATACCCGATACTGGGTTACAGAAATTTGAAACATTCGATTCATGGAAATTCACTACCACTATCATAATAATGCTAAAGGATAAAATTATTGTTGTTTTTTGCTAAAAATAAAAAAAATATTTTTTTGCTAAAATATTATCATTCTTGAATAAAAAGAAGTATAAAATTTAAAATCGGCAACACTCACACTAGCATTAGTTACTCTAAGATTTTCGGATTAGAGTAACAATTTTACACCGACGTGCTGACAAGTACAAATACAGTAGATAGTTTGCGCAAAGTCTCGACGTAAAGAGATTTAGACATTTAGAAGGTTTAGAGATTTAGATGGCCTCGGTAAGTTGAGTAAAGTAAGAGATGTATTGTGTGAACCCTGAAACTCCATTAGCCCTAATTTACTACTTGGTAAACAGTAAGTCAACATACATTCAGTAAATCGACTCACAAGCAATCTAATTCCTTTTTTGGGGCAAGCATAGTAACAGTATAGAAGGCAATCTTTAGGTAAAATATCATATTAGATGTAATATGATGATATCAACAAAAATGATGCTAACGACCAAAAAATATCTCCGTCTATTGACTTGTACATTTAATTAGCAGTTCCAGGTATTGAACTAAAACTGCTGACATACTTCTCCTACTATGAAAGTGATGACAGTACATAAATGTCACTTGTGCTTAGTTTGATATGTCCGTGTTCTTTCTTTCGTGATCGTTTGGTTATATAGGTATAAACCACTGAGTATTAGGAAAAGTAAACAGTATCTAGTAGGTTTTGTTTCCTATTTAAGCAGCGAACGATATGGTGGACCTAGTCAGGAAATTATCTGGAGTAGACTTTGTACCAGGTGGTTTGCATAGGATGGAATTTGGTCCGCAGTAGAGTGGTCAATTACTCAATTGATTCTAACCTGAAATTACTTTGATTATCCACATTTTTAATACCAAGGTCCTCAATCCATAATTATAGTCCTATAGTTATTATATTATTGTATAATCCTATATAGTTTTACTATGTTATAAGAAGTTATAGTTGCTTTAATTCACCTTATAAATAAGGTCTTTTACTATCTGGACTCTTTGACCTAAGAATTGGAAATAAATTTGATATCAGAACCATGCCAAGTTTATATCCGTTTCAGATATTCTGTATGACAGTAATCCTGCAGTATCCAAACTGGCTTTTGGAAGGTATTAACTTCTGCCCAATGAAGACGTTGGAGGTATCTTGCCTTGATCTCCGGATTCAATATATATATATATAACAGATTCAATAATATATCGACCGTTTGATAGGATAGGTGTGTTATCAAATCGGGATTCGGTCAAATTTTCTAGGTTCAAAACTCAAACTCTCATTGCCGATGTTTCGGTTTTATTTTAAAACCTTTTTCATAGGCATTACTTAAAGGATCAACAATCTTAACCGGACAAAACCTTTGACTAGACCTCGACTAGATTGTTGTTCCTTTAAGTAATGCCTATGAAAAAGGTTTTAAAATAAAACTGAAACGTCGGCAATGAGAGTTTGATTTTTGAACCTAGAAAATTTGACCGAATCCCGATTAGATAACACACCTATATATATAAAAAGATTTCACATAAACACGTGAAACAACAATCAATGATCAAACCACAATAAGAAATGGGAAAACAAGACTAAGATCTTTCAACCGTAACAAGCGGTCTTCGTCAGAGTCAAAAACCCAACTGAACACTAGATGCAGAAAACATCTGGTGAGGAGTTGAGAAGAGTGGGAGGGAAGAGTGGTATTTTAAAAGGGTGAAAGCACAGGAAAGGACTAATGTCCAGAAAGGGTTGTTTGGGGAAACAAAGGAGTACAGTAAGAAAAAGTAAAAAACTATAAAATTCCGTGCAAAAATTGCCATAAAATTTATATTGGTCAAACTGGTAAATCATTAAAAACACGTGTAAAACAACACCAATATAACGTAAGTAGACAGGAAAACAGTAGTGCCTTATTCTTGCATATAAAAAATGAAAATCATCATATTGATTGGACAGGAGCTAAATTTATTACCTATGAAAAATCAATGTTGTTAAGAAATATTATTGAATCGTCTCTAATTAAATTTAATAGATCTAATATTATAAACATTAGTAACGGTCTCTTCAAACTTGATACTTTCGTCACGAGGGCAATAGCCTCTTCAAAGAGGGTTGACAGCTAGCGGATAGTTTTTTACTTTTTCTTACTGTACTCCTTTGTTTCCCCAAACAACCCTTTCTGGACATTAGTCCTTTCCTATGCTTTCACCCTTTTAAAATACCACTCTTTCCCTCCCACTCTTCTCAACTCCTCACCAGATGTTTTCTGCATCTAGTGTTCAGTTGGGTTTTTGACTCTGACGAAGACCGCTTGTTACGGTTGAAAGCTCTTAGTCTTGTTTTCCCATTTCTTATTGTGGTTTGATCATTGACCTATATATATATATATATATATATATAATATATATATATATATTATATATTCACAAAGGAAAGAGAAAAACAGATAAAAACACACACAAAAAAGACTCACAACGATTATTTCGACATTCGTCGTCATCGGGCAGAAGTAGTCCCTTTGAGTAGCTGAAGCTAACTATATACATATATATGGATTACTAGCCGTTGCGTCTACAACGTGCTTGGTCTCCCTTTCTCTTTTCTCCTGATGACAGATTGCCCGAAAATTTGAGTTTGTAAGTGTGTTTCTTTACTTTGAGTACTACCTATCTTCAATTTTGAACTGCTCTAAATATATATATATATATTAGTTAAAACTTTCTATTTTTAAACATTAAAACATTTTGATTTTACTTAAATTAAATTGATGAATCAGAGTCGGTCAATTTTGGCCAACTCGATTCCAACTACTCAAGTTCAAAAATAATCTCGACTCAGACTTCATAGTCCTGGTTCTAGTCGATTCATTTATCTGGTGACAGTCGGTTCTCGACCCCAGATATTGAAAATTTTATGAAAAGAACTCTGTAAAAAAGTTGTAACGATTGATGTTTGTATAAAGGTTAATAAGGTCATTGAATATATAAACGTTATAATTTGCATAAAGGTTTAAACACATTTTAATAATTAATTGCTGGTTATGATTATTCCTTCTTTTTATAAAAATTTAATAGACAAATAACAACTTCAATGGTAAAGTAAGTTTTTAAAATAAATTAGTATAACCATTAAGAAGAAATGTATTCAAAAATGTCTTTACTAAAGTTAATAGAATTTCAATTTGGCTAAGTAATTTATTATCTCAAGAGTGATTTTCTTTGAAATTTTATAAATAGACCAAATGTGAAGGCTGGAGGGTTTATGGGAGCTAGTTCTGTCACGCTACGAATGAATGCCTCAAACTAAAAGTTAGAAGGTTATAAAAACACTACAGTCGAATTAAATGTGTCCTTTCAAATCTTTCTAATCAAATAATGTGTATTCGGTTCTTTACATTTACATTAAACTATATTTTCAAGTATAGACTTTAACAATTATTTACCCAGAATTAAACAAAATCAATCTCCGAATTATTCCTATCTGTTAGGTTCAAATTTTAACAAAGAAATGTAAAAAGAATATTTGACCTACAATTCTAAACCAAAAATCTTCAACTTTAGCACATTAAATTGCTCCAATATGTTAATGAAGCTTCTCTATCAGCTATATATATATATATATATATATATATATATATATATATATATATATATATATATATATAATATATAAGCCCACATTTGGCTCCTGGGGGCACGCTCGAAACCTGGCTTGAATTTAAATCGTTAGTTTTTTTGTTTTTAACATTTTTTATTTATTTAATTTTTTTTTAATTTTTTTTAATTGTTTTATATATTTTCTTTATTTTTTCTTTTCTTAACCTTTTTCTACCTTTCAAAAAGATTTTTTTTTTGCTCTCGACTTCCTAGTTCCTTTTTTATTTGTCTCCTTTGCGGCAGCACTGCTTTAGCCCTCACCCAGTGAGTTCTTTAGTCGACTGTCGTCCCTCCGTCAATTCACTTCTTCTCCTGAGGACGACCGCCATTACGGTCGAAATATTGAAAAGTGAGTCTTTGTTGTGTTTCTGTTTATGTGTCACTGCTTATTTTAATATTATATATATATATATATATATATATATATATATATAGGTGTATTCTCTAATCGAGATTCGGTCAATTTTCTAGGATAAAAAAATCAAACTCTCGTTGCCAACGTTTCGGTTTTATTTAAAACCGAATATAGAATATTTGTGATTCTATAATGATTCTATAGACTGTAAACCATAAATTTTACCTAACTCAAGAGTATTTAGAGTAGGAATCGTTGATGAATATCTGACATCGTACAGGTATAGACTCGGCACTGACGGCTTAACGTCTGAGTGAATGGAGAACCAGAGTATCAGACATCCCATTCCAGAGGCGAGTACCGGGATACCTTACACCCGAACTCAAAATCATGAGTATCAATGAGCTTTCAACACGTGAATCAAATAGTTCTAGATATTCTGAGACACAAAGTTCATACAAAGGAAACATGAATACATCTAATTCAATCTCAAAACTTCACTGATAACTCAATCATTCAACAAAATTGTCAGTAAACCAATTCCTCTCAATCCTATTAATGCTAATTCCAAGAAGAAAAAAAAATATACTATGAAATAATAATGGATAGATAAGACTCATAATCATAAAAACTAAAAATTATTATAATTTGGTGTTCATAGATTACAATAGAAGGTTATTCGTGCCGGAATATAGAGTTCAAGGTCATTTGAAACAGATAACCCAACATTTCAGATTAATAATCCATCACCAAGACGACAGTTATCTGCTTCAATCCTAATCAGGAAATACCATCAGATGATTAGAAAAGCCACGAGGCGCTCTACAGACCTATAAATTCTTACCGCTAAAATCATTGATTTCATGTAACTGTTACTTAACTTTGCCCGAGATCTTAGTTCTTGAAAGTGTTTTATGGAAAATAGCTCTAAAGCTCTATTTTCACCTAGTAATTTTCTTAGTTTATATTTGTAAATTTAGAATTAGTTCAGTGTGTCAAAAGACCCTAACTTACATCGATCGCACTATCTCCTTTCCCAATACATCCCGGATGGGTCACTTACCTCTTCACCTGTCCCAATCATATTATTTTCACAGTTTAGTTATTTTATCCATCATTAGCAGTTAGTAAGTGATTGATTTTTTTTTTGCATCACTTGTCGATAGACGTAAGTTAAATGATTTTTTTTTTAAGTTCTGATGGTTTTGTTTTGTAATCTAGATATAACCAAAAAAGAGCACAACATGTTCGAAACGCATTGCACACGGAAATATTTGTATGTACTAATATTCATTATTCCTAACATTTTGAAAGAACTGTTATTTTTGTTTTCAGAAATCAGACTTCCACCATTCCTTTTTTCTTTTTTTTTTTTGGAATATTTTTAAGACCACTTCAGTGCATGTTTAATATCTTTATAGTCAGAAATTACTGATTTTTTATTTTTTTTAGGTGGCAAAATTATGAAGGGAGGGAGACCATTTTAGGAGACCACGTCCCTCTCTCTTAAGAGGGGTAGAGTCCCTGTTTACAGCCTACCTACTACGTTTTGTGCGACTGTAGTGTGTTTACAAAATTTTGTAAACGCAAAGACCCACCCACATGACCGCAGGCCAGTATCAATCAAATATCAAAAAGAAATACAAGAAATCTTAAAACTAGTAAATCCTAGTTATAAGGATATTTTTTTCAAAATATTTTAAGGATATTTTACTTCCTTAGAGCTAAAGGGAATAAAATTAACATATTTTGAAAACATTTACAGCAGCATTAATTTCAACGTTTTTTTAATGATTCCTGAAGCAGAAACTGGATTTCTATTGATTGAAAATAGCCACTTCAGTAAACTTCAATGAACTTACACAGGCCTCTATACTGCACTTTTTTTGGCAACCATATATGAGCGATTTTGAGAATTCAAGTACATTATTTATAGATAACTTCACTAGAATATCAAGTCTCCTTAACTAGAAGTCATATCAGTATTCAGTAAGGTCGATTGCTCTTAGCAGGAATTATCAAGCAAGAGATAGATATCCAACGGAGCTGCAAGAGTCACGGTGAGAAATCACACTCCACTTAGCAAGATACATCAACCAGCAAGACAACAAAGAGAGTGCTTTATTTCATGCCACAAAATTCAGGATAACGCAAAAATTCAGAAAAACTGATATAAATGACTGATTTTGAATTAATAATTACGATTCTGTTGCTGATTTAACAGAGCCTTATATGCGGGATGTGTGGAAGCTTTACTTCTAGTGCCGTTATAGGAAAGAATTTTAGACCCATGTGTTAACTGATCTCACTTTAGATATGAGTGACCCATGTTAAAAGTTTGATTCTACTTCGGGATGTCTAATTAATCAATAAGACCTTTAAATGATATCAGAGATCTTACAAGCTCAACGCCAAAGGCTTTACATCGTTTACGATGGGACAGTCTATGCAAGTAAGCAAGAATATGAATATACTAGATCAAATATGCAGCTATGACGAAGCTTCAAACCTAGAATGTTCAACACAGGACATCACAATAAGACCAAAGTCGGTATACTTGTGAACATTACAAAATTAACATTTTCTCATTTGTGCCTTCTACATATATAATTGTTCTGAGGTAAAATGGATAAACCAACAAAAGTCTCCACACAAATGAAGTTTTATTCAACGCGTTTCGAACACTCTGTGTTCATCACCAGGAAGACACTATAATAGTGTCCGCGTGAATAGTGAACGCGTTGAATAAAACAACATTTGTGTGGAGACTTTTGTTGGTTTATCCATTTTACCTCAGAATGAGTAAATACCACACAATTACGGATTGCACAACTAATGATATATAATTGTATTTCTTGTTGAGTAAAGGCCATGAAAATACTAGACTATGTATTGCTATAAAAAAAAAAGGGCCACTTAATGACTGGATGGAATATGTAACGGAAACAATACCATAAGTAAAACAAATTTGTTAAACATATTTTTAAATAATATTTCATACAAACTATCCACTTATGTAGTTTGTCTTCTCCCACTTAAAGTCTATGGTGATGGCCAATATTCAGAACTAAAAAAACTCAGTACTAAGATTAAATTTGCTATCTTTTTAGGCCTCACCTAATCACTGAAAGAATCAAAATTTAATTTAATGTAATAACTCCCTTAAGAAAATTTTTCATTTTATGACAGCGTTTACAAGTCATGCTATCTCCTAAATCAAAAATCCAGTGTCATAACAAGAGATTCGAATTTCCAATCTTCAGTACTACAGTAAGCAAACTACCTGTCCGCGTATTAGTTAGATCAGTTCATAAATGCTCGTGTGATCTTACACATGAACCAGGTATGTTAGATAAAACCTAGTTCATGAGTTATTTATAGATAAAACTGGCACTTCATGTTAGTGCCATCAAATAGTCAAACTATTTGATTTAAAGAACTCGACATGAATCATGAGTACAAATGATGATGAAACATGAATCATCAGTGTATATCATAAACCATTATTTAAAAGAGAGAGATTCATTATGTTGAAAAATGTTCTGATTTCACCTTATGGAGTTGTTTGATTGAGGAATCCTAAATTATACCTTCTAATTATAATTATAAGTATAATTATAATTATCTTTTCTGATTTACCGATTGATGGGCAGCATGAATTGATTTTAACATTTATTGACACCTTTTTTTAAACAAAACATTATTTATTTAAAAGAATACGTACAATATATTGAACTGATCTCATACGGTAATAGTAAGTATATTTATCACCATAAATGATAATGAAACATGAATCCAATTCATGTCTCTTCCAGGAACCTGATCAAGATTCTAAGATCTAATCTTCAGTATTAATAGAAAGCACACTACCAATTTAACACACCTGACCCCACATAATTATTATTTTATTTGCTTCTGTTTGTCTTATTTCATGGTATACAATTATAGTTTTAGCCCATACCAAGTAGTTATCTTTTGACTACATGTTTTTCACATAGTGGCAGAAAAAAAATATAGTTTTTGTAAAATCAATTTTTAGGAATCTTGCTCTTAACCGATATTTTTTATGTGAAGAAAAGAATCTGAATATGCAGTTCCTACGAAAGGATGTAAAATTTTGGGGGGTTCCGGTACCTGTTCATTACGAAATAATCTCTAAAGATGGGCTACTCGAATAAACTGGAGTAAAGGCGAAATTTAGAACTCCCGATGCCAGTACAGCAGTTCACCCATAACTAAAATGAGTAGCAATCTACAATGATTCTACGCATAAAACTGATGCGAAACCTACTGAGATTTGAAACAACAACAAAAAGAAATTATATTTCTCTTAGAAGATAAATAAATTCATCTAAGTATTCATGCAAATGCACGATCTGCATGATAGTAAATCGTGCAAAATCGTATACCTGTTTTACCAAATGAATACTTACGTAAATATAGTAAACCTGATACTAAATTCGGTAAAAATGAAAGATTTTGGACAGTTATCTTTTCTGAAATATATATTCTAATTCTGGTTTGGTCAAGTAAATAAATTGGTTATAGGCCAATGTTGAGAAGTGTTTTCCGGTAAGCAATATAGTCGTCTATTTTTGTATTCACAGTAGACACCAGGTTAACTAGTTCTGAATAGGACTATTTCTATTAATCAATCTTTTTACAAGTTTAATTTTTATTCTGTTAACACGCGAATGCGAAGCAAAACAAATGAGTAAATAATTATATATATAAATACATGTGCATATAAAATTCTCTGTAAATCAGTCTATTTGCTATTCATTCCCGAATGGCTTTATAAATTGCTATGAAATTTCACATGTCAACTCAGTTTGACTATTGGAAGGTTTTAACTCATTACAGTGAAGTTAAACTACAATCATAAAGAAGAAAAATTCTTCTTTTTTCTTATTTTGATTAATCAATCAATGAAAAGTTTTTAAAAAGCATAATTATGAAGTCATTTCATTTAAATGACATATATTTCTATTGCCTTTTTCTGTACTCTAAATTTCAAAAAGTTGATGTTATAAAATTTAGATATGCCACCACCCCCACCCCCCCGTCACCCCCAAAGGAAAGTTATTGGAAAACTGCAATATATAGGTCAACAGATGTCCTATACCAGTTGTTTCAGTATGACTAAGACTCTGACGAAGACCAGCATGATTGTGTTTTCGTTGAAAAATCTTAGTCTTTTTTTCTCATTTCTTATTGTGGAATATATATGTATATATAAACTAAATTCACAAAAATAACACACAGAAATGAAACAGAAACTTTGATGGCCGCGTCATCAGGGAGATAGATGTGATTCGCTCCTAAGACAGGTAACGGTAGCTGTCTTATATATAAATAAAAACCATTTAAAAAGAACGTAGCACACAGATAGACAAAGAAATAACTCACGTGTATATTTCAACCATTGTCGTCTTCAGAAGGAGAAGAATCCCGCAGAAAGATAGAGCGGTGACTGAACACGATGAACGAACCTTTAGTCATTTCAATACTCTATGTGTTAATCTACTTCGATTTTAAACTTGTATATGTCCAGTATCAACTTTACGATTTTATGGTATATATATATATATATATACAATTAAAAGAAACGGTCCAGCGGACTTTTTTTAAAATAAAATAAATTCAAAACGAAGGAAACACACAGAAAGACACATACATATCAACCGTTGGATAGAATAGGTGTATAATAAAATCGGGATTTGGTCAATTTTCCAGGATCAAAATCAAACTCTCAATGCCGACGTTTCGGTTTTATTTAAAACCTTTTTCATAGGCATCTTCTCCATATACTCTTCTTATCTCCTCATAAAAACCCATAGTTGTATGTTGTATAACGTAGTTGTATAACGGTTGATATATTATTGAATTCGTTATATTATTGGGTTTATATAAATACAACTATGGGTTTTTATGAGGAGATAAGAAGAGTATATGGAGAAGATGCCTATGAAAAAGGTTTTAAATAAAACCGAAACGTCGGCATTGAGAGTTTGATTTTGATCCTGGAAAATTGACCGAATCCTGATTTTATTATACACCTATATATATATATATATATATATATATATATATATATATATATATATATATATATATATATACATGTATATAAGACATTTCAAATAAGAATCAGAAGGTAGAAAAATAAGAGTAAAAATTAACAGTGTGAGTTTCTGAAATCAAACAGCAGTAAAATCTCTTCCACGGAGAGTTGTTCACTATAAAATAAGAACTCGAAAGGAACAGCTAGGAAAATTCTAGTCGAAAACTGAAATCCTAAGTAGTTTACTTGAAAACGGACCATTAAACATTCAAAGGGTAAGGTGTTATTGATTTATAATTGCAAGTTTTAAAACTAATGAAACGGAAGAAAGACGCTAACAACGGCAATATAGTATAGAAAGCTATGAAAAAATGCTGAACTAATAATCTAATAATAATATTAATCATGGAGTCATGACATGGTATTGTGTTTCACGCTTCACAATAATCTCTATAGCACGAATGACCTTATAACATATCAGGTCGATCAAGCGACTATCCGTTTGAAATAAAGCTGTTTTCACCATGGGAAGATTTAAAGACTCAAAAATGCCCAGTAACTCCACTTGTTTGTCGGAGCACCAATCCGTTAATCTGAGCTAAGACTTTCAACCTTCCACAATTATAGCACCATTGCAGTTCGCACTTTATCGCCAATCTAGATCCCATCTCTAACAATCTCCAATTCTTTCTCTCCTGAAAACTATCCAATTCCATTATCCAGTCCAAGAGATGTAGTTTACGCTGAATTAAAATGTCTTTCATTTTAATTTCAAGAGAGACATATTTGGTTTAAATGACAGTTGCCTCAAGATATCATTTTTCTAATTTTTCACAACGAAACGATACACCGAAACTTCCTTGGTTTAGAAATAACAACTCTCTTTTTCTGACATTCGTGCCTCATCAATGTTCTATTGTTTGAAATAGGAAGAATAGCTTCACTATAGTTTTTCGTTCTCTACTACTTAAAAGCCAGTGACATTTAGTAGAGCAACAGAATGAATTTTTTTATTGTGGCGTTTTTTACTGGTGCATAATTGATATGAGAAAACCACAAAAATGTCCAAAACAATAATTACAGAAATTTCAATTCATAAAATTCCTTTATCTAATTGCCAGTTATGTAAAAACTCTTCGAAGCGTTATTCCGGAATCTTGTCATGTCTATCGCCTGAGATTTTTCAGCACTAAATACTAGTTTCTGGTATACTATTTGTCAACATACTGACATTTTAAATTCAAAATTATTTCACCCTGAAATTAGTAAAAGGAAATCATCTGCAAAAGCTGTAACTTCTAACCACTCTGGATATTTTTCCTAGAAGAGAGTAGTATAAACCAGAAATCATGTACACAACATGATCCTTGGAGGCATTCACGCTGCAGGTTTCTTTTCAAAAACAAATTTTTACCTAAAACCACCCTTCTACCACTGAAATAACTACGCATCAAAAAATACCATGTGAAATAGCATTCTTTAGTCTACAGATATCCGTAGATTCTAAGCAGTATTAAAGAGCCTTCACTAAGCCCATGATTTTTATTGCAATCTATTTATTATCCTGCACCATATTGGCAACTTTCTTATAAATTAGTTATGCATTTTATCATGTATTTTGGTTTGCTATTATTTACCTACGAGTATGAACAGAATAACTGAATACAGATAATAGTATAATTGTACAGTCATTTCTCACTTATCGCGGTTAATACGGATCAGAACCAGCCGCGATAAGTGAAAACCGGGAAATAGTGTCACCTTCTTATTTTTTAACATACATACATTTTCTGTGCATGTATAATATTAATAAGTGTATATGACACTATATAAGTGCATATGTTATCATTAGAACATTAAAGAATATTTTCAAAAATGTAAATAAAATATTTATAGAATATATGATAAACATAATGTAAAAGTAATATAAATATGATGCGTGTGTATAAAATGCATAAATGTAACTGAAGTGTATATACTATAAATATGTTATTAGAACTCTTTTATTCTTAAAACAACTTTTCTTTTATAACAAGGTACGTAACTCGATCAACTCTTCGCACATCTCTTCGCTCAATTTTTATAAATGTCTATTGAACCGTCGAAATTTATCGCGACGGTTTGAATTTGAACTTAGATTTTTGAATTTTGTGGGCACTCCCTGCCTTCTGCTGGTGTGCAAACAACTTTTACGGCATAATTAATGAATTTTTGAATTTTTCATGAATATTTTTTGAACCATCCGCAATGTACCTGAAGTCGCGATAAGTGAACCGTGAAGTAGTGGGTCATAACTGTAATGTTTTCTAAGTGTTAAGACTTTGACAGCTGACACAATATTACCTTAAGGCAGTGCTTCTCAAACTGCGCCCGGGCGTATTGGTACGCCCTGGAAGGTAGCCACGTGCGCCCCAAGATAATGGAAGATTAAGTTTATATAACAGATTTATATTTTAATTTTTGAATCATTTTAATTTATTTGAGAAAACACCAAGTATGTGGTTTTCAAGTCTGAGTCAAGTCTCGGCTACTTCATATTTTGAACTGGAAGGTAAATTTCTTTAATCTTTAAGCATCAATGGATAATACTTCCTCTTTGCCTTTACTCGGGGATTTAAATCATTTTTTACTAGCCCTCCCTCCCTCCCTCTCACTCTCTCCGTCTTTTCTCTCTCTCTCTTTCTTTCTTTTTCTTAAAAAAAACTATACATTTTAATTTACAATCATTTTCCTGTTATCAAATCTCAGGACTAAATTTTCTATATTAAAATCAGTTATGCGCCCCAAAGTTTTGGTTTGGTTTCATAGGTGCGCCCTGAACTAAAAAAGTTTAAAAAACACTGCCTTAAGGAATCAGTGTCGGTGGTTTCATCTTACCCAAAGAAAAAAAAAAAAGAAAAAAGTATCAGTCTACTTAAATTATTTTTCTAAGGCAGAAGCAAGAATTTGTCAAAATGAAAAACTGTTAGTTTTACATTAAAAGAGTAATAAATAGTAATATGAAGTAATGGTATTGTCACAATGCAATCTTTACTATAAGGCCTCTTGCAGTACGCTATCAGATTTCAAGTAAAGATTTCTTTGTTCCAACATCGTATTACATATTATTATTTATTACACCAATAATTTAAAACCAATAGTTTAACATTAATCAAAAATTCTTACGTCTCCCAATGAAACAGATTTTAAAGGAAATTTTAACGTCGGCATTTAAAGTTTGATTTGAACCTGGAAGACTGACTGATTTTTTTGAGCCCTAAATCTATCAATTTAAATATATGAGCCCTAAATCAAATACGTTTAAATGAAATATAAAATACATAGAACAAATAAAATACAAAGCACATTTAGGATCGATATTTCGAACAAAGTCTGACCACACCTATTCAGGATCTTTTTCATAATTTCTGATAACCAATTATTCTTCAAAATATCGATGATAAAAGATTTTGTTTGGATATGCTTTATAGAGTTTTAGTTTTTCAATCTCCAATATAATCTTCTTTTCCTAATTTCGATGTATATATATGATTTGATTTGATTGTGCCTCTTCCCGTACTACTCCCTCTCCTGACAATGATCATTAAAAGGGTTTAAATCTAGAAATATTGAAAGTGCGTCGTTGAGTATTTTTTTCATGTATTTATCATTCTGTTTAAACATTTTTCTTTTGGAAAATTGAAACGTACTATCCAAATGGACGTAAACAATTGTTTATTATAGTATGAACTAAACATTGAACTGTTTATTATAGAATTAAAATATACTCTTTATAAAACCAACAGGATGACACTTGGAAAACTAATACACTAATACACATTACTGATTCAAGATATTTAAAATTGTAATTAGTTCCATTTTTGCCAGGAAATTTACAAAAAATGACAGTACTCCGGGTTCATCAGGGACAAGTATTTAAACCCATTATTATGTACCTTCAGAGATATCCTCCACTGCAGTTAAATAACATCAGGAAATGTGAACAAAAATTAAAATTAACAGTCCTAGTCATGTATAATAGACAAAAGTCTGATTTGTTATACAGTTACCGTCAAGAAGTACCAAAAAGAAAGATTGATCTGCAAACTTAAAATGCAAAAGTAGCAAATTTAATTCTGCAGATTACACAAAAATACAACTCTAAAACGAAATAAATTCATTTATTTATAGGATAAATTAGGTAATTTATCCGAGAAAATATAGTATACGTTGGTAATCTATCTTGCAGTGACCTGTCCTGTTGTGACAGGACGACTGTGTCACGAACGGCGGTCCACTGTTCACATTAATAAATAAAAATCTAGAATGAAACGTGATCGTTTCCGGCACTATTTCGAACTTTTAGGTAAACTTTTACCCAATATTTTTCCCATTTTATTGAACAACAGTTTTTGGAACAACATGCGTATTATCAATACAAATATAGTTCCTTAAACAGCATTAAATTTATTTTTCGAAACGGATAGAGTATATATAAACCACTAACCTTGCCATGTAATGTTTCGTTGTGAAGTTCGTCTAAAGTTGGTCGTACGGCTGCTTGGATAGACATAATATTTCTATAATTATCCATCCTTGGTAAGGCTTCCCTGGTGAAATGCCGGAAACTTTTAGCGTAAGTACCGATGTGGTCATCATCTTCAATATCCTCTAACTCATTTAAGGGTTCCATTTCTTCTTCATCTTGGGCTCCATCCACCCTGTTAACTTGAAAACGAGGTCGTTTTTCCATTTTCTTTAGTTGTACCCACTTCTCAGGAGGGCCACTTGACATAACCCAACTTTAAACAAGTTGGTTATAATATATATTTGATTATAATATTTTAGAAACCGGAGTAGCAGTAGTAAATTTCAATCATTAATATCAACGAGAGTGGACTTCCCTGTGACAACGACCACCTTCAGAGCCTCAGAGTTACTGATTTCTCAAACTCATGCTTTCCATGTGGTTGGCGGCGGGGGAGTAACCGGCTATTCCCCCTCCAAAACACTACATTGTACAAACATCTGCTAGTGCCAACAGCACTCACTTATTTACGGTATGCAAAAAAATAGTTTACTTAATTCTTATTAACTGTTAAATATTGATATCCTCTTAAATAAAATCATTTTGCATTAATCAGATACTATTTTCCTTCACTTGTAAGATAATTGCATTTTATGAAAATAATTTATAGAACACACTTTTATAAATATTTCCTAGCCGCATTCTTAATGTAAAAGATTCTCCTTTACCTTGAAGATAAATATCTAATCCTTCCGACTTAACACTACTATAACCTTTATATTTATACTAACCACGTGATAACACTGTTACAGTAGGAGAAGGTTATTACAGACAAATGGGCTGAAATGGCGTTATCACTGTGGAACTTATTTGAAGCAGTTATCCTTGTATTAAATGCTGTATGTGTTCTGCATGAAGAACGATTTCTAGCTAAGAGTAATTTTTATGTCATGAAATTGTGAGGTATATTCATTCAAGAATATTTGGTTTAATTCCATCACATTTCAGTTGGTTGGACATCACAAGGAAGGCTGCAGGGATTTGGTGAACCACCAACAGTAGCAACGCAGATTAGTAACTTATTTCATTCTATAAGGACTGTCATGAGAAGTGAGTTGCTTTTTTATGAACATTTAAAGTATTTTACATATTAGAACATTATTTATCTTGCCATCTGTGATCTAAATAAAACTTGGAATTTTATTGCTAAATTCAGAATGAAATTATTCGTTTTTCATCTTTCCATTTCACTTAGAATTATTTGTATATTTCCCTGTTTCATCAACCAAAGTTATTTAATATTTTAAAACGTTTACAAGTAAAGTTTATTCGTCATTAAATATAATTTAATGTTTAAACCAAGGATTGTTATGCAATAGGTTTATTGTTTTGTTTAATTGATTTTCTAAATATGATGTACTGTTTCCCACAATTCTGTACTGATTAATAGCCAATCCATAAATAATATATACCAATATATACGCCACCTTTTTGTTTCAGTTGTGATATTATAATATGCTAATTGCTGTTTACTGTTCTTTATGTTAATTATGTCAATTAACCACACAGTCGGAATGGAATAATAAAAGTTGTATTAGTATACTTCATAATGATTAATGGGCTTTTGCATTTTTTTTTATAAATTTTCTTGTGTTTATGAAAATGCGTTTCAAAACATTATGAGCCGAAGGTATGGACAGTTCATGTTCATATTCATTATGAAATACATATAAATACATTATGAAATATCATTACATTTTTTATTTCATTATAAGTTTTGATTATTAAGAATATTTCATTTGTTAAAAATGGAAATAAAAGTAGACGAGAAAACAGTATTTCAGTATTGGTTGTATATTTCGGCATTTGAAAATAGTCGACTGGATAATACATAAGTGTTATTTATTTTGCTTATTCCTACTATAAGTTGTAGTATTTACCTATTAACCTCACTCGTCGATTATGAATTCAGATGTTACTTCATAATCAACGAGTAACCTTTTCAGAAAACTATAAATTTGTCATTTTTTTCAAACTAGTTCTTCCATTATATTGTGATTTTTTAATATTGTAGCTATTTACTAATAGGATCTTTTTTTTTCTTTCAGTTCCCCTGATTTTCGTCAATATTTTTGTTATTCTCGTAAAGCTGGTTGTTGGATAATAGAAGAATAACTAATACATTTCAGGAGTTATGGCCATTAGAAGATTTATTGATATAGGGGCCAACTTAACCGATCCTGTATATCATGGAATTTACCATGGTACAAAAAAACATGAACCAGATATTAGGGCTGTTTTGGAAAGGTCTTGGTCTATTGGAATGGATCGCATAATAGTAACAGGAGGAAGTCTTAAAGATAGTGAAAAAGCTTTGGAGTTAGTTAAAATGGATAAAAGACTGTTTGTTACTGTTGGTTGCCATCCTACTAGGTGCGATGAATTCGAAGAAACTGATCCGGAAACGTACTACAATAGTCTACTTGATCTCATAAACTGTAATAGAGATAAAGTTGTTGCTGTTGGAGAATGTGGTTTGGATTATGACAGAACACAATTCTGTAAAAAAGAAACTCAACAAAAGTATTTTAAAAAACAATTAAAGCTAAGTCAACAGACAGGCCTTCCACTTTTTTTACATTGTAGAAATGCTGCAAATGATTTACTATCAATTATGTCAGAATTTGATAAACTTCCTGGAGGAGTTGTCCATTCATTTGATGGGTCTTCAGAAGATGCTTTAAGGATTTTAGAAATGGGATTTTATATCGGCATTAACGGATGTTCCTTAAAAACGGAAAATAATTTAAATGTTGCCAAGGAAATTGATGTAAATAAACTACTTCTGGAAACGGACAGTCCTTGGTGTGAAATAAGACCATCTCACGCTGGATTCAAATACATTAAAACTACATTTCCTTCAGTAAAAAAGGAAAAGTGGAAAGAAGGTTGTATGGTTAAAAGTAGGAATGAACCAGCTTGCATTGTTCAAATTGCAGAAATTTTATCTGAGATTAAGAATGAAGATATAGACATTTTAATTAATAAGGTTTATAATAATAGTATCTCTTTATTTTTTAATGAAACGAAAAATTAAATTGATTAACTTATATAGAATTTGAACAACATAAAATTGATAAAATTGTTTTATCTTGTAAATCATTTCAAATACTAATTATTTATATTTATAAATATATAATTGTTTCAACGTTTTCAATTTTTAAACAATGTCACTTCATTTCTTATCCTTTTAAGACAGGGGTGTCAAACTCATTTTGGTCTGGAGCCCGAATACAGCTTAGTTTGATCTCAAGCAAGCTAATTACAAAATTACATAGAACTAACAATCAGTCTACCTTTTTCTTTGAATTAGTCACTAATTCTGATAATTAGTGCAAAGAAAAAAAATCTGGAGTGGCCTACACTCTACTTTACTATAAGTAACTCAATGTCAAATTTCTTGAGTATATAAAACATAACGTATTATTTAAGCATAACATAAATATCTAAATGGGATATAATTATTAGCATTGCATTCGTGTGGTAGTACAGATAGTGATTGAAAGACATATCAATTTATAAGCTTATTTTTGTACATCACAAATAATTTATTATTTGCAAATAATTTCATTAGTATAACTACAGCAGCAATAACATTTTTGAAAAACCAATGTGAACATTTCTTGAAACGAAATATTATCCTACAAGAGAACATGGCTATTGTTCAAATAGCCAGTAGATTTCTTACAACGTTTACTTGACATCCTTCTACATTGAATATTAATGTAAAATTTTCAAATTTGAAACAGTAAAATACCCTTTTTTTCTCTGAAAAACATCTTAAACAGCGAAGAAAATGTTGTTTTAAGGTGATTTGTTAATTAAAGATGTACGATAATTACAGTTATTAATCTTTAAACGAAAGATTTATATTTTGAATTATCTTTTACATTTTTGGTTTTTAACAGAATTATTATACTGGGAATTTTATGGCTTCTTAGTATTTAATAAGATCATTTTCCATCCCCTTTGTCAAATAACATATATACGAATTTTTTTTTAATGAGTGTTATCATTTACCTGCACAATATTATTCCTCTTACATCTCTTATAAGTCAATAATATATTTTAATTTTTCCATTAGAAACATCAATTTTATCTCAGTGGATTCGCTCAAAAAATTTCTAAGTCAATGTAAAAAAATACAAAAAATTCGACAAGTATAGCAGGTGATCTCTTAGTCTAGAATAAACAAACAGTTTTTATATCGTTATTGCTCTTTCCCGTAATTGAAACTTCATGAATTTTTTTTTGTGAATTGCTAATTTTTTGTTCCATTTTTGGTCAAATTTTCATTTTTTTTAACGAGCCGTTTAGCGTCAAAAAATCATTTTCTGAAAACACAAATCGTACTGTAACGCCCCTTTAGCGAAAGTAATTTCAAAAAAAAATATCTCAACTCATTCTACACATAATGTTCTATTTATAGGCATAGTTTCATTCTTGTCCGTCAAACAGTATGGCTTGTATCGCTCTCACAAGGTTTGAGATTTAATTATAAGTCAAAATTCGTACATTTTATTGAAAAAAAAATATTTCCCGTTGTTTTAAAATTCTGGATATATTTTTCGTTTGTTCCATTTGTAACCTCAAAGATAATGTCAAAATTTCAAAACTGTAGGGTTATCAGTTTAGGAGAAATAAATGTTTTAAAAAAAACGGTTTTTGGCAAAAAAAGTGACTTTCCCATCATGCATAATTCTTCCCAAACAATAGGGATCTTCGTCTTTATGAGGCCCATTTTTGTGTAAAATATCAACTTAATCCATCAAAGATTCTGGACCGTAGCGTGGTAACAAGCAATGCTAACACACTCACCCACCCACACACACACAGACATCATCGTAAAAACGTCATAAAACGACTTCTGGTACCTCAAAACATGTAATTCCGTCAAAATCTCGAGATCGAATTTTTTCACGATCACTATACTTTACTTATAGTAAAGTAAAAAACAATCGATTCATACTCAAAAACAGTACAATAATTAACTGTTGAAAATACAATAGTGTAAGGATTAAAAAAAAATCATACTTTTGACTAATTTTTACTTTTGCTCTCCTTATTGAATTTAGGATGAGGTAAGTACTTTAGCGATGTTTAGGAGTTTACGTTCATGATCTTTGATCATCCATTTCAAAGTAGTAATAATTAGTTTAAAATCGAATGTTTTTTATTTTTTTTTTAGCTTCTTTATTTCTGTTTAAAATCAATCGTTTCTTTTTTCACAAATACTTTTTAAAGTATCATGTCTTTTGGCCTATACTCTATACATTTACTTCTCAATACTATAATATTGAAAAAAATGCAATAATGTATTACAAAAACAATTACATCGATATTCATATAAACGAATATCAGTAAAATAATTATACTATTAGTTACTGAAAATAGAATAGTAAGTATAAAGATTACATCAAAAATAATATTTGTGACTAATTTTTAATTCTGCTCAGTCTTATTGGGTGTAGGATAAGATAAGTACTTTAGTGATGTTTAGAAGTTTACTTTCATGATATTTGATCGTCTATATCAAAGAAACAATAATTAGTAAATTATTTTAAAATAATAATAAACTGATTCTGAAGTCCTAGCTTTCGATCTTTACATCGATATTAATCATGCTCCATAGAGTGAGAAGAGAGGTTATACGCTTGTTACAGTTATCGTTTTGAAGCAATGAATTTGCGTGCATTTACAATACTTTATCAGAATTGGTGGAGAGGCAAACCACCTACTCCTCCTTATAAACATGTAATTCAAATAGGTGACCCATTGCTGCGTCAAAAATGTAATCCAGTTGATTTAAAAGAACTCAAAAGTAAATTTATGAAGCAGGTGAATTTATAAGTTTCTGTCTGCTGTAGGTGTGTAAGTGTATTCATTGAGAATGTACTTCTGTCATAGCTATACTCGAGTTTAGCTCATGTCATGAAGAAAACTGAAGCTCTGGGTATGTCAGCACCTCAAGTAGGTGTTCCACTAAGGGTGTTTGCAATTCAGTGCCCAGAAAGGAAACAATTTCCTTCAATGGTAATGTATAAGCATAGAGAAATGGAGTCTATACCATTCCAGGTTTGTGAGTACCCTTCTAACAAAATTAATAGTTCTTATAGTTACAGTAATGATATTCATAACGTGATACAGTGATTATAAATCTGTTTTTTTTTTTTTATCTATTCGATTTATTGATTTGAGAACGCGAACAACCTCCTTTACTTAGTGTTCTTGGTATGACAAATTAGTGTATATGTTTAGTTAAAATATTTCTCATCACTTGCTGATGTCTATTACTAAATATGTGTAAGATCTTCTTTAGAGGAATATGCAACTTGTTATTGATTTCCATTGAGATTTATTATTTTTCTCTTTTGCTGTCACATTCCTACCAAATCACTGCCGTTTACTGAACAGTGATTAAGAACGTTACAATAAGTACCTAAATCCCTGTTAAGAAATTTAATGTGAGGATAGAAATGTTTAAATATATTAATTTTTCTTTGAAAAATTCACATGAATACTGTTTGATCTTTAAAATGAGATTTAGCTTTTTTTTTATCACTCTTTACGAAAAAGAGTAAGTACCCAGTTACTCCCATCAACTCCTGCTCTCCTACCAGAATTAATTATTAATTTCTGCTATCCAATATAATAAAACACTTTTTCTAAAATCTAAAAGAAATTCAATTAATTGTTAATTTTTGTCAAATCTTACTGTCTGTAATATTATCTCATATTGATATCATGTAATAATTGTTTATTATTTATAAAATATTAAATCAAAAGTTTTTTTTTAAAAGAATGATTTTACTTATATAGATTCCATGTGATGACATATTCTAAAAACTGACCGATGGTTACTTCTTTTTCTTTCAGATATGGATAAATCCTGAAATAAAAATTCTTGATTATGATAAAGTAACGTTTGAAGAAGGATGTGAAAGTATGAAAGGATTTGGAGCTGAGGTAGCAAGATATAAAAAAGTCTTAGTTCAAGGTTGGTTGAACAGTTAATATTTCTTCCTCATTATAAGTTAACATTCCTATAGTGCAGAGGTTCAAAACCTTTCTTTATTTGTGGACCCCCTGAGAGATATTTTATCATCTGCGGACTCCCCCTTCCCACCCGTATGACGTAAAAAACATAATTTAATTTCACACATGTAAATAGTCAAACAAATATTTGTTGTTAGGTAAATAAAAAATGTAACTATGAAATAATTCCATTAGTTTTACAAAAAGAGATTGGAATACAAAAATCTTTTTAAAACAATGACCACAGTTCTGTTATTAAGATTTTACAAATTTTATGCAAATCTGAAATCAATTCGGAATGTAACATGAAAAAATAATATAACTTTTTAAAATATTAAAACATTATAACTGATGAAGATATTGAACCTTATGTTTTAATTATTGTTTCAATGTTTTAAAGGCTAATTCTCTTCGGTTGAATATTTTTTTGGTTATGCTATCCTAATATATTTGTACAAACTTTCATCGACCCTCAAAATACTATTTTTCTTATAGACCCCCATTCATTTTCTGTGCATTACATTGAGAACCCCTGCTGTAATGCATAGTAGTTACAAGTAACCTAAAACTGTTCAGAGAATCTATGAATAAGAACATCTAGGAAGGGTAGTTTAAAAATGACTTCTTCCATTGAAAATTGAAATTGCTGGCACTAATGAATTTAATGAATCTTCTCAGAAAGGCAGCTTTTATTAGTAGATTCGAGTCAGAGGCATGATGTACTGGCAATATATCGGAACCATTAATTTGATTTAGTAAAATTAAACTTACCAAATTAGTTTAAAAAAAAAAGAGTCTATGTATTAATTACTCAGAAAAGGGGTAAGCAAGCAATTACCCATCGCAAAAACAAATTATTGTTTATAAAAATATTTTAAAATTGAAAATGAAAATCAAGTACTCTTAATTTAATTAATTGGATTATGGTAGTGGTAGGCAGGGAGAACGAATATTTTTATCACTTCCTCCTGAAGAAAACTTAGAAGCTAAATGAATCTATATCGGGGGTGGGCAACCTCTGGCACGCAAGAGCACAGGTTACCCTTAGCAGAGATGCAAGCACATGTTACCCTAAAGACAGACTGAGCTTAGCAGAGGCTTGGTTCTGAAACGATTTGTTGAATGCTTAGATACATAGATAACATTTGTTATCTGTTAGACAACCATTTGTTGAATATGCTTGCGAATCTTTGTTCTCAATTATGAACTTTGTTAACTCTCGTAACAAGAGTAGCATGACAGATGAAACTAGTACTGTAGGCATATCTCTCAATGTTATTAAATATAAACCCGATGTAAAATCTCTGTCATCAGTTATGCAGCAGCAGAAGTCTCACTGACAGTATATAAAAGGAGTCAACAAGTTTTCTTTGTATAGCTTTATCTATTGTATTCTATTGAAGTTACAAAAGCTTAAAGGCTGTTGAAATGTACTTCTGAAGGTTAAATAATTTTTTTTCTGTTTTGTATGCTATATTTTACTGCACTGAGGTAATTTATTATTTTTTTCGTTTAAAGAGTTCTTAAGAGATACCTAATATGTTCTAAAAAAAAATGGTTGGCACGTGGAAAAAGTTAGTGTCCGAGATTTGGCTGATTTTGGCACGTACTCTCAAAAAGGTTGCCCTTGATCTATATGCTTCATTAATATTAAAACTCATTAATTTAATAATTAAATCTATATGATGTTCAGAATGAAGTGAATGGACTTACAATTAATTAAACCTTCCAAATACATTTAATCTTATCGGGGAAATTACTTTGATGTGTCTTGATCAACCAGTACGAATATGGCAATACATTCATTAATTAATTCTGGTTGATTTTTGAAATTAGTTTTAAACTTTTTATTAAAAGAACTATTTAGCCTATCCAAAGGATTGGGCTTTAACTCAGATTAATGTTTTTATCACTTAACTTTTTTTTTTCAAATTTATTGTCTTGTCTTTTCAAATTGTTCGTGGTAGTCTTCTTTTTTTAAGATTACAAATCTTTTGATTTATCAGCTTTAGTAATTTTAAGACTAATCTTTACTAAGTTTAGAATAAAAGTCAATGTTTGCAACACTGATTACTTCAGTTTTTTTTACATGTCCGTAAACAATTCCTTTTAAAATATTAAAAGTACCAATTCTTATATTTTCTGCATTACAAAGGATTTTTGTAAGAATGTAATTTATATTTCTATCTTGAGGAACAAAATTTAACCGGAATCCAAATGCTGCCGTATTATTTATGATCCAGTATTTTTTCTGACAAATTAACAGATTTGAGACACTGATAGTATATTGGAACCGTTTAATTTGATATAATACAACTGAGGTTAGCAGTTCAATTTTAAAAAAAAAATCAATTAAATGCTAATTTAATTAAAAGTTAACTAATTTTTGATTGGCTCATATTTTGATTCCAAGAAATTTTCACTGTCATTTATTTAAGTTTTTATTTTGTATCTGTGAAGAATGTGTACACACTTATCTTATGGGATATTGACATAATCAAACCCTACTCTCCTCTAGTTCGGAAGGATGAGGATGACCACAGATTATTTTTCTGACGCACAGAATCACTAAACCCTAATTCGTCTTAAACGAATAAATTTATTTCTTTAGCAATGGCAATAGAAATTTATCGAAACAATCTTCACAAATATTTAGTAAGCATTTAGGGATTATTGCTTTACTTTGAAGAACTTTTCTAAAAAAAAAAAGTATTTATTTATTTTAATTTTAGTTTTATTTATAGGTTTTCAATAAAATAGACCAAACACGCTTTAAACCTTAACAAAGGAAGGGAAAAGAGTAGAAAAATAGAATTATAATGCATGGTTTCCAATCGAAAACAATAATTCACAAAAATCATGTGAAATATGAATCAACGTCAAAACAAATTACTAAACAGTAAGAAATTTAGAAATGAGGCTACTTTGGTTCAAAATAAAGTGGTCTTCAACGAACAAAACTTTGGTTCTGAGGTAGGTAGTTGTTCATTGCTCCACACGAGTGATTTGTTCATTTAATTTTATATAATAAAATGTTGAGTTCAGTTTTCCTCAATAAAGTTAAATGGCTCCGATATACTGACGGTATTTATTATGCTTCCTTTTTAATCAATTTATCTGTTATTGCTATTGCTGACTCATTACACTCAATATATAAACAATATAGAAAAAGACTAAGATTCTTAGATTGGTAACAAGCGGTCTTTGCCAGAGTTAAAAACCCAACTGAAACACTAGATTCAGAAACATCATGGTGAGGGGTTGATAGGAGTGGGAGGGAAGAGTGATATTTTAAAAGGGTGTAAAGTGCAGTAAAGGACAATAGTCAAGGATGTTTGGGGAAACAGTAAGAAAAAGTAAAAAACTATCCGCTGGCTGTCAACCCTCTTAGAAGAGGCTATTGCCCTCGCTAACACTGAGTCAAGTTTAAAGAAACTGTGACTAATGTTTATAACATTTGATATTTTCTCCATTGCTTATTGTGGCTTGATCTTTTATTGTTATTTCACGTGTTAATTATGAAATCTTGTTTTATATATATGCACATATATTTGTAAAAGTTGGAAGCAGTCCTTCATTTAAACATATATTGTTAAATAACGCCCCATATTTGGTTTTATCTGTTTCTTACACAATTTCTCTAGTTTCCGGAATTCCTTCCTCGTCTATTCATTAAAACTATAAAGCTTATCACCAATATTGCTAGTCGAAATGTTTCGAATGTACCACATTCATCATCAAGACAAAAATGAGAATAATAGTAGGATTATTAGTTTACTCGTACATACATAGAGATGGATTACTATTGGAATGTTCACAGGACATCACCCTGGGTCACGGGGTGTCGAATAATTATTCGACAATAATTATTAAATATCCAACTTAATAATCCTTGTCGAATTTTAAAACTATTTTCCAACAGTCCAAAACAGATTAGCCAGATAGTAGATGAGTCCAACCACCCTCCCTTAATGCCCCGTGACCCAGGGCGATGTCCTGTGAACATTCCAATAGTAATCCATCTCTATATATATAAACTAATAATCCTACTATTATTCTCATTTTTGTCTTGATGATGAATGTGGTACATTCGAAACATTTCGACTAGCAATATTGGTGATAAGCTTTATAGTTTTAATGAATAGACGAGGAAGGAATTCCGGAAACTAGAGAAATATGGGGCGTTATTTAACAATATATGTTTAAATAAAGGACTGCTTCCAACTTTTACAAATATATGTGCATATATATAAAACAAGATTTCATAATTAACACGTGAAATAACAATAAAAGATCAAGCCACAATAAGCAATGGAGAAAATATCAAATGTTATAAACATTAGTCACAGTTTCTTTAAACTTGACTCAGTGTTAGCGAGGGCAATAGCCTCTTCTAAGAGGGTTGACAGCCAGAGGATAGTTTTTTACTTTTTCTTACTGTTTCCCCAAACATCCTTGACTATTGTCCTTTACTGCACTTTTCACCCTTTTAAAATATCACTCTTCCCTCCCACTCCTCTCAACCCCTCACCATGATGTTTCTGAATCTAGTGTTCCAGTACATTTCGACTAGCAATATTGGTGATAAGCTTTATAGTTTTAATGAAGAGACGAGGAAGGAATTCCGGAAACTAGAGAAATTGTGTAAGAAACAGATACAAGCCAAATATGGGGCATTATTTAACAATATATATATAAATATATATCAAAATATTAGAAAGAAGGTCCAACCAAACTCTACGAAACAAAACATTACACAGGACAGAACAAAACACTTACCTACTACGATTGATATCGACGAATATTTCATCATCAGGAAGATCTATTAGTTGACCCCATAATACTTATTAAAAAAGAGTAAGTTATCTTAATTTAAAAAAGAATTAACAAATATATACCATTTTCGTTGTGTTAGAATTAATTATTTGTTTTCAAATAAATACTTCGTCCTATCTGTACTTAATCTATATATAAGTTTTAGAGTTACACAATACTTACTTATTGATTCTAACATAAACAATAAATGTATAATATGCTTTAATTCGTTACTTTCAATTTGTAAAAGATGTGTTTGTTTAGGATATACCCCTGAAGGGAAACCAAGATCATGGGAAGCACGAGGCTGGTCTGCGAGAATAATTCAGCATGAAATGGATCATTTAGACGGATTGTTTTTTGTTGACAGCATGAATTCTAAAACTTTATCTTGTTCATGTTGGGATTCTATTAATAAATATGAAGGAAGAATATATACCACTTATATACCTGGTAAATAAGTGCTTAAGTTTTCAGTTGGTAATTGTGTTTAAAGTAATTTACATTACCAGTTTTTAATGCAAATGATTTTTCATGTGAATAGCATTTACCATTCAGAAAATTGTAAATATATAATTTAATATTTTTTAAAACAAATTGTATTTTGAGGTCGCTGATTAATGAATATACACTACTAACTGAGTATAAATTAATAGTACCTTTGTCAAATATACGACTTATGAGATATAGTATCAATGTAAAAATTAATTAATTAATTTTTATTTCAATAAATTGTTTAAAGTAGCCTAAAACTATTTTTTTAAAACCCTTTTTAATTTACATATAGAATAGTGTACTTTTATTAAGTTAGTTGTAAATCTAATCTTCGGAAACGATCTTTTCCTATGAATTGTATATATTGTAGGGTAAAAATCTAATGAAATGGTCTCCACATATAAACAATATTAACATATTTTTAACAATATAAACATATAAACAATAAACAAATACCACATAATAACTGATTGCACTACATTAGAATTGTATATATTTTTTTACATTGAAGACAGTGTCTGAAAATCTATTGGGTACTAAGTTCGGGTATTTTATCTTTACTATTCTTAAAATCTACTAAACCTATGTGTATGAGAGGTTCGTTCTAGTCATAATACAGTGTTTAGTATTTAGTAAGTTTTTACATTTTTTACATTGAAGTCAATGTCTGAAGATCTATTGGATACTAAGTTCGGGTATTTTATCTTTACTATTCTTAAAATCTACTAAACCTATGTGTATGAGAGGTTCGTTCTAGTCATAATAGAGTGTTTAGTATTTAGCAAGTTTTTACATTTTTTACATTGAAGTCAATGTCTGAAGATCTATTGGATACTAAGTTCGGGTATTTTATCTTTACTATTCTTAAAATCTACTAAACCTATGTGTATGAGAGGTTCGTTCTAGTCATAATAGAGTGTTTAGTATTTAGTAAGTTTTTACATTGAAGTCAATGTCTGAAAATCTATTGGGTACTAAGTTCGGGTATTTTATCTTTACTATTCTTAAAATCTACTAAACCTATGTGTATGAGAGGTTCGTTCTAGTCATAATAGAGTGTTTAGTATTTAGTAAGTTTTTACATTGAAGTCAATGTCTGAAAATCTATTGGGTACTAAGTTCGGGTATTTTATCTTTACTATTCTTAAAATCTACTAAACCTATGTGTATGAGAGGTTCGTTCTAGTCATAATAGAGTGTTTAGTATTTAGTAAGTTTTTACATTGAAGTCAATGTCTGAAAATCTATTGGATACTAAGTTCGGGTATTTTATCTTTACTATTCTTAAAATCTACTAAACCTATGTGTATGAGAGGTTCGTTCTAGTCATAATAGAGTGTTTAGTATTTAGTAAGTTTTTACATTGAAGTCAATGTCTGAAGATCTATTGGATACTAAGTTCGGGTATTTTATCTTTACTATTCTTAAAATCTACTAAACCTATGTGTATGAGAGGTTCGTTCTAGTCATAATAGAGTGTTTAGTATTTAGTAAGTTTTTACATTGAAGTCAATGTCTGAAGATCTATTGGATACTAAGTTCGGGTATTTTATCTTTACTATTCTTAAAATCTACTAAACCTATGTGTATGAGAGGTTCGTTCTAGTCATAATAGAGTGTTTAGTATTTAGTAAGTTTTTACATTGAAGTCAATGTCTGAAAATCTATTGGGTACTAAGTTCGGGTATTTTATCTTTACTATTCTTAAAATCTACTAAACCTATGTGTATGAGAGGTTCGTTCTAGTCATAATAGAGTGTTTAGTATTTAGTAAGTTTTTACATTGAAGTCAATGTCTGAAGATCTATTGGATACTAAGTTCGGGTATTTTATCTTTACTATTCTTAAAATCTACTAAACCTATGTGTATGAGAGGTTCGTTCTAGTCATAATAGAGTGTTTAGTATTTAGTAAGTTTTTACATTGAAGTCAATGTCTGAAGATCTATTGGATACTAAGTTCGGGTATTTTATCTTTACTATTCTTAAAATCTACTAAACCTATGTGTATGAGAGGTTCGTTCTAGTCATAATAGAGTGTTTAGTATTTAGCAAGTTTTTACATTTTTTACATTGAAGTCAATGTCTGAAGATCTATTGGATACTAAGTTCGGGTATTTTATCTTTACTATTCTTAAAATCTACTAAACCTATGTGTATGAGAGGTTCGTTCTAGTCATAATAGAGTGTTTAGTATTTAGTAAGTTTTTACATTTTTTACATTGAAGTCAATGTCTGAAGATCTATTGGATACTAAGTTCGGGTATTTTATCTTTACTATTCTTAAAATCTACTAAACCTATGTGTATGAGAGGTTCGTTCTAGTCATAATAGAGTGTTTAGTATTTAGTAAGTTTTTACATTTTTTTACACTGAAGTCAATGTCTGAAAATCTATTGGATACTAAGTTCGGGTATTTTATCTTTACTATTCTTAAAATCTACTAAACCTATGTGTATGAGAGGTTCGTTCTAGTCATAATAGAGTGTTTAGTATTTAGTAAGTTTTTACATTTTTTACATTGAAGTCAGTGTCTGAAGATCTATTGGATACTAAGTTCGGGTATTTTATCTTTACTATTCTTAAAATCTACTAAACCTATGTGTATGAGAGGTTCGTTCTAGTCATAATAGAGTGTTTAGTATTTAGTAAGTTTTTACATTTTTTACATTGAAGTCAATGTCTGAAGATCTATTGGATACTAAGTTCGGGTATTTTATCTTTACTATTCTTAAAATCTACTAAACCTATGTGTATGAGAGGTTCGTTCTAGTCATAATACAGTGTTTAGTATTTAGTAAGTTTTTTACATTGAAGTCAATGACTGAAAATCTATTGGATACTAAGTTCGGGTATTTTATCTTTACTATTCTTAAAATCTACTGAACCTATGTGTATGAAGGGTTCATTCTAGCCATAATAGAGTGTTTAGCATTTAGTAAGTTTTTTACATTGAAGTCAATGACTGAAAATCTATTGGATACTATGTTTGGGTATTTTATCTTTACTATTATTAAAATCTGCTGAACCTATGTGTATGAGAGGTTCGTTCTAGTCATAATAGAGTGTTTAGTAATTTAGTAAGTTTGATTTCTAACCAAATTAAATATTGGTACTCCAGGTATCAATATGAGTAAAGTTTCCACCTAAACATGTTTTATTAACAAAACAACCATGAGTGTTCTAAATACAGTAAATATGTAGTGTTCTCTTTCTGATTTGTCTACAATAACAGTTATAATGTGTTAATTAAAAACCTATTAAGAATAAAATTAGAAACTGAAATATGGAAGATCAAGGTGATATGTAAGTGTCGGTTTAAACATCATCGAGTTTGAAAGGATGGGGTAGTTAGTAGATCATGTTTAAATTAATAGAACTAGATTACTGAAATAACTTAGGATTGCAATTGAAAACTGAAAGAGAAGATTTAGAGCTTTATTATTTATAAAGTTATCTACATCATCTGTTATAAAAGTCCATATAAATGGCTCAAGAAATTTTGAAAAATTAAAGATATA
Source organism: Hermatobates lingyangjiaoensis (assembly GCA_026182355.1). Classification (NCBI taxonomy): domain Eukaryota; kingdom Metazoa; phylum Arthropoda; class Insecta; order Hemiptera; family Hermatobatidae; genus Hermatobates; species Hermatobates lingyangjiaoensis. Next base: position 331,484 of record JAPFBL010000090.1, read on the forward strand.
CTCATTAAGAAAAAGAAGAAAAAGACAAATTTAATCTTAAGGACTCGTTGACTTGATAAGACTGTTGTATGGTGCAAATTAAAATTCTTATTTAAAATATTGGGAATTTTGAATTATGTTATATATTTACTCTGTTATTAAAATTTTTATCAGATTAAAAGTGATTATTTAAAAGAAGGTATTAAAGTATGAGTTATAATAGTTAGAGAATTGTTCTATTTGTCTTACTCTGTGATATGTTCTTCAGTTTTTATATCGGGTGATAGAACTGTCATGATATAATAGTAAGGAACAATGTGCACATGTATATATCGTAATGATACGATATATGTCACAATGTTTGGGACAGACAAGAAGATGATTTTATTCGGGAAATTTGAATTAAATAGATGGCCGACCCATACTAAGCCGTTAGTTTTAGGACTACCATTGTTCCATAAGGATTCGGTCGTCCCCTCGATGAGAAGTGTCCATCGAGATTCTAACTACCTCTTGTTGCTTTGTTGGTAACCTCCCGCGAAGGTACTGTTTCTCACTCATTGACTCCCTAGGGAGCTTACCCTTCCTATGTGAGGAACCACAACCAGCACGAGTCCAACACTAATGGGGTGGCATACGGAAACCGAAGGAATCCCGCATACCGTGATACCGACAATATTTGAAGAGCTCCCAGTAGAACTCTGGACCCAGGTCGTACTGAACCTGCTTTCACTGCAGGTAAGATCAATGGCTACAAAATCTTCCACATGTTATCAAGCCTATACTATCAGCGTAACCTGTTACCCGCTATCGGGACGAGAACGCTGACGGAAAGGCCTATGGTAATCAGTGAGTCTACGACCCCACAGAAGGAGAACCAACCTAGAGAAGTACCTCCTGAGCCTTTTAAAGTGCAGATTTTAAATAAACGAATACATAACAACAAATTAGATGCTATGAGATTCGAATCCAGACAAATAATTTATTTTAGCGCAGTTGGAGGAAACACCTGTGAGACAAACTCCAGCAGATGGTGATGCATGTTCTATATTAAACCCTTGGCCTCCTCATTCAGAACTAATCGAGAATGAGTTTTACAAATGTTTTTGGCAGTTCATCAAAAATGTTTCGTTGTATAATTTAAATTTAAAGTCCATTCACTTGTGTTAAAGGTTACATTTTAGTTAAGGTGAAAAGCCATGATTTTAACTGTTCTTCAATGTTTTTTATATTTTCAGGACAATTTTGAATCTATATTTAGTTTTTTGTTTTATTTTACTGATTTACGCAATTTGATTGTATTCTAATTTTTTATTCTTTGATTATTTCAAATAGTTCTCTTTTTTTTTTGGTCTGTTATAAATAACTTACCTAATTAAAGAGCATTATGTATGATCTTGTGTATTATTCTGATAAATATATAACTACACAATAAAAACAAATAGGTTTTGAGAAGCCTAATGATGTAAAATGGAGAATTTACTTACACCCTTTAAAACTGAGCAAACTCTCTGTTCGTTACTCTCTCCCAATAAAGGCCTCAGGACATTTTCATTTGCTTATTTACATTTCAGTGATTTTTTTGACAGATATATATATTATTAAATAACGCCCCATATTTGGCTTGTATCTGCTTCTTACACAATTTCTCCAGTTTCCGGAATTCCTTCCTCGTCTCTTCATTGAAACTATAAAGTCTATCACTTTATAAAAAAGCCATGTTAAATGTATTAAGCCTGACGATAGTTTGACCCTGATAACTTACTACCAAAGTAAGCAGTTTACTACCCTTCAATAAGCAGTTTAATAATGAAAAATAGTCCTAGCGTAAAGGAGTCAAAAGAAACAAATCTTGTATATGAGTACTCATGTAATATCGGGAGCTGTGAGGCCCGTAAAAGCTCATATATAGGAATGACTTCGACTTCATTGTCTAGAAGAATTACTATGCACCTTTCTGCCGGCGCGCCAAAATGCCATACAACAGCAGTCCATAAGACAAAACTCACAAGAGAAATTATGGTAAATTCCACGAAAATTATCGCTCGAGAAAGAAATCATTTTAAATTACAACTATTAGAAGCAATAATTATTCAAGAAAAGCAACCAGCCATAAATATCCAAGTTAATAATTCTGGTCGAATTTTAAAACGATTTGCAAACAGAAACACCCAGATTAGCCAGGTAGTAGGTGAGCCCAACCACCCTACCTTAATCCCCCATAATGCGCCGTGATACAGGGTGATGGCCCTGTAAACATTCCATTAATAATCCATCTCTATATATATAACTAGCTTTCCTACTATTACTATCATTATTGTTCTGATGATGAATGTGGTACATTCGAAACATGTCGACTAGTAATATTGTGATAGACTTTATAGTTTTAATGAAGAGACGAGGAAGGAATTCCGGAAACTGGAGAAATTGTGTAAGAAGCAGATACAAGCCAAATATGGGGCGTTATTTAATAATATATGTTTAAATGAAGGACTGCTTCTAACTTTTACAAATATATATATATAAAATAATAATATATATATCTGTTAAGGTTATTTGCAGTTGTGTCTATGTTGCGTGTACAATGTGCTTTTTTTTCCTCTTTTCTCCTGAAGACGGATTGCCAGAAAATTTGAGTCTGTAAGTGTTTCTCATTACTCTGTGTGATACTCTTCCTGAATTTTCAACTCGTATAATAATATATATCGATATCTATAATGTGTAGGCCTATGAAAAAGGTTTTATATAAAAGCCGAAACGTTGGCATTGAAGTTTAATTTGAACCTGAAAAACTGGCCGACCCCTGATAAATTTTATTTTGTTTCTACTTTAATATCGACACTTTTATCAATAGAACGAATAAAAAGAAAATCAAATCAAATGAAACAAGTAAGGTAAAATCAAATAAAAAAAGAGACTGAAATAATGACGCTAAATAATAGAGATAAATAGAAAAAAATGTCAAAATTAAAAAAAAAATATGAAATTAAATATCGAATAAGACTGAATGTAGTAGTTAATATACCACCAAGAAGACTGATATGTGCCTGTTCATTAGTTACTTTGTTGTTAGAATCAGGAATCTGTTTTAAGAATTTGTAACAGTCATTGAAAGAATCCATGAGATTTTTTTTGTTTTAAATAACAGATTAAATAAAATTAACAGATTAATTAGTTAATTAATAAAATGAGTTAGTTAAAAAATATTGTATTAATAATATTAATCGATTATTGTGAATGTTTTCTCTTTTTTCTGATTTCTAGTTGTAACTTAAATAATATATATTTCTTAACTGCATTAATGTAATAAAATGTAAACATATAAATAATTATTTGAATATGATAATATAATAATATCATGTAATCAAATTAATAATTTATTAAATATAATAATATAATTTAATAATTATATTATTATTAATAATAATATTAATTAGTATTATTGAAAATAATAATATTAATATTATTAAGGGCCGAGAGAGGTCATGGAGAGGTGGGGTACTACCTTAAGCAATTTTTCAGCGGTCATGGGTACTTCCGCGCCTACCTATACAAGATAAGAAAGCACGAAACTCTCGAATGTCTATATTGCTCAGCAATAGACGATGTGGAGCACACATTCTTTGTATGTAAGAAATGGAATAGCCAGAGAAGTGATTCGGTGAAGAATATTGGTATATTCTCACCAGAAACAATCATGGCCAAAATGGTAGAGAGGGCTGATGTATGGAAAATGGTTGACGGCCTAGTCAAAAATATCGTCTGTACAAAAAAGAGGCACTTAGAAGGGAATGACTAATTCCAAATCCAAGGATGCCTTTCGTAAGGTAATGAATGGCCTAGCCTGAGGTAATGTGTGAAACAGTTCCAGGCTAGTGTCCAAGAAGAAAAGGAGGTGTTTTAGTTGGTAGTCTGGTTTACTGGGAGCCCAGCACAATGTGCGTAAATGCATTTCACCTCCTTACAAAAAAAAAAATTATTAAAAATTAATAATATTAATTTTAATTAATAATATAAATTAATTATTAATTATTATTAATTAATTATTAAATATAAATTAATTTATATAATAATATAAATTAAACAATGTTCTTTTTTTAACATTGGAATATTTTGTCATCGTATTTAAGAATAATTTTGTGGTAACAAAAAAAAAGAAGTTATTTATTTGTTTTCCTGTTTCTTTTTTTTATAACAACTTAAATTTTCTATAAGAAATTATAAAAATGCAGATTAAACATTAATTCATAACTGGATAAAATATTTTTAATTTTTGTGTTGGGCATAAATATTTCAAATTGAATTATTTACTTGAAAAAAAAAATTATGAGATCATAAATAGTTTACGGTAGAAAACTATTTGTAATAAAAAAAAACTGCAAAATAAGTAAATGTGTAAAAAATAATGTCAACAGTAAAAAAAAATAGTTATTGTTATTCTCATCGATTATCTGGTGTTTGCTTTACAATATTATACATGACATACCGTTTTAAATCGTAAACAATGTTTAAGGGATATATATAAATGTAAACATTGATAATTAGATAGCTTTATTTAGTTAAATGACAGAGCAGTTGGGGCATTGAAGGAATCATTCTCAAGAGATCTAGGTATTCAAAGAAACAATTTGAAATTTTTTTTTTAATTTAAATTCCTAACATCAAGGATTATTGTTAAACATCTATGCAATATACTTCACTGCACTAACTAGGTAACATTGATATGACATTGTATTTAAGATACGAACATCAAGCAACACACTTATATTTTCTGATGTACTAATGAGATAAATCCAATAATTGTGCCTGACAATAAATTCTACAAAAATGTTTCCTTAATAATATTTTTTCTTGATATGTGTTTATAGTTTGAATGTTTCTTGTTATGAAAATCCCTTCAGCAATGCTTTTTTTTTTTTTTTTTATAAACCATTATCAAGAAAATTTTACCATGAAAACTTCTGACATCAACAATGAAATACAAGTGAATTATTTTTAAGTATCTAAAATTAATAGGATATTACTCACATGATGTTCTTGGAGGAATGCTGTTCAATCCTCAGTGTTATTTATTAGCTGATAACCACAACTGTAATTTATTTTTAAAATTACAGTTGTGGTAACATTTTCTTTCACAGATCTTATGGGTAAAACAATTTTACAGTCATTGTCGGTGGGGATTGCTTGTTACCTTTTTTTTTTCAAATAAAGTCATAAAGATGTCATTTGGATAAATAGTTAATTATCACGTCAAATTCGTGAACAATTTGTCAAAAGTTGTTATCAATAAACAAATTTATTATTGAAAATGATGTCGCATAAATAGTTAAAACATTTGAATAGAGAGAAAAAAAGTTTAAGCATGCAACAATACTATTTTCTTCTGGATGTTTTCTAATGCTTAAAAGTAGAACAGTCTACATTGTTAGACAATTAATATTGATTTATATAATTATACGGTAAAATTAGCTACATCCAATTTTAAGAAAAGTTACAATCAATTGAGACACTAATTATTAATGACTAGACTATTAATTCAGAAAATTCTGTTGTATTCAAGAAGTCCAGGGGAACGCCAGGTCAAATTAGGTGATCATGCCTTGATAGGTATATTTTCTTTAATTTAAATACTGTCCCTTTTTTGCTGCAATCGGTAACTTCTCACCTTGGAGGTAAGGATTAAAACTCTGAAAACATCCTTTAACTTAAATATAATGGTTTGTAATAAAAAAATAATAGTTTTTTAAGAAACTATAAAAAAGCAGAAATGATCAAAACAATTGAATTAAATAAAATAATTTTCTCTTTTTTCAAGATTGTTTTAGAAATTAAAGTGCAAAATTTTATTTCAAGTTTAATAATTTAGGAGTTCAGTGCCAATTTTATAGTTGATTCAAATTGTATATGTATGACAAAACCTGTCATTTCTTAGCCTCTTTATATATATATATCTCATGTAACTAGTTATTTCTTATAGTAAATGATTAGGAAAAGCTTAAAGTATAGAGCGGAAGTTCTTGAGAAGAAAATGTCTTTTTCTTGTATGTCAGTTCATGAGCGGTTTACCATTACCAAAGGACATTATTTATATATTACCTACATATATAACAAGATTTCACAATAAATACATGAAATAACAACCAATGATCAAAACCACAATAAAAAATGGGAAAAAAAGACTAAGATCTTTCAACCGTAACAAGCCATCTTCGTCAGGCTTAAAAAACCAACTGAAACACTAGATGCAGAAAGATCATGGTGAAAGGTTGAGAGGAATGGGATTTTCCATTTCTTTGGCTATTTTTTCACATTTTTTTTTGTGGTTTGATCATTATATATACATATATTTATGCAGAAGGGACACAGTAAACACAAATTGTTGTATAATTAAGGAAATCAAAGCTAAAAGCTCTTTGAAATTAGGGTAACACTCGAAAGCGCTTAAAACTCCTTCATTTACTTTTACAACTTTGAATGGTAATTTCCTTTATATAAATATAAAGATATTATAACTGAAGTAAAGAAAAATTTAAGATAAGAACAAATTCTCAATTTGACTTATATATATTTTCTAAGAGGTAATTACAAGAAATAATGCACAATTCGAATCATTTAAAAAAAAAAATGTGCGTAGAACCCTATGTATGAGTACCTCATTGTACGAGCAATTCGCTTTACGAGAAGCCATTCGTAAGAATTTTTGCTTTGCACGATGAGCAAAAATTTGTAGTACGATCAACCGTAGTTTAATAGATTCATAATAGTATGATTATTTCTTGCATTCATTTTTATTATTCATATTACAAATACAGTATTATTTATTTTTTCTAATTGCACCTCTTCGGTTTAAAAAATAAACTTAGAAATGTATTTAGGGGATGGAATGTATTATTTATTTTCATAATACGAGTAAATCTCAATGCGAGCTCGGTTTGGGAACGAATTAAACTCTTATTGCAAGGTTCTACTGTACTATAAAAAAAAATTATCAAATGAAATATTATTTATAATAGTTTGCTTTAGTTTTTATGATCATTTCATATAATTAACTATCTAAACTCAACTATTATAAATTTAGAATACATCTGATTAAATAGCTCCCGTTTATATAATTTAAGGAATTCATTAATAATAAGCTTCAATAAATGTTACCAATCTTACCCATAAGTAAAATTTTTAGTGGGATTTTATGTTTAGCCTTTCATTTAATAATAATCCGATTTTTAAATTGTTACTAATGTTACCTGTTTTCATTATTGAATCATACTCATTCAATAAAAACACACATTCCAAGCTTTTAATTCCCATATATAAATCCAATTATATCATTGTACTTAGCATATGTATGCCCGACCTATTTTAAAAAAAAAATCCATTGATTATACTAAATTATTCAAATTAGTGATATTGGTAATTAATATAATCATCAATAATAATAATAATAATAAGCAATAATTGATTATTGGTAATTGGTGAATTTTCAGGAAAGTTTAGTAGATTTTTTTAAACAAGTATTAATAAATTTTTAGATCCTGTATTTATGAATTACGTACGGAGCCAATATACAGGGTGTCCACAAAGTCTCTTTACAATTTGAAAAATTTATTACAAAAGTAGTTCAAAAGATATCCTTACCGGATTTCTTTTATTTTAATAAGTGTTTATTAATTTTTTTTTATATATATAACTTTTGTGTTTTCAGATACTCTCTGTCTATGGAAGAAAACTGATTCACTGAATCCCCTTTAAAATGCCTACTCCTTAAGAAAAAGCGTAAAGTGTTTCGTGGTTCACTGAAATAAAATCGGATGTACAGACTCAACGAAACTACATACAGAACTAAGCATGGAAATGCTGGGACGCATTTCTCCTACAAACTCTCTTCGTTTTGGCTTGTCATTTAGCTCAAGAGCTGGTAACAGTTCCTCTTTGTAAGCATTGGAGTGTACGTTCTTGTGGAGGACCTTACGCACTGTTGAAGGTGGTATTTGCAACTCACTGGAGCAGTGCGAATACTATCCCTGTCTCTGCACGAATGGAAGGATGGGAGAGTGGATCTCTTTCAAATCTAGTTCTATAGTTTGGTTGAGTCTGAAAATCCGACTTTGTTTTAATAAACCACAATACATATTGCGCTTTTGACGCTCTTGAGAAGTAGCCATTTTATACTAGTTCAGTGAATCAGTTTTCTCCCATTGACAGAGCATCTGAAAACACAAAAGTTTTATATACAAAAAAACTTTAATAAACACTTATTAAAATAAAAGAAATACGGTTAGGATATCTCATGAACTGCTTCTGTAATAAATTTTTCAAATTGTAAAGAGACTTTGTGGACCCCCTGTATATTTACTTTATATAAATTATGTTCGTTCTATTCATAACTAATTGCACATCGTGGGACTGCTCTGATAGATTAGTTTTACATCATCAACGATAAATCATTGACGATAAACACATAGGAAGTTTGAATGAGGGATATTAAGTAAAATGCAGGGAGATTTCAGTTTTTGAGGAGTAATTGAAGACTATTATATTGCATTTTGGTACTCATTTTTCGTCGGACAGCTTTAGCTATCTTTTTGAGCGGGTAGAGAGGTTTATTGAACCTCTCTTATATTTGAACTTTATAACACGACTTTTTAAAATATACAGAAAAACAATGCAAATATGAATTATTGCTTTATAATTATTTTTAAAAAAAATTATTCACTATCCCCAAGTGAGATACCTCACATTATAATAAATTAATTGCAGTTATAATAAATAATTATATCATTTTAAGCTATATTTTTTAATATAATTTTATTTTAAAAAAGAGACTGATAGTATAAGTTTCTGTAATTAAAGCATATTTATTAAATCATTAGTTGTGCAATCCGTAATTGTGTGGTATTTACTCATTCTGAGGTAAAATGGATAAACCAACAAAAGTCTCCAGACAAATGAAGTTTTATTCAACGCGTTTCGAACACTTTGTGTTCATCATCAGGAAGACACTATAATACAAATTATATCTAATTAGTTACAAAAATTAGAGTGAAATAATAAAATTCAATTAAGAGAATTCAAGACATACCCAAGGATGTGGTACTGCAACCCGTCAGTACCACATCCTTGGGTATGTCTTGAATTCTCTTAATTGAATTTTATTATTTCACTCTAATTTTTGTAACTAATTAGATATAATTTGTATTATAGTGTCTTCCTGATGATGAACACAAAGTGTTCGAAACGCGTTGAATAAAACTTCATTTGTCTGGAGACTTTTGTTGGTTTATCCATTTTACTTCAGAATATTTATTAAAGTAATAATTGACTATTATTTTTTTAAACAGATTTATTTCGAATAAATTACATTTATAGATCTCTGAAATTTTAAATATTATAGACGAATAATAATTGAATAGAAGTAAGGCTAGGTTGCAGGGACAGCTCCACAAGGGAACACACGTAGGTCGACCATTAATATTATTAATTATAATCTTATATTTTACCTTATAAATTAAGGCAAGACTTAATCAAATATTAATTAATATTCAATTAATTAATTAATATTAATTAATTGAAAATTGCAAGTTCCTATAAGGACCAGAAGAGTGGTAAAGGCAGTTTTAACACAGGAGTATTGTACTTTTCCAATTGACAATGTAACTTCACAACAAGAGTGTTCCTTTCAAAGCAAGTGCACATCTATCGAATTTCATTAAGATCTATCAAACAGTGCTAGATCTTAATTAAGTGCTAAAGGGTTGACAATATTTTTTTTTACACATACAAAATGCATACACTCATCATAAAAAAAAATGTATATATATCAATAAATGGATTTGAGGAACAATTTTCGTCAAATAAATTAATTGTTTTCAAAATGACATTATTTTAATTAAAGTGAATACTAATTGATACAAATTTAAATCTGAATGTAAAAAAAACTTGAATGGTATTTGCATTAAAGCATATAGAGAAAAGTTAGTAGTGCATATCTGACCAAAGCGTATTTATAACTTTTTTTTTTCTTCATAAATTTATTAATTGGACCTCTGGTAAACTTCATTAAATTATTAAACGAAGGTAGACTGACAGATAAAATAAGTCGCACATTCATAAATTATCTAGACATTTATTTGTTTATTTTCATTTATGCAGAACTCACATTCATTCCTGATCGAATTAATAAAAGTTCAAAATATTCCTTTATTTAACATTGATTTCTCGTAATGTTTTTTGCTAAAAATAAAATATTATTGATTAAATATTGTTTAACATATTGGTAAATATTATTGTTATTATTACAATATTTTCAACTTTTCTACACAACATAAGTAAATAAAAGAAAGTTTATTTTAATCTAACTTTAATTTTTGACTGTCATAAAACTATGCTTAAAAGATTCTTAGATGTTAATACAGACATATTAAAACATTATTATGAAAATATTTTGTTTCTGATTCGTAACATATATTGAAATCTATTATTTATTATTAATGAAATAACTTTTAATCGAAAGGGATTAACGATTTCATTTGATAGGTTATTAATCAGGTGCAATAGTTTGCATAGTTACTTTTCATCTTTTTTCATCTTTATCTTAATTTATATATTCATATTAATATATAAATTACTTATTCATCTTAATAATTTTCATCTTAATTTCCCTCTAATTTGAGAGGTCACAAAAATATAATAAACTATCAGCAAATATTTCTTATCACTGTTTATCATTGAGAAAAATTATAAAAAAAATTAAAATAATTATAAATTATTTTATAACTTATTTTTATAAATAAGTTATTATTTTATAAATTAAGTTTCCTTAAATGTTGGGTTATTCACAAACAAGTGAAAACATTTTTAGTAAACATTTCGCTCACTCTAGCACGCATAGATTATAGGATATTAGTTGCACAGTGCAGGCATCGTTCTGGTGTCTTCGAGGTCCGCCAAATTTAAAAAAAACTTGCCGAAACTGATCAATGTAAAGTTTCTTCTAAATTAAAGTAATTTTCTTATTATTTTAACTTTATAATTTTCTCATGAAATGTTTTATCATGCTTATTAACATAAAATTTTTAAGCAGTAATTATAATTTTATGTTATATGAATAAAATTAAAAAAAAATTAATTTAAATTCTTTTTAAATAAATCTTGAAAATTAAATTTCTTATGTTTAATTTTCAGGAGCAATTTTTACAAAAAAAAAAAAGAAATGTTCAAAGGTTAGTGACATATAGTAATAATTGTATTTTATTGAATAGTTCATTAATTTATAAGTAGATACTAAAAAACTTTATTAAAATTTATGAATGCCTAAAACATTTTTGTTTAAAACATAACTTCTGAGTATAAATGTTCTAAAAAAAATTTAGTTTACCACAAGTATACTTTTATTAATAAATGTTAGAACTTCAGGACAATGTGTCAACAAATATGCACATTGCTGGTATAGAACTAATAACTTAAACTGATAATCTACTGGTGAGCAAAGTACTGAAAAATAGCTAAACTGATACGCTTAAATTACCTGAAAATGGTGTACAAAGCGGCGAATTTGAGTAATTTCATTATCCCGATTGGCATTGCATTCGTACATGTGGTCCATGTCACACATGCACTCCTGCTGAGCCTGGTAGTTCCTGCTAAACACAGCTGTGTTCTCAAAATCCACTAAACATCCATCTTTTGCTGTAAAAGAAACAAAATATTCAATTATTACTCACTGTTATAATAATATCTAAAAATAGATCACTAAATTTTTGCAATAAAATATAAAATCAGATGGTCTTTCTGGATAGTGTATTTTATTATACATTTAGGTCTCCCTATAAAGAATGTTCATTTTATAATACAAAGGGCCAGTGTTTGTTCTTTTGTGGGTCTGCCACTGCAACTTAAATGGACTGCCAAACCTAAAATTAGTGTATCTAAAGATGAGAAGAAAAAAGAAATTTAAACGGATTTTATAAAAAAAAAAGGTTTATTTATTATATCATAAATTATGGTATGATAATTAAAGCATTAATCCCATAATGATTTAAATGCTGATGTTCAAAGGTATGACGAAACACCATTGATATGGTCTGGCTGTTCACAACTGTGCAACACGTAAACTGTGTTGGATGACTTTTTCACATAAATTACAAAGAATGCAAAATAAGGAAGAACCATCCTAATAACAAATATAACATATTTGATTTTTTATTTTCAAAATAAATTTTCATAAAAATTTTATATACAAAAATCAAAATAGCAATAAATAAATGTATAATTATGTAGTTAATAAGCATTTAACCATAGATTTTACAAATCAAAAGAAAAAATTTTAAGTTCACTTAATCTGCATTCCGTATCACTTATCACCAATTGTTGTTTGTCTAGATGAATTCTAGAATTCGCAGGAACCTACGAATTAGTAGGTTCGTTTAAACCCCGTAGTTCGTTGAACGGGGTCTAACTGTTTTTAAGATTAAATTTAATATTAAATACAAGGAATGCCTAAGGTGATGTGTTATGGCAGCAATGAAAAAAAAAACAGAACTTTTTCGCAGATATTTTTTTATAATGATAGTTACATGATCATTACAAATGATACCTATGTACTATTGCTATAAAAATGGTTTGTACGTTTGCACCCTAAGGGACAAGGATTCTGAGGATTGTATATAACAATGGTTACATATGCTTTGTACGTTTGCACCCTAAGGGACAAGGATTCGGAGGATTGTATATAACAATGGTTTCATATGCTTTGTACGTTTGCACCGTAAGGGACAAAGATTCGGAGGATTGTATATAACAATGGTTACATATGCGTTGTACGTTTGCACCCTGAGGGATAAGGATTCGGAGGATTGCATCTATAACGCCACATAAGGTTTGTACCATTGACTATAAGGGACAAATATTCGGAAGATTGAATATACTATTGGTTACATGAGGTTTGTAGCAGTGTACTCTAATGGACAGAGATTCAGAAGATTATGTAATCTTCTCCGAATATTTGTCCCTTATAGTCAATGGTACAAACCTTATGTGGCGTTTTAGATGCAATCCTCCGAATTCTTATCCCTCAGGGTGCAAAAGTAAATCTTCTGAATTACCTACATAATCACAACAGGGAAAAGCTTCAATAATGCTTACATGATATTTGTATCTGTACCCTTAAGAAACAAGGTTTAAGGTGATCGCATATAAAATTATGCATAAGGTATCTGCTTCAGTTCCCTAAGGGACAAGTATTCGGAGGATTACACATAATATTAGTTGCATGAGATTTGTACCTGTGTACCTTGTACCCTAATGGACAAGGGTTAGGTGCATCGCATATATAATGACGCATAAGGTTTCTGCCTGAGAACTTTAAGGGACAAGTATTCGGAGCATTACACATAATATTGGTTACATGAGATTCGTACCTGTGTACCCTAAAGGACAGGGATTCGGAGGATTGCAGTAGGCGGGAAGAGTGTTTTCCTGCTTCATTTCGTTATTGTTGTCATCTGATTTAGAATTACCTCCTTCTTCTAAAACACAAAGTTAATTCCACTTTTAAATTAACCAATTGATTAATAAGTTACAGCTTTTATTATGTTTACTTAATATGAATTAAGTTTATTATTTTTTCCACTTGAATAGCATATTAATAATTGTTTGGTTATTTTCGTCATCATATTGTATTATATATATATATATTGGCAGCAGATCTTCTCTCAAGCATATTTTATTGAAAATGACCTCAGTTTCTGCATTCACGACTTTTTTATAGTTAATATATAGTTTACCTACTACAATAAGGAAAATAGCCAGGAGGTTAGAATCTGTTAACAAAAAGGTCGTGAATGCAGAATCTGCAATCATTTTCAATAATATATATATATATATATATATATTGTGTGTGTGTGTGTGTGTGTTTGTCATAAGCGAAATGCGATCCAAAAGGACTGATAACACTTAAAATAAACTGTGACACATAAAAAGGAACGTAAAGAAGTGAATTGACGGAGGGACGACAGTCAACACACATATATATATATATATATATATATATATATATATATAAAAAGATTTCACAATAAACACATGAAATAACAATCAATGATCAAACCACAATAAGGAATGAGAAAAAAAAACTAAAATTTTTCCACCGTAATAAGCGGTCTTTGTCAGAGTCAAAAACCCAACTGAGAACTCATTCCCATTTCTTATTGTGGTTTGATAATAAATATACATACCAATTAGATGAAACGATTCTTTGAACTGAATAAACTAGAATTTTCAAAAAAAAAACACACAGAAATCATGAAATCACTGAAACTCATTATTATATTTTGACTATTATCAGATTTAATGAGTGGTTAATTTAATTAATTAAATGTTAAATTTTTACTTACATTTAATAATTATAATGGAAATGAAAATGGCTTGTTTGTTTAAAAAGTAGTTGACTGATTGGAGAAAGATATGCTTCTATTGAATGACTATGAAATAAATAAAACTGGCATTAAATAAAATTTTATGATTTATTAAGTGAAATTGCTAATTTCATTTTAAACCATAAATAATAATTTTTATTTGTATCGCTCATTAGAAGGAATTAAGTTGGTAAATGTAATTTTATATTGTGACTAACTCAGTGAAAATAGCTATGTCATCTGATGAATGTCAGTGGGTGCAGTAGAGATCAGGTCGTTAATTAGGTTGTCATTTTTTTTTTTTTGAGAAAAATAATAAAAATATAATATAGTAAAAGTAAATTTTAGAAATGATTATTTTATTTTAACTTTTTTACTAGACCTTTTAATTCAAATTATATACATAAGTCGTTATATAATTAAAAATATAAACTAATGTCTTAAAATATGAATTATTTATTTTAAAAGAAATTTTTTATTATTATATTTATAAAGAAGTAGTTATTTTTTATTCACTTTTTTTTAAAAATAATTTGATGTATTTATAATATTCGGAGGGGATGTTACAACTATAGAATTTACTTCATTGTTCTATAGTTGAACAATGAATATAGTTGAACTAGCCTACATGAAGCTAGTAAAATCAACTAATACAGTTAGAAACATTTTTGATCCTGTTAAAAGATTATATTGATTTTTAGTTTGAAAAAATGGGTGTGTTCAAGATTTTTTGTCACACATATGAAAAATCTAGGCTTGTATGCAAGATTCGAACCTGAAGTCTTCAGTTCTACAAAGATAACCAGCCATATTAGTTGTTAGACTGCATAGTGATCCCAGTATTGTGATTTAAAAAAGAAAAAAAAAATATTTTGACGCAATTGCTCTTTTTGAGGTCATTTCAATGCATTTATAATATTTCTAGTATAATATCAGGATGCCTTTATCGTTGTATCTAAAAATTTCTTATTTGTTGTGATTGTTTTTAATACTATTATCCCTTTTGAAGGACACTTGTTCTTTCAATAGTAACTGAACTACGTAGTTTTCTTTATGATTACTGTGTATTTAAGTTTAACAAATACGGTATTTAAGTTTACTTTGACAAAGTTTTACCGACCTTTGATATAATATAATATCAATTATTGATATTGATATAATAATATAATAAATTCAAGAACTTTCTCCTTTTTTTTTTTTTAATTCAATTCGTGTTTCAGTATTTATCCCCCAAGAGGAATGACTGTTTAGAAAGATAATTTAATTTCCATGTTAACACAGTGTCACCAACTTAGTGATTCAAACTCACTAAATATGAATATTTATTAACCTTATAAATTAAAAACTTATGTTACAAAAAAGATAAAATAATGTAAAATCACTGTCCTATAATTATAATTACTATCTCTTATTATTTTTAACTTTTTTTTTTTAATTTTTATTACCTTGGTTGTAGTTGTTTGACCATAAGGAACTATGCTTCAAGTATTCAGGGTCTCTGAGGTTAAGATTATCTTGATAGTCGGAGGGCCCATATATTCTTGAAGAAGCAACCTCATCCAAGTAGGAATCTAAATCTCCTCCCATTCTTTCCACTGCTTCTCGGATCATACTCTCGCTGACGAACAGATCCTGAAATCAAAATAAATTGAAATAACTTTGTAGAAAAAAAAAATAATTAAATATTATTTTGTGAAAAGAAGAAAATGTCAAATTATAAAAATAAAAAAAAGAAAAGGAGAAAACCTTTTATTTTACCATTGTTACATAAAGTATATAATTAATCTATACTTAAATAAATTTCAGGGCTTCCCGAAAAACATAGGCTACAACATTTGATAGGTCTCAGCTCTAAATATTTTCTAAGAATTGAATGAAACATAAGTAATGATTTTTTTGTGTTTAAATGCATTAAATTAAATACAAAGATTTCATCAATATGAATTATTCTTTGCTTTCGGACTGTTCTATTGCTTTTTGAAATAAAGCACATTTCTTTATTTCATAGTTCTTTTTATTATTCAAAAGACACAACTTCCAAATTTTTAACCAAAGTATAAATTTTTTTTATAATTTTAAGGAACTACATTACACTATTTTAAATTGATTATTGGGAGGTAGAGCTTATTTTACATCAGTGTTAGAATATTTCCTGAAGATAATATAAACTTTTACATTTAAAATCGGAATGTTATAATGAAGTTTTGTTAGTTCTATATACACCTATGTATATTTTTTTATTAAACATGATAACCACTGATGATAAAAAAACTTACTTGTAAAAGTTTTATATTATTTTTAGAAAATATTGTCATACTGATGTAAAAAGAAAGCCTAATTATTGTAACAATTAACCAGAAATCAGTTTAAAGAATTGTCATGTAGGTTTTTACATTTTTTTTTAAAAAAAATTTCTCGGTTGATTTCGAAGCCTCGAAAATGTCTTCATTGAATAATAAAAAGGTCTAATGAAGTAATGAAATGTATTTTATTTAACTTAAAAATTTAAACTTTTTTACAATAGATTTCAGAGATTCAGTTCGAGGTAACAGAATTTCTGTACTTTTCTTAGTTGTTCATGACATTCTTGAAATTCGACCTACTGATTCTTCTCTCAGATGGTTTCTTTGTGTTCTATGGTGGTTCTAGTTTCTATCCAAAAAAAAAAAAAAAAAAATCTTAATGGGATAGGGTCTAGGTTGTAAACAAGTTATATTAATTCAGTGTTTGGAACTAACCATATGGCCTCCAAATTTCACTTGCAGTTAGATTCCGGACAGGTTTGAAGTGTTTGTTGTATTATTCTGGAATCAAAACTCCTGCAAAAGCGACTGATATTTGAAAAGGTTTCAGATGCTCTAGCTGTGGGATAGATCTGATTCCCATTTGCTCATCTGTGTCTACATCTAGCAGCTGAGGGCAGGTGGTCCTTTGTGAGCTACACCTTGTTAAAGCAGGTTACTTTTTATGTTTGTCTCCGAGCTACTGCCTCACCAGGCAGAATTTAATAGAACTTCTCTAGCATTAGAGTCTCCAGTACTCCCTAAAGGTACATTAAAAACTACATGCGAGGATGGGCATATCTCCGGGCACTATGGGGCCCCAGCGCTTTTATAACCCATAGTTCCACCCAACTTTGGGTGTTTCTCAAGTACTGTGCTCCGGTTGCTCTTCTCACAGTTGGTGAGAGAGTTATCAGCCTCTCTCGTTAGAAGCTATTTCTGTCTTCACAGCAGCAAAATGCAATACCATATCGGCTGGGCGTTCGTCATTTGAGATCTCCAAATTAATTTATGTATTAGTAGAGGGCCTATATAAATTACTGAAATTTTGCTCAAAAAAAGGGGTGAACAAGTTGCCAACTTAAAACAACTTAAGGAATTTAATTAAAGTCTAATTAAATTAAATATTTTCTGCTGAAGACGGATCATCCGAAAATTTGAGTTTGTAAGTGTGTCTCTTTCTCTGTGTGTTGCTTTTCTTTGTTTTTGAGCTGATATATATTACAAAGATAGTAGAGTAAAATCAACAGTTATTTATCCTTGAATAATGAACAGTTTTAAAACATAAACCTTTTATTTATCACAAGAGTATTGATCTTAGAGTTGAATTTTTTTTTATAGATTTATTAGAGTTAAAAGCATAGAATTTACACAATAGTCATTCAACAATGATAATTTTTTTTTTAATAAAATTACTGTCTTGACTTACCTCTGGTAGGGAGTTACAAGAACCAATGGCCATCAAGAAGAAAGCCCCTAATGGAATGAGGCTTAGGACGGTTTTCATGATGAACACCACTCTGAAACAGGATACAAACAAAACTGTAATATCCCTTATAAATAAACAAACATAGTTTGTTACGATAATAACATTTAATCATAGATCTATTATTTCAGAGGCATTCTTAAATCACATTCAAAGTAAAAATAAGAAACATTATTACTTTTTATTCTTTTACTGTTACCTCTTTAATTGATAGATAACAATATCCTAAAATATATTTCAAATTTCAACTTTTTTCATGCTTAATATATTAGAAACTCATAAGTTTTTGAATAAGTAAACTGAATATTAGTGATATAGTCAAGCATACATTTATTCATTAATTTTCAATTGGTTGTTAGTGAAAAATGTGAACTACATTTAATCACCTATCATGAATTCATAGAAAATGAAGTATATACCTTAATTATATACTTCAATAATAATTATTATTAGTTTTCAATATGGTTTTTAAATATCCTACATGTGCTTTCAAAATAATAATAATTATAATTTATAGTAATAGAGACACAATAAAAAATATCACAGCGCTCTGGAAAACCCTATTTATACAAAGTAATTTTCGTTCCAGAAAAATACTAAAATAAGAGTGGTAATATATTTCAATGTTCTAATCTATATGCTTGTAAGTTATAAATTTAACATGTCTGTGTTCATTTTATTTAGAGTTTTCTATACATTAGATTTGCATATTTATTTAGCCTTGTAAATATAGTTATGCAAATGATAAATTTATTAGTTATACAAACTTTATCCATTGGAAATTGAGTATACATTTTTATTCAAAGTAAATCAGTGAAATAAATTGAAAGATTTATCACTAAACTTATGAAATTTCAACTTAAAGAGTTGAATTGGCCATCATTTTCTTTAATTAATAGAAAAAAGAATACTTAATGACAATGTATTTTATCTTCCGATGTTATTTTATAAAATGAAAATACTTATTGATACCAAAAGAATTTCTCCTCTTTTCTCAGGGAATTAATGTATTTAAAATAAATGTTATCATTAAACTATTGAACAAAAGTTTTATACATAAGCAGTCAAAATTTGAGAATTTTTAATATTGATGAATAAGAAAATAATATACTTCTAAACGTCTAGGATAACTTAAAATTACAATGTCAGGCATTCGTTACAAATTCCTGATCTAAATACATTTGAGTAGGGCAAAATTTAGGAATCCTAATGTTGAATGTTCGTCGTGTGGTATTACAAAGGGCTAAAGTTCGGCCTATGTGTGTTCTTTGTGAGACTGCGACTGCAGCCTAACATAATATTGTACAATACTGTAGAGAGTTGTCACGGTCATGATGAACAAGAATATAAACTCAAGAGGACATCAAGGAAACATATTGCGAGGATGACGAAAGGACCTTATGCGTCTGAAGAAACTTATACATACATATGCTTCAATATGGTCAAGCTGAACTTAACGATACTAAAATACCCAGAACACAGGCCAGGACAAAGTACTTACCAATATATTCGGACAATAGTTCATCATAAGTAAAAGTTCAGGAGAAAAGAAGGAGGCCAAAGAGTTCTGCTTTCTGTTCTGTGTATTTCAGTTATACATATAATGTTTAAAAACTTACTAAAGAGACACACACAGTAAGTAAGCATACTTACATGTTATAATTTCCGGTAAAACCGTCGCCGTTAGGAAGAAGTGATGGAAGACCCAGTTAGCAGGCAGAACGATGTTTAGCAACCGACAGTGCAGCCACAAGAACGCCCAGCAGAAAAAAATGGCTTCTTTTTTATAAATCTTTAATATTTATTTTATTCGAAAAAAATATCAATTTAATGTTTACTTATTTATATTTCAATTTAAATATTGCAAGCTACAAATAATAAGAACGATTTGACGACAATCGAGAAAACCTTACTCTAATTTAGGCTTGAATAAATTAGCAAATGAAGGGGACATAGTTGCATATAGCAGTGCCTCTGGTACTCTGATACCTCTGGTATGATCAGAAAGCCTTTAAGCTGAAGGACAAAGTCCACCAGTCAAAGAAGTAAAGAAGAAGAAGGAGCGTGAAAGTATGTTATCTCAGAGCATCCATAGTGGTTCATACCGAGATAAAGGGGAGTGACATCCATGTTAACCATAACAAGAGGATAATCAAGGTTGTAGGTACAGACAGATTTCGAAGAGTTGAAGGAAAAGGAAGGTGTGTTCTTATAGAAGGAGAACTAATTATGAGCTCTAGGTTGTAAGTAGTAGCCAAGAAAAGCGGAAGTCTTTCAGTGAGGCAACCTTACTATATACATAAAGTAATTAAATGAAAAGATTCCCCGAACTAAATGTACTAAATTCAGAAAGGACACACATAAAAGATATCACAACTATATTGTGATCTCAGTACTATATTGTTGACTGCCTTGTCATCAAAGATAGTTGAAAGATGTGAGTTACTCCGAAAGCCGGAAGACAAGCCAGGGCACATCTTTATCGCTATCTATATCTGTATTTAGACTGCAGAAACAATCGAAATATAGTAGTGAGTTTTTGTGATATCTTTTATAAGTGTTCTTTCTTTGAATTTAATCGATGAATGATATCAAGTTGAATGGACAGAACACATAGAAAGATCGTCGAAGAGTACGTCGAACTTCTATATTAAAAAATCTCGACGTTATCATAAGTAGAACTGACTCACTCATCTCTAAGACTGAGAGTGACAAGCAGTATGCTTGGCCATTGACCAGTCAGTGCTGCTGCCAAGCGAAGAAAAAAGGAATAACAGGAAAGGGTGATGGAAAGAGTAAAAAATAAACTAAGACAAACAAATGAAGAAAAAAAGGAAATAGTACTATAATACATAATAAAGATAATGAAATAAATTACAGTATTCTTTTTTCATTAAATATTTTAACATAACTAATCAGTTGTTAGAAGTTATGAATTAAGGGCGTTACTTCTGTTACTTTATTTTGGGTATTTCTTGCTTTATGGTTATATTGTTTAGCATCGAGGAAGTAGTACTGTGTAAAGGCCAAGGTAACGTTCACTTTGTTTTTATGGTTCAAGTTAAATATAAGCTTTATTCATATGCAGGTGAGTCAAAAACAATGAATGTTTTCTTTGATTGTATTTCACTTACTGTATAAATTTATAACCTTATGAACACTTCAGACAATTAAAAAGGAGTTTTAAAGTTAGAGAATTATGAAATGTTTATAATATACAAAAGAACCTTATTATTAATCATTGTATTAAACATGTAAACATATTACACCTATATTGGTACATGTAAACTATATGTACCAATATAGATATTTATAAAAATATATAATATTTCTTAATTTTTGCAAGCTTTCAATCACATTTAAATAGGCTTTCAAATCAAATAGCACAATGTATGAATCAAATGCAAATGTATATTATTTCAAAACAAAATGTTTTAACTTTCTTACTGTTTATCTGGTGCTCTGAATTTTTTTTCTTAAGAAACATAAATAACTCTTAAAAAGAAATAAGCACTATGATTCTTATCACTTGTAACAATATAGCTTATTTTACTCACAATTTGTTTCTAATAATTATAAGAGTAAGGCTTTTATCAACACATAGAATATTAGTAAAGAATATCCAAAATTGAACTTTTCTTTCGCCATGGACTCGAATATTATAACTTTTTTCTCTTTATTTTGTTTCTTGATAAGACAGAGATAAAAGGCGAATTAATAAAGGAAGGAATAACTATAATAACTTCATTAATTTAATATATAGTTGAAATGGATTGTCTTTAGTCGTAAATGATGGTGAGTTTTGAAGATTTTTGTTTGAAACAAAAGACTATTTATCACATATTATTATCATTCACCACAAATGTATTATTACATGCTTATCAGGTACATAATGGTAAAGTATCGAATATAAGAAATCAATTTTAGTAAAATAATAACACAAATATGTAATATGCATAGTTATAGACTTAATTATAAGGAGAAAGAAAAAAAAGCAACATTAAACAATAATATATCTTTAAATAATTAAAGAAATATGATAGTTTAGTTGAAATATCAGAATAAATTTGTATTTTATTACTCTGCAGTCTTTAAAATAAGTAGTATTAAAGATTTTAACAAAACAAAATGAGTTATAGAATAAACGCAGCCATTTATAAGTAAGAATGGAAGAGTTATCACTCACATGAAGGTGCCCACCTGTTCGTCGGAGCCCGACGACTTGGATACCCAGATCCCGGCTCTATTGATTATTTGTTCATTCATGTCTACAAATCTTAATATAGAGCGCAAGCGCATTTCATCTTGATATCATTAAAGGCATACCTAAAGTTAGTTGAGGTAACAAACAACAGAATGCGACTCGTGTTTTCAATTTTTAGAATGTTTTTCTGATTTTAATTAAAAAGATTGCAAAAGATTATTCTTTTCTCTGATTTATAATTGTAATAATAAAAGAATATTTAAAAATATAGATTGTCATTCACTCACTTTACTATAGGTAAGCCCAGTACTTTATCAGCCTATTATCTAATTCAGATCAGTTCGCGATTTTTATAAAAAAAAAAATTAAAATTTGATAAATCTGTTTGACCTGATTTTGATTAAAAATTGTCTAGCTTAATTTATCCTAACTATTTATTGTCTAACAATTAGAGACAGGTTGTCACTATTCTGAGTTTTTCGTTTTGAGTCATATTTCTCTCCAGTTCTTCCTATCCAATCCAAAATTTATCAAATTTTTATCATAATATACTAATTTTAGTCAAATTCTGCACGAGAAATGTTTATATTTTATGGCTAGTTTTGAATAAAAAATAAATATAAATTTTCAAAATGCACAATAATGCACCATTTTTTATTATGATATTTCACCAAAAATGTGAAGTGCTATTTTTCTGTTCAATTTCATTATGATTGACCAACAGTGTGACCAATATAGTGTTAAAATCTTTCAGATTTAATCTTAAGTTGATATTTTTAAATAAAAATTTTCTTTTCCTTCAAATAATGTTAATTTAAGTTTTGTACTAACTAAAAAATTTTAATTATTGAATATAAATACTTAGGGATCTTAAGAAGAAAATCTTTATTGAAAAAGAAGGGATCTTAATTCACTTAATGGGAAATAAAGTGGCTTTTTCATATTTCAATATTGCTCAAAAACTATGTTCTTCATTTTCATTAAAAAAAACTACTTTTGCTAATAATTTCAATTTAATCATCAAACTGTGACCTTGTAGAGTGTGCACATAGTTTTGAACTACAACCACGCCCACTCTACCCCAAATTATCATCATCATTCTCATCATAAAAAAGAACTCAAAAATGGACAACAGGCACTTAAAAATATTTAAATCCTTTAAAATTTGGAAATCAAATTTTTTTTATATATACAATATTTATAGTGAAGTAGAAAAATAGTATAGGTTATAATTTGAAAATAATCTATAAAGAAAACTGTAACTGGTTATTAAGATTCATATTTCTGGATTAATTAAGAATATTCAAATCTAAAATGTTTCTTTATAAGTTGCTGATTAAACTGAAAAGATAATGCCAATAGCTTCGCTTAAACTTAGCAAAGTATATTTGCAGGGACTGATATCAGTAACCGTCTCTTGTAACAGCGCTTTAAAAAAATATTAAACTTTAAGGTAAATTTATGTTAACGACAAATAAACTTCGAAATAGAACTGCATGTATTTTAAACACTATAAATAAAATATTTTATTGCTCATAAACTAATATAAATATTTATTATATATTTTTTTTTTGAATGCAACAATTTACTTTTACTAATGTTACCTTCCTAATTTTCTAGCAATTTTTCCTTGGATGGGTCATAATTGCCATAATAAACTTGACAGGGGCTTAGAAGTACAAGAGTTTTTGGAGAATTGGGGACAATGAAAACAATCTTGAAACACACGATTTATAAACTAATATTCTCTGGCAAGTTTGAATGACGTTGCCAACCGCCCAGCGCATTTTTTAATTTGTAATTTTGCGTTATAGTTTGTGTTTCATTTTGTATATATATATACAAATATATATATATATATTTGACGGTCTTCATCAGAGTCAAAAACCCAAACTCAGTTGGGTTTTTGACTCTGACGAAGACCGCTTGTTACGGTTGAAAGATCTTAGTCTTGTTTTCCCATTTCTTATTGTGGTTTGATCATTAATTGTTATTTCACGTGTTTTTGTGAAATCTTTATATATATATATTGTTTTCTATGAGTTGTCTGGGGAAAGGAATATGATTCGTTACAATGGTAACCAATAGGAGGGTAGATTTTTTAGGTCCATGCGTGCGGCCCCAGTTACCCGCTGCCTTGCGAATCTCTTCCGTTATTCCGCCAATAGGTATGCAGGGTGCACAGTCCCTCTGTGAAATAAGATTATTGGCAGAAAACATGACTCTCACTTTGCAGTGAACTTCTTTTCCCTTTCTATTTCTGATTTTTGTGGTGGTTGGGTGTTGAGTTTTTTCTATTATCTGCTACGGATATTGATTTTATTTTAATTGATACTCTCGTTTGTCTTCTAGGAAAAGTAGCCCCTTTGTCTTCATATCAACGGGGGTAGAGGTTGCACAGACCGTCTTGATTAAAAAATGTTGACACTCGACTCCTCAGATAGAGACCCCTTCGAGTTATTGGATTCGTTATGTTTCCTCTTCAGTCGATTTTCTTACTGCTATTGAAGGATGGCTGGTTGAAAGTGGAAAGTTCTGCACTGTTGACCTGGTGGTGGTATCTGCGACATGTTTCAACCATTCTCTGGTTATCTGAAACATAGTAGCCTAAATATGGCGAATATGTTTAAACATATCAACAGAAATAACATATCTGGAATAAATAGGAAAACTAAAACAGTATTCAAAACCTTTCGAAAATCAGCATTGAATGGTTAGTGTAATTTTTAGTTCTATAAGGTGGAGAGACTTCTCAAAAACAAACTTATTATAAATATACAAGTTTTATTTATCAATTAAAATCGATTTAATTATAAAACATAGTAATTACACTATTAAACCCGTAAATTACATATTCAAAAGCCTGATTGTAAAGTAAACTGACTGTGAAGAAAAAGTGGGAATCAGAAATGAACTTATTATTCATTACTTGTGCTATCTGTAATAGTATGGTGATTTACTCATACTGGTGAATTTAAAAAATGACGTCTCCACAGAAAAAAGTTTTATGTTAAAACTAACCATGCGTTTCGAATAATTAGTGTTCTTCTTCAAGTTTATGTCTCCACTATTGTGATAACACCCTCAACAGTGCAGATGTAAACATGAAGAATACTAAGTTTCGATACGTGATGTTAGTTTTTACATAAATCACTTTTGTGTGGAGACGTAATTTTTGAAATTACCCATTACGAACATATTTATCTTTAGGAACCATCCTTTATTTTTGCTGAAGTGGGAAAGACAAAATGAGGATGTTGGTTGTTGGTCTTGGGAAGGCATTCAACTATGTTTGAAAGGCCAAATCAACGGAGAAGCTGAGATAGTGATTATCCTCTTGAGATCCATGGGATCATTCCTGCAGCCTTTGTTTTTCTTCTCTATGGAAGGCATTTTGTGTTTGAAATAAGCAAGAAAACCAACTTTTTTTAAGTCAACTGCAAGGATGATATGATTATTCCTTTGAAATATTTTCTAAGCGCTACTTTAGTCATACCTTAGGACAATTATAAAAATAATTATTTTTATGCTAATTCCAGCAACTTTATAAGTAATAAAAAAAGTTAACTTTCAAATAATGTATTTCAATCAGTACACGGAATTCATAATTAATACATTATCTATACTCTGAGAAATCAGTTGTTAGAGTCTTTCTAAATATCCCTCAAATGTGTGTGAATGGTAAATATACACCTTTCGATTTACTAGTCATATAGAATGTCTTTTAGACCAATTTCGTTTATTTATTGTTGTCATGAGTTTTTATGCGTTCTATGTGACGTACAATATGATCTGATAAATGTATTGTTCTCATTAAACTTTGAGGAAAAATACTGCAAAAAATTTAAAATTAACTATTTCGACAATAGTTTAGATATCAGCGTACGAACACTTTTTAAAATAATCGTGATATAAAATTATCACAGGGGCATATTATTTGAAGATAATCAGTAATTCCTTTTGAACATATTTAATAGGTAAAATCGAATAATTTCTGGGGCACTGGTGACAATATCTAACTGGTGAAGTATCCCTAAGGTCGGCAGCGATATGATGGTAATGTCATATCACGAATGACGTTCTCTTACAGCACACTGATGTACTGCGGCAAAGTCGTTGAAAAACATGTTCTTTACCAAAGGTGTATTAACATATTTAGTTTAAGGGTGTAAAGGACAATATGATTTCAAGTAGGACTTTGGGTAAAATAATTAAATAACTATCTTATTCGTAACCATATCATTTTGTCAATGAAGTAGAAAAAACTCAATTTACTCCTTGAGAATGGATAAAAATTATGGTTTTTGATAACTACAATGTAAGTCACTTAATCCTAAATGACTCAACCATTAATATATACATGCATATTGTTAGTACCACAGATGTTAGTAAATAAGATATCATTATCAACCGTCATACCTCATTTATCGCTGGTGAAGTCGCCCGACCGGTTTCGCAAATGCAGCCATTGCGAAACCGGTCGGGCGACTTCACCAGCGATAGACGAGGTATGACGGCTGATAATGATGTCTCATTAATATATAATCATGTTCATAAGTTTCCATTAGTTAATGTGTTAGGGCATCTTTTATTTTCCACACAGCCTGAAAGGCTTGCACTTTTGAAGGTTATGCAAGGGGTTAATGTGTAACTGAGTGTTTAAAATATCCTTTGGGAAGACACATTTTAATTGGTGGAGATGAAATAGGTCAAAAGACAATAGCTCTAATCTTAATTTCAATAGATCTCAATTAAGGATTCAATATTTGATCGTTACCAAACAACGACGCGATATATTATTTAAAGAGTCTAATTACAAGGAATTGAATACATAAAACATGGATTATAATATTTTATCAAAACCATACATTTAAATCAATTGAAATCTAATCAAATGCACTTCAAAACAGAATATTAACGTTTAATAGAAACACTATAATTAAAGTGTTTCTCTTTCAATCTATCACCTTTTATCTTTTGATAAATGATTTTGTGAGAATCATCTTGGGCTTTAAATAATTTCAATTTATATTATAAATGAAAGGTATAATATGGCTTCTGCGATGACTTGTAAAATAGAGGTTGGACAGAAATCCACTAATCACTTTTCCAGACTTAAAACTCTTAAGTAGCTTGGTACTTTGAAATGCATCATTTAAAATATCACCGATTGCGGACTTGTCACCCCAACTGCTGCAAAACAGAAAAAGAGAATACCTCTATGTTCCTGAAATTCTGAGGACCTTCAAATTTATTCCTAGCCAAAGGCAGGAATTAGGTCACATCTAATGGTTTACAGAAGTGGTATAAAATCTTAAACAGTGTTCATTATATTTTAAAAACAAAAATCTAAATTACTAAAAACCCTCAATAGAACCACGTTAATCAAAATATTTTGTTAATTTTTTCATTTAATATTATTCTACCTAATTTTTGTCTAATATTGTTGGGTCATGAAATATTAGTATGGCATTGACAGTATGACAATGGCAATGTCTAATATGAAATTTTCAGTTTATGATAATGAACTGAATATTGGTATTTACATACCGATAATGTGGTTTGAAATTAGTATCTATTTTGTCAAAAAGAACAAAAAAGTACCTTTTCCGTGATTCAATAATACCCAAAGAACAAAGGGTTCTTTGTATTAACAAACTTTGTATAACAAAGGAATTATATTTATTTAGGTGTGCTACATATAGAATGATTAAAATACTTTCTCTTGACAATCTAGAAAATATAATAAAATATATGGTTAATTGGTATTTGCTTTTATAGTATACAAAAGAAATTATTATTCCTTAAATGATATAGCTTTTAAATAATATTTTCATTGTTACTTCAATCGCTTAAAATTGATGACTCAGCTTTATGCAACTGATAATCTCAGTGTTCAAACCCCAGATCACCTTCTCAGAAGAGCACCACCTTCGGAAAACTACAATGCTACAAGGACTAAACTGGCCACCAAGCAAAACTGAACTGTTAACAAATTTATTTCATAGATTTAATCTTAAATCTTAAATACCATAGATGTTATATAACGTAGTGTAACAATATTATACACATGGAGGATAAAGAATGGAGCATGTGAAAATATTGCAATAAACTCCCTCCAAGTAGGAGTACAACTATGGAGAAAAAAAAAAAATATTTTATTGAACTTGATTTTTGACAATCAAATTTAAGTCTATGTAAACAAATCCAACAAGTGCAGCAGGTTATCTATTATTTCAAACTGAGTTTTCTGTTTTTGAAGCTAAATTTCCATTTGCAGTAATTATACTTATATTGAAATTTTTGTTTATGGTATTCCAATTTTTTTCACATAATACTATTCTAAAGTATTTAGCCATTTAGTATAAAGAAAATGTTCCTGAAAGAACCATACACACCATAACGTTTGTTTTTTCCATGTAGTTTCAACAAAAAAGTATTAAGCTTATAATCTGATTTTAGGGCCTTTTAAAATGAACAATCCGACAATCGGAATGACCTGCATTGTGAACCTAAGCTTTCAGAATAAACATATGTAAAAAAAAATTAATTTTTTTTTGAAAAAAAATAACCCTTTAGATTATTAACAAAAAAATGATTTTTTTTTTATTAATGCTGCTGTCAGTTTTGTAATAATCTCAAAATTTCCAACTTTTGCATCAACACTTCAGAGTTAATTGTTTAGGAGAAAAAACAAAGTTATTTCATATTTTTCTATTATAAAATATTACTTAAAACGATAAGGAATATTTACTATAATGGCTATTTTCATGTAAAAAATTATTTTAATCCATCAGACAGTGTGACCTACATCAAGACTATAAACTTTTGGAAAAAACTTCTCATACATAGAATGCATTATTTTAATTTTGTTAAATTTTGCAAACTTTAAACAAGTATAATTAAACTATAAAATGTTTACTATACTTTTGTACCAGAATGTAATATTTTTTATATCACTATATTTCGTATAGACTGTATAATTAAATATTATTTATATTATTATTATATATTATATATTATTTATATACTGTTTTAAACAAGTATAATTAAAACTATAAAATTTTTATTATAATTTTGTACCAGAATGTAATATTTTTTATATCACTATATTTCGTATAGACTGTATAATTAAATATTATTTATATTATTATTATATATTATATATTATTTATATACTGTTTTAAACAAGTATAATTAAAACTATAAAATTTTTATTATAATTTTGTACCAGAATGTAATATATTTAATATCACTATATTTCGTATAGACCGCATAATTAAATATTATTTATATTATTATTATATATTATATATAGCCTGTTTTAAACAAGTATAATTAAAGCTATAAAATTTTTATTATAATTTTTACCAGAATGTAATATTTTTTATATCACTATATTTCGTATAGACAATATAATTAAATATTATTTATATTATTATTATATATTATTTATAGACTGTTTTAAACAAGTATAATTAAAACTATAAAATTTTTATTATAATTTTGACCAGAATGTAATATTTTTTATATCACCATATTTCGTATAGACTGTAAATGAAAATAATATAAAATTGGCTTATATAATTGTAAACAAATGATATTTTACTAGTACTTTAAATACACATTGAACTGGAGAGGAGCATATATTATAGTTACTAAGTCATGATTTGATTGAGGTGAAGGCGTCAGTGCGTGGGCGGTAGGCGCACTGCGCATTGCGTAGGTGGGTAGATCGATGTCAAGCTGAAGCAACAGGCAACAGCCAACGTGCTTTTCTTCCCTCAATCTGTTTTAACAACAAAAAAAAAAAAACAACAATCGAGCAACAGCTACAACAAATAAACCAACCAAACTAATTTCCAATTACTCTTTTCTTTACTCCTTAATTAAGTTAGAACCAAAAAAAAAAATTTTAATTATCCTACAATAATTCATAATACTAAAAAAAAAAAATAGTTTCCTATTAAAATTACTAATTGTAATTTCTTTAATTCATTATTTTAACTTTTATTATTTAAAACATTAACTTTATAAATCTATTGGTTTTTTTAAAACTTAAAACATTAATTACTTTTTCAAACAAATTAATTAGCTGTAGAAGTTCTTTCAATTTGTGATGAAGTTATTTAATTACTTTCATTTTTAGAAACATGATATTAATTAAAATTTTGCAAAAAAAAATCTTTCTATCCCAAACATTATTAAATTTTAACAGTATTAGCAAATTATTGTTCTAGATCCACTTGATGATTTAATATCTACTTCTTTTTACAATAATTATATTAACATAATAATATTGGTATGATAAAAATTAATTTTTATCAACTAACATGCTATACTAGACTATTCGTGACCCTTAATGTCACTCAGAAATTATAGCAATAGTTATTGATAAATTCACTGAACATGATTGACAGGGATAATTTTAATTGTTTTTTCTTGTTGTTAAGGCGGGTAATATGGCTCCAAAGATTTTGATACAGTATTCTTAACATGAATCAAGATATATACACAGTAAGTATATATAGCGAAATACAAAAAAAATATTTAAAAATAAAAAAAACTATTTTATGACATAATTAAATAAAACATCAATTCAAGTTATATACACAATCAAATATATTTAAAACAAAACTTGTAAATTGAAATATTCCATTTATTTACCCAACATAAAATAACATTAATGAAAGAAATGTGTCTTTATAATATTACCTCAGAACATTAATGTTTTATCTGACAAGTTATGTTCAAGTTTGTCTCTAAAATTATTCATTTTTAACTTCTAATGTAATAGTTTATTTTATATTATAGGCTACCCTGAACTCCTACTACGATTTGTTATTATGTAATGCAACTATAACAAAGTCAATCACAACAGAAGTAAATATTATAATAATTTCAGGTCTGTATCTCTACCGAAAATGGGTGAACAAACAAACAAACAAATAAACTCACGATATATGTATATATATATATATATATTTGTAAAAGTTGGAAGCAGTCCTTCATTTAAACATATATTGTTAAATAACGCCCCATATTTGGCTTGTATCTGTTTCTTACTAACAAATCTTATATATGAGTACTCATGCAATGTTGGGAGCTGCGAGGCCCGTAAAAGCTCATATATAGGAATGACCACGACTTCATTATCAAGAAGAATTACAATGCACCTTTCTGCCGGCGCGCCAAAATCCCATACAACAGCACTCCATAAGACAAGACTCACAAGAGAAATGATGGTGAATTCCACGAAAATTATCGCTAAAGAAAGAAACCATGTTAAATTACAAATATTAGAAGCATTAATAATTCAAGAAAAGCAGCCAGCTATAAATATCCAACTTAATAATTCTTGTTGAATTTTAAAATTATTTTCTAACAGGCCAAACCAGATTAGCCAGGTAGTAAGTGAGTCCAATCACCCTGCCTTAATCCCCCATAATGCCCCGTGACCCAGAGCGATGTCCTGTGAACATGCCAATAGTAATCCACCTCTATATATATAAACTAACAATCCTACTATTATTCTCATTATTGTCCTGATGATGAATGTGGTACATTCGAAACATTTCGACTAGCAATATTGGTGATAAGCTTTATAGTTTTAATGAAGAGACGAAGAAGGAATTCCGGAAACTGGAGAAATTGTATAAGAAACAGATATAAGCCAAATGGATTTTGTACTCGAAATGTATATTTTATAAAAAAAAAAGATGAAAATATAACAGAGTCAAGCTCGTGATAACGTCCAATTATAATTTAAGTATTATAATTGGCAAGGGCCTACAAAGTGTCGGGGAGAGAGAGAGAGAGAGAGAGAGAGAGAGTGAGAGAGAGAGGCGAGTTTGTTTGGGGACTATTATTACAAATAAAAAGAGAGACCTCATTTTTACTCAACATTTCTCTATTACTATTTATAAATTTCAATTTTTAATAATGTCAAAATCAAATTAATACATATTACGATTTTTATTTTATTTTTTGTTTAACATTCTTTATGAAATATAGAGATATTAAAAGTATGAATTTCGGGTGAAAAGTTGGATGTGCAAATCTCCATGGAAATATACGTTTTAGGTTCTTTGGGCTTAATAGCATAGATTTCACAAATTGGATTCTGATTGTTTGTTTGTTTGTGTGTGTGTGTGTGTGTTGTGTGTGTGTGTGTGTGTGTGTGTGTGTGTGTGTGTGTGTGTATGTGTGTTTGTGGTTTTTCCTCACAGGCAGTACCCTTACCATGATGGAATTTATTTTACCCCCACTTAAAGTAATTCGTACATTATATAACATTTCGCTATTTTAATATTGTTTATGTTTTTTATTTATATTTTACAATTTTGTTTTACAAAATATATACGTATTTGTTTATTTTTTTCACTATATTAATATTTACATACATATTTAATAGTGCCAATACTTCCATAGTAGAATCATGAGGGAGATAAATAATCCATTGAGGAATCAAGAGTCAGGGTTTTAGATTTCAAGAAAACCACAAAAACAAAACAAACAATTAAGTGTCCTTCTCATATTCAGAATATTTTCAAGTAATATATATTTTTTTATTTATAGCTACGCAATGTTTATATTATGATCTGTCAAGCAGATTTTCATTATAATCTGTCATACAGTGAAATTTGCAACACCTCTACAAAAATTTAGATATAGCATCCTCTTGAAATGAATTCTATTTCTTTTTTCATGATTACTTATTTTCCAGGCAGTTCATTAAGAAAAAATTTCTATGAGAAACCACTCATTTTTTTACCTCATTATAGATATATAATTTTACAAAAATTTAAATTAAATTCTCTAAAAAAATTGAAGTAATTGTTGCCTGTAATCTTTACTAGGAATGAGTAACTGGAATAATAACTATAAATAATAATAATTACCATTTAAGAATTATAAAAAACTAAAATGAATTAAGTTACCAAGTATTAATAACACATTTTATTACACACGTTGTCTATGATAAAGTTTTTATTTTTCACCATGATTATTGGTAAAAAAAAATAAATTTTAGTCCTTTTCCTAACTGGGTGAGGTCACTCCAGAGACCATAGTTCAAAAGATGCTCCTAAACGAAAATAACTGGTCAAAAGCTGCAAACTTTGTAGAGGTGGTTCTTCATCATAAGAAGAACGAAAGTGGTGTGATGCAAGGGCAATGATTGAACGAATGGGGACAAGAAGGTGAATCCTACTCAAAAGGACTGAGGCACCGGCACGAAGTAATGTGCAAACGGTCTCCGTTTCGGGTATTGCCAGGAAATAGGATGTGGTTTTTTAGTGGGTCGGGACCCCCAACCCCACATACCCTAAGCAAGACGTCTTGCTAAGGGATCTGATGAACAGATTTTTCCACATCCTACGTCGGAAAAAAAAAAGGTCCTTTTCCTAGCTTCTTATTTACCAAAACAACAGAACTGTGATTGTTATGGACGATTTTAATAAAGTGCTATCAAAATTTATATTTGTTTATTATCTTTTGTATTATTAGTATTAGTTTTAACTAAAACTGGATTAAGGACAATTTATATACTAATTGTACCTCATAAATATTCGATGTCAACTAAAAACCAATACCATATGGTTTTTAATCAAGACCATGAAAGCAGATTGCTACCAAGTAACAGAAAAAAAAAATTATTTATGATAACATACCGTTACAAAAATTGTAGTTTTGATGGCGACCTTGCTGCTTTGTCTTATAGCTGATAGAAATTTAGTACAAAATTTGATGTTAAATTCCATCCGAAACGGACAAATAAAGTTCAATGTAGACAAAGATACATAGAGAAATTAAAAACACATACTAACAGTCTCTAAGTTTTGGTTTGATCCGTCTTCAGAAGAGATAACATAGGAAAACCAAGGGCACTGGTACAGAGATGGTTCGAAACCCTCTCTTATCTCTCCTGAAGACGGTTCAAACCAAAAATTAGAGACTGTAAGTGTGTGTTTTTAATTTTTCTATGTTTCTTTGTTTTGAAATTTATATATATATATGTACGATTAAACCGCAAAATGAAAAAGAAAAAAAAGACTAAGATCTTTCAACCACATGTTTCTTTGTCTACATTGAACTTTATATATTTATATATATATATATATATTCCATCAAACCACAAAATGAAAAGGAAAAAAAGTCCAAGATCATTCAACCACAACAAGCGGTCTTCGTCAGAGTCAAAAACCCAACTAAGTTACAACATATATTTAAACATATACAACAGATACACAAAAAGTCAGAATATTTCTAGTTGATGACGTAGTTGAAATATAGTAGTAATTTTTTTTTGATCTCTTGTATATGTTTCTTTCTGTGAATTCAGTTATGTATATATGGAACGCACATTCAGTTTGCAAAAACCATTTTTTTTGACTCACAAGACTTGAAAACTGTATTTCTATCGAAAAACTCGATATTGTTATTTTGGCTGGATGGAATTCTTTTCAAAACTGTCTAACTCATATGAAGAGTAAATAAATATGAATATAATCATCATACTGCTTGAATCTAGTTTTAGCTGGATTTAGTTTTAGCAACCTTTGAAAATAATTGTAATAAGGATTTTTATGTTTTAAAACATAACTTTAAATGTGTGTTTCAAACACAAAATGATTATGGATATTTTAAAATTAACTAATATATTGTATAATTGATTAACTGTTTTTAACAGGAAAAGTGAATTAATTTTCTTAGATCCTATTATGTTTCCTGTAAATGTTTCCTTTTTCCCTGGAAATATTTCTCATCAATTGAAGTGCCCTATCATGAGAGTCAGTTTGGACATTGTATTCATTACTTCAAGCACGCGAATTAAATTATAATTTGAATTTTATCTACTACATTTGCTAAAATGAGAAATATATCCCTCACTCCTATAGCCTTTAATCACAGTTTTTCAGATTTTTTTTTATTTAAGAGAGCTCTTTCTAAAATCAGTTTATAAATAGAAGCAATATTTTTATGTATTTTTCGACTGATTGGTGCCCAAATCACATCTGATTTAAAAAAAGGCAAAATGAGGCGTCTCATTTGCTTTCCAATTTTCCCCGTTCAAGTTTTAGTGTAAAAACTACCAAAACATTAGTCCATATATAATTTAAATATACACTTTAAAAAAGTATTAACGTAAGATAGTTATATTTTTGGCATTTTATCTGCCTTTAAGTGTGAACACACAAATAATTCTAATTGGTATATCTTGAAAACCTATAATGAATGTTTTGAAGAGCATTATATTGATTTTTTTATGTTGGGTCTGGAATGAAATCTGTGAAAGTTATAGTTAACAAAATTAATAAAAACTGATAGTAAAATATTTAAATTAATATGTTTTCAATAGAAATGACTTTAGAAAATATTAGAAATTCTGATTTTGGATGACGATTTTGATGTCTAGTTTTCAATAGAAATATGCATTTTGAGGTTCTAGGGGTCCAATAAAATTAAATTCACCAAGTGGTCTGTGAGTGATATATATATATAAATATATATCTATGTGAGTTGTAGATTGTTTTGATAAATGTATTATAGTCTTACTCTAATTTTAGCCCTGAAGATGATGTACAAATACATCGAAACGTCGGCCTAGAAAGGAGTTTATTTTCTTTTATTTGACCTAGCCCTCAATAACGAAACAGTGAATATATATATCACTATATATAGTGATATGATGTCACTATAGTGATATATATATATATCACAGAGTTGGGTTTTTGACTCTGACGAAGACCGCTTGTTACCGTTGAAAGATCTTAGTCTTGTTTTCCCATTTCTTATTGTGGTTTGATCATTGATTGTTCTTTCATGTGTTTATGTGAAATCTTTATATATATATATATATATATATATACTCAAAATAAACTGTGACACATAGACAGAAACATAACAAAGACTCACTTTTCAATAGTTCGACCGTAATGAAGGTCGTCCTCAGGAGAAGTGAATTGAAGGGGAAACAATTTTTGTTTATAATGGTATATATATATATATATATATATATATATATATATATGTGTGTGTGTGTGTGTGTGTGTGTGTGTGTGTGTGAGTGTATGTGTATCTGTGAGTGTTTATGTGTGCTGTGTGTATATGTGGGAGATTCCTACTCCTCAAAAAAAACCGTGGTTTATTGTCTATTGTTTAATGTCTATCGTGGTTTATTGAAACAAAATCAGATTTTCAGACTCAACGAAACTACAGAACTAGGTATGACAGAGATCCATCCTCCCATCCTTCCATTCGTGTATGGTGCAAGAAATTTATGGAGACTGAGATGGTATTAGATAAAGGGAGAGGACCATTCGCACTGCTACCAGAGAGTTGCAAATACCACATTCAACAGTGCAAAAGGTCTTCCACAAGAACTTAGGCTTGTACGCTTACAAAGTGCAACTGTTACCGGCTCTTGGGCTAAATGATAAGCTAAAAAGAAGAGAGTTTGTTGGAGAAATGCGTCCCAGCATTTTCATACTTAGTTCTGTAGTTTTGTTGAGTCTGTACATACGACTTTGTTTCAGTGAACTACGATACACTTTATGCTTTTTCTTAAGAAGTAGCATTTTTTTAAGGGATTCAGTAAATCAGTTTTCTTCTATCAGCAGAGTATTTGAGACATAAAAGTTCTATATGAAAAAAAAACTTTAATAAACACTTATTAAAATAAAACAACCCTGGATAAGATATCTCACAAACTGCTTTTGTAATACAACTTTCAAGTTGTAAAGAGACTTTGTGGACACCCTGTATTATCTTTACTAACCTCTGCGGTACTAATAGTATGCATATATTTAAAGTAGTTAATGTCATACATTAATATTATTTTTAATTACATACAAGTATGAACCAACTTTATAAGATTTTATTGTATGTATTGTTGACTCACTGAATCTGTAAAAAATTGAGACTTCTCCAATTTAAATGTGATTTGATTTGGCTATTTCTATAGTGCAAACGAACATGTAACACAGAAGATAAGCAATTTTTATGTTTTGCTTAGTTCATAAAAGTAATTTGATATTTTAATTTTTTTTATTGTACAATATTTGAATCTATCAATGCATTTAACTACAATATTTGAAGGTTGAAATAAGAATAAGTGATCTAACAACTCAGTAACCTAAAGCATTTATAATAGTAATTTAATTCTAATGGAAAATTAAGTAAAATGATTAAAGAACAGTTCATAGAATAATCGAATAATCCTATCTACTGTTACTTCAAAAGCACTTGAACTGGTGGAGCTTTATGACTTCCTTTATCCCAAATTAGTCTATTTATAGAAGGCCAAACAAGAAGTAACTTGAACTTGATCACGCTATACAGCTATTATTCAACTTCTGGTTTTGAGAGGAAAACCTTCACTTTCGGCTAAATATAACCACAATATTCTAACTCAAACTAAATTATTATAATTTAACTATAAGTATTTATATATTGCTGGAATGTATAAGTTTTAATGCATCTATAAATCCAATTTATTATTTATTTTATCTGGTCAAGACTACAGTACATGTATGTAATCATGTAGAATATAGTTTGAGATTTTTTACATATATACACGTTTTAATGTCTCCTGAATCAATGTTTGGACACACACCATATATATATATATATATATATATATATATACAATTAAAAGAAACGGTCCAGCGGACTTTTTTACAATAAAATAAAAAACGAAGGAAACACACAGAAAGACACAGACATAACTCACATCGATACAGGGCGGTACCGCCCTGTCTTCCTGCGGGACTCTTCGCTCTTCGCACCTCCTGATGACGACGATTGTCGAAATATCGATGTGAGTTATGTCTGTGTCTTTCTGTGTGTTTCCTTCGTTTTTTATTTTATTATATATATATATATATATATAGTTCACACAGGAAAGAGAAAAACAAATAAAGACACACACGAAAGACTCACAACGAGATATATATATATATATATATATATATCAATGTTCACACCACAATATGAGATGGGAAAACATGACTAAGATCTTTCAACCGTAACAAACGGTCTTCGTCAGAGTCAAAAACCCAACGTTTTCTGACGAAAACCACTTGTTACGGTTGAAAGATCTTAGTCTTGTTTCCCCATTTCATATTGTGGTTTGATCATTGATTGTTGTTTTACGTCTTTATGTGAAATCTTGTATATATATATATATATGTTGGGTTTTTGACTCTGACAAAGACCGCTTGTTACGGTTGAAAGATCTTAGTCTTGTTTTCCCATTTGTTATTGTGGTTTGATCATTGATTGTTATTTCACGTGTTTATGTGAAATCTTTATATATATATATATGTGTGTGTGTGTGTGTGTGTGTGTGTGTGTGGTGTGTATGTGTCCTAAAAACTATTGCGCTTCTCTCCCCCCCCCTCCCCTTATACTATATGGTAGTACCCCAGTTAGCTTCAAAGCCTCCAAGAAGTTCAGCTCTTTTGCTGGGTCCGACAGTAAAAGTTCTTCTATAGTTTTGTTGACTGTACAGAAGCACCTGCCTCTGGGTATCACAGTGGCTTGAGAGTTGCCAGCAGGTGCAACGGTGTTTCTTCCTCTTCTTTGCAGAATCTGCACAAACTATCATTGATAATGTCCATTCTTTGCAGATGACCATTAAGTTTCCAGTGACCCATTAGATATTTAGTTAAAATCCTTAGATTATTCCTGCTCCTTTCCATACAATACAAGATTTCCCTGTTCTCTAACTTACTGAGAAGTATTTTTGAGTGTCTATGCCTTTGAAGCGAGTTTCAATATTGCTTCCTGTTTTCCCTGAGTTCTTGTATAGTGTGTTGTTCTATACCACAATATGGTTCTGGACTAATATGTGGTTCCGAGCACCTTCCCTTGCAAGTTCGTCTGCTCGTCCATTTCCCTCTACTCCTGCATGTCCTGGCACCCAGCAGAGAGAAATCCTGTTCCTCATACCCAGGTGATTGAGTATGCATTATTTTTGCAGTTCAGGACCATCTTTGAGCTGATAAGCTTTGAACTCAATGCTTCAATTGCTGTTTGATTATCAGACATTATTGCTATGTGTCTGTTCTTATATCCTTTACCCTAAACCAGTGGTTCTCAACGTGGTCCACATGGACCCCCAGGGGTCCACAGAGGATTACTGGGGGTCCATGAGAAAAGTAGTATTCTGAAGGTCCGTGGTTGACACGTGGTTAGGGCTCTATGTTAAGTTTAAATGAATTTATCAGCAAACAAAAAATAAACCAAAGCGTAGTAAGCTTTGGCCGTACAATATTCACACATAATTAAAATATAAGGCCTAATATCCTCGTCAGTTTATTAAAATGTTCCAATGTTTTAAAATTTTCTATTGCACTTCTCTTTATGGTACATTCAAAATTGATTCTGTTACAATTTATTTCAGGGTACTTTATAAAATGTTAATAAAGAAATATTTTGTTATTGTTTCAAAAACATTTTTGTATTTCGGCATGCGTTGTAGATGTAATGAAATTATTTCATAATTAACGATATTCATTTACCTAAAAACAAATATTTATTTATAAATTTGTATAATTATGTTTTTTAAGTATCCGGGGGAGTGGGGGTCCACAAGTAGTTTTTAGGGGGTCCACAAGTAGCTTTTAGGAGATCCACAAGTAGTTTTTAGGGGGTCCACAAGTAGCTTTTAGGGGATCCACAAGTAGCTTTTAGGGGGTCCACAAGCAAAAAAAGGTTGAGAACCCCTGCCCTTAACCATCATTCGAGTTGTAAAAAGTTGAAGAATCTTCACCTAAAAATGATTCTATTCTCGTAAAAAAGAACGTTCTTAAACTGAAACTGAATACAGTAACTTCTGTCTCTTTGTATTACCTGTTCAGTTAATATTACAGTATTCTTGATTGTTGTATTGTTTTTACAGTAAAGAAACTGATACTTGAAATAAAACGATAATTTAAAGTCTAAACAAAAAAGAAGTTTTTATATAAAATTTACGTTTTGAAAACTTCGTGTTTATCATCAGGTAAACTTCCAATAAGAGCAGTGGAGGACAGGTAACGGGACTAACATATGAATAAGTACCACACAATTACCGATTGCACAACAAATGAGTTAAATAAACTGAATTGAGGACTTATATTTTGTTACTGCTATACCAGTGTCGATATTGTTATTAATTTGGCAGAGGTACAAACATTTGACCCAATATCATAACACTTTCTAAAATGCATTCTTATCTTAGAATCGAAAGTCAATGAGGTAAATTCATAAACGGTTGATAATAACACTTTTATTTGATTGATAATATTTCTAGGCTAGGGAATGGGGTGATTGACAATTTGTGAAACGCTAAATGTGATAAAGACTGAGAATATAGTGGTACGTTATGGTAGACGTTTGAATGGGCTGGTAGAGTTCGATAACGTTGCACTCATGTTGGTTTGACCTTCGTGTTAATAATGTGTTAATAACATCCATTCCAACAACAGTCAAACTTTTATTAATGCTGTCCTCACTTGGTATATTGAGAATTTAGCACTCAGAATTAAATTTTTTATTTTATCAACCCTAATCTTTTGTGGATCAATATGAAGCTAGATTAAGAGTTGGTCAGATAATTGTAAAAACTGCATGCAAGGTTCACGTGAGTTAACAATAAATAACGATAATTTTCATTTGATAAAATGGTTATTTCTGTGTTTTGTACAGGATCTGCACCAAAATTTCAAGTAACTCGGATTTTGATCAGATCTTTAAGTAAATATTAAACCGTTCGGTAAGAGTACCTGCATCACTTACAGACGAATATCAAAATGTAAACAGATAGCAAATGCTAAATTGTTAATTACACTTTGAGATTTTTTTAAGATGTCAAGAACTTAGAGTGTTACGTTTTAAAGTGTACCGGAAGGGGTAATAATGGAGTGGTAAAGCGCCTCTAATAACCTCTTAACACTCAACTCCGACTTTTGGCCTTCATGAGACTACCCTGCTAACCTGCTATTGTTATTTTTACTGTTATTGTTATGTCCCTGCAGGGACAAACGAAAGATGAGAAGAAGGTGGCCAGGGGCTCGGTCTTTCCGCCTTCGTTTCACATCCTTCCCAATCCCCTAATCCCCAAATCCCCTCCTTTTATCCTCGCCCCAATCTAAGGTGGTTAGGAGATTTGTACCGAAGGATGGATGATACAGAGGTTACTGTATTATGAACGGAGCCTCAAGGGTACCAGGCGACTCTCCAGAAGAAGAACTCGGAAGAAGACCGTTTCGAAGGAGAAAGGAAGTTACTCTCTCCCGAAATGTAGGGAGTCTGAAGGGGCATTATCAATGATGGTTTATGCAGATTCTGCAAGGAAGAGGAAGAAACACCGTTGCACCTGCTGGCAGACTGTCAGACAACTTTGCTGCACAGAGGTAGGTGCTTTGGAACACTCAACAAAACCATAGAAAAACTCTTACCACTGGACACAGCAATAGTGCTGAACTTCTTGGAGGTGTTGAAGCTAACTGCTGAGGTACTTTAGTACAGAATGGGGGGGAAGTAAAATATTTTTTTTTTAAACGAAGTGCTATAGTCACCCTCAAATAATAATAAAAGTTTTCCAGAAACCAATCAATGTATTTGGATACCTATAATTTTATTTTGCACATCCCAAGAATATTAAAATATCTACTTTAAACATATGTTTCTGAGGGTGCTAAAAGTTTGCTTAATGATGAAGTTGAAACCAGTATTCTATTGCTCATTCATTAAAATACCCCACTTCTTATATTAACATTTTATGGGGTGCTAAAAGAATGTTTTCCAATTCAGAAACAGAAACCCATTTAATACCAATGTCACAGCTTTACTATACAATGAATTATAGGACCAAATTCTTTAGCTTGTTTGTTACATAGGTAACTTGTTAACTAAAAACTCTCCTATGGAACTGGAGTATAGCGGTATTAATAAAATCTCGTGTAAATGTTGTCATAAGATATACATAAGTCAGTCTAGTAAATCATTAAAATTGCGTGTCAAACAACACCACTACTTAGTAATTAGAAGTGAGGAAAGTAGTGTCTTATTTCGCATGCAAGTAATAATAATTAAATGATATAAATATATTATAAGCTAAAATGATCACTTTTAAAAAATCAATACTGTTAAGAATATTATGAGTATTCTTTAATTGAATTAAACATATCAAATGATACAAACATTAGTAATTGTTTACATAAATTAGACTCAATATTAACTGAAGCAATACCTTATCTGCGGGTTTTCCGATAACTAGCAGATATGTTTCTTATATTTGTTCTAGAACTCCCTTGTTTACTACAAGTTGACCAATCGTTTTTATTTTATTCTATTTTACATCTGTTAAGGTTCGTCTCTTATGTTACTCTTTCCTCCTCACTATACCATATGTGCGTGTTTTTATTATCCTTATGTTGTATAAGTCTCACAAAAACTAGTTCTTTGATTCGAAAGATCTTAGTTCCGTAACTAAATTGTTTGCTATTGTTTAGATGTTGATTTCTATAAAGAATATAAATGATATTTCAGATGAATTTAAAAAAGTGTTAGATATTCAAAAAAGAAACATAATATTATCATTATCTTAACAGGAAAAAAAACTCGTTTTCAGAATTACTTTAGAATAAATTTACCAAATAACAGAGGAAAAAAGACAGTCTAGAGGTGTCCTTTTTATGATACAAACAGTAATTTTTTGATCGGCAGAAAATTTATAATAGAAATATTTAAGTTGTTTTCCCAGTTCATTAGAAATATACATATATATATACACTTTTTTTCGTTGGAAATACAATCCAAAACGGACAAATATAGTTCAATATAAACAAAGAAACATAGAAAAATCAAAAGAACACACTTACAGTCTCTAATTTTCGGTTTGAACCGTCTTCAGGAGAGATAAGAGAGGGAAACCAAGCGCACTGGTTCAGAGACGGTTGGAGACCGTCTCCAACCGTCTCTGAACCAGTGCGCTTGGTTTCCCTCTCTTATCTCTCCTGAAGACGATTCAAACCGAAAATTAGAGACTGTAAGTGTGTTCTTTTGATTTTAAAACACATTTTTATATTTATTTGTAAATATAAATGACTGTTATATAACTAGCTATATAAAAGAATCATAATTGTCTTGGGAATTAAAAGCAACCTGAAGGATTGAGCATCTTTCATTGTTCGAAGGGAAAGTTTGGTAGAAATTCAAATTATAAGTAATCATTTTTGCTTATATTCTATTTATATGATCTAATTATTATTATTTATACAAAAAAGAAATACGTTACTTTATTCACCTCTAATTACGGACTATTGATGTTGTTTGACAATAAATTTTAATGATTTACTAGTGTGACTTATATTTATTTTCTGACAATTGCATGGGATTTATAAATACCACTAGTCTTCAATTCCATAGGAGAGTTTTTTGATTAACAAATTTCTTACGTTATCACAATTGGAAAAAACAACTTAAGACAAGATTATCAGTAAGCAAAGAGTAAGCAAAAATTCATGATATAGTAAAACTGACATTAACATTAAATAGGTTTCGGTTTCTGAATTGGAAAACTTTTTTTTTTTAGCACCCTATAAAATATTGTCAGTATAAGAGGTGGAAGTATTTTATCGAGTTAGCAATAGAAATAGTGCTATTAACTTTATAACTGAGAAAACTTTCAATATACGGTATCCTTTACTGATATCATTTCACCTTCAACACATATGTGGTACTAAAAAAAAAACATGTATTGAACTACTGATAATTAGCACATAATTCTTATTTTTGCCAATAGAATGAAGTAAAAACAAATGTAATATAAACAGATTTAACAGATACATGAATGTCGAAATATCAAAACAGCAAGGCCCATTTTACACT
Organism: Hermatobates lingyangjiaoensis; assembly: GCA_026182355.1. Taxonomy (NCBI): domain Eukaryota; kingdom Metazoa; phylum Arthropoda; class Insecta; order Hemiptera; family Hermatobatidae; genus Hermatobates; species Hermatobates lingyangjiaoensis. The sequence goes on from JAPFBL010000090.1 coordinate 375,725, forward strand.
TTTATATGTTTTTAATATTTCACAGAAAAAAGAGTTAAATATTAGTCGAGTTCAATAAATCTTAATAAATAAATTAGTCATAATAAATATTACGTTAATGAATAATCAACGTAATGCTTGTTAACTTGAAATTCTTTAAGTGACATAGTAACTTTATTTCATTAAATATATAATAATTCATAATATTACAGTACTATATTACTTCCTACACAAATTAGTAAATTCATTTGTTATATCCTTAATTGAATCCTAATCGCAAAGATAAAAAAAAACATTTCTGCTTTTATTGTGCTCCTAATGAAAGCAGACTTGCCTTTTTGTTTGCAATCAAATTTTAGTTCCTGATGTTTTAAAATTATTCTAAGACAAGCTAATTGGGTTGAATTGATCATAAAGGGAATTAAGTTAATCTAGAAAGCTTTGATCCTATTTACTAACCAATCTGTTTTTTTTTTTTAAACAAAATTGATCCACACAATTAGAAAATGTCAAATCAGAAACAGTTCATAATCCTTTAAACTATAATTGGCTTTACTTGACTACACCTTTTAATTGCTTTCAACTTCCTAATCCTTCTTGATATTTAGTACGCATATTATTTGGCATATTATTGGAAATATCGTTTACACAATTTGAAGTAATTAATTGGGCTTTTTATATATATACAGTGTTAACAAAATCCACAATTATGTATAATTTGCTTAAAAGAAGTAACAATTTCAAAGGGAGTTAGGAATAATCTAACAGATAGCGTGATTGCATTTAATACTGAGCACTGGTGGTTTAAATTTCTGACCCTACATTTTTTTTGATAGTTATAAAAAGTTAATAACTTGTGAAGCTGTACGATGTTAATTCAAGGAGATCCCAATTTTGATTGAGCTAAATTTATGACTTCCAGTATAAAAAAACAACTCTCTAATACAGCTTGGTGATAACTAAAATGGATCCTATTACACCTACTGCAATAGAATACTTATAATTGTGAAGCTGTACGATGTTAATTCAAGGAGGTCCCAATTCTGATTGAGCTAAATTTATAACTTCCAGTATAAAAAAACAACTCTCTAATACAGCTTGGTGATAACTAAAATGGATCCTATTACACCTTCTGCAATAGGATACCAGTAAAAAAAAACCCCTGAGGTTGGTATTGGACGCACCGAGATTCTCCAAAAACGAACACTTACATAAAGAAGTGGAGCTGGAACCACTCTCCATATTCATCATGCGCCTGGGAGAGAGCGATGATGAGAAAAAGTCGCAGTCTGCAAATCGGACCATCTGGTCCGATGAAATCTGGTCTTTCATCCGTCCAAACTGGGGCAGTCTGCAAACTGCCCCAGTTTGGACGGATCTCTGAAGAGTCCTAAATAGCGGGAGGTAGGGCAAAGGATAAATTAATTAATTTTAAAAAAATTTATATATAATAAAAAATATTTATATATAAATTAAATAGAAGCAAGTGTTAATTAGAAACAAAACAAAGGTAGTATTAAGATAAATGTTCAATTAAAATGTATAAATGAAATATATAAAAGTAATATATAAAATTTGAGCAAAAGTAATTTATAAATGTAGAATTAGGACAACTGTATAATTAAAATTAAAATACATAAATGAAATTATTGTATTTATATTAGATAGTGTTATATTTTATTGTACTATATGCTTGAATAATATATTGTATACAGATCTTCAATTTTAGTTCAAATACTGAACTTAATTTTAATTATTGTAATTTCACCATACCAGCTATTGCAGGGCGGTGAGATCGAATCGGGTGCACCAAGGTAGGTGTATGCCTAGGCAGTACAACCGGTTTGGATCGTAGCTCCAAAGTATGTACTTTTGTCAATAAAGTTATATTCATTCATTCATTCATACCATTAAAGGTGAAATCCTAAAAGAGTGGGACTTGAAAACAACAAAAATGAGAATCAGAGGATAAAATATTTTGAATTGAATCCTTGTGAAAGGAAGAATAAAAATCAGATGTCTTTCTAGAATTGACATTCTAGATCAATTGAGCTGAAGAAACAGAAGCCATATACGAGGTGTATAAATAAAGTAGTGAGACTGGCAACGTCGCTTTCGATCTGGCAACGCTGGAGACGCGTGGCCTTGAGTAGCGTCAGGTGCACGTGTGATGCGCCTCCAGTATGAATCTGAACTCGCCACAGTCATTTGTTTGTCCGTAGCGTTGGTTTTCGTGAAATGGTTTTTTCTTGAGCGTTTTAAAAATGAGTGACCTCAAAGTTGAGCAGCGGTGTGCAATCAAATTTTGCTTCAGACTTGGACATAATGCAACCGAAACTTTTGAAAAACTTCAGGAGGCCTATGGAGAACGTGTTTTATCAAGGGCACAGGTTTTTCGGTGGTTTAAGGAATTTTCAGAAGGAAGAGAGTCGATTGAAGATGAACCACGAAGCGGAAGGCCTTCAAGTGCAAACACCGATGAAAATGTCAACAGAGTACGGAACCTTGTGCGTTCAGATCGACGCTTAATCAGCACTTCTACCGTGAGGTCCTTGAAAGACTTCGAAAAAGAGTCCTTCGTGTGCGGCCAAACATCAAAGACAAGTGGGTGTTGCATCACGACAACGCGCCCTGTCACACTGCCATCTCAATAAACGAGTTTTTGGCCAGTAAAAACATTCCTGTTGCTCCTCAGCCTCCTTATTCACCAGACTTGAGTCCTTGTGACTTTTTCCTCTTCCCGAGATTGAAAAATCACCTCAAGGGAACTCATTTCGGGACACTACAAAACATACAAACTGCTGTAACCGACCAGCTGAAGGCCATTCCAGAATCCGAGTTCCAGCAATGCTACAATGATTGGAAGGACCGTCTCCAGCGCTGTGTGGCTTCCGAAGGGAACTATTTTGAAGGTGACAATATCACATTGTAATTATATTTGAATAGAAAATTTAAAAAAAATCAGTCTCACTACTTTATTTACACACCTCGTAAATCCAAGAATATAGTTGACAATAAAGATAAAATGGAAGAAAATTCTCTCTGATAAACATGATCAAAAAATATTTCAATTCAATATTGATATTTTTCGGATATATAAATATTTTGAATAAAATAATGGTAATGAAAAGAACGAATAATTTTGATTAAATGAAAAACTAGAAATAGATAAGGAACCATTTATTTGGTTTCTGAGTGTGCCATCTTCACCTAGTAATTAGTAAGAAAATAAGAAAAACATTCACTGTTAAACATATGTAATTCAAAAATGATTCTACATACAACAAAACAATAATACCAAAATTCTATGGCTGTGTTCTCTCAATGTTTTTGAAGTACGGTTACCAGAAAACACAAGGGTGACAGTTCAATTGTCCCATTAACTTTTATGAATATGGAACAATTTAACTAATTGTTTCGAAATCCATTGACTGGATTTCTCAGTGTAGCCAATATCACAACTGTAAATCTGCAGAAATAGAAGACAAAAATCACCGTTATAAGAAAATTATCAATTCAACAGAAAGAGGAAAATCAGAGATCAAATAGGGCAGAAAAAATAATTGAAATGGAGTATTGTAAAAAATATAAATATTAATTAAATAATATTGATAATAGTGTGATAATTAAATAAATTAAGATATGAAACATTATTAATAAAAAAAAATATTTGACCAGATTGAAACCTGAAGCAGAACGATCAGCCAGATCCGGTAGGGTAAAAAGTACAAACCTGCCCAAATAAAGACTAGAAGCAACTACATATTTTTTCATTTTTTTTTTAACTCAGAATTATTTGTCCTTTTATTGTGTTTATTTTGTTTTTAGCTCAAAATTACCTGTCCTATCAAACTGCCAGTTTTTTAATCAAAATCTATATAAATAAAATAATGATTTTGTCTGTACATTCCTTAGCAACTGACTCATTTCAGGTTTTCCTTACGTTTCATACATTGGAGAAACCGAATCCACCCTTAAAAAAATTTCTGTCAGTTTGTCGATTTGTCTGCAAAATGTTGTTACAAGTAAACTTAGCCACCATAAGACATATCAAGCTGAAACTTTTACAGTAGATTTGTGTATGTGTAACTTAAAATATAGGCTCTGAATTGATTAGAAATTCAACGCAGAAATGTAGTTATAGACGTTTAAAGCAAAAACAACTGAAACTTTGACACTAGATTTGTGTATGCCTAACTTAAAATATAGGCTCTGAATAGATTGATAATTCAGTAGAGAAGTGAAGTTATGGGGCTTTAAGCTGTATTTTACTAACTGCACAGACAAGTTTGTTTTGAAAGTACACAAGTGTGGCAAGTAGGTATTGTTAGTTGATTTTAATTTTATTCGAGCACATGAAAAATATATTGCGTATTTGACATTGAAAAGGTGTTTCCCAGAGTTGAGGATGTACTATCTATTAAGATTAAATAGCTTTGTAAACGAGCAATTCTCAACTCTTAATATGAACAGGCAGGAAAAATCAACAAACAAGTTCTTACGCTATATCATACCAAGGAAAGAACTTAGAAGTCAGTAAAAAAAGTTATTAGTGATGAGGAAGCAGTTCATTATCTAACTGAATTTCTTGACTCTGAATTTATTTCTCCTGGACTGCCTGCTAATGGGTAAAAACTTAAAGTAGGAGAACCAATCATGCTGCAATTTAGTAGCAGTAACAAATTTCATGTTACGAAACATGAGTGCTCCAAAACTGTGCAACGGGACACGACTCTGAGTTCGTGTTCTGCACAGATATGCCATAGAGGCGGACATCATGACTGGGTGTGAAATGGGGAGTTTGTGTATATACCATCCATACCATTGATTCCGAGCCACTATCTGCTTCCGTTGAAACGATTGTAAAGTCCCGTCAGAGTTTATTTCGCAACGATGTTAACTAAGTCGTAAGGGGAAACTTTATCTAACGCAGGAATTCTCTCAGACCAAGTAATCTAACTTGGTTAGATTACTAACCTAGATAACTGCGTTATCTAACGCAGACCAAGTTTTTCTCTCATGGTCAACTGTAGTTTGCTTGCTCAAGAGTCAGAGGTTCCAACTGTTTGTTCTTCCATGAACCTGAAGGACAGACAGCTAATGTAGTGTATACAGAGGCTAGACACTGTACTAATAATAATATTTTCTACTATTCTATAATTTCTAATTATAGTATTAGTATAATACTATAATTGGTATGGTATTCAATGGTATATTGGAATACCAAGTATAATAGAATTTTTGATTCCGTCAAAGACGGATACGTTTGCTAGTTCATTTATATGAAGAGAAAAAACATGATTGAATAGAATTATGTTTTTTTAAATACTATCAGAAAAACATTTTCTATGTTTCTCTTCCATATCAATTTGGTGAATTTGTTGAAATGAAAGTAAATATGTTATTGCTATGTTACCAGTATAATTTTTGGTCATTTTATTCTTATGTTGAGTGTACGCTCCAGTAAATATTTTCCCTTCAATCGTTATATTATATTATCCCTTATTATATTATCATTTGTTAATACATTTTTTAAATTCCATTGTTCGATCATTGGAGCACAATGTTTAGTTATTCAAGGCAAGCCAATTAGTTTAAAAAAAAAATATCAAATATACGGAACTGAAAAACATATTTCTTCAAACGCTATGTTGACGCTTACTGTTAGGTTGACGTTAGACTTGACCGTCATAATTTTAGTGATTCCAAAGGGTAGGAGTTTTGCATTATTTGACAAACGTCATACTATGACGCACACTGACTTTAGAAATGATTAACAATTAAAATAATTAAATATTTTTAAAAAGTACCACATATATGGTAAATTTAACATAATATACATATGTTTAAATTCATCTATTCAAGAGAAGTGCATTTTATTTGTACAGTTTAACAGTCTCATACTTGAAGGAAGCTTTTAAAAAAGCCATTCAATGATCAAGGAGCAAGATAAGATTATAGTTAAGAGCCCTACACAGCTGTGAATAATTATTCAGTTTTACTTAATAAGTTCTGCAGTATTTATTTGTTTATAGCCGTTATTTTGCAAGAAGCCACGACTGCTTGAAAAACACCCTGCTGATTAAGGGCACAACTATTTTAAGAAAGGTGATAATAAATCTATTTGATTCTACTTGTCCGATGAGGATATCAAGAAATAATAAGAAAAACAGATTTTTGAAATTATTGAAGTACCAATGACCAGGTTTTACACTAAATAACTCTAATCTATTTGCAAAAAAGCATTGAATTATTCTTTGTTCTAGTCATGCTATTTTGCTAATATTTCTTTTTCTTCTACCTGCTGCTTCTCACTTGCAATTACTTTACTCCAATATTGCCACTTCTTTGTACGTTAATTTTTTTTTTAAAATTGAAACATTCACATTGACCTCAATAAAAATGTATATTGGTCAAACTGGTAAATCATTAAAGACACGTTTACACCAATTCAACGTAAATAGACAGGAAAAAGTAGTGCCTTATTCTTGCAAATAAACAATCCCTTTTTGGATATTAGTCCTTTCCTGCTCTTTCACCCTTTTAAAATACCACTCTTCCCTCCCACTCTTCTCAACTCCTCACCAGATGTTTTCTGCATCTAGTGTTTCAGTTGGGTTTTAGACTCTGACGAAGACCGCTTGTTACGGTTGAAAGATTTAAGTTTTGTTTTCCCATTTCATATTGTGGTTTGATCATTGACATATATATATATATATATATATATATATATATATAATATATCATTTTTCATTGGAAATACGATCCAAAATGGACAAATATAGTTCAATATAGACAAAGAAACATAGAAAAATCAAAAGAACACACTTACAGTCTCTAATTTTTGGTTTGAACAGTCTTCAGGAGAGATAAGAGAGGGAAACCAAGCGCACTGGTTCAAACCAAGCGCACCCTCTCTTATCTCTCCTGAAGACGGTTCAAACCGAAAATTAGAGACTGTAAGTGTGTTCTTTTGATTTCTCTATGTTTTTTTGTATATATTGAACTATATATATAAAATGATTTCACATAAACACGTGAAATAACAATCAATGATCAAACCACAATAAGAAAATGGGAAAACAAGACTAAGGTCTTTCAACCGTAACAAGCGGTCTTCGTCAGAGTTGAACAGAGTTGACGAACAAGCGCTTCGTCAGTTGGGTTTTTGACTCTGACGAAGACCGCTTGTTACGGTTGAAAGATCTTAGTCTTGTTTTCCCATTTTCTTATTGTGTTTTGATCATATAATATATATATATATATATATATATATATATATATATATATGGTATATATATCACATAATACATGCAATCCTAATACAAATTAGTATATAATAGTTTGAATCAAGTTTTCTGGATATAGTTCTGTTAGGGGAGACTAATATCAACATCAAGCCCTGCAATTGTGGCCGGTCAGTTAGGTACAGGCACAATTTGAATTTTGGTGTGTGCATCTGTAAGAAAGAGTTAGTGTGTTTGCAAATTTGCAAACAATTTGAAAACATTCTTAACAAATAGAAGCTTCTTTTTTTAAAAAAAATATATATATTTTGAATATTAATAACATCAAATATTGTATTCTTAATATTATATAAATAATTATAATTTTAGAACTAGCATAATTTTAGTTTGTTATTTATTAATAATAAAAGTGTTGTAAGAAATCATAATAAATACCTGAGTATGTTTTAAAATTTAATTCATAAATGTTTTATATTTCTGTAGCTAACTCAGAGGAATTAGTTTTGTTTAATCAGATATAAAAGTGATTAAAGGTAATATGAAAGTTTTAATTGGTTTTGTGAAGCATTATTTTATGTTATTATATACACAATTATATTAGGAACAGAACTGGTGCGAAGTCATTGATTAGAAGGGGAGCGTGGGCGAAGGAGGGTAGTATTGACCGGTAGATGTTCTATTTCTGGCATCAAACCCACCTCCCTCCAGGGAGATGGGGGTATAAATCGGACTGGCCCCATTCACAGAGCTCTCCCTTCTCCTTCAACCACCCTGTGTCGGGGACGTTGTCCTGACAATAACAACCCCAGAATGAACATGGATCTGCCGGCGCCCTAACAATCGACTAGTCGACCCAATTCCCCAAAATAATCTTTTTTACTTAATTTGAATAATATAACATTTTAAAATCTCTTTTATTATATAACATTTACAATAGTATTTTTTTACTCAACTGTAAATAAAGAATAATGATAATTAAAAAAAAATAATGATTTTTAAAATTTGACAGATTTACACGTTTTCAGTTTCCTGAGTTTGCTTTTAAAATTTTCAAAATGATTACTGAATAATTGTTTTTATGTATCAAATACATAATAATAATCACCTACTAGTCATCTAATTCACTGTACTAATATAGCCATTAATCATTTTTTTCAATATTTGGATTTAGTCTTGTTTTTATATGAGTGACCCATGGTAGAAATTTAATAAATTTTAAATTATTTTAAAGGAAAATATGATATTAAAAAGAATAACTACAAATTTTCACCGGTAGCCACTTGTTTTACTTCAATAAGATTAATGTTATTGTACATTTTGTTTCCTTTTTCTACTCCGTTTCATATAGGGATTAACATCATTTGGCGAAACTGAGGTTTTTTTCTATCATTAGGAAATTAGGTAGCCAAATTAGCGAAACAAAACGTATATGGTGTCACCAATCCAAATATTAACTAATCCCATTGATTTTAACTGTGTTGATTAAGTGATTACCGGTTAGCTAAAGAGTATCTCCTTAATCATTAGTAGTTATTATTGTCAAGTTTATTTTTGTGGTTATTAGTTAAATTAGTGTCAAAAAGTCTAGAAATTGGTGGTCGAATTGCAAAGAAAAAATATTTGGACTGACTTATAAGTAAACGCATTTTGAAACGCATCGAAAAGCAAATTAATTTTCCATTTATTGTAATGTAGCTATCCAGTAGATGGATTATCCAACTCTTTGGTATAAGTATTGTCGAATTCATAGACAATTTGTTTTATTTATTTTAATGTGACTATAAGACCAGCTGTAACTAAAGGAAAATTTTCTAGAACAATCTATTAAATTACTACAGAAAGAACTTAATCAATGTTCAAACCAAAATAAGAAATGATAAAAAAAGAAGACTAAGATCTTTCAACCATTGAGATCTCAACTGGTTGAGATTTGACTCTGACGAAGACCGCTTGTTACAGTTGAAAGATCTTAGTCTTTTTTTTTCTCATTTCTTCTCAAACAATGTGGTTTTGAACATTGTTTGTTATTTAACGTGTTTATTGTGAAATCTTTTTAAACAACCTAATATATGTAATTTATAATTTATATTATTTTCTGTTCCAAATATTTCGTGTTTGGGAAACATTCATACTAATGCAATACTTAATACAAAATTTAATGTTTATGGAACCACCAGAAGTCGAGCTTTGAATTGATACCACTCCTAACATGAAGAACTATAATGTACCTTTACCATCTTTCTATATTAGAGAAATACGGTAAGTTTTAACCCTTCAAAATGTATGAATCTGTCAAAATTTGGAAATCGAACTTTAGAAATTGAAATAATTTTTGGAATTCGTATATAATATGTTTATTTCAAATTTAATTGATATTGAAGTGTTATTTTTTTTATTTTGGTGTGGTTCGCTTTTCAGCGAACCATAGAACTAATATACAGCATCGTATCCAACCTAATCCTGAAAATCTGCGTTCATGATATTATAATGATCGGTTTAACAGATTTCGTATGTATAATAGTTAACATTTTTCGCACTCATAAAAGCAGGAGATATATTTTTGTGAACTAAAATAAGTCAAAAGTTAGCAATTGATGAAAAATGAAACAGAAAAGGAGACAAATTGTTAATAGTAAAATAAAAACAAAGGAAAGTCTCAACTTTTGGTTGGTAACATTATTTGTTAAAAACATTCCAAAATGTTTTGGAATGGTAACATTTGCTGTTGTCAAGAATTAGTGATTAAACATTAATCTTGAGAAATTATTGGTTTATCCACTCTTATAGCTATTAGAGGTTTGACAGTGCTGTTCTGTCTCTAACAGCGAAAGTTTGGTTCATTAATGATTTATGGTTAAACCATAGACATTACCAGCTAATCAGACAGGCGGTCGTGTCACCCATTCAAATACTAATCAAGCTCAATATAGCTTAACTTAAGTGATCTAACAGCAACCGGCATATTCAACTTAGCTATGCTTGTAATATTACCAAAAAATAAAACAACTTTTAAATTTTCATTAAAGCTAATCTTAATTTGTCCACTAACTTCACATTAAAGTCAAACAATTTTTCTTCCTTTTTTTTTTGTATTATGATTAAAACATTAAAAGAAAACTTGAACAATTTTTGAAAAAAAATCTAAATACTGGTCGTATTTTATGTTTTATAAAAGTTTTTTTTTTCTTGTAGAATCATTTTTAAAGTCATTCAAAACATTACATATCCTTAATGAATACACAAAATTATTGCAGCCCTCAACAAATAAGCAGTAATAAATGTATACATACTTGGATATATAGCAATACATTTGGATTTGTTTGAGTTTATTTCTTATTGTTAACTGTTAGTTTATTTTTTTAAGTTAATTGTACATAACTGATTAAGTAGATTAATTATCAGGAAACTGTTCAAATACTGTGTGACTAAATATTAGACCTTATTGAACAGTTCTTTCCTTTATAAGTATATGAGATTACTCATGATCTTTCTATGCAAACTTTCTTCTTACTTTATATCTCCACTTAGATATAAGTGGAGAGAACTTCGTTGAATTCACAAGTATCTGGGTTCAGCACGCACTGGCATGAGTAGGTAATTTATGAATTTGTATTTTTACTTTACTATAAGTAAAGTATAGTGATCGTGAAAAAATTCGATCTCGAGATTTTGACGGAATTACATGTTTTGAGGTCCCAGAAGTCGTTTTATGAGTTTTTACTGATGTCTGTGTTGTGTGTGTGTGGGTGGGTGGGTGGGGTGGGTGGTGGGTGGTGTTAGCATTGCTTGTTACCACGCTACGGTCCAGAATCTTTGATGGATTAAGTTGTTATTTTACACAAAAATGGGCCTCATAAAGACGAAGATTCCTATTGTTTGGGAAGAATTATGCATGATGGGAAAGTCACTTTTTTTTTGCCAAAAAACCGTTTTTTTTTAAAACATTTATTCCTCCTAAACTGTTAATCCTAGAGTTTTGAAATTTTGACATTATCTTTGAGGTTTCAAAATGGAACAAACGAAAAATATATTCAGAATTTTAAAACAACGGGAAATATTTTTTTTTCACTAAAATGTAAACTTTTGACTTATAATTCAATCTCCAACCTTGTGAGAGCGATACAAGCCATACTGTTTGACGGACAAGAATGGAAAACTATGCCTATTAAATAAATCATTATGTGTAGAATGAGTAGAAATATTTTTTTCTAATATTACATTCGCTAAAGGGGCGTTACAGGTACGATTTGTGTTTTCAGAAAAATGTTTTTTTGGGCGCTAAACGGTCTTTAAAAAATAATCAAAATTTGACAAAAATGGAACAAAAAATTAGCAATTCCAAAAAAAAAATCATGAAGTTTCAATTACGGGGAAAAGAGCAATAACGTTATAAAAAACTCTTTGTTTATCCTTAGACTAAGGAGATCACCTGCTATACTTGTCGAATTTTTCGTATTTTTTTACATTGTTTACTTGACTTAGAAATTTTTTGAGCGAATCCACTGAGATAAAATTGATTTTATAAAGGAACAGTTTAAATTGTTTAATGAATTATTATGAGAGTAAGAGGAATAATATTGTGCAGGGAAAATGATAACACTCACTCAGAAAAAATTGTATATTGTTATTTGACAAAGGGGAAGGAAAATGATCTTATTATATACTAAGAAGCTTATTTTATTATTATTTTAAAAGATTAAAATTCCCGTATGATAATTCTATAAAAGAACAAAAAATGTAAATGAAATTCATAATCTGAATCTTTCGTTTAGAGAATATTAAATGTAATTATCGTACATCTTTAATTAACAAATCACCTTTAAACAAACATTTTCTTCACAGTTAAAAGATGTTTTTCAGAGAAAGAAAGGGTATTTTCCTGTTTTAAATTTAAAAATTTTACTTTAATATTCAATGTAGAAGGATTGTCAAGTAAACGATGTAAGAAATTTACTGGTGTTTGAACGAATGTCATTCTCTTGTAGGAGAAATAAATTCGTTTCAAGAAATGTTTCACGTTGGTTTTTCAAAAATGTTATTACTGCTGTAGTTATACTAATGCCAATTATTTGCAAATAATAAAATTATTTGTGATGTAAAAAATAAGCTTATAAAATGATATGTCCATCAATCACTATCTGTACTACCTCAGGAATGATAGGCTAATAATTATATCCCATTTAGATGTTTACGTTATGCTTAAATGAGACGTTATGTTTTATATACTCAAGAAATTTGGCATTAGTTACTTATAGTAAAGTAGAGTGTAGGCCACTCCAGATTTTTTATTTTACTATTCACTCTTAGTTCTTTTTTATGAATGTGATTCAACCTTAAAATTTTTGGTTAAAAGAACCAACCAATATTACGTTTTATCAAGCATTTTTTTCAGTTTTCACTATAACTGCTGTCACATTTGTAAATTAGAGCCACAAAATCAATATGGCTGAAGAGCTTAAGGTGCGCTCATAGATGCATGCTTTTATGATTAAGGCTGGTTGCTTCGCATTTATTAATATCAATCACTTCACTAATTGGCAATTTTTCTGCACACCTTTAAAGTTCAAAGTAATAATTTTGGAATCTTTTTAAGATTGTCATCTCTAATGAGACAGCAACTACTAATCTATGGCCTTTTGATTGAATCAGAAGGATGTCATTAAATTTAGGGCAATTAGAAGAACAAAAATAGAAATTATTTGTATTCAAATACCAATACAACATAATCTCTTTTGAATTATATTGATATTAATGCTTTAGTGGTGGACAACGTTAGACTAGTGGTTTGCTTGATTGGTACAATTATGGATAGCAAATAATAATTACAACAGTTGTAATTATTAAATGATGGCAACACATACCATAATTTCGAAACCCTCTAGTGCATTCTTCTTGAGCATAGGGGGTCAAAACCTGTGAGAGTTTCCTTGTTTCCAACACCCACACATATATGGCTTTCACCTCTTAATGTTTGTTCTAGGGCAAAAAGGACATAAAGTTATCCATTGACTAGATACTCTAATTCATTGGAGTTGCTAGTGCAAATAGTCATTTTTGTAAACATTCTATAGGTGACCAGTACTCAGGACAGATCCATGATCTATAATGGACTTTAGACACTCTTTTCTCTGCCATCAAATTATATCCCTTTATTGTACCATCTACTGACTTTGAGGTACCCGCATGGTCCAGGCAACTTAAAAACAGCATTAGACTGTGAAGCAGAAGTTCTTTAATTGCCAGATTGTCCACAATACCATTCTCTAGAACTCCACAGTAGCCGGAAAATTGATGTTAATCCATTGAAAAAAAGTATTGCGTCTCTTTTGCAGAAGTTCAGTGACGCGTGCTTGGCAAGGGAGAATGAGATCAGGGCCACAATCTGTCTAACCAACCACAATAACAGTGCCCTGGGAATCCATTAATATTGCCGTGCTTCCTAAATCGATTGCATCCACTTCATGTACAGCTCATTCAAACGCCCTAACCTAATCATCGAGGTTAAAGTACCATCCCACAGAGACTGTGAAAGGCATGACTGAATACCTCAGCACCTGCTCTCCTGCTTTTATTCATCTGTTTAACCTTTCATCTAGGTTTTGATTAATTACAGTAGAGACGAAATTTGTAGATCCCAACTTTAAATTCACAAATATGCCATTTGATTTGGTGGATTCACCATATACCATCGATATCAAAATCCATTTAAAAATGCTAAGAACAAATTAAAGAATAAAAATTAAAGAAAGAAAACAATCTAAACTAGTGTAGCGCATGATTATCATTTTTTTAAAAAAAGACAAATGCAAACTTCTGTACTGAACAAATTTCGAAACAATTTGTAATACTTAAAAGCAAGGATGCATTAATGATTAAACTTTTTATGAATAAATGAATTTAAAATAACTAAGAATATTTCCAAGAAGTTAATTTTAATTAAATATTCAACATGCAAAATAAGATATTATTAAATAGAGTTTTGTTTTGAAAGCTGTCTTAAAACTTTTTAATGATTCCTGTGTTATGGTTTTTAAATTTATTAAATCATTTTTTGTTATTATTTTTACTTTACTATAAGTAAAGAACAGTGATCGTGAAAAAATTCGATCCCAGAAGTCGTTTGTTTGTCCGTGGGTGTGGGTGGTGTTTGACTATGTATCCAAAGTTTGTGGTCACGCTATGGTCCAGAATCTTTGATAGATCAAATTGATATTTTACATAAAAAATGGGCCTCATAGAGTAGATGGGCCCTATTGTTTGGGAGCAATTATGCATGATGGGGAAGTTACTTTTTTTTGCCAAAAACCTGTTTTTTAGACTATATTTTTTTTCCCCTAAAGAAGTAATTCTAGAGTCTTGAAATTTTGCTATTATCTTTGAGGCTACAAAAGAAATAAACGAAAAATAACCTCTGATTCTTAAAACAGCAAGAATTTTTTTTTATAATAAAATGTAAAAATGTTGACTTATAATTCAATCTGAAACCTTGTTAGAGCGATACAAGCCATACCGTTTGACGGATCAAAATGAAACAATAGGTACCTTAAAATAACTTTATGTGGATTTTTCTGTTTTCAGAAATTTTTTTTTGACGCTAAACGGCTCATTAAAAATCAATGACATTTTGCCAAAAATTAGAAATTTATAACAAAAATCATGAATTTTCAATTACAGCAAAGAGGAATAAAGCTATAAAAACTGAATATTGATCCTGAACTAATAGTTTACATGCTGTACTTCTTTACATGTACTTACATTGCTTTAGAAATTTCTTGAGTGAATCCACTAAAAGAAAATTGATGTTTAGAGATTAAATGAAAATTTTTTAAATAATTTAATAACTTAACATGAGATGAAAAAGAATAAAATTCTTACATGCAAAAAATCAACTCCAATCAAACATATAATTTCTGATGCTTTCCATCGTATGATGGATTTGTCTCACAAAATGGTTTAATTAACATTTATATGTTGTTTTTTGTGTTTGTGAATATTAACTTCGGGTAATATTGAAGTTTGAGGAATGTTGTTCACTAATATAAAGTTTTTTAGTATTCTAGTCTAAAAGTTTATGTCTATTATTTTCAAAAACTTCATGCTGAATTATACTGAAAAGTCGGTTTTTAACTTGGTTTGAGTATTCAAAACTGGCTAATTACTAATATATTTTTTCTCAATATACATTTACAGCAACCTTATCATTGAGTACAACACGCAGGAAAAAGATAACACTCGTTCAGAGTAAACTGGATGTTTGACGCAGGAAAAGAAAAGTGATTTTGGAAAAAACAATAGCGTGTCATAAAATCCGCAGTTTAATAATTTTATAAAAAACTAAAAGGTTAAATCATAATTGAAAATTGAAAGCATTCTTTGAAAAATAATAAATGATATATCTTACATCTTCAATTAAACATTATCTCAAAACGAAATTTTGTCTTACATGTTTCTGACTTTTTTTCAGACAAAATAGGAGTTTTTTCAAGTTTTATTTCTCTATTAAAATAGGGAAATTATCTGTTAAAATTTTCAAACTAGAAGGAAGTCAGATAACTAATATAAGAGATCCACATACAGGATATTGGAACAAAAGCCATGTTATCCTGTAAAAGATTATTTTGTATCACGAAATCTACACTTTTGCTTTTTAAAAATGTTTTTACTGCTGTAGCTATACTAATGATATTATATGCATCATTGGTGTGTTATACAAAAATAAGCATACATATTGATAAATGGATCAATGACTATCTGTACTATCTCCAGTAAAAAAAGATTAATAAACATCTCCAATTTATATTATGCTTAAATGGGACATTATAATTATTTACCAAAGAAGTGCAAAATTAAGTTTTCTTATAGTAAAGTTGAGTGTAGGCCACTCCAGATTTCTTTTAATTTGTGTTGAATATACTCATATCTATTTATTATTAATTTAGTTTTTTTATTATTAACAAATAATTAAATGTACCACTAAAGTTTAGCTTTTCAAGAATAAGCAGTTTTTTTTAATAGTTTAATAAGAAGCTCATATGTTTAATGTAGTCGAATAGGTAAAAGAAATTATAAATATATATGTTTAGAAAAAAAAGAAATTTTTTTCACGAAGAAGTAAAAAAAATTAAGTAATATTCTTTAAAATATGCATCTAAGTAAGATTAAAAAAGTGTTGACTTCCATTGATGTTATAATTGTGAAGTTAGCTGCGTTCCGGCCTTTTCAGTAACCTGTTGAACCCTTGGGTCAATAGCGGGTCTCAATGGCTGAGCCACCCATTCATGTGTGGGAGTGTTCCCCATTAAACCATGCGAGAGCTAATGGAGAAATAATGAAACACTTTCCTTTTTATTGATTACAATGGTACTAACAACTATCGTTTTTAACAATTCTACAGGAAATTAACCGTAGAACATCAAGACAATAGCCATAGTCTTCTATAATCTCTTATTCAGACATCAAACAGATGTAAAAAGAATAAGAACACTATATTCAAATTGAAGTTTAGTACAATAAGTTATTTTGTCGTACTCATTCATGTTAGAAAAAATATTAAAATAGGAGTATTTTCAAGATTTATATCGGAAACTTTCTGTTAACATTTTAAATGGAGAAGGAAGTCAGATAACCAATGTAAAAGATCCACACACAGGATATTGGAACAAAAGCCATGTTATCCTGTACAAGATTATTTCATTACACGAAATATACGCTTTCTTGTAGATATGTATCTGAAGTCTTCACACAAATATTTCTTATATAAACAACACGTTTTAAACATGTTCTACTTTTTATTTTTTTGAATTTATAATAACTTTAATAAAAATATTTGAGTAACCTGAAGAAGAACCACTATGGGTTCAAAACGTGTTTTTTGTATAAAACATCTGTTCATGAAGACTTTTTATTTTATATTAAGTTAGTAGAAAAAAACTAGATGAGATCCTTTTCATTTATCACAACATTTAAGTAACCTGAAGATGGTTACTAGATGTTCGAAACATATTCTTTACATAAAATATTTATATGAAGACTTCGTATTTTCTAAAAAAGTTGAAAATGTTTAAAACAAGTTTTTTTCATCAATTTTTTTTTTATGGAGATATTTTCTTTAATTACCTAAACAAGAAGGGATTAAGAAGTTTAAACCTATACTCTGTGAACAAAACATTCGATTTTTAATTAAAATGCCCCAGAAAGCGTTTAAATTTTTTCTATGTTTAAGTCATTATAGCTTATTCTACCTGGGGGGCCAGGGTAGTAATGCAGTGATTAAGCGCCTCTAATAGCCTCTAACACAACTCCGACTTTCGACCTTCATGATGCTACCCTGTTAACCTGCTATATACAGGGATAAACGAAAGAGGAGGAGAAGGTGATCAGGGGCTGGGCCTGACTGACCTACAGAAGAGCCTGAATGGGCATTATCAATGATGTTTTATGCAGATTCTGCAAAGAAGAGGAAAAAACACCGTTGCACCTGCTGTCTAACTATAAGGCAACTTTACTGCCCAGAGGTAGGTGCTTCAGGACACTGAACAAAACCATAGAAAAACTTCTACCGCTAGAACCAGCAAAAGTGCTGAGCTTCTTGGAGGCGTTGAAGTAACGCTAAAGTACATTAATACAGAAGAGGGGAAGTACAATAGTTTTTAAGACGCAGTGTTTTAGTTACCCTCAAAAAAAAAAAAAAACTTTCAGGGCCAGTGGTAACCTGCTCGACCCAGGACTAGTTGATCCGTGATTCAATACCCTGACCTTCGATTTATTGACACAGGAGCTGAACAAATCTGAGCACATTGTCCCTTAGAGAAGAACATTAAGCCTTCGGCTCTGAACCTTACGATGTCAGTTTCTAGTTAAACATCCCTACTCCAAACAGACTTGCGTTAAGTAAAATTTAGAAATCCAAATGTAGTATGGCTACTGTGTGGTATTACAATGGGCCAATGTTCGGTCTGTGTGTTCTTTTGTAGGACTGCTACTGCAACCTAACCTACACCTACTTTTACCAGAATTTATATAAAGACGAAGAACCAAGGGTACGAAATATATTTGTTTGATATATACCAGAGTCGATAATCCGCAATATTCTAGTTCTTTTGTTTGGATCTATTTATTAGAATTCTCGTATTGCCTTAAACAAAAATAATAAAGTTATAAATTTAACTTTAAACAAAAATTATTAAGAACCATCAGAATGTTTATTTTTTTGAAAATTTTAAATATATTATATCCATTTTCAAAAAAATACTTGATTTTGCCCCCTCGGATTCAACTTTATGATTAAATATCACGCATTGCTATGAGATCAAATTTTGGTTTAATTAAATTCAATTTTTGAAGTTTACTTTTGATAAAGTAAAAGTTGTTCCATTTTTTAACAGACTAACGGTGTTGTATGATTAATACACGAAAAGGAAATACAAATTTACTCTGTGAAATAGTTTTAGATTGGTCGACCATAAGAAAGCTGATAATATCTAGTTTGGTAATAATTTTTAAATTAAAATTATTGTAGCAACTGTAAATAATTCAAATAAAATATAATAAAAGTGAATCTATATATATTCACAAATAAAATAAATTACATGATTACATATATATATACAAAATTAAAGTGTATCAGGACTCGGTCAACTCTTCAAGGCAAATTAAACTCACATTGTTTAATATTTACAACGTTTTTCATAGGCAAAAGTATAATACTTTGAAACAGAAATTCTTTAAATAAAAAACCGAAACGTTAGCAATGAGAGTTTAATTTGAAGAGCTGACCGAGTCCTGATAAACTTTAATTTTGTTTCTATTTTCGTCTGATATTTTTACAATATCTATATAAATATATATATATATTGTAATTAAAAGAAACGGTCCAGCGGACTTTTTTAAGTAAAATAAATTCAAAACGAAGGAAACACACAGAAAGACACAGACATAACTCACATAGATATTTCGACCATCGTCGTCATCAGGAAGTGTGAAGAGCGAAGAGCGAAGAGTCCCGCAGGAAGACAGGGTAGCGACTGAACATTAAAGTTTATCAGGACTCGGTCAACTATTCAGGAAAACTGAACTTTTCACATATTTTTTTTTTAATTTTTTTTTTTTAAATTTTTTCATTAGACTTATTTTTATTTAAATAATTATGATTTTTACTCGTTCCTTTTACTAATTTGGCTCTTCATTTCCTTCCCTCCCTTCCCGCTTGGTGGTAAGTGGTGGGGTACTGGCTGCGGTCTCCGAGTTCAGTCGCTGCCCTGTCTTCCTGCGGGACTCTTCGCTCTTCACACCTCCTGATGACGACGATGGTCGAAATATATACGAGTATGTGAGTTATGTCTGTGTCTTTCTGTGTGTTTCCTTCGTTTTGAATTTATTTTATATATATATTGTTAAATAGCAGAACAGATTCTGCGTTTACCATCCTTTTCAATAATTGCACTTTTTTTCTTACAACTTTTCTTTGATGTATAGGCAGTAAAAATTACAAATTTCCTAGGGACTTAATGGAGGCAATAAGATCATCAACATATGAAGCTGTATATAAGGAACTATATCTATATTATAAGAAAAACCACAAGCTTTTGACCTTGTAGGTCATCCTCAGATAGAAGAAAATAGTATGATAATTCAATAATTTAATTTAATTGTTAATATTATTTTATTAACAATAAAATTTTATATTATTTTATATTTACAATTTTATATTATTTTAACTATAAAATTGAATAATTTCATTTAATTTTTGCAACAAGGTACAACATATGTAGAATATATCACTAGTAAATAATTATTGTATAACTTCTTTCATGTTATAGTTCAAAATTTCAGAATAAGTATCCACAGAGGCAAAATTGTACTCGTATTCCTTTATCAGGAATGCTTGTCTCTGGCAAGTAGAGAATTTTTGTCTAAACTTTTCGCTGCATCCAGATAAACCCGAGGAAGACCACTACGTTCTCAAAACACGTTATTTTGTAAATAAAACTTTTTTCACGAGTAAATACCACACACAGTAGATGAATTCACAACTAGAGAACTTATTAAATTATTCACAAAGAAATTATCAATTTATTGATTTTCTTCACTTCCATTGATTATAAAATATGTATTTCTACTTTAAGTTCTGAAGAGTACTTATTTGCACATGTTGTATTTTATTAGCAATCTATTTGGCTGGTTTGCGTCCCTCTGACAGAAATGATGTGTTTTTTTTGTACAATAGCAACAGTGATATATATATATTCGACAGTCTAGTCGACGGTTTTGTCCGGTTAACATTGTTGTTCCTTTAAATAATGTAAATTTCATTTTCTTAGTTAAAAAATTCTTACTTCTGCCTATGAAAAAGGTTTTAAATAAAACCGAAACGTTGCCAACGAGAGTTTGATTTTTTTTATCCTGGAAAGTTGACCGAACCCCGATTAGAGAACACACCTATATATATAAATATAAATATTATATATATATATATATATATATATATGTATTTTAAAAAAGATGGAACAATGTTAGGAGCAAAAAATGTTGACTAAGGCATCTTCACTTGCGCTTAATTACTTTCATCTGAATAATTAATATGCTCTATGAAAACAAAATTACCCACCTGTGGGGCGTAAAGCCCTTGTGAAGAACACTGGTCTAGCATATGAGTACAAAAACTGTATCCTCTTTAAATATTTCACTTTGTAACTAAGAGGAGCATACTATGTCAAACATGTACAGAAAAAAACATTTTGTCTGAATATTTTTATCTTCGCTATAACAGTATTTCTGTTGCATTACTCTCTGAACTCTCTGCACTAGATATTACCATGCTGTAATTATTATACATACTAGATATTATCATTGCTAAAATTATACTCCATGATCAAGGTATAGATCTAGGGGTCACTGCAAAGCTAGCAAAAGATATATTTGCTTTTCTAGTAAGTTAATATTCTGATTTAGAATTTCGAGTTTAATTAATAATTTAAGTATAATTAAATAATGTATGTAATTTAATTGTTATTCAAAAAAATTGAACTTGATTAATTGAATCAGGTAATGGTGAAATAATCCGTTCACTTGTAGTATGTGCATGCCAATGAAAAAGCAGTTGATTATAATGAAATTTTCTATTCATTAATACGTGTTTAGAAATAGTTGTGAACTTGTAATTCACACATTATTCTGAATAATTGACAATATTTCTGCATCCAGATACCAACAAATGTAAAATATATCACTAGTAATAAATACGATAATAGTAATAATCATTGAACTTCTTTCAAGTTATGCTCCAAAATTTCAGAATTGACTCTAAACTCCTTCATTGAATGTTTTCAAAGAGTGAGTTAACAGTTTTTCAATTTTAATGTATACACTATTTTAAAAAATATTTTAGTAGAAAAGTTTTTTGTGTTTATTTTAATTTGTTGTATATATTATTGATATTGCTTATAATTTTTTATGATTAACTATTAATTTGTTAATTTATTAATTAATAATTAATAAACACAAAGTTAAAAATCCTTTTTATTAAGTTTTGAATTCAAAAATAATTTAATCAAAAAGTTATATTTCTAGTGGTCCGCATTTAACGTTACTATAGCTAACGTATTGACAAAATCAATCAATAAGTAAGGAAACAATTAATTAATTATTAAATAAAAATCAGTGTGATTAGGTTATCAATTTAATGCGGTTTTAATTAATGATAAAGCATAATTACAGGTTACCATATTCAAGAATTAACTACAGGTGTATTTAACTATCATTCTTTTTAGCGTTAAACTATTTGTAATAGTAAAAGTTCATGAAATTTATATCAAAAAATGTTAATGTAGTGAGATATTTCAACTCTTTATGAATGCAAGAATATCAGAAAATAATTCCTATTTGATTTTAAAAAAAAAATAGAGAACTTATGCTTTAATAGTATCCAAGAAATATATATTTTTTTTTTAAAGAAAGAGTCTTATGACAACTAGTATACTGATTCATCAAATACTGTGGTGTGTTTATGAACTTAAAAATACCTACTATAATTTATCCCACTCATACATACACAAACAACAACAAACAAACCTCACACACATAAACACCCACACATACACAAAAGCAAACAAAGAAACAAAATTGTCACAATTCACTACAAAACATGTATTTTTTCCAAATAACGATATAACATTGGCCATGATTACTACAATATTTTCTAAATTTACTGGGATATAAAAATCTAAAATAACTGGATATCAAAAACCCTGTATGACAGTCTCTGACATATGGAACATATTCCACATAAAGTAAAGAAAAAAAATAATATAATAAAAAAAATCAAAATGTAACCTGATAGCTAAGAAAATTATTCGTAGATCGTATGTTTTACGACGTGAATATTTTTATCATTTGATCAAATCAAATATTTTTTATATTATTAATATATTTAGTTCAGGGGTGCTCACACTTTATCAGTATGCGAGCTACTTATAAAATGACCAAGTCAAAACGATCTACCGACCCATAAAAGTGTATGTTATTTTAAAATTTATTGAACATTCTTACCTTGCATTATTGCATGAGCCAATATTGCAACAAAATAAGAGCTCTCAACGTGTTTTTGTGATTACCATATAATAATAATAATAATAATAATAAATTTTTTTTTTTTGTTTAAGGAGGTGAAATGCATTTACACACATTGTGCTGGGCTCCCAATAATAATAATAATAATAATAATAACAATACATTGACAATTTATAATAATAATAATTAAAAATAAATAAATAAAATTAATAAAATAAAATAATAATACAGCTGTTTTTTGTAGCTTTTCATTGTGCTCAAAGACAGAAGCTTTACAGGAGGATCACAACACACACAACACACACACACACACACACACAACACACACCACAGAGATATATAGATAGATAGATAGATAGAGAGAAGAGAGAGAGAGAGAGAGAGAGAGAGAGAGAGAGAGAGAGAGAGAGAGAGAGATAGGCTGACTGTCACCCTGGAACTTTTTTTTTTCAAAGTTGTATGCGATCTACCACTATTGGCCTCGCGATCGACTGGTAGATCGCGATCGACGTATTGAGCACCCCTGATTTAGTTAATACAAGGAAAACAAACTAAGTAATTTGTTTAATATTAATATTTACTGCAATTTTATTTATAAATAATCGTTTGTCATATAATTAATTATCTGTCAGTCAGGTTAGTTTCTAGCAGGTTTTGAGTTGTTTGATTACCATTCTTCATAAAGATCAATGGATTTTGTTGAAATTATCAATTTATCAAGTAATAGAAAACACACGCAATTATCTCGTGGGTATTACGGGGTCGACATATGGATTAAGAAATTTTCCTATATTATTACGAGAGATATTTTATTATTTTAGAGAGAAAAATTTCAAAATTTAGTTTAAGGGTTCTTGAAAACAAATATTGTAAGGATGAAATTATAATGTTACAGTATGCCACAGAATGATTGTTGTCCGTTAGATAATTACTGTCATTAACGAACAAATTACGCTAACCCAAAGTATACTCATCTCTTCAGCTAGAGAATAGAGTTGCAAATCTTAATCATGAAACTAGATTTTTTTTATAAAATACCTTTCTAATGGATCTTTGTATTCTTGTAAAGTTGTTTGTGAGATATTCTTTAAAGATTACCACACAATAATAAACTTGAGCAAGGTAAACTGTCGATTCTGACAATTTACAATCAACCCATGACTAAAATGAGTCTCATATAACACTACAACCACACTTTTTCTTGGGCCACACTTCCCACGTCTAGAACATCACTGAATTTGAAAGCGGATAAGGGTGCGCATTGAATACTAGAATGCTAAGAAGTAATCGGTTGTATTGGAGAAAGTCTAAGCCAGGGTTCTTAACCGGGGGTATCCATACCCCTTGGGGGTATGGGACCCAAATGCTGGGGGTATGGGACTCAATCTCTCATAATCAGGTATTTTTTTAGTATCTCTCGTTATTTTCTTCTATTTTGCACCTATTATTGTTCACAGGTTTTTTTTTTTTAATAATGCTTATGTTTTTGTTCACTGCCGTTATGCTTATCACTAGGCTGGTTAAAGTATGTTTTATGTTGTCGATTTTGGAAAAAAAATTATATTTATGTTCTCTTTCTTCTTTTGTGTAATAAAAATGGACTGTAGCTTTAATTTTGTTTTCACTAGAAATGTAAAAAAATGATCAATGCTTATGATTTTTTCATGTTCTATTCCTCGCAATCAATATCTACAGTCAGTACAGGATATTCAAGGTACTGACATATTTAGAAGACATACTGGCAAATAATAGGATTGGTAATAATTATTTCAACAGTTGAGAGAAGTGGGTATGGTACCATATTGGACAATCCATTGGGGGTCTGGAATCATTCGAAGGTTAAGAACCACTGGTCTAAGCTCTCTGAGAGCTTTTCAGTTTTTTTTATAATTATTTATAATAGTAAACACTCTAACATTAGATAAATTAAATATATGAAACTAAATTAGTTGTTAATAGCAAAAATTATATATAACGTAAGAAATTTTTTTTACAATATATTAAATAAAAGTTTTTTTTTTGTATTTAAGTATTTTATGTGTGGGAAAGGTCAATGATGATAGAGGTAGATGAACAAGTGGAGAATGTAGCCACCAGAGGGAGTCCAATGGCAACCAGTGTTGCAGAGCTTCCACCAATAGCAGCGCTAGGATCATCATCATGGGGGGTTCATTCAGAGCTGCGTAGGCGACCCCCCTCCACCATTAACCTATATATAGGGGTGTTTCCAACCCTTCCTCACAGTTGTCTGCTACCGCCAAACATTTGCTACCCTCTCCGAGTCCCACATTTCAATTGTAAGTATATAAAATATTAATAACAAAACTTTGTATGCAAATAATTGATTTCTCAAAAGCAATCAATCTTCATGTTGAATAAGCAAAAATTTTCTTGCAATTATTATATTAAATTATTATTTTTCTTAAAAATAAGATTTTGATCGTTGTAGAGTAATTATATCTAAGTATACATTCCATTTATTTATTTTTGAGATTTTCTCACCAGTATTTGAGAAACTAATGAATTATAATTACCATCATATTTCAATTTATAATACTAACTCATGGTAATGAATTAGAATAATACATTTCATAATAAGAATTTATCTTGATATACTCTTTGAAATTTAATAACAACCGATCAAAAATATTGTAGTTAGAGATTTGATATCTTTGAAAGAACTACCAAGAAATGAGTAAAATTTAATTATTTTGATTCAATATATATAGTTAATTAAAAAAAAACAACATTTATTTTAACTTTCCTAGATAAGGATTTCTAATAATTTGACAGCCACTTTCAGAGAAGATATTGGTACCTGTCCTTAACAGATAAAGATGTAATATCCCTTGTTTGACAGAAACAAAACTTTTCACAATTTTTTCCATGAAATCGAGACACTCTTGTTGAGATTCAAATATTAGGACCTTTATTTGTTCTGATCAAACAGTTAATGTAAAATTTTTACATGTCACTGGATGTACCTACTAGACTACAAAGAACATGACATCGACATAAGTGTAATATTTAAAAAAATAGCACAAAAAATAATGTTAAATATATGAGTATGTACCTAGTTAAAAGTAGATAAAGAAACACAAATATAACGAAAGAGCAAGAGTGATTTCTTCAGGAGGTAATAATAGTATGTGTGACTCTTTCGAATTGCGATGTTTCATTATATATATATATATATATATATATATATATATATATATATATATAACTTTAAATTATACAGAACACAACACAGAAAAAAGAATAAAAAGCATACTTACTAAATTCTCAATATTTTGAACTGTTGTTCGTCATCGGGAGTAGACTAGAAGAGAGGACGAAGTGAGGGAGATCTCTTCTAGTCTACTCGTGATGACGACCAACATTGAAAATTTAGTAAGTATGCTTTTTATTCATTTTTCTGTGTCATCTACTGTGTAATTTAAAGTTTTATAGTCCGTGGGGACCGTTTATTAATTTAGTATATATATATATATATATATATATATATATAGTTCAATATAGACAAAGAAACATAGAGAAATCAAAAGAACACACTTACAGCCTCTAATTGTCGGTTTGAACCGTCTTCAGGAGAGATAAGACAGGGAAACCAAGCGTCTCTGAACCAGTGCGCTTGGTTTCCCTCTCTTATCTCTCCTGAAGACGGTTCAAACCGACAATTAGAGACTGTAAGTGTGTTCTTTTGATTTCTCTATGTTTCTTTGTCTATATTGAACTATATTTGTCCGTTTTGGATCGTATTTCCAACGAAAAAGTATATATATATATCTTCAAACCACAATAAGAAATGGGAAAACAAGACTAAGATCTTTCATTCGTAACAACCGTACACTCCTTACTCTTATTGTATACATATATATATATATATATATATATATATATATATTGAAATTGATAGCACTTGCTGCATTCACGACCTTCTTATTATCTGATTTTAAACTCCTAACTATTTTCCTTTGGTTTTGCTGGAATACTGTACAACATGTTCACCAAAGACATATATATATATATATATATATATTGTTATTGTTATACACATTGTTATTGTTATAAACACATAAAATAACAATCAATGATCAAACCACAATAAGAAATGGAAAAAAAAGACTAAGATCTTATAACCGTAACAAGTGATTTTCATCAGAGTCAAAAACCCAACCTATAATAAAAACCTTATATATATATACCAAAAAACAAAAGATATTTATAAACTTCTTATATATAGTTAAGGTACACTTTTAAAACGAGCTTTCAATATTTACAAATCATCTTCAGATTAACACATTTTCGCAGAAAATAAAAAAAACAAATAGAATAACAAATTTGTATATAAATGCTGCTAAGTATATGTTTCAAGTACTATTGGTATTGGTGGGGGGGGGGGGGGGGGGGAGTAGCCGGTAGGGAACGTGTCTGTAGGTAGCTAGGAATGTATATATATATATGAATTATGTTTATATGTCATAATATATATGAATTATGAATATGTTTATGTGAAATCTTTTATATATATATATATATATATATATATATTAGTGTACTTCGGTAGCAGTCCTTCCTTTAAACATGATTGGTTATACACGACTGAATATTGTCGATCGATGATCTTCTTCTCCAACTTTTCAAGTTTGCGGAAAATTAATTTTTCGTTGTGAGAACATATATATATATATATATATATATATATATATATATACGAGTTCGAGATTTACAAAGAGCAACACACAAAGTAGGGAAACACACTTACAGACTCAAATTTTCGAGTAATCCGTCTTCAGGAGAAAAGAGAATGGGAGACCAAGCACGTTGTAGACGCAACGGCAAGTAACCCGTTGCAAGTTACTTGCCGTTGCGTCTACAACGTGCTTGGTCTCCCATTCTCTTTTCTCCTGAAGACGGATTACCCGAAAATTTGAGTCTGTAAGTGTGTTTCCCTACTTTGTGTGTTGCTCTTTGTTAATCTCGAACTCGTATTGTGTCCAGTTTGGATCGTATTTCGTTTTATCAGTGAATATATATATATATATATATTTCTTTAGTGTAGCATGTTATACAATTTCTAAGAATTTTTTCTTTATGCTGCTTTAGAACACTGGCTGACAGATGAAGAGTCAGATGCCAAAAAAGAGCTTTGTGTTCATCATAACAATCAATGGTCAAACCACAATATGAAATGGGAAAACAAGACTAAGATCTTTCAACCATAACAAGCGGTCTTCGTCAGAGTCAAAAACTCAACTGAGGGTTTGACGAAGACTGCTTGTTACGGTTGAAAGATCTTAGTCTTGTTTTCCCAGACTAAGTGGTTTGTTCATATATATATAGCTCAATGTACATAAAGAATCAAAGAAAAATTAAAAACACACACCTACAGTACTAATTTCTGGTTTGAACCGTTTTCAGGAGAGATAAGAGAGGGAAACCAAGCGCATTGGTTCATAAGTGTTCTATGTTTCTTTATGTACATTAAACAGTAATTGTCCGTTTCGGGTCGTATTTTCATCGAAAAAGTATATATATATATGTATTTGTGTATGAATGTGTGTATGGATGTGTGTATAGATGTGTGTATGTGTATGCATAAACACTTCAAAAAATAGAGGAAGAATTTGTGAAAAAGAACTGAAACTACTATATTTCGAAATTCGTCATCAGGAGAAGTCGTGGACTATTAGATAACTCTTAGCCAGGTTACCCACTGCCTTGTCTCCTAACAGGTTGCTTTCTCCTTATTTAAATGTTAACACATAGAAGTTGGTTGTGATGGTCTTTTCTTTGTGTTATTTTCCTGTAGTTTCATATTATTTCCTCAGGTACTGGTTATTTTTTTACTTTTTATCATTCATATATGAAATATTGGCTAAGTTCAAAGAAATCTTTTACATAAATATAGAATACATTTAAAAGGGAGTTTTAACAATACACTAACCAACTAGTTCATAATTATGTGCTTAACAAAAATGAATAATAAAATTTTTAAAAATTTCCAATTTCAAAATAAATAGTAAATTTAAATTATTCACTTTTTCTTCTACAAATCAAATTGGATAAGTTATTCAAATTTGAAACTTTACAATCACAACGATTTTGCTGTAATCCCCTATTGTTCTTCTCTTCAATACAGCTCCATTTGTTCGTGATATAGTATTTCATTAGGTACTGGAAGTTTTTATCTAAGCATCAAGTAAGCTGGTAAAGCTCGTGACGATTTGAATCATTGTCATTTTTGTTTCCTAATGCTTACATTTATAGATTACACCTTTTTCACCTTTTTATTGCTGTTATCGAAAGTACGGCTTATTTATTATTTGGCACCCATTTTAGCAACGGGTGAGTCACAATATCGGGTTCATTCTACATTGGGAGTCCTGAATTTTGCTTAACTCAAGTGTATTTCGAGTAAGAATCTTTAACGGGTAACAGGCATCATACAGGCTCAGGACTGTGGGATTAACCGTCCTCTCTGAGGGATAAAGTGCTCCAATTTTTTCATCCACTGTGTGAAGAAATCGAGGCCAAAATGAGAATCAAAAACAGATTCTACCAGTCCAGAGGTGACCACGCAAGCCTCTGGGCTACCCTAGTCATTGAATCTTGGCCATGACGTAATTTTACGTAATATACGGAAAACCTCTTATACTCCGTCCCTATGGATGTAAATCTATTGGACTCAGTCTTTATATTAACATACTCTTGAAAGAGTTCCTTAGTCTTAGAAATCTTGACGAAAGCAAAATTCAGAATGTAGTTTACCCATAACTAAAATACTCGTAGCCATCAGTTAAAGAATAAGGCACACTTTCTACCGCTAGGACAGCACCTAAAGCAAAACCTTATCAGTGTTGTATTGACATATGGTATTTACATAAATACAATCTGTAAATAAATAAGTTTGGTGTTTATAAATAGCTTAAAAAATAATTAAATTATACCTGGTCAAATGAATATTTTTTATTAATTGTTGTAGTTCATTTCTAAATTTATAAACTGTTGACATTTTGAATGATATATATTATAAGGGAAAATGTCACGCTAAGTGTATACAAGCTATTAATTACAGTATAAATATGGCACGTTTAAATATTCAAGAAGACATTGTTCCATATTGTGGGAATATTTATGCAAACCTCTGACGTAAAAGAAGGTCTAAAAATAGACAAATCGATTAATTGGTTCATGAATCCATCAGAAGCAGTTAATCAAAGATTAGTTAAGCCCCGTTTAACTTACCGGCTTTCAGACTTAAAACCAATGTTAATTAATATCAGTATTTATGTTAATTCAGTGATTAAATTATTAACATAGTAAATATTCATTTGACACAAAGTATTTTACTATTCTCTAAAGATGAAATAAATATATTTAAATGGAAACAATTAGCTTTATTTTTTAAAAATTATATTATTATCACATTAATAGTTATCAAGTAAAGATTATTAAGGGAACAATAATTTAATTTCACAGTAATAAATTAAATGAAATATATCTGTCTTCTACAAAAGAGAGCTTCTGTTTTAAGAAAAAAATTAACCAATATTTTATCTTTTAAATGTTGTAAGTTAAACAGGTATTATAAAAGTACAGCAACTATATTTTTTTAACATGTCATTATATAAAATATCAACATGATAGAGGCAACAAAAGGTTTCAACGTGTAATTCCTTTCAGCAGAGCTAAGTGGAACTACTTGTTTTGGTTCAATGACATTAGTTAGTTGAATGATATCCCATTTCTGAACTTGTAAGTGTTATATAATATATATATATATATCATTGAATAACTTGCCAACTTTGTCTAGTAAGTTACTTACATACCTTCTCGAGTTTTCTTATTATAATATCATATATATAAGTGATAAACGAAATACAATCTAGAAAGACTGATTACACTTAAAATAATCTGTGTCGCATGGAAAGAAATGTAACAAACTACTCATTTTACAATATTTTGATCATTATGGCTCTATTTCTTTGTAAAATAATTTATAATGTAATACTTAGTTTTTCTGTTTCAAAATTTATACTTCTGCCTATACAAAAGGTTTTAAATAAAAACCGAAACGTTGGCAATGAGAGTTTAATTTGAACCTGAAGAACTGACCGAGTCCCGATAAATTTTAGTTTTGTTTCTATTCCACGGTCGATACTTTTATCATTATATATATATAATGATATATAAGATTTCACATAAACACGTGAAATAACAATCAATGATCAAACCACAATAAGAAATGGGAAAACAAGACTAAGATCGTTTTTAAAACCTCAGTTGGGTTTTTGACTCTGACGAAGACTGCTTGTTACGGTTGAAAGATCTTAGTCTTGTTTTCCCATTTCTTATTGTGGTTTGATCATTGATATATATATAATATATATATATATATATATATATATATATATATCAGTTGTTACCTGTCTTCGGAGGCACAGGACTCACATAGCAGTGAGTTTCTGTGATTTCATTTCTGTGTGTTCATTTGTGAATTTAGTTTATATATATATATATATATATATACAATTGATTATAAAATTCAATTTTTTTTAAAATATTAAATATAAATTTGTTATAGTTAGCTATCTATGCAGTGAATACTTTTCCTATGTTAGTATGAATGTGCATGTGTTGTTATCTTCTCTACGTATAAAATACGTTATGTATCAAACATATGAAATAAAATTTTCTAATTTTTTATACGCATTAAAAGCAGATACGCAGTTCTTTAAAAATGCAAGGTAGTATTCTCAAAAGAAGGATTTTCTGTGTATGGAGGACACGGCGTCTCGGGCAGGCTTATCCCAGGACGTTCTCACATTCACACCGTCTGTAATCCTACCTTTCATATTGGAATAGATTTCGACTTGTTTTGTAAGAACGCACTTAACTTTTACAGTTTATAATATCTATCTACGGTTATAAGTTTGTACTTTTGTTTTGTATAATTACGAGTATGCAAAATATTGTATAATATATATATATATATATATCGATATATAATATAAATACAAATAAAGTCTCTTAGCGTTTAGAATTTAATTAGTATTTATCATGTTATTATTTAAAAGTATGGATTCATGTTCTTTTTGGAGGTCTTATTTTTATATTTTTTACTTTGCTTTTTTAAACCACTTTTGTACTTTTATTTTTTTTTTTTTTTTGTTCAATTGATTGACAATGAGCAATTAACATTCCTATGAAGTTTATGATTCTGATGGGAACAAGTTCCATAGTCGAAAGTTCTTAGATCAACAACTAAGGTAGCTATCTCAGTGTTTTTCGTTCTCGCCTTTGGATCGGTAGATCTGGGGTTCAATCTTCCAATCCAACTGTCCAAACTACTATCCAATTCAAATGAATTGGACACTTTCTGGCGTCCAATTCATTCATATAAGAAGGGAAAAATCTTATCCTGTCGTCTCTCAGAGAAGATGTGTAGGCTGTTTTTATTTAATCATTTACATGTGCCTTTCGAGTTTACCATGATAAAGTAGAATAGGTTGTTTTTTTAACGTGGAGCCCTTTCACTACATCTAGGGAGACCAACCTCCTTTCACTAATGAGAAAAACAAAACAGACCTCGTGAGGTGTCTAAGGTGGACCTCACGGAAATAGGCTTGCACGACCTACATCTAAAAAAGTTATGAACATAATCCTTGTAGCCTCTATAAGTCTGCTGTTACTTGATGAAAGAGATTATTAAGAATTACAGGTGAAAGGGAAGAAAAGGGTTAATAGAAAATTTAAAAATATGAAAGAATAAGTAAGAGAAGGAGTCAGAGATGAGAAGTAAAGATATACGAAGAAGAAAGAAGAAGCATCCAGACGCTAACCACATTGCGACCGGCCAGGCAAACCCTTAGGATGAAGATCACAAAGGAACAACTAAAGCTGCTGTTTACATTGATATGGAAGTCTCAATGGCCACGGAGCTCCGAGCGGATTTACCACTCGAACCCTTACCCAGGGACACACAATTCTCGCAAGAAAGTCCTGAAAAAGACGGGCGTTAGCTACATCAATTAATAAAGGCGGACTGCTACCCAAGTCAGCGTGCGAATGGTCAGACTTCTTCCCACCTTCGGTTGCCGACCCAGGCTAACAATCCGCCCAAGTTGTGCCTTTCTCAGTTCATACCAATAGTGAACAACCACCCTGGTATGTTAAGCCCCCCCACCACGACAAGGTGAAGGCACATCGGGGGGGAGAAGACGTGAAGCAGTCTGTCTCATTGCATGTACGATGTTTGATACCCTGTTAATGATCCCTACTCAAAATAAATTTGAGTTAAGCTAAATTTAGGACTCCCAATGTTGAATTTTCGCTGTGTAGAGCTAAAATTTGGGCCTACGTTAAATCTTGAAAGATTTTGTTCGACGGATTCAGCCCATTTCGTGAAGTTCCCTTCCTTCTATTCTAAATGCAGCTATACTAATATGATTTTGTTTAATTATCACTTTTGCTGTTAGATAAACATTATGGCAAAAGATACATTATTACAAAGCAAAATCTGGTCTTTTTATTACATTATACTTCCACAGCAGTTATTTATTTTTTATAACAGTAATTATTTCATTAATGTAAGAAGTCACTAGTTCAAATTTACTCTTTTAATAATAAGAGATCTTTTAGTAAGCCTAGTGATGGCTGAAGTTCCTAACCCAAGTTTGGATTGAATTAGTTCTGTCCTGATTCATCCAAAATTCCTTTTCACTGTCCAATGTAAACCTCACACTTATAGCTATGGCTCCATGGTACGCTAGAAATGTTGATATTCAACATGATTTTAGTATTCTATCTATTCCTACATTTCTCGACTTGCCAGTAATGAAGACAAAAAACTTTCCACCCATCCAAATCTCCTTGTTCGGGAACTAAATCCTACTCTCAACCCTTCCTAATCCCACGATCCTCAAAGTTTCCTACTTCAACTAAAAATGATGACCACATGACTCCAAAAGTATACAGTACCTCCGAGAATGCAAAACCTGAAGACCAAACGACCACGAAGACGACATATTCCCTTACTGACTGACTCCCCCATTCTTGACATTGTTTACTGACCCAACAAAAATAGCAGGATGAGAATCTAGCAAAAGTGGGCCTCTGGTCCGGAACTGCTATTTACGACATGCACTGTTGTGCATGGTAATATTCGTTGGTCGTTGGTTACCCTGGCATGCAACAGTTGGTAAAATAAAGCACTGCTACCTCTACCAGTAGGAATATATCAGTTATGTGGTCTGTTTAGACATCTGAGAGCTCAGATTCTCATATCCCTAGATCCGAAGTAACAGAAACTTTTTTGACTACAATGAGTACTGTTCTCAGAGTAGTCCTAGAACCACAAACTGTCTGTAGCTCAGTCCTTTTAATGAAATAAAATATATATTATTCGCTTATATGTTACAAAATTGTAATTTACATTTGTTTAATTATTTTCTTAGTAAACCTAATTTTTCGATTACAAGAATAAATTTTACTATTTCAGCAATCATTCATGAAAATGTACATTTTTCTCTTTGACCAATTTGATCCGATACGGTTTATTGAGAAAAAAAATTTAGGATCTATTAAGGTTTATTATTCTAAAATAATGGAGCAATTAATCTTTGGATCTCCTAACCTTAGCAATTTCTAGAAGTTAGTCCCAATACTTTTGATACATTGAAGGGTGCAACTTGTTGTAATAACTTAGAAATATGATAATTGTTTATAATCCAGCAAGTTTTGTTTTGAAAAGATGATTTTATCTTTATAGGAAATATAATTGAATATATTTGTTATTTTGTTTGTAATATATATTATTTGTACAAGATGGAAATGTTAACATGGTTATTTAATGTTGTGTTTTGTGTGTTGCAGGTAGCATGGAGAGTGTTGGTTGGCTGTTTCTACTGTTCGGAAGTGTGACGGCATACCCACTGCTGGGCCGCTATGGAAGCCTTATTCCTATTGGGCCAAGAATGTACTACGAACCTGAAGCCTATTATCCTACAGATCGTAGAACACCTGCCCTCTATTATGACTATGCTCCTTATGGGTACTATGAAGATGGTTCACTGGATGATCCTGAAGATGGTTTTCAAGATGAGACCTCTGAAGAAGACAAATATGCAAACATTAACCAAATCTTTCTTCACAATCTTATTTTAACTCAGATGTATGAAGATGCTTTGAATAAAATTTTAAATGATTATAATACAAAAACTGAAGACTATGACGATAAAGAATATGTTTATGGAGAAAAAGTTGATGAACCTGCAGCTTTGAAAGATGACAAAGTTGTGAGACAACTAAAGTCCCTTCAAAAAAAGCCTTCTGTCTTCAGGGAACAGAATAATATAGCAAGTTTGAACATGTATCATGACAATCAGTGGAAGAATAACAAAAAGAGTGAATCACTTGGATCAAACATGTCTATAAAGGGCCAAGAAGAATTCCCAATGCCTAGACCTTCAAGCCGACCTAGAAGAATCTATCAGCCTTCACCCTACGATTCCCTGAAGAGGCTCCTGCACCTTCAAGACCAGCTCGATCAGGTACGTGTCAGACTATGACGTCATGACGCATCTGGGCGTGGTCCCGCCCCCATTCATAAACGTCCATGCAGTACTGTTACGTCACCAAGCAAATCGATCCACCCAACCTCCCCACTTGGTCCCTTAATGCCCAGCTCTTTCACCCCCCCCCCCTCCATTTTCTAATCATTCATGTTTGTTTTCAGGGAACCCAAACAACTAAAAGTCGCACCCAAAAACGATCCTACGTCCCTGAAGAGGATGCATTGACAGAACAGCTAGACCTTCTCAAGAAGACTGCTTAGGCACCTCATTGAAAATTACCGAGACTATGGCTGGATACACTCCTACTTGATTAAGTCATTTAACTTCCAATCAGGGCTAAATTAATTAACGATTCACAAAGTTAGTTTTATCTGTAAATACAATTATTTTTGTTACTTGTTTCAAAGGGTAAAATGTGCAATAATTCTGCTCATGATTAATAAAGGTAATATTTGTTAAATTCAAAAATTAAAGAACTGTAAAATTAGACTCACATTAATGTTTTTAACTCTTATAATAATCAATTGGAGAGAATTGTCACTGAACCAATATTGAAGTGCTTCAGTGGATGACATTTCTTATATATTTAGTGCTAAATGTGGATTGGTAGTGTAGATAACGCAATGTAAATTCAAAGTGTTTTAAATAATCTATATTTAAGGCAATATTGTGCTGACCTAATTGAAATAAAAGCAAGAAATATTGCGAAATATCGAATTACCTCTTAAAGATTAATTTACAATTGATGTCCAAGTTATAACTTTTATATAGAGGGTTTGTTGATTATTTATTGGAATGAGTGCTTTCTATCACATATAAAAGTAAAGATATGTGATTCCGAAAATCAATCATTTGTCTAGAAATAGTTTTAAATGTACTAGAATAATGTTAGAAGTAATCTATCAATGTCTTAAGCAATTAGTGACTTTAAATGTTACCTAAGAATTTTGAATTGGAAAAAGACATTTTAGGAAAAGGTAATTGAAAATGATAATATTCTCTTAAGAAATAAAAATGATATTTCGTTTTATTTATTCTTTAAAAATAATTTTACATCAAAACTTTATAAATTATATTTCAAAATCAATTCACTCATAAATGTAAAAAAATTAAACCAACTATTTCATTTATTATTCTTATTTAATTGTATTCTATTCTTCAATATTCAAACCAGTTAAATTAGAAGGTGCAAAATATTTTCGAATATTATTGTAATCTAAATTAAAGAAAACAGATCACTAAAATATATGATTATTTTTAAATTTCTACTTGGTTAGGAAAATGTAAATGATTCTTATAGTTTTATATTGATTAATGGTAACACCCAAAAAAAAAATTCAGAAGTCATACAGAAAAATTTTCAATATTTTTAATATTCACTCACATTCATAAATGAATCGTTAAAAAAAAAGGTAACATACATTTTTATTGAATGACTTCCTGAATTGGATTTACACATATCTCAATTTATGCTTCATTTCTACAGCGTTCCAAATGTGCAATACTACTTGTATTTAAATTTATTTAATATATAAGATGTTGGTAAAGTCGTTTACAGAAGTAGATGAATAAAATAAACAGTAAAATGACCATGGATGATGACGATATATTGAAGTTCTATTGTTATTTAACACTCTTGTATATGAACACATTGGTTTCACAAATCATATCAAGATCCAACTCAATTTATAAATTTTTTAGCCAAATTATCAAATCTTCTTTTGATAATTTATCTATCAAACGATAAAGTTTCTATATACTAAAATATATTTATATGGGTAACGTTTTATCGTAAAAGTGGATCAGGATGTCAACTATAAACTGTTTCCAACTTGGTATTCCATTTGTAGTATGCTTTGATGATAGTTGCACTTTGGAAGGTTCTGTCATAAGTTCTTATGTATAATCAATTCCATTTCTATCTTTAGACGTTTGTCTTGAATTTTCTGACAAGCCTAATTCAGTTGTTTCCTTTGTCTGTCTATCTGATTTTGTTTCAATACCAAGATATACTCGTATATCTAACTTTTCTTTTTGAGTTAGCCATTTTTTAGAGTTCATTAAAACAAAAAAAAAAAAAAGCTTTTCCAATAACAGTTAACAAAAATCTACAAAGGCATATGACTGTAAAGATCTTCGTGTTAAACTTTATTAACTTTAAAAAAATTACCTATAGTTTATATCATAAATTACAATTTTTTCCATTATTGGGGAACTATTGAAAAATTCTCCACATAAATAAAGTTTTATTATAAAACAATTTATTTCAAAAATGTTAAGATCTACGTTAGATTTATTTGTTTGTAGCAAGGAGGATGAAGTAGGAATTAGATGTGTCATTCCTATTCCCACCTTCTAACTTTAACCAGATAAACCTGCACAAGGACTTTAAGAGTCCGAAACGCATAGTTTGATATTTTGATAATGATGAAACTTTGATATTTAATTTATCCATTTGAATGTTGTTCTTAAATAATTAATTTATAATGAATTACGTTACCACTATGTTCGCTTTATTTTTATGCTATAATTTTCTACAAAAAAAATGAGTTTGTAACTTTAGTACGGTGGATAATTTGGTTTAATTAAAAAAAATAAATAAAATAAAACTTCCTTTATCTAAAGATTTTTATATAATTTTTAACTATGAGTAAATGGCACATAATAAATGATTGCACAACTACAGAGTTTTTTCTCACTTTGATTTCAATATATTTGAAATAGATATTATAGGGCTCATAAGTTAAACAAACTATAATGTTTAGTTTATTATATTTTACTCCAATATTACATTATTTTTTGTTACCTTTTAGCGAAATTATATTACAATAAAGTTAGAAAACTTAGGATACTTTCATGTTGAAAAGGTTAGGAAGCCAACCTCTTATTTAAATAAAACGTATTACTTCCCCATAAATAAACTGTCACCGAATTTCTTTGCAAATAAATCAAACAAATGGCATTTGAAATATTTAAGTTAGTTTAAATTGATGTATGCATTAGTAAATTTATGTCCTCCAATTAAAGCAGAATGTCCAAAATTAATTTGTTTTTTTGGCTTTTTGATGCCACTTTTTAATTAAAAAACTATCCAGATAATGTTAGGGAAAGTATTAAGTCTCCATACAAAAAAGTTTATTACAAGAAACTAAAACAACGCGTTTCGAACACTTGATGTTCTTCTTCAGATTAAATCTAGAAAAAAATATATATGCATTTAAGAGCTTTGGGAACATGGGGGCGAATTAATTAAAATGAATACATCTGACACTATTGAGTGGTAACGGGAATAATATTGAAATGACTTAAATTGATCCTTAACTTAAAACTATATTATATATATATATATACACTTTTTTTCGTTGGAAATACGATCCAAAACGGACAAATATAGTTCAATATAAACAAAGAAACATAGAGAAATCAGAAGAACACACTTACAGTCTCTAATTTTCGGTTTGAACCGTCTTCAGGAGAGATAAGAGAGGGAAACCAAGCGCACTGGATCAGAGACGGTTGGAGACCCAAGTCTCCAACCGTCTCTGATCCAGTGCGCTTGGTTTCCCTCTCTTATCTCTCCTGAAGACGGTTCAAACCGAAAATTAGAGACTGTAAGTGTGTTCTTCTGATTTCTCTATGTTTCTTTGTTTATATTGAACTATATATTATATATATATATATATATATATATATATATATATATATATATATATTATATCAATATTATTCCTGTTATCACTCAGTAGTATCAGATGTATTCATTTTAATTAATTCGCCCCTATGTTCCCAAAGCTATTAAATGCATATATATTTTTTTCTCGATGTAACCTGAAGAAGAACGTCAAGTGTTCGAAAAGCGTTGTTTAATTTCTTGTAATAAACTTTTTTGTGTGGAGACTTAATACTTTTCCTAACATGAGTAAATACCATACCACAACAGATTGCACAGTTAATGAACTATCTAGATAAAATTCCTCTTTATATTTAGTATGGATATTTATATCTTAGATTTGTTATAGTTAAAACAAATATTCCGATTTCTTGAGTTAAGAAGTTGTTATGAAGTTTTGATTGTTTGTATATTATTAAGTTCATGTAAATTTATTGATAATGAGATCTCATATTGTAAAATTTGACAACTTTGTTAAAACTTCAATGGACTTATAAAAAAGTAATACAGATTTTTCGTTCTGTTTTTCATTTGTATTTTGTTTTGAGATTAATAAGCTTATAACTACGGATTTCAACAAAATGTCAGGTTATATAATCTGTGAACAGTGTTATAGCATAGGAGTAGTGAAAGAGTGATACTTCCCTGGAAGTGGCATTTATTTCATAGGAGTAAAATATAAAAAATATAAAGTAAAAACTAGCAAACTTTTAAAAATTAACACCCAAAAAATAATTTATGAAATAAATCCCTCAGCGTTAGCCGTATGTCGTATTTTAAATTACGACATCTGAACATTTTGGTCACAAAAGTTTTTTTTGAATTTCTATAAAAATTAGGCGCATGTAAAAATACGTTTATGCTTTCTGTTGTTTTAGAAATGAGAATTTAAAACAAAAATTCTTGAGAATTTGATTTTGCATTTTATCTCGTAGATGGGCTAAAATATATTTCTTACATCTATAATTTTTCACGTTCATTTCAATGCTCAACTATTTGTAATGTCTAAAACTTGAAACATTCCAATTTTTTATACTTGATTGTAATGTAAAAAAAAAATCATATTTTCTTTACCACTAACTGTTGCTGAAACCATAGGCTGGTCAAAACTTGTTAATTCACAAATTCAACAAACAGAAAGTATAAACGAAAGTGGCAAAATACTACATTGTTTATGAGATAAAAAAAAAATTGAAGTTTGGTGGTTCAATTCTACGACTAAAACTAATCAACTATATCTGTCAATGCACCCAAATTCCTTGGTGTTTTTCTCTATGATAACAGAACTAGATCATCTAAAAAAAAAAAAATTAAGATTTAGAAAACATAAGTTATATCACAATCTAACTTAGTAATGTAAATAATGTAAATGACGGCCATGTTTAAGACGACAATTCAAAATATTTTAGCTAACCCTAATACTATATCTTAAGAATAGGAGACTGTATTATTATGAGATGTTTGTCACTAATTTCATTGGAAAAGTTGAACAGTATTTTTCTATGTATATATAATTGATTATTTATGTCTGATTTAGTTATACGTAAAGTGTTAATCAAAAATATAAGAAAACAAAGCTTTAAAATTAATAATGTCAAAAATGCAAAAAAAAAAATATTTATGTTACTCTACAAAGACTGTTAGAAACTTTTAAGAAGTTTACTGTCTGCTTTAATTGTCGCCTTTAGTATATGTAACATAGGAATGTTACCATTAATTAGGTACGGCAATTTTGGATTAAAAGCTGTCTGTGTATTTTCTATGTTAAAATCATTTTAATTTCAAAGTTATTGTATGCTGTGAAAATACTATGATATTCTATCAAACACTATATTTTCTTAATTTATTATTTATTCTTCAAAATATTTATATGGATTTTTGTAATTAATCACTGATAAATAACACAATAGAATTATAAAGATGAATTTTTATGTAAATTCCCACCATATTTATCCCTCTTAATTGACTATGATTTTAGAAAAAAAAAAAAAATTAGAAGCAAAAAGAAAATAATAAATGAATGAAATATCGATCTTCAAGTCAGAAATAAAAAAAATTATTAAAAAAAATATAAATAATTTTAAAGTAAAATGTGTGTCGTATATATTAATGAAAATATTTTTAATTAGAAACGTGTTCGGAAAGGGTTGGTAAAATTGTGGAGAGTAATTAAGTTTAGAAATATATTTAAACGTATGAAATGTTTTATGTACTTTTTATAATAAACCCTCAACTAAGATCGTTTTCTTCTAGGGCATTATTTATCACTATGTATATTGAATTCAACCATAATATCATATTTACAATCAATGGTCATTCAAATGTAATGATTATTCATATTGTGTATCAATTATTGATGGTCATACAATGCCCTAAAAAAATATTTCTAGAAGAATTTCTGAAACATCGTTTATTTACACTTTTGAAGTAAGTTACTCGGTTCCATTTTTTAAAGAAAATGGAAGCCATATTCTTGTTGACTATCATTTAATATATTTATTTGAAAATAATGTATTTTAATATCATACATTTTTTTATGTATTCATTAAAACTGAAGTTCATTTGTTTGTCTTTAGTTTTGTTCTGTAATCAAGATATATTTTTACTACCAAGTCAATTTAAAGGGCTATTGGCATTGGTTTATCGTAATAAATAAAATGAGAAA
The DNA here is from genome assembly GCA_026182355.1 of Hermatobates lingyangjiaoensis. NCBI lineage: Eukaryota > Metazoa > Arthropoda > Insecta > Hemiptera > Hermatobatidae > Hermatobates > Hermatobates lingyangjiaoensis. Next base: position 417,434 of record JAPFBL010000090.1, read on the forward strand.
TTAAAAATTTACTGAATATTAAACAAAAAGTATAACTCTTTTTGAGCCCATGTATTCAGATGTTAATGTTGCGAAATAAAATTTAAAACATTAGAAAAGTTTAATTTCTCCCTACTTAATTTCATATGGGATAGTAACTAACAAGTGTCGATAATCATATTTAAAATATTAAAACAGGCAATTAAACAGTGACTTTAAAATTATTAGTGTAAGTGTTCAGAGAAAGAACTACAAATGGCTAGTGTTTTTAGTGGAACAAAAATTAGTTGTTAAGAAGCATAAGTGCTTCTAATTATTATCTCTTCAACTCAGTCTTATGTTGTACTTACTTTCCCATATCCGCATGATACTCAAAGTTAATCAACCAATACTAGGGAAAATGTTTGAGAGACTAATCCTTAAACGAATTCTTGCTATCTTATTCCATCAGAATATATTCCCCGCCCACCATCACTGAACCATACAACAGTGCCATCAGGTTGTCGACGTCCTTTCTTCTGCTTTAGAGTGAGGCCAGTATTGTTCCTTGACGTTTTTCAGGCCTTCCTGAGTTAGCTCTTTCCGCCTACTTCCCTATGAAAGCTGGTGTGTCCCAGGAGAGCAACCTAGCTTCCACACTGTACCAAATATAAACAGCTGACATCCCAAAACCACACTTAAACAACTATTTTCACCTTTGTAGATGACACCTTTGTTGATTTTCAACTTTGCAATCCTATCAAGTGGTTCAGATCTTCCTCGTTCCACTCAATCCCTCCTACAACATCTACTGGACCTTGAATCTTGGTGCTAGAAGGAAAGGATCCAATTAAACACAGAGGAAATCCATCTACTTTACCTTTACACTAAGAAAACAAGATTGTTCTCCTGTCTATATTAACAGCTCTCTCCTCCCAATTGTAGATATCCTAACTTAGTGAGATATCAGAGGATGTGGGGGCCAGGCTAGCTCAGTGGTTACGTGCTCACCTCTGAACTGATAGGACCGGGGTTCAATCCTCACCTGGCCCTCGATTTATTCACGCGGGAGGTGAATAAATCTGAGCACGTCGTCCCTCGGAGAAGGACGTTAAACCGTCGGTCCCGAGCCTGTACGATGTCAGGTACTCGTTAAAGATCCCTACTCTAAATACATTTGAGGTAGGCAAAATTTAGGACTCCCACTGTAGAATCAATCTTCGTTGTGTGGTATCACAAAGGGCCAATGCTTGGCCTACGTGTGTTCCCTTGTGGGACTGCTACTGCAACCTAACCCATCAGAGGATGTCATCAACAAACGACTGACATGAATCCACATACAGGCCTAACGATACGATGTAAGTTGCTATCCAAACTTCTAGAAAAAATATCACATTTGGAAGTACAAAACAAAAGACTGATATACATATATTACAATACTTCAAACGATTTGGACTTATAGACTCGAAATCTGGGGATCAACCAAGCGTGGAAATATCGAAACAATCAAACAACCCAATCCATAATTCTTCGCAAAATTGTAAAAGCTCCCTTTTATGTTTCTAATAATAATACCATTCATAACAATTCCAAAATTCCTTTTATCCACCTGGATATCCGATACCGCACATTACATGAATATTTACCCACCAACCTAAATCCTTTCATTTAGCAATTATCGCACCACTAGATTCCTACCAACCCTATTGGAGGGCTAAAAAATGTTGGTCCCTATATATGCTTAGCAATCATAACTAAGAAGGCTAATTAATTACAAGAGATAAAAACAATTCAGAATATGGAGGGCTATCAATGGGTAGTTTCTCAATTTGTTTATCCTATTTTTTTTAGCGTGTAACACTGATACTTGTTACCCCACTAAGGGTAGTAAACAAAAAAATCTGGAGTGGCCTACACTCTACTTTACTATAAGTAACTTAATGTCAAATTTCTTGAGTATATAAAACATAACGTCTCATTTAAGCATAACGTAAACATCTAAATGGGATATAATTATTAGCCTGTCATTCCTGAGGTAGTACAGATAGTGATTGAAGGACATATCAATTTATAAGCTTATTTTTGTACATGACAAATAATTTATTATTTACAAATAATTTCATTAGTATAACTACAGCAGTAATAACATTTTTGAAAAACCAAAGTGAACATTTCTTGAAACGAAATAGTATCCTACAAGAGAACATGGCTATTGTTCAAATGGCCAGTAGATTTCTTACATCGTTTACTTGACATCCTTCTACATTGAATATTAATGTAAAATTTTCAAATTTGAAACAGTAAAATACTCTTTTTTTCTCTGAAAAACTTCTTAAACAGCGAAGAAAATGTTGTTTTAAGGTGATTTGTTAATTAAAGATGTACGATAATTACAGTTATTAATCTCTAAACGAAAGATTTCAATTTTGAATTATCTTTTACATTTTTGGTTTTTAACAGAATTATTATACTGGGAATTTTATGGCTTCTTAGTATTTAATAAGATCATTTTCCTTCCCCTTTGTCAAATAACATATATACGAATTTTTTTTTAATGAGTGTTATCATTTACCTCCACAATATTATTCCTCTTACATCTCTTATAAGTCAATAATATATTTTCATTTTTCCATTAGAAACATCAATTTTATCTCAGTGGATTCGCTCAAAAAATTTCTAAGTCAATGTAAACAATGTAAAAAAATACAAAAAATTCGACAAGTATAGCAGGTGATCTCTTAGTCTAGAATAAACAAACAGTTTTTATATCGTTATTGCTCTTTCACGTAATTGAAACTTCATGAATTTTTTTTTGTGAATTGCTAATTTTCTGTTCCATTTTTGGTCAAATTTTCATTATTTTTTAACGAGCCCTTTAGCGTCAAAAAATCATTTTCTGAAAGCACAAATCGTACTGTAACGCCCCTATAGCGAAAGTAATTTCAAAAAAAAATATCTCAACTCATTCGCCATATAATGTTCTATTTGTAGGCATAGTTTCATTCTTGTCCGTCAAACAGTATGGCTTGTATCGCTCTCACAAGGTTTGAGATTGAATTATAAGTCAAAATTTTTACATTTTATTGAAAAAAAAATATTTCCTGTTGTCTTAAAATACTGAATATATTTTTCGTTTGTTGAATTTGTAACTTCAAAGATAATGTCAAAATTTCAAAACTCTAGGGTTATCAGTTTAGGAGAAATAAATGTTTTAAGAAAAACGGTTTTTGGCAAAAAAAGTGACTTTCCCATCATGAATAATTCTTCCCAAACAATAGGGATCTTCGTCTAAATGGGGCCCATTTTTGTGTAAAATATCAACTTGATCCATCAAAGATTCTGGACCGTAGCGTGGTAACAAGCAATGCTAACACACGCACCCACCCACGCACCCACCCACCCACCCACCCACACACACACAGACATCATCGTAAAAACGTCATAAAACGACTTCTGGTACCTCAAAACATGTAATTCCGTCAAAATCTCGAGATCGAATTTTTTCACGATCACTATACTTTACTTATAGTAAAGTAAAAAGAAGCATTGGTGTCCAAGGGAGGGTTTCTGAATTTTATTAAAACACAAAATACATTTATTTGGACCAATAATCAAATAGCATCAATGTTTTTGGTTTCAAGGTGTCATTTAATGGTAAAGCCGAAAGACTAATGCACACAAAGACAACAGAGGTATGAAGGTATCAAGTTAAATTTTCATTCTCCGAGCACTCGCTAAAATATAGAAGGGAATCTTATTCTTCCACAAACTATAAATGCAGTTGATCTGAAGTAGTGGCGATTTTAATAGTTGCACGCTTTATTACATTCTTAAGATTAACGAATAGTAAAATTTCATGTTTAAAAATAACATAACAAGAAGTAGTTCAGCATATAAAAAATAATAATTGTAGCAGTTCTACGTTTTTTTTTTCAATAGCAGTTTTGTAAAGTTAATTTTGTTAGCAATTCTGACTTTGATATTAAAAAAAACTTTAACTAAATGAGTACACAACAATACAGAAATAAAGATGAAATTGTTAATAGATTACAAATTCTTTGCAATTTCAGAACCATTAGATTGATTAAGTTTCGTTGAAAATTCAACATGAATTGGATGCTACTCTACATGTATCTGTTCTGATCTGTAATCTACACTAATACTTTGAATATGGTGTACAGGGAGTTCTATAAGTCCCTATACATACGAGTAGAAACAATAAACGTTTCTTGACACAAACTATTTTTATTTTATAATATGCTTCATATGAGTTCCATTTTGTCGGGAACACATTTCAATGCGTCTCCTCCAATGCTGGAGAATCTTCTAACAACATTTTGATTTATGTTTGTAATAGTTACGCTTGTATGTTTGTATACGAGTTACGCTTGTGACTCGTTCCTTGAGATTATTTAGGTTTTCTATCTTAACTTAATAGACCATGGTCTCTTAAAAAGACCCCAAAAGTCAAAATTGAGAAGGATAAGGTCCGAGGATAAGGAAGGCCACTCCACAGGACCACGCCGACCAATCCATCTACCTTGAAACTTTGATTGTTGATAACCCTCACAGGATGAGTCCTATAAGAATGCAAGGTGTCGGTAAAGCGATAGCGTGGGCAGGAATATGAACTGATAGAATTACTGGACCATTTTTTGTAAATGGGAATCTTATCCCGATAAATATCTGAACATGTTGCAAGAAGAAACTGTCAATCCTTGCTAGACGAGGACGAGAAGTAACATCCAAGTTTACTTTCAACAAGTTGAATCTCCACTTCATTTTAGTATTATGCTACTTCAATGGTTAAATCAAAGTTTCCAGGTGGATGGATTGGTTGATGTGGCCCTGTGGAGTGGCCTCCCAGATCTCCACACCTTATTCCTCTCGATTTTTACCTTTTGAGTCATTTAAAGGCCATGATCTACAAGTTAAGACAGAAAACATAAATCATTTCAAGGAATATCGCAAGCGATATTATATTACAAACATAAAGCAAAATATTCTTAGAAGTAATCTTCACCATTGGAGGACAAGCACTGAAATACGTTGCCGACAGAATGGTAGTAATTGAGAGCATATTATATAAATAAAAATAGTTTCTGTAAAGAAACATATACTTTTTCCTATGTTTGAGACTTACAGTACACTCTGTAGACGAGTTAGTATTGTATGCAGACAGGTAATAGATAATAATAAAAAAAAGTAACGCTAATTGTTTTGAGAGGTTGATATTCTGAAGAGGAAGCACTTGAATGAGAATTTCACGTTTTTTCAACTGTTCATTTCAAGTTTGCTTATACCAGTGTTTCTCAAAGTTGTCTGTACTGCCCCCATAGGGGCGTTAAAGAAGTTCAAGGTGACGGTAGGAAATGCCGCCTTTTATGGGGGTTTCTATTTTACAGAAAGGAGCGTTGAACATACAAGAGAGGTTGAATATACAGTTTTTCAAGTAATAAATAGGTTGAAAAAATTCTATTTACTACTTGTTCAATAACTAGCAGGACTCACACTGCAGTCATTGTGTATGGCATGCGGGGAAACCTGCGACTGTTCTTGTTTTCCATCTTGTTCGATGTAAGCACCGTCAGTCAACAGGTAACTATGTGGAATGAAGAGGGTTATTTGCCGTTCGTACAAAATTATATTATATCTGAAGAATGAATGAAAGATAGGGTTCTACATAGTCAAGCATATCTTTAGATATTACATGTTACCATTATGTACGAATGATAAACTACCATAAAGCGCTGTCCACACGACAGACAATTGACACTGAAAATTTCTGTTCGTTTTATAAACTTGTTTGCGTAAATTCAAATCTTGTTTAAAAACAAATTAATTTAAACAATGTTTGAGTTTATCTAACATTTTTTTGCACCTTAGAACTTATTTACATGTAATACATTTTGAAATTTAAAAAAATAATGTGTATTATACAATTAAATTCTTTAGGGGGCGGTGGCAAATCAAATGGTGTCTTAAGGGGGGCAATACTTAAAAAAGTTTGAGAAACTTTGGCTTATACAGTGTGCAAGTATATTTAATTAATACTGCTTGTTAAATGATAAAAGAAAAAGTAAGATAGTTGGAATTATAACATTAACCTTGAGATTTAGATAAATACTCTAAAAAAAATGTTGTGATCTTGGGATTTTCTGCAGCTTTCTTTTCAGGATAACTAATACAGATCTATTTGAGGATATTTTTTATATTGCTGCCAAATCATGTCTCATTTACTCAATGACGCATTAGATAATTATGTTCAGTAGAATTAGTCCTTGCTAAATTTTATAATAAAATAAAAAAAAAAACATCCTAAAATGGTGCCAACAATCATAACCTTTTTGAATACACAGTCCCCATTAGATCAGTGCAGTTAATAACATTAGGGGTGGTTTAGACTTGGTCATACGTCACTTATGACGTTCGAATCACGCCTTCAACCCTTGTTAAACCCAAAAGACGTCAAAACTCTCTAAGGGTTGACCATTGACAAAAACATTCTAAAGTGCTAACTGATGAAACATTATCAGATTTTAAACTGAATCAAAATTAATATAAAATGATTGTTAAGAATACCTGTATTACATTAGAGGTGAATTTAAAAAGACCAATTAATGGTATACGCTAATTTGAGCATTTTTTTTAATATTACGAATGCTTAGATGCTGTCTAGAAAGATATATTTGAGGTAAAAGTTGTACAGAATAAAATTTGTATTCGACTATGTTTTCAGATTTTCTACAAAGTCATTTGTTTTTAAAATATTTTAGAATATACTGCACCATCTTTTTTATTTATTTTATTATTTATAACTTTTACGGAATAAAAACGATCAAAAAAGTCATCGACAAAGAAACTTTCAAAACTTAATTAATGATAACTGTTTGGTTCAAAAGTTAAATGATCAAAAGTAGTACAAAAAAGCGCATGATTGTATACAAAAAGAAATATCAGGCAAAACGTCATAAACAGACGCACACGTGCAATATATAAACAAACATCAACGTACAAACGGCAGTAAAAAAATAGAAAAAAGGCTAGGATCTTTCACCCGTAACAAGTCGTCTTCGTCAGAATCAAATCTCAACTAGCTCTGTTAGCTCAGTTGAGATTTGACTGTTACGGTTGAAAGATCTTAGTCTTTTTTTTTTTCTGATCTTACTGTGGTGAGGACGTTGGATTTCATTTGGCATGTTTATTGTGAAATCTTGTTATAAATAAACATACATTTATAAGTAGCCTAGTTTCTGTAGTTTCAGACTATATAGAGTAATTCGGGTGTATCTTTAAAAAATTTTTTAAAAGAGTTGGACTACTAACAAACAGACGCTACAACTTTATTATAGTATATACATTTGTAATTAATACATCTTCTGTAATTTTGTTTTGTAGTTATTTTAGCTCTACACTTAAGCGAAAAAAATAAGTAACTGAACTGTTAACAGGTGAAATGTTGACATGTGTACTGGATACGTCATAGCCCGCATGATCATGCAGTAGGTCTCAACCGAAACATGCATTAAATATGTTGCATAGTGCATATACAATACTACTCTATCCAGTAACTTGAGGCAGAATTTATGCTTGTCTGTTGATACTTTTGGCTTTTTCAATAAGCTATAAAACAGATAATCTACAAAAAACTGAAATTTCTAATGTGCGTATGGGCAGACATGAAACAGAAAAACAGTAACTTTTCAATAAAGCCAAGAGTAATGGAAAAAATATTTTATTCATAATAATAGAATTATTATTATTTTAAGGTTTCCTTAAAAAAACCCTTAAAGCTATTTAAGAAACAATGATGAAATTTTCACTTTTACGCCCAGTGATGGATTTTTGTTTTTAAATTACGTCCTTTGGATTGTTTCCAGCTGTTCGAATGAATTATTAAAATTTGCTGTTTAGATTCTTCATTGATCAATGCAACGCTTTAGGTGGAATACTGTGAATTATCCTAACTTTTCTGTTTTCACTCATTCTGAGTTTTTGGACGAGTCATGTACACTTTAATGTTGAGAAAGAATGATACAATCCTTACGTTCTACCTTTAGCAGTTGTAACTTATTTCGACCTTTTCTCGATTTAAGAATAACTCAGAATGAATAATCAACAGTTACTCCACTATATGCATGTTAATCATGATAAATTCGATTTCGTGTTGACGCATTTATACGTTTTTTGGGATTCACTGGTCTATTTGTGATGTTTTTTCGATGAATTCTGTGTTTGTGTTTCTGTGTTTGAGTGCGTGTGGATATGCTAGCTATATTTAGCAACATTTGATGAATCAAATTCATATTTTACTCAAAAATAACTCCTTTTAGGTACATTTCATCAAAATAAAGTTACAATTTTTGCAAATTTGTGATTTTAGACAACTTTCTAACCCCTAAGCTACTAAACCTAGAACGTTGTAATAATGATATATCATGAAAAAAATAGTATATTTAACTAAAAAAAACCACAAAATGTTTTCAATCACTAAAGAGGTTTTCCGTAAAAGTGGTAAAATTTTGACTTAAAATTTATTTATATGACACTTCTAAGATTGTGCTACGTATATCAATTATCAAATTTTCATCATAATTGACTTAGTCACGTTAAAATAAGGAAAATATAATTGATTATTAATATGTTTCATAGTACATTTAGATGATAGCCACATAAAAATAAATCACGTAGGTAATTAAATTGAAAATCAATAAATCTGATCATAATCACTTAGAGTAAAACTGAGTGTAGACCACTCCAAATTGTTTTCAACAGCAATTCTTTCTATTCAACACTTGTTCAACATGCTGATAAATGAATAGAATTTTCTCTCACAGTAACCCTTTTTAATTAATAATACAATGGATTTATTATTAGCACTACATGATGTCCTATTTTTTAACTTTACCTCTTTCTAAACAACAGTCGATTCAACATAGCTAAAATAAAAGAAAGTGTAATTTTTTCAATCCTCGTGAAAATATAGCTACTTAGATTGAAGTTGAATGTAGATCGCTGCAGATATTTTTTCTAAAGGCCTCCCTTTCAGGGGTTCAAGGTCTTTCAGATTGTCCACGGAGAGGAAATTTGGCTTCTTTTTGATTTGACTCTTTAAAAACGGGATAGCCTCATAACTTGGGATCATCGACGGCATTGTGGTGTCATGTACTGCCAAGTACTGATCACGATTAATATTGTTTGACTTCGGTCATTTAATTAGAATCAATGCACCTCATTCTACTCATTTGAACTCTTCAAATGAGTATAAAGTTTCTACTACTTTCTATTCATATTAATTTACCTTTGCAATAAATTTTGTCACAATGTACGGACACTTTATGGAGTTTGTAATATTGTAATCGTTGGAATATTATGCTTCCTAAGATTGCAATAAATAGAAAAATATATTTAAAAAGTATTAATAGAAGAAACCAGGCCATAAATCAAGAGAGTTTAATACTTTCAAAAAATGTTTATTTTATCAGATTCTTTTATGTTTTGTTCTTATTTTCAACATCGATTCACTAATTAGAAATTGATTTAGTCTAAACCTTTGGCAAACCAGCACTGATTTCACTTTCAATTCCACATTCGTCACTGCCTCTGAGGATCTTGAAGAAACCATTGTTACCCCAGTCGGTGTTCCAGGAGTTGGCAACCAGCCAGTAAGGGGTTCCATTTTCAACACCCCATCCAAGGATCCTTATGGCATGTCCTCCCATCACTGAACCAGCAACGTGCTTGTATACACCTAGTTGTGCAAACCAATTAACAAACAGCAAACAAGAGCAATTAAACAATAAAAATATACAAATGTACTGTCATTTTTAGCAAACAGAAGTCTACTGAACTACTATTACTACAGAACCGCTACTTTGAACTACTGAACTACTGCTGAAGTCTACTGAACTATGCTATTTAATTTTCCATTTCAAACAAAAGCAATTCAATAAATGGATGGGCAGGATTGGCATGAGCAATGAAGAATACGAGTAAGAGAACTATTTAGACAAATAATTTTAACTCCTTCGTAAGCATTGATTTTGTATTTTATTAATAAACAATTTTAATTTTAATGTAATAAAATATAATAATCATAAATTCGTTTCAAAATGTTTCTCTGATTTAACATTTTGAAGTCCTCTGACTGTAATTTTGAATTTTTTTTTTAATGAAGTCAATATTTGTATATGGATAGAAGGATGTGTATCCAGAGTTTATGGATACCCTATGCTGTTACGCTGATTGCTGTATCAAATTCATATACCCAAAAATAGCACCTATAAATGTAGTGTTTCCAACATTATAGGAGAACCTTGGGGTAGTAATGAAGTGATTAAGCGCCTCTAAAAGCCTCTAACACTCAACTCCGACTTTCGGCCTTCACGAGGCTACCCTGTTAACCTGCTATACGAGTATGCAGGAACAAACGAAAGATGAGGAGAAGGTGATCAGGGGCTGGTCCTGACCACCTTCGTTTCCCATCCTTCCTAATCCCCAAATCCCCTCCTTTTATCCCAGCCCCAATCTAAGGTGTTATGCGATCCGTGCCGAAGGATGGATGATATAGGGGTTTCTGTATTATGAACCGAGCCTCAAGGGCACCAGGCGACCCCCTTGAGTAAATAGCCTCACTCCGGTATGCGGTGCTCTGCCGGAATGGACAAAATACCACCGATAGAGCTTCAGGGATTTTCTCCTGTAAGGGGAAGGAAGTCTGGAGATCATCCTCCGGAAGCGCAGAGGGTCCAAAAGCACTAACTAGTGGGAACCTCCCACAAGTGCACCTGAGGACCCGAAGAAGACCATCCCGAAGAAGGAGGAAGGAAGTTACTTCCTCCCAAAACATAGGGAGCCTGAATGGACATTAACAATGATGGTTTGTGCAGATTCTGCAAAAAAGAAGAAACACCGTTGCACTTGCTGATAACTTGTAAGGCAACTTTGCTGCACAGAGGCAGGTGCATCGGCACACTCAACAAACCATAGAAAAACTTTTACCGCTGGAACCAGCAAAAGTGCTGAGCTTCTTGGAGGCGTTGAAGCTAACTGCTAGGGTTCTTTAGTACAGAAGAGGGAAGTACAATAGTTTTTTTTTTTAAGACGCAGTGCTATAGTTACCCTCAAATAATAAAAATAAAAAATAAAAAAATATATAGGGGAACCTTACACCTCTATATTTTGAGCTATATAGTTTATGGGCAATATTACCTCATGAGAAATCCACCATATTGCCAATTTTCTGGTTTTCGCTAACATTTATTTTTTCCAAAAATACAAATTTTTCAGAGTTGTAATTTTTTATAAAAATGTAATAAAAATGTTCCACGAAATAAAAACTGTCAATTTTTTTTCCAGTAACAGGAGAGTTTAATTTTGTTTTAAATTGTAAAAAAATTGACTTTTCTGATTGAATCTGAAAGATTATGAATAAGATATTGGTTTCAATGTTGGACGGACAATAATAAAATAAATATAAAAACAGTTCTTATATAAGGATGAGTGCACAGATTTCGGGTGACATTACTCCAACATATGAATTCAGAAAATATTATTTCCTCACTAAACTACTACTATCACTGGAAAACTAAAATATTGACTGTGGTATGTAAATAAAACTAGTATAGTAAACAAAACAATATGGATTTTGGATGAAAGTATCCAAATCTACTTTAGAAATCTAAAACTCAAAAAATTAGAATTGAAACAGAGTTGTGAATTCGAGTTGATATTTAATTCACCCGAATGAATTTTTGTTTATTAATTTTACAAGACTGTAGTAAATAATAATTATTCATGTTTCAAATGATAGTTCTCACACTTACCTGACTTGTATTGCAAAAAGTCTTCATAAACTGTGAAGGCTCCTTCAACTGGGCCATTAGTATAGATTTCCTTCATGATTTCATTTTGTTCAACAGAGTATGAAGTCTTTCCTATAGACAACAATGGTGTTAATTTAAATTAAATTATGTACACAATTAACTATTATAGATCGGAAAAGATAAACAAAAAGCATGATGGCAATCCAACTACATTTGAAATGCAATAAAACCTCCACTAGGGGAGTAAAGGCTGTTCTTTTACATGCTTTTACTATTCTTGCTGTTTTTCAAGCGGAAAAAGGAGCTCATTTCATAATTGGTTATCCTTTTAGCTACCAAGAAAGTATTCAGGGCTAATTATTTACGGACTTTAGATTTGGAGTCCTGAAAACTCCCTTATTTTTTTTTATTAAAGCGTAGGTATAGTATACCTGGCACAGATAGTTGGACTTCTCCGAGGACATCGTACACAATATGTAAAACTCCCAGATAAAAAATGTATAACTCTGACAGAAATTAGAATTTTGAATTTTAAATACTAACAAGGGCAAAAATTATTTTTTTTTTAAATTGGATTTAAACAAAATTATTCTACAAAAAAATAAAAAAAACACCAATCATTTTGATAACACTTAGTGATGCATAGGTTGGACAAGTTTTTCAAAATTTAACTCAGAAGAATACTTAAGATTGGTAGGAGGAGACCTCCAGTATCCTACCAGGCCACCGCAGGCCATTATTGTTTTGTTAAGGCCAATATCACATCATAGGTTTTTCATTATATTATATCAACGCTTTTCTTAGCATTAACGCTCAATCAAACATGTTCCAAAGTCCCGAGGAGGTGATAACTCTACCATTAGCACAACTGTTTTAACTTATACAGTGGTACCTTGGGATACGAGTGCCCCAACATACGAGTTATTTGAGATACAAGCTGTCAAATGAGCGAAATTTTGTTTTGAAATACGAGTGAAATTTGAGATACGAGGAACAGCCAATTGTAGTATCAGGTCATTTATAAATATGTACATTTCTTTTTTCTACGGCCCACTCAGTTCTCAGTTTACCTTTAAAAGTTGGAAGATCAATTCAATTGGAAGATCTTGAGAATGTGGAAGAGAGTTTCACAGTTCGTGGCAAAGAAACACCCCGAAAAAGGTGCAACTGGTCGTGTATCGACTATATTTCTATTTAATGAAACTTGCCTAACTCATTTCCGTAGCATTCTGAAAGTGAGGAAGAAACAAACCTCCTTGAACAGTTTTTTTTTAATCAGGCGAAAAAGGCAAGGACCAGTAAAGAGAAAAGCAGTAACTAAAATTACGCATACAGTAGCATTTAAGTTATGTCTAAGCTAAATTTAAATAACCAAAATACTAATTGCATATGTACGTAAACTTAATAAATCCAGTTTTTTAACCAGTTTTTTCTAACCACCTCTACATTCTCTTTTATTATGTTTTTATACAATATTTGTCATTTATAAAAACATTTTTCTTATTCAAAATCATGTAACAAAAACAATTAGGGGTAAGTATTTTTGGGGCTGGAACGGATTAATGGTATTTCAATTGATTTCAATGGGGAAAATTGCTTTGAGATACGAGTAAATTGACATACGAGCAAGGTTACGGAACGAATTAAACTCGTATCCCGAGGTACCACTCTATTAAACTTTGTGACACCAATAATATCCATAATTTCCATAAAAATTACGATAAAAATAATCTTACATAAAAAAGACATTGATATTACCGAAATATTTATCCTTTTGATATGAGACTTTGTAGGAAGGCTCACAGCTACGCTGGCATCGAGGAGTCGAGGAAGCTTCTGAGCAAGGTGGTCTCTGTCCTTGGGTGTGGTGCTCACAAGGCACGAAAGAGTATGGTTTGCATCCCTGCAAATCATATCACCGCTTATGATTTTAAATGAATTTATGAAATATTTCAAGTAATTTTTCTTATGTACAATATTAAATTGGTAATATTATATGTATTTATGATATTGTATTACATCCACTATTGTAACCTGAAGGAGATACTATGTGCTCAAAATGCGTTGTTTGTATGAAACATTGGTGGTGGAAACAGAATTATTTTCAGCTATGTGTCAATACCATAGAGCAATGATTGCAAAATTTTATATAACACTAATATATATTACTAATGATATTAGTTTGATGATTATTGAAATAATGATGCATTTCAACCATTCAAGTATCTATTAAACAGGTGCTAATCTGCTCGTTTAACTGTAATCATTAACTTCGTTTTAGAATACTCAACTTAATTTGTGGTACTCCATACTATAAGGGATACTGAATGTGAATTTAGACTCAACATTCTAAGTTGTTACTAAATCAATTAATTCAGCTTCTAGTCTTACTCTTAAACCTTTTAATACGAAGACCTCAAATTAAAGTGTACTTCTAAAAGGTCACCGGATCTTAGCGTGGCGTACTCCAGGTGGGCAATTTTATTACTACTTAATGTTTTTAAATCATTTTTTAAACTTAAGTTGTTTTTTTTAAATTCTTTATTGAGACCCTTTAACTAAAGTATTGATGTTTTAAGCTTTTCTAGTGAAAAGGATATTATTTTTCAAATGATACAAATTGTATATCACCACATTATAAGTATCAGAATTATAAGGCAATTAATTGGGTATAATCAAAATGCTTGAAACCACTGATCTTAATCATACTTATGAATTGTTGAAATATATACCTCATTGGTTCCATAGTTGCCTCCACTGACTATTCCTTGTTCAACCCAGAAATTCCATGCAGCGCCTGGAAAGCCTCCATTACATCCCATACCGCAAGAACCACAACACGTAAGCATGTCTTGAGCTGACAGGTTAACGTTGAGCTTTCCCTTGGAGTGAATGCACAATCTGTCAGACATAGCTTCCACTGCTCCAAATGCCTGTACAAATATAATTAATAATTTACACAAAAATTATTAATAATTACATTGGATATTGTTTGTTTCTAAAGTCTACAATAATCGGTTTTCTCTTTATACTTTTGAAAGAAGTAACGATCAGGCTGCATTTCGAGGTTGATTCTATATTGGGAAGCCCCAAAATTTACCTCTCTCAAGTTTGTTAAAGTAGGGATTTTTAACTAGTACCTGGCATCGTACAGGCTAAGGAACAAACAGTTTTACGTCCTCTCCGAGAATCTACACACTATCTCCTAGGATATTACCAATACAGAAACCAAATCTTCAGCAGCCTGTGAAACCACACCAATTAAATTAGAGATTGTTTAGAGACTCGTTCTAACCAAGGTTACCAGAAGACTATTTAAAATAATCTTCCTTATTGAAGTTATAATAAAATCGAAAATTAATGTATTTATTACGTATTTATTCTCATCTAGCGCTAACAACTATTAGTTAATTTTATCTTCTTCCTTTTGAATGTAATGTTTTTAGCATATTCATCATCAGATGTCTTGAATTCATAGTAAATAAGAGATAAAACTATGAAAGTATAAAATATGGATGCACGAAGAATAAATACTAAATTGCATGGTTTTCGTCACGAACTCGAAGAATCGTGAACTGAACCGAACGAACTACTGGTGTGAGCCACCAAACATGTTTTCACTAGCATCATACTCGTTGAGTTTAGGATTTATTGTCTAGTCATACTGATAGTGGCTCAAAATACTATGTTTCTGAGAATCTGAAAATGTTTTGTACCGTTGTACTTAAAGTAGACCAAAAAAATGTATTAATTCATGAAATAGAGAAAAGTAACAACTTTTAGTGGTGTCGAGACAAAATTACCAAAATTCACATCTAAAACTAAAAAGTAACATTTTTGTTACGATCGTAATAATTTTGACCACGCTGGTTCTAACCACTTTTCAAATTATTGAACTTTTTTCGGGGACTAATTATTTAAAATTTTTTCGGTTACAAAAAAATCATATAAAAGAAAAACATTTCCGTCTCTGCTGTTAAGCATTATCCTGTTACTCCATTCCTTCATTTACCTTCATATTCTATTTTACAACATTAAATCACTCATAATCAATTTAATTTTTAAAAAAAATTCCTTATCATCTAAATGCAATAATGACAAAATAGGAATTTTTGTGTTTAGATTATTAATATTCATATATCCTCCAATCATAAATTCAAACTGAAAATTTAATGCTTCCTTCAAAATATTTAACAAAAATAGAATAGTAGAAATTTAATCATAAAATTGGTTTACTCATAGAAACTTTTGTTATAACCTAATAAGTACTACCAGTTCGCTTTTATATACCTAAATTTAAAACAAAAGCGGGACACTTATTTTTTAACTTTCTTAAAAGTTGATTAAATCATTTAGGAACATGTTTATAAATAATATCTCAAAAACAAAACTGAATAGATAAATAAGAAGGGAAATTTTGAGTACTTTATTTTTAATAATGCACTATAATAAGCCTTCAAATTGATACATGACAAATGCCAAGTTTGCAAGGTTAGAATCTGAAAAGAAGTTAAAGTTTAAAATAAAGTAATCCAACTTAATGTAAAATTATTTGATAAAAACAAAAGAAAAAGAGATATTAGGTACACATTGTAAGAGGAACGTGTGTAATCGGTGGCGTAAGTTGACTTGAACTAACTTGCACCACCGGGTTTTTCATTTGTACTAGTGAGAATCATTAATGAAAACTGTTTCAATATATCGAGCAGCAGGAAATATAGTCTTGACACATTTAAATAGAGAAATTTGTTTAGCCATTAAGAATAAAATTAATTAAAAAAAAAGTATTAAGAAATTAAATTATTTAGTAAAAATGCATTAATTGGAATAAAAAAAAACTGAATGTGTTGTACCCAACAGGATCCACAGCCGGCTTGATCGCGGATCTCACCAATCGTGGTACATTCAGGCCATTGTTCCCTGGAGTCGAAGTTCTCGGGAAGGTCACCGTTAAATTCAATTGGAGCTGCTCTTGGTAGTTGCAGTCCCTTTTTCGAACCCATCAACTTCTTCACTGAATTCAAATTGGCACTGGATTCAAAGTTACGCCCAGCCTGAAAATTGTTTCACCATGAAATAATAGCTAAAACTTTTTAACAATAAAAAACCTTACAGAGTTTTATAATGTTTTATAAAATGTAATAGGCTGAAAAAAATAAAATAATGTAGATTTCGTTTATTTTTGGACTCTTCTATTTATTATAAAAAAAATATTTTAATTTAAAATAATTATATTTATTTAAAAATAAATATTGTTTAAATAGTAATATTTATTATATTATAGCTTACTTTATTAAAAAACCATTTTATTGTAATTTAATCATACTTTCCAATTCTTGGTTGAAATCTCAGAAAATATGGCTAAATTATATAAAATGTTCATAATGTTTTGAACATGTTTTTACTTGAAAATGAACAAATATATAAAAAGGATATGGAAAATATCTCCACACGTAATTTCATTTTATTATGTCATTGATTACTATAATTATAATGGGAAATCTATTTTAAACGAATAAAAAATCCTGTTTGTTTCTTCCAGTAAGTGAAAATAATTTTAAAGATAGTTATTCTGGAACTATACAAGGAAATTTATTTATATTTTTCTAAAATTAACAAATTATTACAAATATAAATAATAATATAATTTAATATTATATTTATAATAATATATTATAAATTATACATTTCTAAAATTAATGTAATTTACATTCAAGAAAGGTATGATAAAAATCAGACTACTGATTTAAGCATATACTAAAGTTATACTGGCCAAAAATACTATATCAATTACGGATTAAACTGAGAAAAAATCCCAAAGAAAGTTAAAAATATATTAAGAAAGGTTATATTAGTATATGAGGGCACATCTCCAACTAAATGAATCCTAGTATATGTTTGCAAATATATTTTTTATAATGAAAAATGATTCTTAAATTAAAAAAAATATAAATTAAGAATTAAAGTTTTAAGGTTGCAATAAAAAAACAACTTTAAAACAGGACAAGCCAGAACCTTTAAGAAAATGTTAACTTTTTAAAGGTTCCTAAGTACTTTATTTCAAATAGGAAATTACTGTTTAGTTTCAATGTTTAGATATCTTATCTGAAATATTGGTTCCTCTCTGAAAAGTGGTTTTATAATTAACTTAGCCTTAAGGTCATAAAAGGTCAGGGAACGTCACTGCTCGTCAGAAAACGTTTCCATTAAATAATGAAAAATAGAATGAATGACAGTTATTCAAACAGATTTAAAAAATATAGAAAACTAATATTCTATAGAAAATAATTTATTTGAACTAATGTTTATAAAAAAAATATTTGAATTATTATTAACTGTATTGTTGGAAAGAATTTAAATCCTTTTAACTAAAAATTATTTGTTTCCGCTCTCTGTCAATCATTCAGTGTAGAAAAACTTCTTTATTATAATAATTAGTAGATTGCAACGGAAGTAGACAACAAAACAGAACTAGATATACTCAATAAGGTTATTTACTCCCTTATACATATGTGTAAAACTATATACAATCATAGCAATATTTTCATAATTAT
The DNA here is from genome assembly GCA_026182355.1 of Hermatobates lingyangjiaoensis. Lineage (NCBI taxonomy): Eukaryota > Metazoa > Arthropoda > Insecta > Hemiptera > Hermatobatidae > Hermatobates > Hermatobates lingyangjiaoensis. Next base: position 435,771 of record JAPFBL010000090.1, read on the forward strand.
ATTTATCAACTATAAATTACAAAATTTGCAGTGGTCTACATTTAACTTTAATGTAAGTAAACTCATTACTGAAACAATGAATAATTGATTTATTAACCGATTAATTTTGATAAAACCACTATATTTTTTTCAGTTAAACTCAATATAATTGTTTAGAAAAAGTGGTGAACTCTTGGAAGTTATAATATAAAAGTTAAATAATTTTTTAATCAGGTATAATATAATATTATAAAATTATATATATATACCATAAATATAAAATTTATTTATTTTTATTTATTTATTTATTTTTTATATACCATATATAAAATTATATATATATAAAATTATATATATATAAATATATATATATTATATATATATAATTATATATATATATATTATTATATATATATATATATATAATATTACTGCTAATTATAATATCAAAGAATTTATTATATTTTGTTCTAACGAATTAAAACAGGTAAAATTAGCATCAATTTAAATCTTACAGTAACTTTAAAACTTGCCCATCGTAAAATCAAAGAAGTTATACCAAATTAGTTAATCTGTAAAGCTCATTAAAAAAGAAAAATATTATTAACCCAATCACTAAATGTGAAAGGACTTAGCGGTCTATTTAATTATTAGTAGGAGTTAATAATAATTGAATTATAAATAATTAGTAGGAACTGCTACTAGTTGTTTTCACTGAACCAACATTTCTGCACCATATCCTTGGTATCTTCCTGATGATGAACACAAAGTGTTCGAAACGCGTTGTTGTTAAAACTTCATTTGTGTTGAGACTTTTGTTTGTTTATCCATTTTACCTCAGAATGAGTAAATACCACACAATTACGGATTTCACAACTAACCATTTAATTATATTGTCAATTTCTTTGGTTATCATCGAAAGAGATTATATATAATCATAAAAAGTGAAATCAAATATTATAAATAGTTATTTATGCTTTCAATTTTTTTATATTATATTCTAATTGAAATTCATGTATATGGCTCTGGAGTTGTTTGAAATAATAGGTTAAAATAGGAATTATTCAAACTGATAATTGGTTATTGATTATTATTCTACTATTATTCAAATAAATTACTTATATTTAATTCTTTGATTTTAATAAGTATAAGGTAAACAAATCCGACAAATGTACACAGATGGAAATTATTAGTTCTTATTTATTTTCGTCTTCTATTGTCTCTAACAATTACCTAGAAATTATAAAATTTTTTATCATGTATGATGAATTCAAAATTTCAAACTTCTAGAATAATTATAAAAGCGATAAAATATTAATAATTGTTCTGATATAAAGTAGATTAATACTGTCCCCATGATGAAACATTAACCAAAAACAACAGGACACATTTCCACACCTAGAACTATATACCTGATTAAATTATTTAAGGTATGTTATTTGCTACTGCTTATGAAATGATTTCCCAATTTGAGATACACCATTAAGCACTTACCCATCACCCAGATATAAATAAAATATCAAAAAATGATATCAGAAGGACTGAAAATATGTGATCTTGTTTTATGACCAATTAACTTTACTTACTGATAGAAAAAAAGTTTGATGTTTAAAATGAATGATTATTAATAAAGTCATTATGTTTGGGGAAGACTCACCGTCCATGTGTTCTGAATTGAATTGATGTGATTGATGAATTCATCAGACAAGGGATCGTAGGATTCACTTGTAGCAAGAGCTACCAAAGATAGGAGCAACAATACCTTCATGACGGATCTGAAATAAGAAACGATCTCTAATTACTGAAGCAGTGTTCAACAATATTAAAAAAATACTACATATGTATATATACTACTACTACTACTACTAGTCGTTGCGTGTACAACGTGCTTGGTCTCCCTTTATCTTTTCTCCTGAAGACGGATTGCCCGAAAATTTGAGTTTGTAAGTATGTTTCACTTTGTGTGCTATCTATCTTCAATTTTGAACTGTTATATATATATATATATATATATGAAAACAAACCACAAGGAAAAAAAAGAAAACAGATAGAAAAAATGCTCTGAGGCCTTTCAATTTACTTACTCTGATGACATAAATTGAAAGGCCTCAGAGCATTTTTTCTATGTTTTCTTTTTTTTCCTTGTGGTTTGTTTTCATTGATTGTATCACGTGTTTATTGTGATTCATCTGCATATATATATATATATATATATTTGTATAGGTAGGCAGAAAATCTTCTTTTAAACAAGTTGAATTGAAATATGCAGCAGCCTCTGCATTAACGATTTTTTTTCCTGACTGTCTCTAACTTTCTGATTATTTTTCTTTCATTATGGGGTAAATCCAAAATTAATTTTGCCAGAGACATTTCAACTTTACCAGTTACGTTAACAAATTATGGCAAGTTAAACGAATTAGCAACCAATATATATTTTACTTACACAACCTTTCGACTGTATATAAGTCATCTTCAGATATAATTTGGTTAAACATTTAAAGAAACAAATTTAAATTTATATAAGTAATTGTTGAAACAAATTTTAGATAAACTAAAGATTATAAATGAATAAAGAAAATTTGTTTCAAAATTGTGAAGACCACTAACTTTATTCAAAAAATGTTGGTCCTGTTTTTTAATTTCTCAATGTGATTTTATAAACATACGTGAACAACATAAATAATAGTTTACGTATAATTCTACATTTGCTTGATGAAATGTTATGAATTGAACTGTAGACTTTCCCTCGGAAAATTATTAATTGAAACTTAAGTAATCTAATAATTACTTAAATTAATTTAACATATTGAATGGCTAAAAATTAAAAATTTAATAATTAAACAAATATTGGATATCTTTGATTAAGTGAATGTAAGTAGGTATTTCTTTAAAAAAAATAGTTCCTTATGTTATAATTTACGAAAATACAGATAAGTAGATTAAACATCAAAAAAGAAGTGGTAATGTCGTACTTACAAGCTAGGAGAACAAGTTGGACCAACTGATCACCTCAACTAAATTACAAAACGTTATCATTTCTTTTATATACAACACATACTCAATGATGTTATCAGTTTTTTAGTCATTGATTGACATAAGCACTTCATATGCTGACATCAATTGATCATCTCATCTTCACAATTGATTAAAATGTATATCAAATGTCTGTCACCAATTTTAATAAAGATATATTAATCTTTAAGATAAATGTCTTATAACAATGCTCTCATGTGACAAAGTAATAATACCATATTTTATCTATTTTTTTTTGTAATTTTTTTAAAAAAAATGTTTCAACTCTGTAAAAAGCTTAAGATAGGGAATGCTATCAGAATTTACAACTTATTTCTCGTCTGAAAAGTATAATAATTATAATGTCCTCATAAAATTGTAACGGAAAATATATTAGAAAAGTAACACCTTTATATTGTACGTCATTTATTCTATTGAACATCTGGAGTAAAAGTTTACAGAAAGAAAAATTGAAAAAGTACTCACATGGTTCCAAATTATCGTAATTTATGGAAAACTTTTCTACGTGCATTAATTTTTTTTTTACAATGGGAGGGATCTGCTATCGACATCGGTATTTGGTTCATTCTTACGAAGTAGTGTCTTGAACAATAAGTTTTACAGGTTCTCATAAATATTTAACAGTTTTTACAATGTACGTATTTGGCTTCTAAAAAAAAAGGTCTTTTCAAAAAAGACAATTAATATATTGATGAATATGTATAAATAGGTCTAAAACTGCTTACAAATCATTAATAAGTAAAAATGATTTTAAAAATTTAAAAAAACTCAAAATAAATGCAATTTTTTAAAATTGTATTTGATCCAATGAGACGAAAACATTTTAAAAGTAAATTAATGTAATTAAATTTTTTTTTAATTTTGAATACACTTAACAAATTCAAATAGTTAAAAAATTGGTTCGTATGAACACATAAGGTTACCTGGTGACTTCAAGTTTCTTTCTGGTTTCCTTGTTAACATCTTGCCTCCTCCTGCTCTAGAAAGTATTGAACAATTTTGTGATACCTCAAGAATTAGGTTCAGTTGATTCAATTCAATTTATTAGCTTGAAAATTCCAGAAAATAAATAAAATTCGAAAAAAGCTAATTTTATTCTATTCAAGGAATATAGTATCTATACCTAAAAAAAAGAAATCATAAAAAACAACTCTAGTAAACATGCTATTAATTTCGTTATTTTTATAAAATCTTCTAAACACGCAATCACTTAAAAAAATACAAATCATAATTTAAAAACTAGTAAATGTTAAAGGCAAACGAGTAGAAGTTAAAATTACATTAAACTTTTACTTCATTTTAAGAAAGAATGGCAATGCTTTCGAATTAATTACAAAATAATTATTGATTTAAACCTCTTCAACAGAATGCAAACTGAAATAAAATATCCAAAATTTGGTTACATTATGTGGGCTACATGAACCTTTATACGTGAAAATCTCAGAATACAATTTTAAATTATTATTATACTTTAAAATAACCTGTTAATTTAGTGGCAGAAATCTTCCTTTAAATGTATCGATTCCAAAAATGTATCATATGAATGTAACATAAAAAATATTACTAAGTTATGTATATTACACTTATGTATAATTATTTTACAATTACTTAACCAAATTGGTACAATCCTTAAACGATCTCATCGTTTAAAAATTGTCTTACTTTTTAAAAAGAAAGTTAAAAAGTAAAGAATTTTAGTTATGAGTGAACACTGTACTTGGCTTCTACCCTGGACGTCATTCAATTATGAAAAAAAAAATAATACTTAAAATGTGGGTCCAATATCCGTTGTATGATATATACTTTTTTATGCAGAGTCGCATCTCTACTGGTTAGTGCATCAACGAATGGCCCAACAGACAAGGGTTGGCGGGTATTGTCTAATAAATAATAAATAAATTAATGATATATAATTTCAGGCTACTCTAGAAATAATTTAAAGTTACTTATGATTTTTTTTATTTATACAGATTATTCCTCACTTTTTTTTTGGCGCTATTTTGGTGAATAGTTGGAACTAGTCCATTTTGGTGCTTCTCTATTGCAGTCTTAACCAACAACGGGGATAATTGCACATATTGTCTTCTTAGTATAGGGGCGAGCAATAAAGTCATCTATACCTGATGAAATGTTAAGTAAACTCACCTTGTCCTTATGAAATCTTTTCTTAGAAAGCTAAATATTTGTCTGTCATTCTATCAATGTCACAGAAATCTTACAAGACACTGTCATACATGGCAGAACGCCTACATAAATCATTGAACTTCTTAAACTCGCATATCTACTTCATTAAGAAAGTTTTCATCCACCATAGACTTCTTCAGATAAACATTCATTGGATTCAGGAGTGCTATAATACTCTTCCATCCCCCGATGGCAGATACTCCGGAGTACGCAAAAACTAACAAAATGCCGGCGCCTAGTAATTATCTTATCTGGAAAAGGAGTCCGTTTTAATCCACAGTACCTCTCTATTCTTACACAGCCAGTACTTTTTATGGGCTAAGGAGCACTGTACCCTTGGAGGACTGTAGCACAACAGATAAACCTGCCAACGACAACTGCAAAAAAACCGTTGAAAGCGACCAGATTTGAACAAAATAAAATACAATCATTTAAGAAGTTTCATGCTATTAACATGTTGGAATTAGAAACCAAAGTACTACAAAACTTTTAACTTTTTTCAAACACATTATGTTTCAAATACTCTTTTAGTTTCATATATTTGTATGATTTGTTCTTCTCTAAGAGAATGTAAGAATTCTGTTAGGTATATTTACTATTCCATCCACTGGAAGAATAATGATGCTACTGTTCAAAGTATCATTTTTCTTTTATTTTGTAGCAGTGGACCCCCCCAAAAAAATCCTTTTGTTCTTATAAAGTGTTTCCAATAGGTTCGGTGTTTTTTTTTTTTTGAAAGCACCACTAATAATTAAAATGTCTCTTTTTTTATAACAAATTGCCTGTACATAACTTAAGAATTAACTTTAACTAAATCAAACACATTGAATCTGTTCTGTTGCCACTAAATAATGGATAAGTATTTTACAACTACAGGTCTATGTAATTCAAAATAGAAATAGGATTTTATTTCTATTTCAGTCATTTAAACCTAATACTTCCACTACGAAAAAATTAGTTTATTCACTTTTAAAGATTTAAATGGATAAATTTATTAAGGAATTTAAAAAAATATAAAAACATAATTATAATTTGAAATGTATAATTGACATAGTACAGCCTGATATGTTTTAACTGGATTCTAATTTTTGACATTTCATAATGTCAATATGTATAATACTGAAATTAAATACAAATACAGTTGAGATACATTTAAACAGTCATTTTAACATCTAACTACTGAGAGATAATTAAATTGAAGTATAGAAATACTCGATATAGAACTTAAGTCCATATTAAATATAGACTTGTTCAAATCTAATGTCCATTCTTACTAAAAGATAATTCAACTTCTCTAGTTGTGTAGTTAGCTATCGTGGGGCATTTATTGATATTTGAAATTATAAACTTAAGTATCCACACAAACAATATTTTATGGTAACAGCAAGAAGTGTTCTTCTTCAGATATAACTGCTAATAATTCGCATTCCTACCTTTTCAATATAAGTGAGAATGAATTTCACGATAAAAACATTTTTATGTGCAAACTTAAGTTTATCATTTCAAAGTACAATTTGATTGGGAAAAGCTTAGTATGCGACTGATTCCTATAATTCTATATATACAGATCTATAAATTACTAGTATAGTGCCTTAATATAAAAAAATAAAATTTACCAAAAATATAAATCCAACATAAATTATCGTTTTTAAATTTTACTTAATTTTGCATACATTTCAAGGATTTTGAAAAGAAATTAAAACAACTTCAAAAATCTATAAATTTCAATTATATCAACAAAATAATTTACATATTAATTAACAAAAATAAACAAACTGTAAGTATATAATATACATATAAAATCTTTTTGAAGAAATAAAAAAAAAAATACTGTTCTAAATATTATAATCGCTTTAGGAAGGTTATATAAGGAAATCCTTTGGGTTTTCTTCAAAAGTAAGGGGCGAATTTAAATCTGAAACATAATAAAATAAGAAATTATTGGGGTAATTTATTAGTCTTCAAAGGATACAAAAACAAGTTTTTCTCCAGAGATTCTTTTAAAGACTTTTATTATTAGAAATAAGTACAGTAATCACTAACTTTTCGCGGATAATGGGGACCGACGACACCCGTGAGAAGCGAAAATCCGCGAATAATGGACGCGCCTTTATCAAAGCCTCTAAAGTTCAAACAACTTTCCATCCAAAAGAGAGAGAGAATCCTGAACTTACTGAATACTGTACTGTGTTGTGAATAAAAATTAAAAACAAAAAGAAAAAAAATAAGAAATAATTAATAAAAAAAAATTACGTCTTTACCGACTAAAAGAGAGAAAGAATTATACCCTTAATATATTGTACAGTAAATAATAATGCAAGTAAATAAAAAAATTCGTAATTATCCTTTATTTTTAATTTATAGATGAAAAGGCCTATTTTTTGACCTTTTTATTATTCTCTTGTTACAATTGATTATGTTTTATATTTTTCATTAATCTTTAGTCTTTATTGAATATTTTTTAATAGCTTTGATTAGCCTTTAATTTAATACTGTAGAATATATTTTCACCCAGGAAGTCACTGGTTCTTTGATATCTTTCTCAATCCTACAAGAAGAATTCTGTATATTTTCTTCTCTAATACTAACTATTGTACTTTTTCATTACGAATTGTATTTTTTTTTTATTTTTTACTGCAATTACAATTGAATATTTTTTTTATATTTTTTAATTTTTAATTGATAATTTCAGGACCCCGCGAAACACTGACCCCATGAACTAGCAAGGGATTACTGTATACTATTTGAAGTCATGAGATGAGTGAGTGAAAGAGAGAGAGAGAAAGATCAGAAGGAATAAAGTAATAATTGTCAATTTTTTTGCTGCTGAGTGACAATTAAATTAAAGCATACTTTACGATGATCAAACATTGATACAGAAATGAAATGCCCTTCTCAAAGTTTAAACCTATTTAAAAATGTTGCAATTACAGGAAACAAATATCATATAATATATTACATATTAAAAAAATGAGTACCAGAGTATTCAATTGAGGGTAAATATTCAAAATTGCAGGAAACAAATATCCGATACAATATTATATAATATATTACATATTAAAAATGAGTACCAGAGTATTCAATTGAGGGTAAATATTCAAAATTGCAGGAAACAAATATCCGATAAAATATTATATAATGTATTACATATTAAAAATGAGTACCAGAGTATTCAATTGAGGGTAAATATTCAAAATTGCAGGAAACAAATATCAGATAAAATATTATATAATATATTACATATTAAAAATGAGTACCAGAGTATTCAATTAAGGGTAAATATTCAAAATTGCAGGAAACAAATATCCGATAAAATATTATATAATATATTACATATTAAAAATGAGTATCAGAGTATTCAATTGAGGGTAAATATTCAAAATTGCAGGAAACAAATATCCGATAAAATATTATATAATATATTACATATTAAAAATGAATATCAGAGTATTCTATTGAGGGTAAATATTTAAAATTTCTAAGTAAAAGTTGAAACCAAACAACGTACTACTAAATGAAAAAGATATTACATTCCTTGTGATAATGCGTTTACTTCAGATGTTTATTTAAGGTATTTAGTGCAACTCAAGGGTGTTAAGATTCCTAAAAATGGAAAGTGACGACAGTTCAGAATGTAATAAAGTGAACTAACAGCATTTTTACAAATACAAATAATAAGTTACAAGATAATAAGAAAGAAAAATTAAGAAATCTGCAATGAGAGACCCAAGTACTAAAAATGAACCATTACTTTCAAAACTACACTAAAGTAAATGTAAAACTAACTCTATGAAAAAAAATTGAATATAATTGACTAAATAAAAGACCTTACATTATTAACATTTTCTTCCTCTTCACTGCTAACGTCATCTCCAAATTCAATGTCTTCATCAAATCCATCATCCACAAACGTCACGGTGTCATTGATTCTCACTGAAAGGAAATAAAAATAGCAATTTAATAGTTTTATATATACTGGGGTAAATAAAACAAATGAAGCATGTGAAAATATTACAATAAACTCCCTCCAAGTATGAGTACCACTTTGGAGAAAAAAAACTAGGGTCAATTGACAATATTTTTTAATTATTTGAATTTTTTAATTCAAAATACGCGTTTCCAACATGTCGTGTTCATTGTCAAGTAAATATCTACAAGAACTGTTCGAAACGAGTAGTTTGATTTAGATTTCTTTTGTGGAGACTTTGAATTATCCATTGTAAATACCACACAATTACGGATCGGACAACTAAAGACTTTTATATAAATTCATACAGAGGACTACACAAATAATCACTAGGAAAAATAACAATCACTTGGGTATTTCGATGATCAGTCCGACAATAAAGTTCAAAAACACATTAAAGAATTAAAGAAGCACACACAATAGATAAGTACTCTTCCAGTTCAAACTATCACTTTAACTTTACTTTTTTCATCAGAAATTATGAGGAAAGACCTCGGCGGTGAGATGTTTTGGCCCTCTTTTCTTGTCTATTACGTATACTTATTTTGTTCATTCTGGAATTTCTATATATATTTCATGATCAAACCACAATAAGAAAATGGGAAAACAAGACTAAGATCTTTCAACCGTAACAAGCGGTCTTCGTTAGAGTCAAAAACCCAGCTGTAAGCGGTCTTTGACGAAGATCGCTTGTTACGGTTGAAAGATCTTAGTCTTGTTTTCCCATTTTCTTATTGTGGTTTGATCATTTATTGTTATTTCACGTGTTTATGTGAAATCTTTCTATATATATATATATATATATATATATATATATATAGGGTTTTTTGCTCTGACGAAGACCGCTTGTTACGGTTGAAAGATTTTGTTTTCCTATTTCATATTGTGTTTTGATCATATATATATATATATAGTTTGAGTGGCTAACAGAATAAAATAATACAGAATAATCAAAAACCAACTATTTTTTATACCAACTTTATAACCGATCTCAAAATTTCAATAAAATATTAAACCACAAGAAAAAAAAAAGAAATTATTACCAATTAAATTATTTGGATGGTTATGATTCATCTACAAAACCTAAGAGACTAAATCAGAAAAGGTAGAGTCATAAACTATTCCATAAAATATTTCATAAAAGGATAACTCAAAATTATAATTTATTTAATATTTAACGTCATACACAAAAATATCATTGAGTATGACTATTACTTAACATGTAGTTTGAACACATTTGCATTTTTTCTTAACTTGACTATCTAATACATTGCATTATGTATTTAATCTACTTATACTTTATCTCTAATAGATACTATAATCTTGAAAATAAGAAATGTATTAACATTTCTTTGGAGATACTGAATAATCAACATTTTTTGAGAACCATTGGTTTTAGTTTTTTGATGGCACTCTAAATTCAGGTTAGAGTGATATATATCAATGATCAAACCGCAATAAAAAATGAAAAAAAAACCAAGATCATTCAACGATTATTTTTACAAAAAAAAACAACAAAACTTTGATTAATATAAATCTTTCATTTTAATATGGCTGAATTTCGAGTTAAATTTAAATACCTGTTTCTGGGAATTCACCATAAGTTTTCAAATTTCTTGCCTCATCAGGAGTATATTTCAAGATAACATCGGCCTTAGCATTCTGATAATCCCTTAAGCCTATTAAGATAATATCTCCTTGATTAATCCACACCTGTAAATAAAACAATGTGTTAATGATGTAAAGAATATATTAGAATATACTCGTATATGCAAATATTATAAATAATGCAAATATGTTATATATATATATCATGATTTGTTTTCTTGACCCAATATTTATATGATGTATTTTTTTTTGAGGTTTGAGGTCGAATGATTTTAAACTAGTCCTTTTGCCGACGTTACGACATATATTTATGTCATCTTCAGGGCTACAACATGATTTTGAGGTCGAATGATTTTAAACTAGTCCTTTTGCCGACGTTTCGACATATATTTATGTCATCTTCAGGGCTACAACATGATTTTGAGGTCGAGTGATTTTAAACTAGTCCTTTTTCCGACGTTTCGACATATATTTATGTCATCTTCAGAGCTATAACATGATTCATGTTGTAGCCCTGAAGATGACATAAATATATGTCGAAACGTCGGCAAAACGACTAGTTTAAAATCATTCGACCTCAAACCTAAAAAAAAAAAATACATCATATATATATATATATATATATATATGCAAAAGCAACAAAAAGACAAAATGCAAGTTTCAATAATATTGACACTTCTTCAGAATAATATAATACAGAAAATGATTGGTAAAAGAATGAAGGTATTCCCAGGTAAAGGGATAATTAGAATGTAATTCAGCAAATTGTATGAACTCGTATGAACATGTGTGTCAAAGAACTCACCCCAAAATAAACGAAAAATGAACCAAAGTTCTGTAACAACGAGTTACTCAGAAAGGCTTTAAAACTTTCCTTTTTTTCTTTGGTTTTGTGGTGATTTCTTTGATCGTAGAGTCATGTATGGTTATTGCAATATTTCTGCAAAAACACAAATATATAATATATATCTATAAATATAATTAACTGAGAAACACAAAAAGAAAACAAACACTCACGGTTCTCGATCATTTCGACTTGATACAGTGTTCAGGAGAAAAAAAAAGGGAAAAACACGAGGGCGAAGCGTGAATGTTTGCAAACCGTTCCATGTGACACCCAGTGTCTCCATGAAACCGTTGAAAATAAACAAATAACAAGATTCATAAATGAAAAAATAAATTGAAAAAAAGAGAGAAGAAAATAATCATAATTTAAAGAAATGAAAATAAGAGAGAAAAAATGAATATAAAAAAGAAATTTTTTTTCAATTAGAAATTGAAAATATGTATATTTCAGAATAAGAAATCTAAAAAATATAATACTCAGTAATAAAAAGAGTATATATTAAAAATATACATAAAACTTAATAATTTTCTGAGCGAGGAATAGAGCACAATTATATGGACCTTCATTTATGCACGCCTTGTTAAATTCTACTGAGTCTCTAAATCTTTTTCACATTGGTTCTTTATGTTTGTGGAACAAGATAGATCAAATCACCAAAATTTTTTTTATATACTCCGATAAGTTTCAGTCCACACTGACCATTTTCAGGGATTATTAAAACAATAATTGAACTCGAAAAAATATAACTAAATTCTAATTACATTACATTCGTAAATAAACACTAAAAGTAATATTCCATCGTCCTCATTTTGTAAAAGGTTGTATAAAGTTAGTTGGACATGGCGAGGTTTCACACTGGTTGAGGTTACATTCTGTTTTCAATGTTGATCAAGGAGGTAATGTCTTTATTGCACTTTCCTGCCTGGGTTTTCATGTTTCCTTCGTAGTTTCAGAATTCTTGTAAACACTCCATCATTACTGTTCATAACAGGTTGTTTTTCTATATTCTATACTAAATATTACCTCCATGATATGTAACCTCATATAATCGTTTTCTTGTTGAAATATTTTTCTATTGTTTGCAAGCATTTCTTTCGTTAATTAAATCCCATGTACAGTTGCAGCATGTTTCTTGGATCCACCTAAAGTGACGTGCATTGTAAGTCTTCGAGAGAATGTGGTGTATGTCCGAAATATTTCGGAATACATAAATAAACATTGGTGAATTCATCTATCTTATGGAGAACCTATGTGAAAAAGATTGAGAGACTCAGTAAGGTATAAGATTAAAAATATGCATAGAATTTAACAGGACATATATATATATATATATATATATATATATATATATATATATTGAACTATATTTGTCCGTTTTGGATCGTATTTCCAACCAAAAAGTTTATATATATATATATATATATATATATATATATATATATATATATATATATATACAATAAAGTTACAACTATAATTTGTATAATAATTAAAGTTAAACATAGAGATCACAAAAAACACTAAAAATATGCAATATATATATATAAATAATTAAAGCACACAGCAGCTGTATTTTAGTTCAATTATGTCTCTTGGACAGATGATCTGGGAATTAACACCAGCCCACCGTAAAGTCGTTAGAAAACGGGAGCAGACCAGCTTAAAGGTCGTAAACGAAGAAGCTGCTGTGTATTAATGAAATGTGCTTACGTGAAGAATTGCTGCCTTCATACACGAATATATATAATATTTATTCATTACTAATAATTATACAAACGTCACAAATATATAAGAAACCTGAAATTAAACTTTCAATATCAGTCTACGAAACCTGAAATGGATTAAATTTAACTTTATTTTGTAAATTTCAATTCATAATCACATTGAGACTACTCATATTAAATGGATATTCATTTATTAAAAAAAAATACTCTGCAAAAAAAATACAACTTAGCCTTAACTGCAGTTTTACTAAACACTGCTTTATTTTTGTTTAAATGCTATAATATTGATATATAATAAAAAAAAAAATATGAACTACAATAGTCTATGAATCCATTTGTTCTTCTTTTTTGAAAAACCAGGAATAAAATGAACAAAATTAAAGAAATTAATTACAAACAATAAAAAGATAACAATATAGGTCATAAATTAGATTATTGTTTCAGATTGTCACTATAACGTGGATTATATAATGTAGGTATAATATTTGCAATTATTACAATAAAACAAACCTTTTTTCTTAATTTCCCTCTTATATGACAAAGTCGTTTTGTTCCATCAAAGCACATGGCCTCTAACCGACCATTTCCCAGCATTTTTGTTACTTGTGCATACTCTAAAAGAAAGACAACCATCTTCAAATCAAGACAAGAAAAATTCTGGAATATTAACTCAAAAAATTACTTACAGATATTATGTTTATAAATTAAACAATCTATATAAGTAAAAAAAAAAAAAACTGTTGTCTGTACATTGCTTAGAACTGACTCATTTCACATTATCTTAGCGTTTTATACATTTGAGAAACCAAATGTACCCTTAGAAAAATTTCTGTTTCTTTGTTCAAAAATTTTGTCACAAGCTAACTCAGACACCGTATGTCCGTCATAGCGAACTGAAACTTTGACAGTACAATTGTGTGTCTAAATTAAACGATAAGATTTGAATGGATTGGAAATTCAACGATAGTGCAAAGTTATGGACTTATAAGCTGTGTTTGGCTAGCTAAACACTTGTAGAGATATATAGCTAAAAATATAAACTATATTTACAAAAAGAACACACAGAAATAAAACAGAAGCTCACTACTATACTTCGATGACCTCGTCATCTGGAAGGTTTCATTTCTGTGTGTTATTTTGTGTATATAGTTTATTTAGTTGGTGGAACCGTTTATTTAATTGGCTAAAAATCTAAGGGCATTTTTACTGTAGCAAGTAGGTATCGTTAGTTGATTTTAATTTATTTTGTGTTTATTATAATTTGCTCCCTTTAAAAAGTGAGTTCTACATAGCCGCATACTAAATAAGAATTATACCTAGAATAAAATCGAATTTGAGTTCAGTATCTAAAGCTGGAAAATGTCAAAGAAATTCCAGATCTAATGACAGTTATGGGATGCACCAATAGTGATATTTTCTACTATAGGGTGTCCATAAAGTCCATGTGCAGTTTAAAAAAAAATTATAACTTTATTCGTATTTACGATAGAAATAATCTGTAAAAAAGATTAGAAGGGAGTAAACCTACATTTTTAAGGTTTTATTGTAAAATTAATTTTTATTTTCCACAGTCCTCCATTATTAGCAATATAAAGAGTAATACAGCTTTGCAGTTTACGGAAAACATGCGCCAACTGATTTACAGTAATCCGTAAAATCTTATTAGTTATTTTAGATTTCAAATCTTCAAATGAACAAGATTTAGATGCATGCACAGTTGTTTTCACATACCCCTATAAGAAAAATCTAATTGAGTCAAGTCTGGCGTGAAGATAAATTAAATGGTTCACCTCTTCCGATTTATCTGTTAGGAAATTCGTGATTTATCTGTATGGAAGAGGTTACCACATGATGGAGGTTAGTGGATAAAATTTCAATAAAACTTTAAAAAATATAGATTTACTTCTTTCTAATCCTTTTTACAGATCATTTCTATCCCAGCTACAAATAAGGGTATATTTTTTTTAAAACGCACACGGACTTTATTGACACCCTGTATTTTATAATTTGTAATAATAGTTTGGAATGCCATATATCATCTCTGAATTTTTTTAAAATACTCGTCAAAGACGAGCAAGTCTGATAGTTCATTCATACAACAGAAGTAAAAAAAATCTGGAGTGGTCTATATTCAAATTTACTATAAGTTAAAATCATTTGCATTAATGTCAATTAAGGAACGACCATCAGTTTTGTTCCATCAAAAATATGACCTTTAATCTACCATTTTCAAGCATTTTTGTTAAAGAAAACCATCTTTAAATCAATCCAATAACCTTCCCTGTAACCATTTTTACATCACTAGAACAAATGAGGAAATAACAATGACAAGTCATTGTTCGATTAGAAACACTTATCCAATAATATCATTAATCAAACAATTAGAGTCATTAGCAATAAACAATATAATAGCATAAATTACCAAAGGCAGTGTTTACATAGCCAAGCATATTGTCCATTTATTTTAGTTATCGTTTCAGAAAGTGTAAAAACATAATAAATAAACAGTTAAGTTAACATTAAAGAAACTAGTTTTCTAAGTTTTATTTGGATTAAATAAATAAATGCAATCAAAAGTGTAGAAATTAAACTCCAAAAGATGTTAATAGTTATTCAACTATTTATTAAATTCTTTCAAAACTAGTTGAATTCAAATAATTATGCGTTATTAATTTTACCATAATTTTAAAAATAAATTCAATTCTAATACATTAGTTATACTAATTAGTTATACTAATTGGTTATACTACAGTTTAAAGGTAAATAAAATCGTTAATTAATTGAAAGAGAAAATTAATAGAAGTCCTTTTTGTTTTTGAAAATAATCTAAAATAATGAAAAGTGTTATTATTCAGTTTTAATATTAGGTAATATTAATACAAATTTTCAAGGTCGTAAACCTTGAATACAATATATAATACAATATTGTATTAACTAGAGTATAATACAATACTCTAGTTTCTAGAGTAACTAGAAAAGTGGGAAGAAGTTACTAAACCATTTTGATAGAAAGAACTAAAACTCTCTTTTCACTCGTTTTATTTTACATCGAAAAACGCCAAGGTTGTTTTCTACAACCTGGTAGAATGGTCCGAATGGAAAGATTCAAACATGGAAAATAGGAAAATATATATTGTGTAGTAAATTAATTTTTCTACACATGAATAATTAAAACATACACATATAATTAAAGGTGATTCCGAACTACAACTATTTAAACGAGACGGGTACTGATTTCATTTTGGTTTCGTTACACATTTCACAAAATGATTGATATCATAGACAAGATTAAGTTAAAATATTAAGACAAACAATTAATACTCAGAATCAATTCTTATTAATTTCAATTGTTTAAATTAATTTGTTTAGCCCAGATAATGTCAAATTTGATGAAACGTTGGGACCAATGCAAAGTAGAATGTTTTTGTGACCAAACTTATCACTGAATGACAACCTCTTTTTTAAAACACACATATATACGCATAAAAAGATTTCACATTTAATACATGAAATAACAATCAATGATCAAACCACAATATTAAATGGGAAAACAAGACTAAGATCTTTCAACCGTAACAAGAGGTCTTCGTCAGAGTCAAAAACCCAACAGAGTCAGTTGGGTTTTTGACTCTGATGAAAGCCAAGACCGCTTGTTACGGTTGAAAGATCTTAGTCTTGTTTTCCCACTTCATATTGTGGTTTGATCATTGACATGTATAAACATATTGACGTTTTACTAAAGAACAATTAAATAAAATACCAACTTATAAAATTAAATTTTACCTTGTCCGTCTACCTTGAAAACTAACTCTCTCTTTTCCGTCTCATTTTCATTTTTTCCTCTCCTCCTGTTTTTACCTCCTTTCCCTGGAAGTATATTAAAATGATAAATTAGAATATAAATTACACTTGAAGATATTAACTGAAGACTAACTTTAGTTTACCTAGTTTTTTTATTCTCCATTGGTATCAAATTTCATAATATGTTAACTTATTGAACTGAAATATAAACTATTTTAACAACACAAAAAGAAAATACTATTGACAGGAGACCATACGCCACAACTCTCTAATTTTGAGTATCCTGCATACAATTAAGCATTAATATGTACCAACGTTTAGCAAACCCATAGTTTTAATTGAATTTATGAGTTAAAATATAATTTAGCGGCCTAAAAGTATTAACTTGAAATTATAATAAGTTTGTTTAACTCACAAATAAGTCGTATAACAGTTACAGAATAAATATGACCGTTACTATGTGCAAGACTTATTCAATATGTGCTACTTTAATAACAGTGCAAGTCATTTTTTCTCAAAGAATAATAGAAAGAAACTTAGAAAATATTATTTCATTTCAACATCTTTCGTAATTTTTGTATTATTTGTACTTTATCGTCAAATTTTAAAAAAAAATTGAAATGAGCAAAGTATTTCTACGTATTAATATATATTCATAATGCTACTAATTGTATAATATTTAAACATAATTGCATAACAAAAATTACGGACCGTTCAAATTTAGAATAGGAACTGGGTGAAGTGAACAAAACACCTTAATGCAGACATTTCTAACTTACGATAAATGAAAATACATATTTAAACTGTAAAAAGAAAAGTTTCACTTACCTTTATTTTTAGGCATATTTACATGGATTGTACAGGTAGAGTTACAGGCACTGTTACAGAACAGGCCTTTTTAAGAAAGAGGAAACACTGGTCAATTTTAATGTGAACACTGGTTATTGCGCTCTAACATTTGAAAGTAACCGTTTTCTTCTAATTTCGAAGATTCGCGTCCATGTTATTCACTTAGTGTTGCAGTTTTCATTATTTGATATTCGTGTATCATGGAGAAGTATATGAAAATTGAAAAAATAGGTGAAGGTACTTACGGTGTAGTGTTTAAAGGGAAAAATAAAGAGACTGGTGCTTTGGTCGCTATTAAGAAAATTCGCATGGATAATGAAGATGAAGGTGTTCCATCGACAGCTCTGAGGGAAGTTTCTTTATTGAAAGAGTTTTCGCATCCTAATATTGTAAAACTTGAAGAGGTAATAATGGAGTCGAAGAGGCTTTATTTAATATTTGAATTTTTAACAATGGACCTAAAGAAATTTTTGGATACATATGAAAAGGGCGAATTACTATCCGCTAATGCAGTTCAGTCATACGTTTATCAGATCTTACAAGCCATTCTCTATTGCCATCAAAGAAGAGTAATACATCGTGATTTGAAGCCCCAAAATCTTCTTATTGCTCCTAATGGGCTTATAAAGGTAGCAGATTTTGGTTTAGGACGTGCATATGGTGTTCCCATTCGAATATTTACTCATGAGGTGGTTACCTTGTGGTATCGAGCACCGGAAGTTTTACTAGGTGTATCCAGATATTCTTGTCCCATTGATATCTGGTCTATTGGATGCATATTTGCCGAACTTGTTAATAAGAAACCTCTTTTTCAAGGCGATTCAGAAATTGATCAACTTTTTAGAGTGTTCAGAGTTCTTTGCACTCCTACAGAGGATGTTTGGCCGGGAGTTACACGACTTAATGACTATAAGCCTGATTTCCCTAGTTGGACACAAAATATGCTTCGGTCCCAAGTAGAAAGTTTGAATGACAAAGGTGTTGATCTTCTTAGTAAGATGCTACTCTATGATCCTGAAAAACGAATTTCTGCAAAAGCTGCTCTAGAACACAAGTATTTTGATGACTTAGATTTGTCGAAATTACCTTCATATGAAGGATACTTAATATAATTTTCAACTTCTTTTTTTTGAAATATGTGTGTCACTCGATAATTGTCGACTACTTTTTTATCAGTCAAATGTGTTTAGTAAATAAAATTTCATTGCAGTAACTCTTATCTTTAAATTTCAAACATGATACTATCTCTTGAATGCACCTTTTACTCCTATGTTTAAAAAAATAATTTTAAGGAAAAGTAGCTGGACTTTATATTAAGGTACTATTACTGTTTCAAGTATAGTCTCATAAAAGTTTGAATATTGTTATACATTAAAATGTTTACTGACTAAAATGTTTTCAGCTTACAATAGCAGTCATTTTTAATTTTTCAAATATTTGACTTATTTTTCTTTAACAGTTATTAAAGCAGTAAAGTTGCTGTAATGTATAATTATCAGCTAGGTGTTTTGACCTTAGTTTAGAATGAAGTAAAAACATTTATTCAACATTATTCTGCAATTATTTGACTTGAAGTAAATTTTACTGCCACTAAAGTATTCGAATATCATTCGAATATCTGAATTTGAATGGTCATAGAACCCTGAATTATTGATTTTTATGGAAAAAATATGTACATAATAAGTTCATTAATTTTTGGACACGTTAAATAGGTATCCTAGAACTAGAATAAAGGTTAATTCGTTATTTAAAGGTTGTTTTGAATTTTATCGTGTCATTCTTAGATTGTTTGGATATATTTAATAAAATATCATATTTATATCTAGTATTTCTTTCCTTTCCCTATTTCTTATAAGTAGAGGAACAAGAAAAATGAAAGAATATGTTATATGATTACATGGAAATGGGTACAAAAGTTAAACAAAAATATTTTTATTGAATTTACTTATTTTTTTTTAAAAAAAGTTAATAGATATTACATCAATTTCTTGTTAAAGTGAATGGCTGCTTTCTAATATTACAATTTCGGTAGTCCTGCTATTATGTTTGATTCTATACCACATTCGTCTTTACCCCTTAAGATCTTAAAGTAGCCATTGTCTCCCCAGTCTGTATTCCATGAATTTGCTACCAACCAATAAGGAGTACTATTTTGCTTGCCCCAACCTAATATTCTGATTGCATGACCTCCCAGCATTTTTCCTGTTACATGTTTGTAGACACCTGAAAAAAAAAGTTCAAATTTAGGTAAAATTATACGCTTTTAATACGCACTAAAAGGTAAAAGGTACTCTATTCTTATGTTTCATATTATTGACTAGTGCAATGCATTCTTGAAGTTTCCTATAAAACTATTTTGTTTTAAATTTTTTTTCTTAAACATTCTGAATTCTACTGAAGCCCTTATTCAATATAAAATTATCCTTTGAAACTTTTTTCTTGTTCTTTTTTATCTTCATTGAATATTTCCTTCTTTTTTTTTTACAGATATTTGAATTTACCATTTCCTCATAATTCTATCATAAACCTATTTTTTTTTATTAACTTATAAACATTTATCTCTTTTCTTCTATTTAATTTAATATTTTCTATTAGTTTTGAAACATTTTGACAATTTTGTTTACAAACATTATACCAGTTAGGAAGTGGCCTTGTAATATACGGGTACCTTACCATGAAACCGAATTATTTAGCATTAGCCAATAGTACAATATTACTCGACAAAAATTAAGTTTGCGCATATAATAGTTTTCCCTGGTTCAAAATTAAATTAGTCTTTTCTCTCGTTATTTTTAACTTTATACTACAACTTTCTTTGACATTTTTTGTACTTGTTTTGTGAGGTAATTGTAAAACCTAATTTAAGGGTTTGTATTTTGTCTTTTCCTCGTGATCATTATTAATTGAATGATTTTATTTCTTGGTCATTAAGTAATTGGGCCTTTTCATAGAAGATGTTAATCTATTTATAGCAGAAAAGTTAGCTCAGTAGTAGTAGGTAAATAGATCTGGAAGTGCTAAATGTGATGTGCACGCCTTTACGATAAACGATTCTTAGGAACACTGTTCGACTTAGTAAGCTGTACCAAGGAGTATAAACGAGCGATTTGTAGGTAATATATATAAGGAAAGTGTTTAAGAATTACAGCAATCTCAAATAATAGTATGATTGTTTAAAAGTTGATAAATTTTTCAAAAGGATCACAAACCTGATTTATACTGCAGAAAATCTTCAAACACTGAGAAGGATGCTTCAACTGGACCATTCATATAAATCTCCTCCATGATCTTTTTTTCGTTAAGTCTTATAGAATAAACTGATTTTCCTGAAATAAATCCTGTTTCAATAATAGATATATTATAAAATTACTAAAACAAGAGAAATATACAATTTGTTTTCCTAATTTTAAAATGAAAATGTCACAGGGTTTGGAAAGAAATCGAAAGATGAACTAAATTCTGATAAATTAAAGAGTGTACCATCAAACCTAGCAAGGTCATTTCTATTATGGAGTGTCAAAGCGCTTATTAGCCTTTAATACTTTAATGTTTATGTCAGCTTAAATACGAATATTCAGAGGTAATATTATAAAGACACATTCCTTTCATTAATGCTATCTTATGTTGGGTAAAATAAATGGAATAATTCAATTTACAGGTTTTGTTTGCTTTAAATATTTTTGTTTGTGTATGTACCTTGAATGGCTGTTTTAAATGAATTGAATAAATTGAATTTTAAATACATTAAATATGGTTATTCTTATATTAATTCTTATGTTCTTACATATTCTTATGTTAATTCATGTTAAAAATACTATATCAAAAGCTTGGGTCATATAAGAATCTTTGTTTTTATGACTTAATAACAAGAAATAGCAGTAACAGTTATTCCTGTCAATCACATTCAGTAAATGCTTAGTATTAACTATTGCTATAATTCATTAACACCGAGTGACACAAGGGATCTCGGGTTGTCTAGTTTAATATATACTATTCAATGAACTCACTTTACGATTTATAATTGATATAGGGCAAGGGATAGGTCAACTATTATCGATTGACTGATTTAATGAGGTTGACACAGAAAATATCAATGATTCAACGTGAGGTCGAGCGACAATGAGTTATTCGAGAGGGAGTGTCAAATGCCTTTGGAGAAAGTGATATACTGAAACTTATAAAGAAGAGACTGAAAACCAAAGAAAAACATTGAAACGACTTGAGGAAATACAAATAATTCCTTAAATTCTTGTTTGTTTCCAGCATTCTCACTTTTAGGTACCATTTAGTGCTATTTTATGGTAGGAAAGTGAGGTCCTTTATTACTTCGTATCCATTTCCAACATCTGCACTTTTAGTTCTTGTATAGGTTTATTTCAGGGGTTTATTACATCGAGAGCCCTAAATTTTGCTTCATTCAAGGTTATTAGAGTAGGAACCCTTTACTATATACCTGAGATCGTACAGGCTCAAAGCTAACATACTATCTCCCTCATGAAAAATCGAGGGCTATGACCAAAATTTGGACCTGCAATCTTCAGCACTAAGCCAAGTACCCATCCTGTCAGTCTGCAGCTGACTCAAGGTCAAGATAGCCCCAATAGATTACTCACTCGTCCCTGGACGGGTAGATCCAGGTTCGATTCTCACTCTTGCCCTGGATTTTTTTCAAGTGGGAAGTAAAAAAATCTGAAAACATCGTCCCTCGAGGAGGAAGTTAACAGTCTGTCACCAGTCTGTATGATGTCACGTACTTGTTAAAAATCCCTACTCCAACACCTGAGTTAGGCAAAGCTTAGGGCTCCTAAGCTTTCTTACAATGTAGAATTATTCCGGTAATATGGCACTCCCATAACTGGTGTGGTTGCCGAATCATAAATGAGCCACACTTCCCACCTCTAAAATATTATTGACTAGTGAAACCGCATAAGTGTGGTAATTGGTATTAATCATTTCTTAAATTATAGAAATGGATCTTAACGTTCACAAGAGCTCACTAAAGTCTGCTACATGGAAAATCAAGGTGTAGTAATGGAATGATTAAGCGCCTCTAACACTCAACTCCGACTTTCGGCCTTCACAAGGCTACTCTGTTAATCTGCTATATGCAGGGACAAACGAAAGAGGAGGAGAAGGTGATCAGGGGCTGGGCTTGACCCCCTTCGTTTCCCATCCTACCTAATCCCCAAATCCCTTCCTTTTATCCCAGCCCCAATCTAAGGTGTTATGCGATCTGTGCCGAAGGATGGATGATACAGAGGTTTCTGTATTATGAACGGAGCCTCAAGGGTACCAGGCGACCCCATTGAGTAAATAGCCTTACTCCGGTATGCGGTGCTCTGCCGGAACGGACAAAATACCACCAATAGAGCTTCAGGGATTTTCCACTGTTAGTAGAAGGAAGTCTGGAGACCATCCTCCGGAAGCACAGAGGGTCCAAAAGCGCTAACTAGTGGGAACCTCCCACAAGTGCACCTGAAGACCGAAGAAGGAGAATGGAAGTACTTTCTTCCGAAACATAGGGAGCCTGAATAGACCTTATCAATGATGGTTTGTGCAAAGAGGAAGAAACACCGTTGCACCTGCTGATAACTTGTAAGGCAACTTTGCTGCAGAGAGGCAGGTGCTTTGGGACACTCAACAAACCATAGAAAAACTTTTACCGCTGGAACCAGCAAAAGTGCTGAGCTTCTTGGAGGCGTTGAAGCTAACTGCTGGGGTACTTTAGTACAGAAGAGGGGAAGTACAATAGTTTTTTTTAAACACGCAGTGCTATATTCACTCTCAAATAATAAAAATAAATAAAATAAAATGGAAAATCAAATTGCTGATGGACAAATAGAGATTTACCTTATATTTTGCTCTAATTTTTACTCTATTTGCAAAATACTTTTTTTACTTTATAGTTATTAATTTAAAGTACATGAATTTAGTATTATTAATAATTTCTTAATGGTCATTTTACATTGGTACATTGTACATGTACAATGAAACAGTATCATATATTTACGTGTAAATACATTATTAACCAGATAAAACAAAGAATCTAAAGATATACCAAAATGAAGATCCTTTGTATAAGAAATCTTATAATTTCTTTCACATGATTTATGACACTGAGGGGTTTTTGCTTTCTTATCACATGCTGGACGACTCCCGTTAATGTGATGCTCGCAAGGCTGGAAAGCATACGGCTGACAACCCTAAAATAAATTGAGTTTTCAAATCACTTTTCGTTTGTGTTGCTTGAAACAACGATTGTTTAAAATGACAATGATAATGAATTTATTAACTTCTATTATTGTTCTTGTTTAAAATGTTTACTTACAAACTTATTGTTAATTATTTTTATTGCTACATGATTTTTTTTAAGCAGGTTATGAATCAGGTAAATTACACATAGTTTTATTTATTCGTTTGATTTATAGCTTCTTTCCATAACTACCTCAAGGCATACCTGTTTATGATATGGATAGTCCGAACAATCAGGGTACTTTATGGATAATAGTTGTAGAATACAACAATAACACGAAATCAAACATCAGAAGCTCAAGTGGACAACTATGAGCAAAAAAGACATAAGATTTGCGAAGACACATGAGTTGACTAATAAAACCAAAAATCGGCTGTGATCACACTCAAATTTATTGTAAGGACGTACCAGAAATTATAAAGAAATCAGTTTAGTTAACTGATTTATTTTAATATGACTCCGTCATTTTAAAAATTTGTAAGGGGGAAATATTACGCTAAACAAGGGCTATTAGTTCAACTTCACTTCAACTTCAACTTCAACTTCACTGAGTTGTTTACTTCACTTTGTTTTAAATTAGTAATTTCTTATTTTTTGTTAAAATAGGATAATAATCAACATCAGTATAAATTAAAATTATTCAGAGTTGAATAAGATTAGCTAAATAAGTACATAATTATATACATAATTTAAAATAAAATGAACTCTAAAAAATATAAAATCTAATAAAAATTATTTATAACCTTTAAAGTTAGTTTATTGCAAATCCTTTATATTAACAAAATGTATATATAAATTCATGATTTCCTTTTCATTATAATTGGACAAAATATACATTTGGTATTACATTATAAAAAATTAATTAATTAAATTGATTGTTTATTATATTTAATAATGTGTTTACTTATAATAAAGTTGAATGTAGTCAATTCCAGATTTTTTAATTGTATCTAGCGATGAAGGCAAAACAGTATTATCAACTAACATGAATATTTTTTTTTAATTTAATATGTTGATGAACTTACATTCAAAAGAAAAAGGAAAACATAATTTTTGGACTAACCATGTGTATACATCTTTAAGTAGATTGTACCTGTTTTGAGCCGTAAGATCCCCCAGAAACGATTCCTGTATGCATCCAATATTTCCAAGCAGATCCTAAGAATCCTCCATTACATCCAAATCCACAGAACATACAGCATGACAATACGTTCTCAGATGACAGTCGGACGTTCATATTACCTTTTGAATGAATACAGATTCTATCAGACATTGCTTCTACTGCTCCAAAAGCCTACAAAACAAAATGTTATGTCAAACAAGCTTGTAGTAATTACTGAATTTTTTTTTTGTTTTCGTCAATACAGTAGCCATACATTGAGGTCATTTATTTTCTATACATTCTATTATAGATTACACATAAAATGAGCTCTATATGATCATTACGTATATATAGTTCATATCAGTGGCGATTTCTCAGGGAATGCAACACATGCATTGCATGCATAGAATTCATCTTTAAAGAAACCAAAATGTTCGAGACTCGAAATATTTAAAGGAGCCCCCTTTTTTTTATTCCACTACACGCTAAGGAACCATTTTCTATGATTGCGCTAAGCTTCCCAATGCAGGGGTTTACTCTTATCATTTCTGGTTAATGAAAATGGTCTTAATTGCCAAGAGAAACAAGAACGAAGTTTGCATACACTGCAACTCAGGCTTGCTGAGCTCCTCAAATACATACTGGAAAGTGATTTGCACACAGGTCTTCCGGAAATTTATAAACTCATGAATTTGGTTATGACTATTCCCATAACAACAGCAAGTGTTGAGAGATCGATTTCTGCCCTCAAAAGAATTAAAAGTTATTTACGAAGCTCCCAAAGTGAAGAGCGATTGTCTAATTTATCCCTCATTTCAATTGAAAGACATTTACTTAAAGATCTCATGGCAGATAGAGAGAAGTTTTATGGTTTTGTTATCGAAGAATTTTGCAAGAAGTTTTTATTCAAATGATGTATTGTGTATCTCTTTCTTTAATAAAAACATTTTTTGCCTATTTTTATTGTATTGGTTAATAAAAGTTAATGTTAAAAGTATTTCCAAATAAAACCTGATTCAAATCCCCATAAAATGTTTTTAATACATCATTATCCTTTTGTGCAACATGAAAAGACTGAACATGAGAATTAGACGGATATTTCTCTGTATTTCTTTTATTCTTTGAAAATTGCATGCCTAAAGAAAAAGGTCAGGAGTCGCCACTGGTTCATATGTTATAATAATATTCTTACCCAACATGAACCACAAGATCCTTGATCCCTTATTTCCCTTATGGTAGGACAGTTGGGCCATTTGCGCCGTGAATCAAAAGAATCTGGTAATAATTCATTTGAATCATCTTCCACAACAGGAAGGCTGTCTGGTATTAACTCAGGACGTCCAGGTATCACTCCTAATAGCCGTACTACTGTTGATAATGTAGTATTTTTTTCAAAATTTCTTCCAGCCTAGAAAATATGTTAAATTTTAATACATACAAGAATTAAGTACAAGTTTCAGATAAAAATGTCATAATTATGTCTATTATTAATTGTAATTAATAATTGGAATTTAAAAACAAGTTTTATTATACCAACAATGAAAATTAAAAATGAAATTTCAGGAACTTAGATATTTAAAACGAATCAGCTGTGTAAAAGTAATCCAAAAAAAATTTTCAGAATTAAAAATAGAAAGAAGAATACAAATAAACAGTACTGATAATTATTTTACGTCGATAGAATGAAAATGTTATCGGTTCAGTTCTGATTACATTATTTATTTATACCTTCCAAGTTGTTTGCATAGAGTTTATTTCATCAATAAATTCATCAGAAAAAATAAAATTATTTGGAAATGGATAACTCATAACAGCAGTTGCTGTTATGAGTAAAATGACAATTTTCGCCAGCATTCCTGAAAAAAAACAAATTTAGTTATTAACTTTTTAAAGTAAAAAATTATACAAATATGAACATTTTTTTACTCTTTAATGATATTTTGTTTAATTAACTAATTGTTAACAATAATTAGTTCTGATGAATAATCATGTTGATATAATTAAATGATTAATTATTATAAATAATTAATTTTATTAATATTATTTAATTGCACATAAGGAGTACAGTTCTTGTGTTTTCTGTAGATCAAAAACAATAATCGATATTAAGACATTGGTAGAAATTAATGTAAATACAAAATAATATGGGGTATTTCAATCTGTAATTTAATGACATATTTTAAAAGAACAATTTATACTTGACTATAAGTAAAGTACAGATATAAAAAAAATTGATTACGAGATGTTGACTATTTAGATGTTTTGAGTTTCCCTGAGTCCTTTTCGATTGTGTAAGTATTAATGTGGATCAGTATGTAACCAACGCGGTGAACACGCGAAAGGTCATAAAATTGATGGATAATTTTGATATTATACCTCAAAAAAGCCGTTATAACATAGATATGCTGTACAGTTTTTGGTTAATATTAGCTCATGGGAAATCTACTTTATTGGTCACTAAGTTTTTTTTTAGAAACCATATTTTTTCCAAATAATAAGTGTAACATAGAGGGTTGACATTTTGAAGTTATGAATCTAATATAAGTAACTATAAAATGTTTCAGAATTTTGTGGTAAAAGAAAATAGAGGTGTTTTTACCCGTTCACCTGCTGTCTTTGTTGGCAACTAGGTCATACCGGAAGAAACCCATGTTAAATATCTGGGTTTCATTGTAGACTCCGGGTTGCCCTTCATGCAACACCTCCTTACTACGTCCATGTAGGGATTTTACTAATGTGCAATCTACCATCTGTGCTTAAATCCAAGAATACCTCAAGCTCAGTAAAGGTAGGGTCTCTTCCATAAAGCGTTCATTCGACTATGATTTATGGATGTTCAGTCTGATTCAAGGCGTTGACCAACAAGACCTGAATACAAACTGTTCAGAATAACTGCAACCGCCCAACATACAACCTTTATACACCAGAAATGTCGATATTCAACATTTGACAAACTTTAATGACATTTGACAGTCATTAAGTCCCTAGTGTTGAAAAGAACCTTATTGTATTTGGATAATTTTGAAACATTGGAAAGATATATTATGGCTTTTAGTCAAAACGGATACTAATAATTGTAACCTACTTTTCTTATAGTTCTAATATGAATATCCAATAAACATTTCATCAACTGGAACTGTTTAAAAAGGAAATTTCATACTAAAATTATAGCACAACTGTTAAGTTCTATCAGCAGTAACTAGCCTGCTTTTCTAGAATTTCGAAAATTGGTTAATTGGAATATTAAACTTAAAATGTAACAATTAATTTTTATCTAGAGTAACTGACAGTTTACATTTTTGCTGCAATTGATAAATGGATACAACCCTGATAAAACAAATTTCATTAAATTGATAATCTATGAATTTGGCATTACTTTTACCACAGAGTTTGATATCCGTCTACATTCTACATGATAGCAACACAAAACAAATTCCATAATTGAATTGATTGTCAACAATTTTAAAATAAAGTTGAGAGTACTCCTTTACACATTTTTTCTTATATTATTATTTGTAACTTTTGCAATTTAATTAACATAATGTTATTGACAACTTAGTCCTTTTTTCAAAACAATAAAATTCTATAGGGTATAATAAAAATATCATAGTGGTTGTTAATAATTTTATAATATTACTCAAAATGTAATTGATTTAAGAGTACATTTCATGAACAATATATATTTAATTATCTATTACAATTTATAATACTAAAAACAACAACATTGACTCTACTTTGTATAAAACAGCAAAACAACTATTATCCTGTAAAATCAATGCTGTCTGTAATAAAAGAAGAAAAAGCAGAGTGTACTTTAATTCTCAAAACAGATTTACCTTGTTGCAGGTGCCTCCGATAGAACGTTACTAATCCTCTTTCATTCAGTTGGAATAAGAATCTGTTTTACTCGTTTCTTCTTAACTGATACAATAATTTTATCTCAACGGTCAAGGCCCTTTTATCTGTCTGGTCAGCGATCCTATCTGAATGTAGACACAGGTTCTGATAATATAACATGCATCATAGGGGATTTTTGATCGGTTGCATTTTCTTCAACAGGAACTCTTATGTCTCTTATTTTCAGTTGGTATTATTTTAACATCTGCCATTAAACTCCAGATGATTTACTACTATTATAAAGAAATATTGTATTATTAGAAATAGTTCCATAAAAGGGAAGAAGAGAAGAAGTTATTCAGAAGTAAAATGTAACTAATGACAAATTGAGCAATTATGTTTTAACATATATTATATTTACCAATGGGAAATATAATGTATATGCATTCAGATTCGAAATTTATTTTTCATATTTTTCTGATAATTTTTATATATTTTTCGTGTGTTTTATGATATGCAAAGTTCATACAGCACTCCATATATTGCATGAACATCATTTGATCGATCATAATAAAATTCTAATGTAACTAGCCATTGATTAAAAGAAAGTACATATAGTTTTGATGTTATATCTATGAATGCAAAAGATAATTTACCACAATAACATCAAAAAATAAATTTCTTTTTCTGCTATTGAAGCAATCAAAGAAGTGTGGGATTTTGCATTCATATCCTAGCAACATTAGTATTGTTTAATAACAATTCACGAATTAAGATCATAGTATGGTGCAGCAAACTATTGCAAAGGGCATCTAACCAGGATTTTAGTATACGATTAGTACAAAATAGTATTTTGTACACTTTTTCTTGAAGGAAAAACTGTTCTGAGAAAGTATGAACCTGTAACCTCCCACACGATTATAAATTAAGTCGATTGAATAGTTTCATTGTTGTTTATATTTATAAATAGCTTCAGAATAGACTTATTTTATAAATTAATGTTACATGAAATGAATTAAATGAGGAAAAACTTTTTAAAAACACATAAGAGGTTGTTATTTATCTAATCGTCATGTTACAAATCATTTATTTTCTATTTAAATAATATTCCTTCAAAACAACAGTGTTGTTTTCATAGAATTCGAGTGATATATGCATTCTAGAATTTCACTCAGCTGGTTACATTTAGTTGAAACTTTTTCACTACTTCTGTAGTATTATTAAAAAAGCATACAGTAGCCAGCCTACACTCAGCTCTACTAAAACTAAACCCATTATCATTAATAATGATCAATTTAATTGACTGATTTATTTTAATATTACAATTAATACTGCCAATTACGATAATGTTATTGACAATATTAATTTACTTACAGTTCTTAATTTAATCAATTATAGAATTGTAATTAAATCAAACACTACCCGAAAATATATAATAATATTAACAAATATAACTTTTACAACTTGGACATAGACTCAATATAAAAGACCAGTCATAAAAACCACATCAATACGAACTCAACGATACCTACTTCGTTTATTAGTGGCATACACTGATAGGGAATGGTCCATTAAAGTAATGTAAAGTGTGTTAAAAATTTCTTACTTTCATAAAATAATCTTATCAGTGAATTAATTTATTACGTGACACAAACATATAATAAATAAATTAAACACCTTACAATGTAGGATGATTCAAAATAAGTAGTTTCAATATATAAAGAATTATGAGGGTTTATATTCATTATCCTAGTTGTTCGATAAAACACACACAAAGAGACGTAATTTTATTATATTGGAAATTATGACAATGGTTATTTAATTTTTGTTAATTACTATCCTAAAATAAAAACTAATGCAATTGATTATTATAATGATCTTTGAAAATACTTCGTTTTAAAAAATTAATTTCCATTAAGTAAGTTTAAAAACTAGTACATAAATTATTCAATTAATTATCCAAAACTAGTACTGGTGTTAATTAATTATCCAATGACTTTATGTAATTGTCATTAACTACAAATTATTTTAACTGTTTACTATCCTAGTTCTGTAATGAAATTTCACTGAAATAATTACTTACTTGAAAGGCGAGAGATATTAGTAAAATTAAAATTAACAAACTAAATGAGTTGACGTTGGTAGATGTCTTAATTTGTGTTATATTGTCTCCTGCAAGATATCAAATTGGAAATATCAAGAATAACTAGAGGATTGGGAAAAAACTGTACTATCTTTGATATAAAATACCTTTCCCATGGTTCAGTATTTTTCAAAACCAATAGGGCTCATTTCAACCCAAGGACTACATGACTGATAAATTTCATTATGTTCCTTGAAGTGATGCGACTTTTATATATTTTTATACATAAAAATTTGTTTTATATTTATATCATAAATGGATTCATAAGATATCAAAACAAGTAAATCCTTGTACATCCTAAAATACATTTGTTTTATAACTTCTATGATTTAGTTGCAATAAAATAAAAAGGTTATAACAATTAAAATCTTAACATTTTTTGAAATGGTAAACTGAAAACAACATAGTATTGTATATTTTGAAATTTTGTTCTAATTGAGGGAGATAACGGGACGGGAATAGGAGGATAAACGTAGTTGTTTTCCGGTTAACAGGGGGTTTTACCAAAGTGGTAAAACCAGTTCTCTAGATTTAGGCAAACCTGTAACCAAAACTTCCTGTAATTAACATGATTCTTGACAATTAAATCAAATATCCTCAAAATAATAGGTAATATTACTTCAATTAATAGTGATTTTACTATTTAAAATAATATAAGTAATATTATTTGTCAATCATGGGAATAAAGTTTCATATTAAACGAAAAAATGAAACAAAAAAAATGAAATGTATTAAAAAAGAACTAAAAAATCAAATATTTCAAGAAACTATTCACTGTTTTTTTTTATTAATATTTGGCTCATTTTTCCTTGCGAAATCAACTTATTGAAATAAATGAAGTAAGGGAAACACTAACTTAAAAAAATTAAACAAACTAGAGTAATAGATATACTAAGGAATTCTTGAGTTAAAAGAAATAGATTGTAGAACCCAATCTATGTTTAAATATATTTATAATAAATATTCACTGTAGATTATGTTTGACAGGTAAATGTACTAAATCTGTCATAGGAAGATCAAGCCTCGATTTTTTCATTTTTTTTTTGCTTCTCGTGGTTACAAATTTTATACCTGCCCTACTGCTTCTGTGTCAGAGAATGTACTATTTAAGATTTAATTTTAGCCATGATGAGCCAAATCCAATTATTTCCATTCCATTCTACATTTTATGTATTACAGCGTGATTATAAAGTCCCTGTAACCTGATTTTTTTTTTTTTTTTTTTTTTTTTTTTATAAATGCACCACTATGTTGTAAACAAAATGCTACTATAATAAAGTACATATTTTATTCAATATTAAGCTAAAATAAATGTATCAGATTATAAATTAAATACCAGTTACTTAATGAAATTACCGGTAGATTCTGAAAATAAACAATATCCGCTTCAATTCATCTGTCATTGTGCATCTGAAGATGTTTTTCAACTCAGTGTCATCAACTTATTGGCTACTTTGGACATTTGAACAAGCCGTTTGGTAAGAAGGTAAAGGAGGGATAGAGTATTTTTTCTTATACGGAAAATAAATGCATTCAAACTAAAGATGAACAAATGGAAAAGAAATGTAGGAAAGAGATGGTTTTTTAACCTGAATTATTTAAGTCTCAAGATTAATTCAATATCGAATTATAAATAATATTATAATAAATATAATTATATACAATATTATAATATTTAAACATAAAAAAAGAATTATTTATAATGTTTAAACCTTTTTTTTTTAAAAAAATGTTTAAAATTTTTAAGTGTCTTTAAAAATTAAAGTTTTAAACAAACCATGTTCCCTGACAGTCTTTTATTTAACTCACTTATAAAAGACTGTGTCAGGGAACATGTAATGCAGACAACAGAGACTCTAGAGGCACCTATATCAGACTTAGCTGTCAGAAAACCTTCATTCCTATTTCAAAGACAGTCAGAATGTCCAACTGGCATCCAACATACTCAAGCTTATGTACCTTCCATATAAAGGTTGAAACGCTAAATGGCATATGGTAATAAATCAAAACAGGAAGCTTATGTACCATACCTGTATACCATACAGCCTATGGTTGAAAGGCTGAGATACACATATTGACCAATAGAGGCTGTTTATCCTTTCATAGATGAAGCAAATCATCAATGCGATGTTCTTTTAGAGCTTCCAGCAGATTATTAACAAAAACCAGTTTTCAAGACAGTTAGCTTTTTAGTTACTCTATTTAACATTCTAGAATATAAGAATCTAGGCTTGTCCTTGCAATATTCCAACATCAAATTTATCGGTGAGTAAGGGTTCTCTACTTTGATAAAGAAATGCAATGAGGAAGAAATTTAGTTTAGAAAGACAAAAAAGAAAATACAATCCTAGAAACTTAGATCTTCTCAAGAAAGTTGCAATTGAAAATCATCCAGCACTCCCAATCAGCCTAACAGCAGATAATGGGTCAGGCTAGCTCAGTGGTTACGTGCTCGCCTCTGAACTGATAGGACCGGGGTTCGATCCCCACCTGGCCCTCGATTTATTCACGCGGGAGGTGAATAAATCTGAGCACGTCGTCCCTCGGAGAAGGACGTTAATAAACTGTCGGTCCCGAGCCTGTACGATGTTAGGTACTCGTTAAAGATCCCTACTCTAAATACACTTGAGTTAGGCAAAATTTAGGACTCCCCACTATAGAATCAATCTTCATTGTGTGGTATCACAAAGGGCCAATGCTCGGCCTATGTGTGTTCCCTTGTGGGACTACCACTGCAACCTAACCTAACCTAACAGCAGATAAACCGCAACAGTAGTCAAGCCACTGATCTTTTTTTAAGAACAATTATTTGTTGATACAGAACCAAATATAGGAAACATTGTCTGGAATTTTACTTTAGTGAAGGGAAATATGACTGAAAGGCATGCTTAATGATATCTTGTGTATTTTAAACCTCTTTGAAATGATATGAATAAATATGGAACTCATTTTTTTTTGTCTAGATTGCTACAGAAGTGATAAACGATAGTGTGATTTTAAATGCTAAAAACGTTAGAATTTTGATGATACTTTTTTGGCAGTGGGTAGCTGAAAATCACTAGGGGGGGGACAACATTAAGCTTAGTTCAACTTGACACTCTAAACAACACTGTTGACACGAAGGCCACAGTTCACTGATACCTAGATGATGTTACCAGGGATAACTAACCTACAATACAGTGGTAGGTACCTCGACTTACGAATGTACCGACATACGAATATTTCGTTATGCGACGTAAATTTCGAATCAAAATTCGTCTCGATATACCAACATACGATGAAGCTTTTCATAGCATAGCATTGTAATGAAACAAGTGGAAGTGAAGGTAACTTTTTTGTTACCTTCAGGAAACTTTTAACTTTTTTTTAGGAAAGAAAAAGAAAAAAACCTGAAGTGAATAAAAATGAAGAAGGTAAAGAAGAAAATAAAAAAAAACTTAAAATAAATTTCCTCTTTATATAAACATAGTCAGCTTAGTATCATTTTACGTTAAGTGAAACATAAAATTTAATAATAAGAAAAATAAATAAGCTAAGAGTGGGACATTGCACATCCCACCGTAACCTCCTATAACTCTACACCTTCCCCCTCATCCAACCTTTTCCCGCCAGTCTCTAAGGCAGGGGTTCCCAAAGGGGGTGAATTGTGACCACAGTAGGTTTACAGAGTGAGAAAGCTATTATAGGTTTTGACCTCTTAATTATAATTTTAAAAAAATAATTGATGGAATTAATATTTAATATATCCATCAATAATTATAATTAGCATTTTATTTGTAAAATTCTCTTATAATCATAATCACTGTAAAGTTGTAAAAGTGTGTATACTACTTTGGGAAGAATAGGGGGGGTGGGGGAATGGCATTGTGGGAAATGGTGAGGGGGTGAATGGGCTAAACAAGGTTGGGAACCCCTGCTCTAAGGTAAGGCGATGTTCTACGCTTTATTTCTTATATATGCTTATTTATTTGTTTTAAACAAATCTAATTTCATTGATTTCTATTTATATGTATGTGTAATGGTTATTTAAACCCCGTAACTTCAGTATTTAAGCACTATTTATCTTAGGTTTTTATGCTGTGCAACAGATTAATCGAATTATAATGTATTTTTATGGGAAAATTAGTCTCAACATACGAGTATTTCTTTATACAAAGTCGGTCGCAAAACGAATTAAATTCTTATGAGAGGTACCACTGTACCCTCATCGACATATTTCATAACATAACGTTTCATCCTTATATCACACGGATTCAATCACCTCTCATATTATCCGCTTTTTAATAAAAACAAATTTCAACGTATATTTCATTATTTTACTTGTGTTAAGTACATGCCATATCTTTACTTCGCTTTAACTAGTATACACACTACATATCCATAGACTACTATTATTATTTTTTCCTGTAATATGTAAAAATGGGAAAATGATTCCTCATAAGAAAGTCATTTATACTGAGAATAATAGAAACAAAGATTCGAAATACCGAATAAATTGTAACGAAAAGTAAAAAAAAGATTCATAAAACATTATTAGGAAGACACTATCATATTACTTACAATGAAATTGTTCATTTTTTTTTTATTTTTAATCAAATGGAAGTACAATTTCAATAATATTCCAAAAAAATATTATGATTTTCCATTCACATTTGCACTTCACTTAGTAATAGCAAAAAAAAAAATATTATTTAATGGGTTTGAAAAAAACGAGTAAAGTTCGCAGAACAAAAATATTACAATATACTCTGTTTTACATCACTGTCGGAGGAATGATATTCATATTAACTATTTTTTCAATTGGAAGAACGCATCTATTAGAATGAAGGGAGCAAGGAGGAAGAAGATATAATTAAGACACATAAATTAGAAAATGTTTTAATATTAAAAGTCCTTTGAAGGCAGCAGGTTTAAAATAGATTTGGCAAGAAGACAAAAATTCCGTTACTTTACAAGATCTCCTACTTTGGAAACAGAAGTTCTTTATATACGTATCATGACTCATAACATTCTCAAAACAAAGGATGTTTTTGATTGTATCTTTAAAAAATATTTTTCAAAATTATTTTAGCTGATATGTATTACAATTTTACAGTTGATTTCATTGAAAAATGACAAAATCCATTTCTTAATGAATTAAGTTTATTACCAATCAGTTTTAAACAAAGAAAAAGATTTGTTAACAAAAAGTAGTAAAAATAAATTATAAAAAAAAAGTAACTATAAAATTTGTGCAGCAAACAGATTTAAGAGTTAAAAATGATTTTTTAAATAAATAATCCCTCTCAAAGAAAAGCTATGACTAGACTCCTGAAACAAGACAACCTGATTCTTTGCAATCATAAATAAATGCAATCCACTGCACCACGCGTCAAACAGCAACAACAACATATTACAAAATATATAACAGTTTATATATTAGTTAATATAAACTGTTTTGATTTTGATTCTAAATATATATATATATACAAATATAAACAAACATACAACATTGTCTTTTAACAAAAATTTCACTTATTACGGGCTCAATAAGCTTCATTTCTTTCTTTTTTTTCCATTACAACGCTGGATCAACGTTTGCTTATTCTTCGAATTAGATTAGACAATGATCTTCATATGAAGTGAAAATCTTTTTCTTAGTTGATTCTTCTTATCCTTGCAATAGGATCTCTCTGCTAAGCGTTTGCTTCAACTACCCCTTGATGAAGATCTCTAAAGCTGTACATCTGAAAATAAAGAGCACTATAAATACAACTGCTGATAACATCAAACGATTCTAAATAAAAATCAACAGTAGACAACATATTGAAGGTACTTCAATATGTACCCCACATCTGTTTTATTTACGAAATTTTCTATCTATAAGTCTGAAATTTGATTTCTTGCACACGTCTGCAGTTTTTTTTAAAAATAAATATGCAATCATTAAGCATTTTTCTCATTTTTTTCCATTTCTATATTAAAACAGTTTATTATCAATCTTTATTATAAAAGACTGATAATTTTTTTAATCACTAACATTAGATTCTTTTGTAACAAAAAAATGAATAAACTAGTAATAAATACTTAAGAGTTTTATTGAAGCTATATAATATAAGAGCTGAAGCAAAATTTATATAAATTAATTAATGTTTTTTTCTTATCTCGACCACATATATTTAACACTATTTTTCTTTTTTTATCGAGGTTTAGTCTAGCTTCAATAATACTTTTTTATCGTGGTTTGGTCTAGCTTCAATAATATAGACGAAATAATATAAATATAGACGAAACGTCGGCTTAAAGGTGTTGTTTGTATTATTGAAGCTAGACCAAACCTCGATAAAAAAAAATAGTGTTAAATTAATGAAGAAATATTACGAAAAAGTTATACTGTTATAATAAGCCAAGCAAAAACCAAAGCCAATCAATCTCAGAAGTTTTTTTAAAATTTAGAAGTTTGAAGGTTTAATAAAAAAAATGTACTTTACTTTATGGTTAGATACTAGTCAATCTAAGGATTGAGGCCAGGTCGTATAATAAGTCCACAGCAATCTTATATATTCTTAGTAGATGATATCTAAATGTCATATATATATATATATATATATTTGTAAATTTAGGGAGCAATCCTTCTTTTATGCATGTTTTATTGAACGACCTTTGTACTATATATATATATATATATATATATATATATATATATATATATATATATATAAAGATTTCACATAAACACGTGAAATAACAATCAATGATCAAACCACCATAAGAAAATGGGAAAACAAGACTAAGATCTTTCAACCGTAACAAACGGTCTTCGTCAGAGTCAAAAACCCAACTGCAGTCGGGTTTTTGACTCTGACGAAGACCGCTTGTTAAGGTTGAAAGATCTTAGTCTTGTTTTCCCATTTTCTTATTGTGGTTTGATCATATATGTATATGCATATGATCAAACCACAATATGAAATGGGGGAAAAAAAGACTAAGATCTTTCAACTGTAACAAACAGTCTTCGTCAAAGTCAAAACCCAACTGAGTTAGGTCAGTTGACCTTTCAAGATCTTTCAACCGTAACAAGCAGTTTTCGTTAGCGTCAAATTCCAGTTGAGATTTCGACTGTTCACCACCGGACATATTCAGAAGCCTTTATGTACACATATGTTAATAAATCAAATACATATTTGCATTATTAAAGTACTGATTAGAATACTAACCTGTTCGTCATCACTGGAATTTGCATGGATGTCATGATGATCCTCATCACTTGAGTTGTCAGAGTCCCCCATAGCATAGGCTCCAATGGACCTCAGCAAGTCTTCAAGAGGATTGCCCTGAGCAATTCTCCAAGGAGACTCCCCTCTGTATGTCAGAGGGCAAGGATCAGCTTGGAGTTCTTTTACTAGAAGGGATACCATCTCAGCATCTCCACGCTGAGCAGCCATGTGAACAAGAGTCCAACCACTTTTGTATTCCTGTCAAATAAATTTTTTTATATAACACTATAAAAATATGAAATTACCAAGCACTTGTTATTAACAAATATATATACAAAACCAGACGTAGTCAATGGCCTACTGTAAACTTAACATTTTTAAGAATATGCACATTACGACTCTTAAGAGTTGAGACTCACACTCCTTCCCAAGGGAAATATACCAAGGGGAATTCAGAGTGTTATAGCTCAGAACTGATCCATTCATATTTAACAGACGCTCTAGCTAGATGACATCCTGGCGTTCTCTATGCCACAAGACAGAAGAAACTGCCTTTCAGACAGCGATAGGAGGCACCCAGCTACAAACTGGATAGAATCCCTAATGTCTATTCAACCAATGCATTTGGAACAACAGTCAGTGCTGTGGCGACACCACATGACTGGTCTAGACTCCCTAGTGCTTGAGACCATTCCCTTCCCCAAATATATAAAAAAAAATATTTTCAAAACAAAGGAAGATAAGAATAAATCCAAACAACAGTTTCACCTATACAGTTTGTTTAATTTGATATCAACAGCCGATTAACATTAGGTTTACTTCAGTTGTTTCTTATAGATTGAAATCCGATATCTAGGTTTTTGACTAGGGTTCAGCCAGGGAGCAGCAAAGGAGATTCCACTGAAAATTGTATCAGGATTGTTCTCATATAACGAGTGAATGGGGGTCAGGCTAGCTCAGTGGTTAATGTACTCGCCTTTGAACTGGTAGGTCCAGGGTTCAATACCCACCAGGCCCTTGATTTATTCACGTGGGAGTTGAATAAATCAGAATACGTCGTGCCTAGAAGATGACGTTCAAGCCATCGGTCCCGAGAGTGTTCAATGTCAGGTTCTCGTTAAAGATCCCTATTCTAAATACACTAGAGCTAGGCAAAATTTTGCATTCCTAATGTAGAATCAACTTGCTCGTCCATTACTAAAATGGGAGCCAAATAATAAATGAGCCACAATTCCGCCTCTAGAAAAGCACTAAAAGGAGAAAGAATTATAAGTGTGGGCGTTGGAAAACAAAATATAACGAGTTAATGGTTGAAAAGCCAAGGTATGATGAAAAGCATATAGTGGAAAATAATATTCCCTGATTCTCTAGTCTCGTATACTCTGACTTCCCAAAGTAATTAATTCATTAACTCAACTAAATGCATTGAAAGCAAAACTACGCAAATATCTAAGTAAATACATTGAGCCAAACAATTTGTCATGTTGAATACACGTTTCCAGTAGATAATCAAAGTTAAAGAACCATGGGCGGGGTTGACAATTGGATGGGTGACACAATGAACCATTGTTTAATTTAACTAGTTTAAACTGCAAACTACTCAATTTAACTTGTTAAGAGACTATCCAATTCACGCATAAGCTACATTTTTATCCCCTTGAATAGAAAAAAATGCATAAAATCTGAACATCGTTAAAAAAAAAAACCATTTCTATTTGAGATGACCATACATTATATTCCAATATAACACCGACACAACGAATTTAAAAAAACACAATTAATTAAAATGAATAGGACAATTTTAAAATTCATAAAAACTTACTCTAGCATCAACGTCAGCTCCGAACATTACAATGTGCTTAAGGATATGTATGTAGTTCCCTAGGAAAGCTAGGTGGACACAAGCAAAACCTGAAACAAACAAAAAATAAACCATTATAAATTTATAATAATTATAAACATCTGATGATAAATATGATCAACTCTTTATGTTATGTTTATGTATTTAATAGTATATTTGGGGGGGGGGGGGGGGGGAATGATAGAACCTTAATAAAAAGAAACTGCGTAATATTAAGGAAAATAGATGACTTAAATAATGATTCATGTCATTGGATATGCTGAGTAAGAAACAAAAGTCAAGGTTAACCTTTAAGGATGTTCATTTTAGATGGTGAGCTGTCACAATATTGACAGTTTTGTAAAATCTACTATTTACTTTGCAAATACAAAATAAGAACATTGTTACAGAACTAAATACAGTTAAAATTATAACGCGTTTATAGCATTATAGTTGAAAGTTCAGCAGTCGCTTCGTAAGTGCGCTTGGTGTCCCTGATCTCAACTCACCTGATGACGGTTCAAAAGAAAATTAGAGACTTTAAATGTGTTTGTATCCTTAATCTTTGTCCATAATTTACTTTGAAACTTTTGTTGTCCTTTGTGGATCGTTTTCCTGTTGACAATATATATATATATATATATATATATATATATATATATATATATATATATATAGTTCAATATAAACAAAGAAACATAGAGAAATCAGAAGAACACACTTACAGTCTCTAATTTTCGGTTTGAACCGTCTTCAGGAGAGATAAGAGAGGGAAACCAAGCGCACTGGATCAGAGACGGTTGGAGACCAACAGTGTTGCCGCATGCGCGCCCGTTCACAGAAAATAAGGTAGACAGGAATCAATTTATAATTAATTTATAATTTATAAAATAAAATAATGGAATATGAAAACAATAAATATATAAAAAAGAAAAAATTGAAAAAATAAGGGAAATTGATACAGAGAAATTGATACATAAATAGGCTTGGTTTCCCTCTCTTATCTCTCCTGAAGACGGTTCAAACCGAAAATTAGAGACTGTAAGTGTGTTCTTCTGATTTCTCTATGTTTCTTTGTTTATATTGAACTATATTTGTCCGTTTTGGATCGTATTTCCAACGAAAAAAAGTGTATATATATATATATATATATATATATATATATTGATCAAATCACAATAAGAAAATGGAAAAACAAGACTAAGATCTTTCAACCGTAATAAGTGGTCTTCGTCAGAGTCGAAACCCCAACTGATATCTATATATATGATTTTTATTATTGTATTATTTCTTATATTTTGTCTGTTTTGTAGGCCTATGAAAAATGTTTTAAATAAAAACCGAAACGTTGACAATGAGAGTTTAATTTGAACCTGAAGAACTGATAGAGTTCTGATAAAATCTTATTTTGTACATATATATATATATGATCAAACTACAATATGAAAATGGGAAAACAAGACTAAGATCTTTCAACCGTAACAAGCGGTCTCCGTCAGAGCCAAAAACCCAACTCAGTTAACATTGATCATTGATTGTTATTTCACGTGTTTATGTGAAATCTGTATATTTATATAAATATTTATCTTTATATATATATATATAAACAATAATATATTCTCGACCGTGCAACAGATATATAACTAAAAAAGATAAATCAAGATGCGATCAGTTTCTTTTACTTCCAAAAATGTACGTATCTAATTTCTTAATTTCCTCTGTATTGTAAGCCTTTGAAAAAGATTTTGAATAAAATCGAAACGTCAGTAATGGGAGTTTGATTGGAAGTGGAAGAAACTGACTGCATACCTTTTTATCTTTTTTAGCTATATATATAAATCACAATTATATCAGTCCAGAATTGTGATTTATCAAATCTAAAGAACACATAGAAAACTCCGATAGTCAACCTATTCATTTAGATAATAATACAAACAGAAATTCCCATATATATAGAAAACTGATTACCCAAGAATGATCCCACTTTATATTTAAAAAAAAAAAAATAAACACACAAAATCCCCACAAGTTAGATAAAATTAAACGAAAGCGTTTATTTGGCTGATTTCCTAGAGGTGAATTTTTAGAACTGTACTATATATAGTTTGGAAAAGAGTGGGAGTTGGATGCATTGGTTCCTCCCAGTCTGGCACACCATCGGGAATATTTCTATGGGGTAAATATAAACCAGCCGGTGTGGAGAGGGACAGCAGAGAGAGGCGACTAGTCGGTTAATAACCTCAACATCCACGTGTTTCTGCCCACTCGACACGTGGGAAGGGACAACAGAAAAGAAAATAACCATCTACACTCGCTTATATAACTTAACATGTCTCTATAAGCTAAAGCTTATTATAAACTATCGCACGATTAAACATTTTAATCATAGGCTAATTTACTTTTTAATAGTAATTTTTCCTTTTAACTATTGTCCTATATAAGTAGAAATTCTAACAAGCAGTTTGATTCTCAATTCAAAAATCACTTATTTAAATCTAGAAACAATGGTTGAATGGTTTTCAACACTGATTAAAATTAGCCGAGTTACGATTAATTTTTAATAGACGTTTAAAAAAATTAATCTTACAAAAAATTAACACGTTCATCGCGATAATTAACGCGAGTAATACCCAGCCCTAATATAAACACATACAAAATGCATGTATGTCAACTTTTCAAACGCAGTAAGAAAGTCACATTTGTAGAATAAAATTACTAACTTTTTTATTATAACTATTTGTTATACTTACGTTGTAATAATTTCAATAATACCCAGCCCTAATATAAACACATACAAAATGCATGTATGTCAACTTTTCAAACGCAGTAAGAAAGTCACATTTGTAGAATAAAATTACTAACTTTTTTATTATAACTATTTGTTATACTTACGTTGTAATAATTTCAAGGTTGTTTATTGTAACTGGTCCTAAGGTGAATTAATATTCATGTTCTCCTTCAACAACTAATGGTTAAGTTTAGTTCGTATGCATTAAATCTCTTTCTTTACACCTTTGTGATAACTTCTTTTATTATGGAGTCAATTGTTTTATGTGATATTTCTGTATAGAAACCATACTGAAACACTAGATGCAGAAAACATCTGCTGAGGGATTGAGAAGAGTGGGAGGGAAGAGTGGTATTTTAAAAGGGTGAAAGTGCAGGAAAGGACAAATGTCCAGAAAGGGATGTTTGGGAAAACAAAGGAGTATAGAAAGAAAGAGTCAGAAACATCCCTTTCTGGACATTTGTCCTTTCCTGCTCTTACTCACTCTTTTATAAAACCACTCCTCTGTCCCACTCTTCTCAACCCCTCACCAGATGTTTTCTGCATCCGTCATCAGGATGACCCAACTGTTGGGTTTTTGACTCTGACGAAGACCGCTTGTTACGGTTATAAAGATCTTAGTCTTGTTTTCCCATTTTCTTATTGTGGTTTCATTATTGATATATATATATAAAGATTTCACTTAAACACGTGAAATAACAATCAATAAAAACCCAAGTCAGTTGGGTTTTTGACTCTGACGAAGACCGCTTGTTACGGTTGAAAGATCTTAGTCTTGTTTTCCCATTTCTTATTGTGGTTTGATCATTGATATATATATATATTTATACTATTCTTCTTTATATCGAGGTTTGGGCTAGGTTCAATAATTCAACACCTTTAAGCCGACGTTTCGCCTATATTTGTAGGCATCTTCAAATTTTCTATGTTTTCTATTTTTAATTGTATAGTGAGTAGCTTCGATTTATCTATTATCAAACCCTGAGGATGGTCATTGATGACCGAAACGTTGGTCTGTATTTTTAATTGTAATTTTTTCATCATTAAATGGATAGTACGAACAAATCTTTTGGTGAACTGTTGTACTCAGTACCAAGTAGATGGAAATGAGAGATCCGAAATCTTGAAAAACTGTATCGAAAAATAATACATAGAGAAGTTGGGAAGAAATTTAATATGGAAACGTGCTAATCTACCATCAATCAGCAACACATCACCAGGAAACATTTGTCAGTTTAATCAAGAATAAGTTGGCAATCAAGCAGACTTGTCCTGTGACCTTCAAAACATTGAAGTAAGTTGCTGTTTTTTTTTTCTTTGCAATCCATATGAATATATCTCAT
The DNA here is from genome assembly GCA_026182355.1 of Hermatobates lingyangjiaoensis. Lineage (NCBI taxonomy): Eukaryota > Metazoa > Arthropoda > Insecta > Hemiptera > Hermatobatidae > Hermatobates > Hermatobates lingyangjiaoensis. The sequence continues at coordinate 480,265 of JAPFBL010000090.1, forward strand.
TAGATGAACAACAACAACAACAACAAAATGACAAAAACATAATAATTAAATTTTAATTTTCAACCTTCTATCTGACAGTATTGTAAATAACAGCAAGATAACAAAACTAGTTGACGCAGGTTATCATGACGTCAAGAATGACCTGAGCGATTAAAAGAGGGAAAACATCTTTAAGATTCAACGGGAGACTGTAGAATGGATTTGGTTAGTTGATTATATTTACTAATCATATTTATGCCCCTTTACAAAACAGTTGGGTTTTTCTCTGATGAAGACCGATTGTTACGGTTGAAAGATCTTAGTCTTGTTTTCCCATTTTCTTATTGTGGTTTGATCATTGATTGTTATTTCACGTGTTTATGTGAAATCTTATGGGTTTTTCTCTGACGAAGACCGATTGTTACGGTTGAAAGATCTTAGTCTTGTTTTCCCATTTTCTTATTGTGGTTTGATCATTGATTGTTATTTCACGTGTTTATGTGAAATCTTTTTATTTATGAATTATTAGTATATATTCATCACAATGTTATAATAATTAACAACGTAGCAACTCTCAACTGATAAATTAAATAAATTAAAATGAAAAACTTTTCTGAGGTAAAATGGATAAACCAACAAAAGTCTCCACACAAATGAAATGAAATGAATGAATTATGTTTTGTTGGTTTATCCATTTTACCTCAGAATGAGTAAATACCACACAATTACGGATTGCACAACTAATGATTTGAAAAACTTTTGTTTCACATTATGATTATAATATGATTTCTAATATATAATAGTTTATAATATATTTAAAATAAACTTATATTATTGCAATCAGAGCTGTGGAGTTGGAAATGAGAGTATTTTATGGCCTAGCGGAATTGGAGTTGGTATATTCCAACCGACTCCGACTCCTCAAAAAATTAATAAGAAAACATCTAAGGTGATGTGCCCCTGCCTCTCTGACTCAACTGGTTTACGGTCAAATTTGCAAAAAAAAAAACAAAACAACAAAAACAAAATTTGGCGCTGCACACCATATTTGCACAATATGGTTGCTTTGATTTAAACAAGCACTTCTGAAATGAGAGGGGTAAGAGAATGTATAGAGAAATAAAATACTTCTCTATAGAGAAGTATAGAGAATGAAAAGAGAGGGGTAGTGCAATTAGTTATTATTTGGTATTTACTCATCATAGGGTGAAAAAAAAAGTTAATGAAGTAGTCTCCACATATTGAAGTTTAATAATATAAACAACACGTTTCAAACATGTAATGTTCTTCTTTAGATATAAACCAAAGATAAAGTGTCATACCATAGGCACTCATCCTTCATTTATGCCTGAAGAAGAACAGTACGTCTTCGAATCGCGTTGTTTATATTATTAAACTTTTCTATGTAAACTATTTCATTAACATTTTTACCCTACAATTATGAATTTGTTATCATTACTATATTAAACTACAATAATGTATATTAAAAACAGTTTTAAGTTATAAACAGCTCGCATTGAGCTATGAAATGTATTTTTTCAATATAGTTGATTAAAAAAAAAAAGCAAATGGCATAGTTATATCTATAAAGCTGCTAGTACCTTTTAAAATTAGCTTTATGGTTTACTTAGGAGTGATAGCCATTTTATTGATAGATAATATCAAATTGATAATGAAATATGCATAAATATCCAGTTATTATTAACTAGTAAGAGTCGGAGTAGGTCCTTTCAAATATCCAGTAATCGGAGTCGGAGTCGGTCCTTTCAAACACCCAGTAATCGGAGTCGGTCCTTTCAAACACCCAGTAATCGGAGTCGGATGTTCAGAATCTCGACATAGCAACCCTGGTTGTAATAAAACAAAAGGAATGCCACTCATTGACTAACATGGCCAGTGATCTCTTTAACGCATACCTAATTAATTTATCCTTGAACCTGACTTTGCAAGACTTATTTGCAAACATATCACGTGTTCAGCGCTCCTGCACCCATTGACATTGTAACATAAAGAATCAATTTGCACCTACCTACTTCACCAATTATAATTAACCCAAGTAGATTTCATGCTCATATTTAACAGTTTTAAATTAAATTATTAACTATAATCACTTTAAGAAAAAAAAAAGATATATGATATCTCATGACTAATTGCAGTATATTTATATACCAGTGGGGGATATAAGTGAATTTTTAAATACTGAAATGAGAATACAAAAAAAAAATAGTTTCAAACTAGTAAATCGGCTTTCAAATTATACGAGAGATTTGGAAAGTATTAAAAAAAAAGTTTGCTATACTTTATTTAAGAGATTAAATATATGTATATATGTTTTATGTATAAGTATATATACATACAAGTTCAAAATCGAAGAAGAGTAACACACACAGTACAAAAAAAGACTTAGACACATTTGAGTTTACAAGAGTGTTTCTACACTTTGTGTGTTACACTTCTTCAATTTTGAACTCTTATTGTGTCCACCAGTCTAGACGTCTTTCCGCTTTTGTAGTGAATATATATATATATATATAAAATAAATTCAAAACGAAGGAAACGCACAGAAAGACACAGACATAACTCACATCGATATTTCGACCATCGTCGTCATATCGATGTGAGTTATGTCTGTGTGTTTCCTTCGTTTTGAATTTATTTTATTTAAAAGTCCGCTGGACTGTTTCTTTTAATTGTGTATATATATATCTCACGGTCCAAACCATAAAAAGAAATAAGAAAACTGCACATTTCCCCGTTTAAAATACCTCTCTTCCCTCCCACTCATCTCAAGTCCTTACCAAATGTTTCTACAAATTTGGTTCCAGTTGGGATTTGACTCTGACGAAGACCGCTTTTTACTATTGAAAGATCATAGTATTCTTCCTCATTTCTTATTATGGTATGGACGTTGATTACAGTTTCACGTGCTTAGTGTGAAATCTTGTTTTATATATATAATAAAATTTTCAAAAGAACACACAGAAATGAAATCACTGAAACTCACTAGTATATTTCAACGTCCTCATCGTCAGGAATAGATGTGAATCGCTCCAAAGGCTGATAACGACTGCCTTTGTCGTTATATATATATATCATTTATGATATATATATATAACACATATATAATCTTCACACAGAGTAAAGGAACACACTTGAGACGCATTTGAGTTTGTGTCTTTGTTTATTCTGTGTATTAGCCTTCTTCGATTTTGAACTCGTATTGTGTCCAGTTTGGATCGTCTTTCCGATTGTATAGTGAATATATTTATATTAGTAAAATTTGGGAGCATTCCTTCTTTTAAACATATTTCGTTGAATAATTGACCACATTTCGCTGAAGTCATTTTCTTTATAAGTTTTACAAGGTCTCTAAATAATGTCTTCTTTTCTTCAATATTTGAATGCAGAAAAGTATTCAGAGACCTTGAAAACCTTAATAAAATATGACTTCAGCGAAATATGGTCAATAATAGTCAATATATATTTATCACACTTGATATGATGAACCAATTGTTTTAGTTGAAAGGTCTTAGCCTCATTCGGAATGTCTTATTTTACGAAGTAATCAAAATAAATCTGAAATGAAAGGTAACATTTGTTTTGCTGTAACAATAAACTTTCTGAAATAAGTACCCACACGAAAAAACCAACAGCTGAAACCAGGTTGAATATACCGCAACTGGTGAACACTGGTTACCGTTAGATCACTTAAGTCAAACATTGTGCATACCCATCATTTGGATAGATGGCAACACGTGGCATTGCCCCCCCCCCCCCCCCACGACCTCTGACTTCCAATTTTCCATAAAGACAAAAAAGAGTTCACATGCTTTTCACGCCTAAATCGCATTTACTCGACGCCAAGCAAAAAAAAAAAAAAAAATTCAGTTACTCCGACAATATTTCCAATCTTCCCAATCAACAGAAAAAGAAATCAAACCACTCAAGCTTTTCAACAAAAATATAGTTCAAAGGTTTGAGTTATGACTTTCATTTTTCAAGTGTAAATTGATGTTTTTCGTGGGAACATAAAAATTTCACTGTTCATGAGTTAAATGAGGGTCGAATCAAAAATTCGCCTATTCAACAGACCGAAAGAAACCGAGCAGCAAAAAGGCTGGGTGTTGAACAAAAAAATAAGATAACGGAATAAGTTAGCATATACTAAAACATTCTACCAATATCCAGCCAAAGGTTTTTTTTTCACAACAACGACACAGATAAATTTTACAGATAATCTACTTCATTATATAAATGGAATGAGACAATGCTTATCTGTTTTAACTAATTAGTTGTACACTAATTTTATTTTATTCAACTATTAATAATAATGATAGTCATTGTTAGAAATCATGAATGAAGTCTCCACAAAGAGAACTGTTATTGACAAAACGTGTTCAAATACGTAAAGTTTATCTTCAGGTATAATTTGCACAGTAGATAAACTTGAAGAACAGTTCCAGTATAAAACGAATTGGTTTGTTAATGAACATTTCTTATGTGGAGGCTTCATTCTTTTAAAATTATGGGATATAAGAACCGTTATCTTTTTAACCACACTGAAATATAGAGAGTGCAGAAAATGTTCAGGTAGTTAATCCATGAGGTCAGACAGATAGGGGTACTGACAATTATCCCAAGGCTGGGAATTCCCCCATGGCGGTTGAGAGAGGACGGTTATGCCTTTGACCCTGCCACACGCGGGGCTGCTCTCTGTTGGGATTCCCGGTCGACGCTTTCGAAAATCCACTCCTTACGCAAGTAGCACCCATCCTTCCCGCTTTCCAACCTTCTGTTTCACCCACTCCTAATCAAAAGCCTATTGTCCTCGATTCGAGGACAACTCTTGTTTTCGAACCGACTTCCGCATAAACCAATCGGTCCCCCACCCGTAACCAAAAAAAACCATACACGTGTTCTGGGAAAGTTTCCGACAGAATTTCACAGCCAAGAATCAGCATTAATACAACTAGCATTACTATAAGAAACAAACATAGTCTAATCAAAAAACGTAGTCTAAACGGAAATACTAATCAAATGATTATTTTTTACAAACAGACATCAACGTTAAACTACAATAAGAAATTCAGAAATGGCATATCTTCTTAGTCACTTAAACAATTCACCAGTGGTGACTCTGAGGAGGACTAGTTATAAAAATCAACAACTTTTGACCAATTTCTGAATTTCTTACTGTAGTTTAGACACTGACATAAGCGTCTATGTTTCATTTTTTTTCTGCTTCGAACTAGTAGACTGCTTCTCAAACATCTCTGCCTTATATTCTCTTAATGACAAATTGTTATCCGATACGGAATTCAAAATATTTTAATCTGTAAGTTCTCTCACTTGTCCAAATTTCTATTGTATTGTCTTATTAGTAACTTTGCACCTTTTTATGTATATTTGATTTTTAAATGATTATATTATGTTTTATATTTCCTCTGTTTTGTATGTCTATAAAAAAAAAGTTTCAAATAAAAACCGAAACGTTAGCAATGAGAGTTCAATATGAACTTGATGAACGGAACCGAGTCCTGATAAAATTTTATTTTGTTTCTACTTCACAGTCGATACTATTGTTAATATATATTAGCGCAGAGAGGTACCAAATCTCCTTAATATATGTTTCATTATAGTGGAACGTAGTCTAAGCATTCACGATCTTCTGACTGGGAGATTCATTGCTACGAAACCAATTTCCTTCTATCAGGGATTAATCGAAATAGAGGAGTTGATAAGTGACTCATTGACCTCTCTGACAGGAGGCAATTGGTTCATAAAATGAATCTTTCAGCTAGAAGATCGTGAATACCAAGACTGAGTTTACTTTAATGAAACATATATATTTCAAAAATGACACATTACTCTGTAATCAAAGCAATTACCAGAAATTCAACAGAAAATAAAATGGTTCAAAGGTATATCGAGGAAGCTCGTTGTTAAAGATAAAGAGTTATTGTTCTTGGACAAGGAACAACCCCTAAAAGGCATTAAAAACATCGTCATATCTCTTTAGAATTTATGGTAACTTCTTTAAATATACACAATTAAAAAAGTGCTAACATATAAGAAGTTACGTTATTGGCACCTTTTCTATTACTTTAACGAACCGTATTGGCTGTACATTACATAAACCCAAATGGTATCATTAGAATATGAGGCGAAATGTTCTATAATAAAGACCTTTTAGTCTAAGACTAAATTTGTAAAGAGTATAAGCATTAAAAAGATGAAAATTACAAAAAAAAATTTTCAAAACAAACGATTTTAAAGAAAATCTGAAATCATAGACAATTACAAAATTTCATTCTAGCTAACTTTTATTAAAAAAAAAAAATATTTCTCTGTTGCATCATCAATGGCATCAATATTTAAAAAAAAAAAACTGTAAAATTGACTCTTGATATTTGGTTTACACTTTTACATTCTACACGTGAATAATACATGTGTTCTTTCTGAGCAAATTTTATAATATTATTTGGTCTTTATAACGCATTTGTCAAATTACAAACTTCAAGTTAATTATTCCAACTCCCACACTTGTAGGCTTTCACCCTTAGTGGTGTTCTATGATCAGAAAGTTTGGCTCATTTCCTATTTGGCACACACTTTAGTTCTGGGCAAGCTACACCACCAGATTATTAATAATAATAATTATTAAAAATGATTCGCTCCTAAATTGATGTGTAAACCGTAAATTTATACATAGCATCTCATATATTACTGTAGTATATATATATATATATATATATATATACTATCGCACCCACCCCACCTGATTGATGACCTAAAGATGATTACGGAAAGTGATCGAAACGCGTCGACTACAATTGCTGACCACCTCAACCGTTGTTCTAACAACGAAAAAGCTGTTTTTCGGCAAATAGAAGTTCTCGAGAAGAAACTTATAGACAGGAACTACTCTGTCGTGTTTAACAAAGCATGTATTTATATATATATATATTCATGTATTTTGGGAGCAGACCTTCAATCAAACATGTTTTATTAAAAATTATGCCAGTTTTAACTTTTGTTCTTTTCCGAGTTAATTTTTCAAGTTTTCTCACTATGGATTTCCACCTTTCTGGTAAAATATAAAGTAATTCATATAAAAATCTTTTGGTGAATTACTTTATATTTTACCAGAAAGGTGGAAATCCATAGTGAGAAAAATCTTTTGGTGAATTACTTTATATTTTACCAGAAAGGTGGAAATCCATAGTGAGAAAACTTGAAAAATTAACTCGGAAAAGAACAAAAGTTAAAATTGGCATAATTTTAATAAAATATATATATTCGCATATAGTTGACGCTTTAATTTTTCAAATATTCCTATAAACCAGTAATAGAGCTTAGATTCTATTCAATACAGATATGACCAAACACATATATCAGCATTAAAAAAAACACATGCGAATTTACCCATCGTTATTTTTCTCCCAGGAAAGTCACGAATGAAAAATACAAAGCAATTAAAAAATGCATGGCTTTCTATGTATTTGTTTACTCTGATATTCACCTGTCAGTCATTTAAAATACAAGGGAACTTCATTTAAAAAAAAGTTTATTTAATCATATTAAATATATAGAAGTTGAATTAATATTATCAAATATCAAATTTAAAATTTATTATCTATATTTTGGGGCTTTTTCGATTCCTTCATAAAATAATAGTGTATCCCAATCCTAGAACAGGTTTCTACATTCTTTGCTCCTGAAGGATAATTTGATTCGAACCACACCTTATGGATATTAAATATAAACTAATTAGTGAGAACCATAGTGATTTTAATTAAAATAATGTTGATTTCAAACAAAACGGAAACAACAAAATTTTGTTACAGATTAAGAATAGGCAATATTGATGGTAAACTTGCTGTGTTGTTTCAGAACGAACAAAAAGTTATAAATAACAACTTTGTTTGATTTTCACACACATAACAACCAATGCTTACAGGACTATACACAAGCATATCGATTTACCAACCTACTTTGTTTGACTAAACGCAATGCTTTGACATTAAATGTTTCAATAGAGCATTAATGAAAGTAAAAGTTATTCGATAAAAAAAAACTGCTTTAAACATGAAATTATAAATAAAAGTCCTATTGTGTTCACAATAGTTGTAAGTAGGTAATCATTCCTTGATTTCGTATAAAAAAAAAAACAATTTTATACTGTTCAATTAAGGTCAATAGAGGATAAAATCCTTTATCCTTTACGGGATTTTAAAGCATAAAGGATTAATCAATGCTTTAAAATCCCGTTAATGCTTTTTCAATTCCATTACAATCAAAACGTGTAATTAGTTCAAATTTGCAATCCCAGAATACTAATATTCCATATTTAATGCTGCTTATAAAGTCCAATTTCAACATTTTAAATCATTAAAACTCGAAGATTTTATCAAAAGTAAAATATAGTTAATCATAACTTGATTTAAATACCATACTACTTAAAATAAAAGACGCTACATTAAACTGATAATCTAGAAATACATAATGTAATTATATTAAAAACTAGGTCCAATATCATTTCTTAATGTTTTTTTTTTTGAAAACTCTAAATACCAATAATTATTAAAGTAAAGAAATAAATATAACAGTAACAAATGAAGAAGAAATCTAACAAATATAAGAGTTTAGTTTATCTGAACAATTAAAAAAAAGCTTTAGGAAATAAAATAGACTGTAAAATAGCTCAAAAAAAAATAAAGCTACTGAACAATATCATATTTTCAAAATTAAAGTCCCGTTGCTTACAATAGTAACTATTCAGTCTATTCAGTGAAATGTTCAGACTGTGAGGTAGTATATATTGGACATACTAGTCAATAATTGAAAAATAGAATAAATAAAATATAAAAATGATATAAGACAGAAGGACAGTTTATGCTCTAGCCGATCATGCATGTAAAAAGGGACATTAGTTTACGTTTCAAGACATAAAAATTCTAGAATATCATAAACACAGAAAAAAAGAGACATTTCAAAGAATTGATAAATATGAAAACACTAACGGCTTGTAATAAGAGATCTGATATATCAAGTCTTAGTCTCATTTACTCCACTATCCTTCAATATTCTATTAACTAGTTGAGGTTGAAATCGAAGGAGTAGCTTGTTTTTATTTTATGGTTATGTAACCTTCCTCTGTCTTCGTATCTGTTATGATGCTGGTAGATAGAAGCACAGACAGAAAATGGTTCTTCCCTCGAAAACAAGGTAATAAGTTTGTTTTTCCCCCTTAATTTCGTTTATTTTGCTTATTAGTATTGTTTTGTAATTTTCTTGCTTACTGTGTTTGTTTCCTTGAATGCACTGTTGGAGGTGTCATCGCAGAATTATTTTGTAATATTTTAAATCTGTTCAAAATTGTATTTGGCCTTAATAATCAATAATAAGTAATTATGTTTAAACAACACATGGTTTCTTTAAAAAAAAAACAATAACACTGGCTATTTTGTGGTTTTCTTTTACTTTATTTAGTGTTTTGTGTTTTTTTTTGGTTCTGTTGGTTGTATATTCCTTGGATGTATTTGTTTTTACTACTTATGTCATTAATAAGTTGTTTTTAGCCTTGAAAATGCCAAACAATTTTTGTTTATAAACAGGATGGTAATTTCTTTAGACTAAAAATCCTCAAGGAACCTATTTTTGAACTTTAAAGAAGATATCTTATACCACCTGAATTTGTTTACCCATTCGACCGGTTTCAGATCTTACCAATCAAACCAAAGTGAAAGTGGTTTGAATAGAGAACAAGATCTCTATTACCAGTCAAGTGAGGTCTTTTTATTTAATTAATTGTCTACCTATATTGCCAATTGTTGCATACTCCATTTTCCATTATCTCATAGAAATTAAAGCAATACGGGACATGGTTAAAACCTGGATGAGGGACACCACATATGCTAAAGGCAAGTAATATAATTCGCCATTGGTTAACATGAGTGACGAACAAGCTAAATCCCCTCAAATTAACCCCTATAAGAGTGGACGCAGGAAAAAGAAATTAAAATATTGGAAAACCTAGAAAACAAAAGTAATCTATAGGTCTGAAAATAAATATTCACTTAATTATATTTTTAAAGATATTCTTCTAATTTTATTAATTGTTGAGAGTACTGAAACCATTACTTCTGAATATGCACTTAAAAAAAAATACTTTGAAAACTACACTACATGTCAGTCTGAAGGTAAAGATGAATCATCTATACTTATTATGAATTATTTACAACGAAGTGCACCTATAATAATACTACTAATTTAAAAGATGGCTCATTCTATCAGGTAGTATTTCCTGATTAGCATATTCAGGGGAATTCTCTAGATGTTTCTTTACCCACTATTTCATTACAAATTATTCTTCCATAATTACAATTCCACTTCAAAGTCAGAGTAATACCAAATCATTTAAAACCAAGATGCTGCATTAAACAGCTTAAAATAGATCATACTTTCACTTCATTCAAAATGCTAGGTCTAAAAATTCAAACTAATGGAGTTAAAAAACTAACATATATATTAGTCCTAGTTTCAAGGTAAAAAAAACTTAATGGTAATTAATGTTTGTACTTTGTAAGATATTTAAGATTTAAAAAAGTAAATTATAATAAACATAATATCCAGAAGAATTTCATTTTTTATTTAAATTAAAACATTTCAACAAAAAACGGTAGTGTTAAAAAAAGAAAGCTTATTTATATCATAAAAATGATAAATTCTAATCTAGATATTTTTGGTTCTGCAATGTGAAAGCTATTATCATATTAGACCTAAAATGAAATAAGTGGTTTCAATTTTAGGTTAGCTTTCAAATATTTCTCTAACAGTAATTAACAATCATTAGAAACCAATTACATTATAAACCTTTTTAGTGAAAAGCAGATCAAAATTATGATCCCGATAAAATAAATTGATTCACCTTAAACAAAAGGTGATAAAAAACTTATCAGACAAAACCAACGATAGTAAAATTTAATGTTACTAGCTTTCAAAAAACAAAATCATGGAAAAAATATTGAGTAAAAGCGAAATTTTGTATGATAGGATTCTTAGTGCAAGATTAGTAACCTTTGTTGGTTTAGGTTATAAAACCTAAAACTGCTAATATCACAGATGAGAGCAGAAAATTAACGTGTTAATTAACTCCTCAGGGATGTGTTAATAGTAAATATTAAAATTAATTGAAATTTAGGTTAACCGAAATTTGATACCATGATGGGAATGAATGGTATTAATTAACAAAATATAACAATATGTCAAAAGATACAACAACTAACCTTCATAGTTGTACATGTTAAGTTCTGGAGGAATTGTAGGCCTTCTGGCTGGTTGATACTTCAAACCAAGATTTCGAATGAAGTCATTATCCATAGGGGCAGTCAATGCTTTGACACATTCTTCATCACCAGCTCTCACAGCTAAATGAAGTGGAGTGTTTCCGTAATGATCAACAGAATCTGATTTCGCCCCAGCAGATAACAGCAATTTAATTATCTGAGGGGATGAGAACATAACAGCCAGGTGCAAGGGAGTCTACAAAGAGGAATTCGTTATATCTCTGACAAAAAAAAAAATAAACACAACTCATACAACAATCTGATTGGTATTACCTCACGCATATTATTCCTAATATCCAGGTATGTTGACACTGTAATCATTTGAATTAGACCAAAAACAACTTCGTATTTTTGTTCCATTACTGCTACATGCAATCGCCTAAAAGAAGGTACGAAAACTAAGATAGTTAGGCAAGAAACTATGATAAGGTGAACATATTCATAAAAATATACTCACGTATCGCCATCCTCGTCTTTCTGAAAGTTATGTATCCACGGTTGTTGGGAACTCACTCCACCAGAATCATATTTTTCATTAGGTTCACTGCACTCACTGTCACCAATATTCAATTCACTAAGTTGATCCGTGATTCCAACATCTACTCCACTGTCCAATAATGAATAACTCTTTTTTTCTGAGATTTGTTTTGAATGAATTTCACTAGAGTGATCTTCACCAACTTCTGGTTGCAAAATTCCACCTGTGAGACATCCAGATAAAATATTACTTCCAGAGAGAAACCCTGAATCCATTGTCCCTGAGTCCATTGACGATTCAGTTTTCCTATCTAACTCTTTTTCCATAGCTGAAGGTTTAACAGTACTGCTAACCTTATGTTTTGTGCTAGTTGGTTTCTTAGCTGTTTTTGTTTTCTTTGATGACTGAGAGTGGGAAGACATTATGTCGTATAGATATTAACTATCAAAACAGGAAGTAAAACTAACACAATCAACAATATAACCTATTATAAATGTAGCAAACAAATAACAATATTGCCCACTATGGCGCATTCAACAATATAAGAATTTAGAAAGAACACAAATCAAACCACCACGGTAACTATAAACATCTGACGAATGTCACAGAAATGTAATTCACTTATACATCGACAACCACCACACAGGAACTATTCAGATTGTAGTGATAGGGAGGCTATGTAAGAGTAAGTTTTTGGTGGGGGGGTGACATGCGCAGTGGGATATTCTTGGGAATCCCGCAAGGCCCATCATAATCACTGGGATTCGTGTTCGTTACCTTATTCGGAAATTTCAAGACTGTTCAAGAAATTTTGTTTCCTATCTAAAAGGAAGTACTTAGAAACTCCCCACTGTAAATACTAAAAATGAATCTTGTCTTATAGTCAGAAGAATTACCTTAATAATGCCAAAAGTATGAAATCAAAGTACTGCATAATTGGTTCAAAAATCTTAATTTTCTTACCTATGTGTATAATTTCATAATCAATGAATCATTTGAAATATTAGAGGACTTCAGTTTATCAACTTATTTAATTTTAATAATTATTAATAAGTAATAACATTAAAAGATATTAAACATTATTTTTGGTTGTAACAAAAACAATTAAGGACATGATACTAGAAAGGTAATAATTTTCTTTGAGGAATGGGTATAATAATAAAAGTTTCTATTCTACTTAGAAGTCTAACCTTATTTCATATTATTATTATTATTATTATTGTTTGAGGGTGACTATAGCACTGCGTCTTAAAAAAAACTATTGTAGTTCCTCCCTTCTGTACTAAAGTACCCCAGCAGTTAGCTTCAACGTCTCCAAGAAGCACAGAACTTTTGCTAGTTCCAGCGGATATTTCATATACTTATGCATGGAAACTAAACCATATAAACCCAAAATAGGAAGTGTGAGAATAATTGTTTAGACCAATTAGTGTTAACTTAATACTAATCATAAACAAATATTGATTTTTTTAGATGATCAAAAATTACTTTTAAAATTTAGCTTTATACAAAACTCTGAAGAAAGAAAGGGAGATAAAAAATAAAAAGTCACATACTTAGAATTAAAAACGAAATAATTGAATGTAATTGGACATTTGCTTTCATAAAAAAATATAAAAAAGTAATATTACCAACAAAGAGGAATAAAAGAATAAAAAAGGAAAAAAATGAAAAATCATAAATAAAAAAAAGTCATAAATAAATAAAACTTTTTTTATGCTTGAAATTCAACGTTAAATTCTGTGTGCTTTAAGTATCCAAAATTTGGGATAACACAAGAGTTTGTAGTGGTGAATAACTTTGAAGCACGTGTCAGCTGTGAATGAGGAAGCACTCTGTTCTAAATATTATGGAAATACTGATAAAGCAATTACGAAGAATATCCATCATTTTCATTGATAAAGTTCCTCAATATTTCAATAAAAATTCCGTATTTTAATTCTGGAATAAAAAAAGTTAACAAAAGGGTTTCTACGGATCCCTTAAGAGCCCTTGAGAGATTAAAAAAAAAGGTAATGAAGAAGTTTTTGAATTGTGTGAACACCGTATTCGCAAAACAAAAAATAATCAGAAATCTCATGTTTTAATTTGCCTATTATACTTTATTTCTAACTCTGTCTTATACTCTTTATTGTTATCATACTGATTTATTATTTATCAACTTTATGAAGCGAAGTTATGGGGCTTTAAGCTGTATTTTCCTAACTTCACAGACAACATTATTTTGAAAATACACAGGTGTGGCAAGTATGTATTGTTAGTTGATTTTACTTTCATTGGAGCATATGAATAAATTGCGTATTTGACATCATTGAAAAGGTGTTTCCCAGAGTTGAGGATGCACTATCTATTAAGAATAAATAGTTTTGTGAACGAGCAATTCTCAGCCCTTAATTGTAACAGGCAGGAAAAATCAACAAACAAGTTCTTACGCTGTATCATACCGAGGAAAGAACTTACAAGTCAGTAAAGAGAGTGATTAATGACGAGGATGTAGTTCATCATCCAACTGAATTTCTTGACTCCGTCTACTGCCTGCTCATAAGTAAAAACTTAAAGTAGGAGCACCAATCATGCTGAGATTTAGTAGCAGTAACAAATAAAATGTTACTAAACGTGAGTGCCTCAAAACTGTGCAACGGGACACGACGAGTTCGTGCTCTGCACAGATATGCCATACAGGCGGACATCATGACTGGGTATGGGACTGGAGAGTCCAATATACCACGCACGATTGCAAAGTCCTTTCAGCGTCTATTTCGCATTGACGTTAACTAAGTTGCAAGGGGAAAACTTTATCTAACGCAGGAATTGAAGTGAGTGAGACCAAGTTTTTCTCACATGGTCAACTGTAGTTCGCTTGCTCAAGAGTCAGAGGTTCCAACTCTTTGTTCTTCCATGAACCTGAAGGAGAGACAGCTAATGTGGTATATACAGAGGCTTTTACTTAACAGTGTACTAATAATGATATTTTCTACTATTCTATAATTTCTAATGATATTTTGGAAAACCAAGTACAATCGAATTTTTGATTCCATCAAGGACGGTAGGTTTGCTAGTTTTTAATAAATGCAGAAATGTGTATAATATCTCTGATAAAAATGACACTAACATTCAGAAACATTTATCCGCTAGATATTGTATGCATCGCTTAAATTTTTTAATTGGTCACTTCGAGACTATCAATTTTATGTTGACACTAACGACAATGCAACAAGAAAGTTGCACAGTGGATGTTTGGACGGTAACAATAGATTCGATAGTGGCATATCTCAGCTTCTTTTTGCAGTTGTTCTTTGAGCCCAGTAAATTATCTTAGTACCTCCTGTTGTGATATCTTGAAAGGCAGATAAATCCTGCCTGTTGGAGAGAAGACCAACTTCACTTGGTAGCAAGAAGGGTATATAAAAGAATGATGACAATGGGTAGTCTATAAAAATCTGATCTTTTCTGGTATGATTTACAAACATGTCCCATGTTTTCCATCTATATAGCACACATAACTATTCCTGAAGTAATCTTTTGATTGACATTTTTGCACTCATTTTATCCATGATTTTATGTCAGAGAGATTTCTTCCTGCTCCCTTCGTCATATTTTCCAAAGGAACTCTTCACCTTTTCTTGTGGTTCACCGTGTCCATGATTGTTTTTTTTTTTAAATAGTTCAACATGAAGCATAAATAGTAGCTGGCATTTTTTAACATCACTTGGCATTTTTCTTTTCATATTACTGCTCCTTTCTAATCTATTAAAAGCACAACATTGATATTCTCATTCGTTGCAACTTTTCAAATTTTAATACTAATTTACCTACTTTTTATATCTGGAAGTAAGTGAAATAACCTACATACATGTATTTCTCCTATCGCTTTCTACTAAACAGTCAGTACATTGCGTAGCCAATAAGAAGTGGATATCTTTTGTCTAGAAAGAGGACTTTCTTTTCTTTTCATTGTCTTAAGGGTCTTTGCTACAGGTTACATGCAGAATTTATAAGCCATCATCAAGACATCTTGCACAGACCCAACTTTCTTCTAATAATCTATTTAAAAGTCCCATTGTCTTCTTTCCTTTGCCTGTTAATGATTGGTGTCTTTAGTACATCCCATCGTCAAGAACTATTCCAAGGTAAGTTGGACAGTCCATATATTTTAATTGATTGGTGTAAAATTTTACAGATAATTAATGTGTTCTATTAAAAGATATTCTGCTTTAAGGGTTCATAATGATGACTTTTTTTTTATCCGAATACGGTGGTTTTACAGTGTTATTGAAATGTATTTTCATTTCCAATTGATTTATCAAACGACAAGATAAGGTATCTAATAAATCGCTTAATATTTGTTGTTGGTTTTAGAATCTCTATATCATCTCTTATAGCTGACAAAATAGAAATGCACTGATTACATACCTTTGTAGTAGTTCTTGTCTACTCTATATAAAGACGTAAAAAGCATTATATCAAACTTTTTGTAAATCTTTAGGACACAAATAGTTTAAAGTAGGATAGTTTATGACACAATCTAGTAAGCTTTCAATTGAGACCAGCGGAAATTAATTTCTCCGTTAGCGTTTTTTTCCACACTCTACTGAATGCATTCTTAAAGACGATGAACTCTGCTAAGGTGTTCTCCTTCAGTACTCTCCTTCAGTACTCTCCTTCAGTGATCTCCTTCAGTGCTCTTCTTCAGTGATCTCCTTCAGTGCTCTTCTTCAGTACTCTCCTTCAGTGCTCTCTTTCAGTGCTCTCTTTCAGTACTCTCCTTCAGTGCTCTCCTTCAGTGATCTCCTTCAGTGCTCTTCTTCAGTGATCTCCTTCAGTGCTCTTCTTCACTGCTCTCCTTCAGTGCTCTTCTTCAGTACTCTCCTTCAGTGCTCTCTTTCAGTGCTCTCTTTCAGTACTCTAGTTCAGTGTTTTCCTTCACTGATCTCCTTCAGTGTTCTCCTTAAGCGCTCTATTTCCTTAATTTCTTAGGGAACTATGACAACATGTGTCTACAATGTTTTTTTAAACCCTGTAAGTCTGAAATAAGATATTGCCAGATTGACTTAGAGTCTTACTAGCACCATTATTCTCATGAGTTTCAAATGAAAGTTTTATCCGATTAACTTTGTCTACATGCTTCAACTTTTTCCTCCCATAACAACGGAAACTTTTCCTCCTTATTCTTTCCAATTCTATGCCAATTATAAGTACTCCAATATTAATTTATAAACTCTAAACGTACGCCTACAGCTTGAATACCAAGTTGTAAGGGCAGCCACTTTTTGATTGTATTATAACATCTATGTTAAAAACGTTATTAAAAAGTTCTTTTCTACCTGTATTTAACAAAATTTATAAATTTTGAATTATAGGCTTTCTATTTTCTCCTTTCTAGATCAAAATTATTGATGACTCCTTGTAGATTATTTTGGTAACTTTGCATTAATATTATGGCTGAATTATTTACCACTTGCTATGGACAGTTTTGCAAAAAGCAATTTACTTTAGTCCTGTTCTTATTAAAATGAGCTTGTTGTGGTTATGGATTTAATAATATAAATCTTTCGAGGACAGCAAATTCGATTTTGTTCTCTGGAATGTGGGTTTCTGTAAACAGTTCCTCGCTCCATCCCGAACTATTATTAGACTTAACAGAATGCCTTTATAAGGCGCCTTAAAATTTTGAAAAACAATCTCTTGTGATAGCTCTGTAATTGTATTTCAAAATTACAGCACAGATTTTTCTGTAGGGTTTTCTCTGGATTTTCTCCAACAATGATTTCATTTCATAGAACGCAATATCTCGAATAAATTTTTCAGTTGCATTTACGTGCGTGTTTTTTTTTTTGCTTTTGTGGACGAGAGGGTTGGAGATTGAAGGTTTGCTAGAAAGGTACCCCTCTGTCACTGATTCTCCAAGGGAAATTGTGTCATCCTAGTGATTATACCTTGGGAGTCAAAAATTTTACCTACTCAGATCTTTTCACCTCCCGCTTGAAAAAATGGAGGGCTAAAGTGGGAGTCGAACTAAGAGTAGAGCTGGCAAACCACTGAGCTCCCCAGTAGTACATAGTTAGATCTAATTCTTTTAGGCGTCAAATTTTGTTGCTGGTTGACTTTCAATTTCGTAAGTGAAATCCAACTATATGCCGGAGCGTCAAGAAGTGTTTGATTCCCTGTGTTAAATATGATTGCGCAGTTACAACGCCAGAGTGTCACAAGTGGCCGGGTGTGATAAGAATGAATGAAATTCAAGATAGTTATATGAACATGGCCTCATTTGAATTTTCAGCACAATAACAGCCAATCCCAACATTCCAAAAAATAATGTTAATAATTAATTTGGTAGTTATTTTTTAAATTTCATTTTTAAAATACATTTTTATATGCTTCTTCATTTTAATATTAAGATTATCAGCGCTTAATTTTACAATAAAACTATCACACGAAAACTAATAGAATTCATCTACAATAAAATAAGAAAATAATATTTGTTTTTACAATTACTTTTAATTAACATACAATTCTTAATTTCATCAAACGATTAAGTTCTAAAGAAATAAACATTACCATATCTAAAGTAATAAAAATTAATATAAACAAATTTGTTATGATTGAAATATCTGCATTACCGTCAGGTGAATGATAAAATGTAAACAGATGGTAAACATCAATTTTATACTTTTAAAACAATTTATCAATTTTTTTTATGATTTTATGAGCTTATCTCACAAATGACAACTATTTGTTATATATTTTATTACTTTTTAAAGTTTACAAATTTTGTAGTAGACGCCATCGAAATAGCCCTATTGCCTTATTTTCTATGTGTTTCTATTTAATGAACAACAAATCCTAAGAATTTTTTAAATAAATAATTTTTAGATACGTAAGGGAGTGTTTGCGAGGATAGGAGACGAGAGAAGTCAGTTTTGCCAGTTTTCTTGTATACGAGGTGTGTAAATAAAGTAGTGAGACTGGCAACGTCGCTTTCGATCTGGCAACGCTGGAGACGCGTGGCCTTGAGTAGCGTCAGGTGCACGTGTGATGCGCCTCCAGTATGAATCTGAACTCGCCACAGTCATTTGTTTGTCCGTAGCGTTGGTTTTCGTGAAATGGTTTTTTCTTGAGCGTTTTAAAAATGAGTGACCTCAAAGTTGAGCAGCGGTGTGCAATCAAATTTTGCTTCAGACTTGGACATAATGCAACCGAAACTTTTGAAAAACTTCAGGAGGCCTATGGAGAACGTGTTTTATCAAGGGCACAGTTTTTCGGTGGTTTAAGGAATTTTCAGAAGGAAGAGAGTCGATTGAAGATGAACCACGAAGCGGAAGGCCTTCAAGTGCAAACACCGATGAAAATGTCAACAGAGTACGGAACCTTGTGCGTTCAGATCGACGCTTGACAGTTAGAATGATCGGGGAACAGTTGAATTTGAATCACACCTCCGTTCATCACATTTTGACAAGTGGGTGTTGCATCACGACAACGCGCCCTGTCACACTGCCATCTCAATAAACGAGTTTTTGGTCAGTAAAAACATTCCTGTTGCTCCTCAGCCTCCTTATTCACCAGACTTGAGTCCTTGTGACTTTTTCCTCTTCCCGAGATTGAAAAATCACCTCAAGGGAACTCATTTCGGGACACTACAAAACATACAAACTGCTGTAACCGACCAGCTGAAGGCCATTCCAGAATCCGAGTTCCAGCAATGCTACAATGATTGGAAGGACCGTCTCCAGCGCTGTGTGGCTTCCGAAGGGAACTATTTTGAAGGTGACAATATCACATTGTAATTATATTTGAGTAGAAAATTTAAAAAAAATCAGTCTCACTACTTTATTTACACACCTCGTACATACAAGAAAATATTAACTGGGTTGCAAAAAATAAAATTATCGCATAGACAAAATAATTATTTTTTGAGATCTATAATCCACTTGTTGAAAAAGGAAATGTGAAACTTAAAAAATATAATTAAGTTTTACTAATAAAAGTAATAATGTCAAATTGCGATGGTGTAAGTTAAACATATAGTGTTGCAAGACTAATTCATTTAGATTTGCTTTAATTGAAACAATATTTATTTAAATAGAGTAAAACTACAATCAATCATATTTAAAATTCCCGGTCAACTTTACGGAGTTCAATACCTGATTACCTTGAAGTTAACTATTTGCCTGCTTGATTCAAGTAGGACTAATCAAACTGGTTTTTTTCCCAGTAAATGGGAAATTTAATTAGAAATCACCATTGTATATAATTATATTTTATTGCAGCAAACTCAACTCTTTTACTTTAATTTTTTTTACGTATTGTTTTTAGATCAATCAGCATTCATATTTCTTTTGAAAACAACTTGAATAAGTATATTGGTAAATATGTATTTGAGGAATTTGTATTAATTAAATTAATAGCCGCATGTATTTTAGAGTATCAATCTGTGGCATAATATATACATATATTTATATATACGAGTTCGAGATTAACAAAGAGCAACACACAAAGTAGGGAAACACACTTACAGACTCAAATTTTCGGGTAATCCGTCTTCAGGAGAAAAGAGAATGGGAGACCAAGCACGTTGTAGAAGCAACGGCAAGTAACCCGTAAATATATTTATATATATATATATATATATATATATATATATATATATACAGTTCAATATAAACAAAGAAACATAGAGAAATCAGAAGAACACACTTACAGTCTCTAATTTTCGGTTTGAACCGTCTTCAGGAGAGATAAGAGAGGGAAACCAAGCGCACTGGATCAGAGACGGTTGGAGACCAACAGTGTTGCCGCATGCGCGCCCGTTCACAGAAAATAAGGTAGACAGGAATCAATTTATAATTAATTTATCATTTATAATTACATTAAATTAATGGAATATGAAATCAATAAATATATAAAAAAGAAAAAATTGAAAAAATAAGGGAAATTGATACAGAGAAATTGATACATAAATTGATCCATAGCTTAGTCAGTACTTTTGTTTATGTATCAATTTCTCTGTGTCAATTTCCCTTATTTTTTCAATTTTTTCTTTTTTATATATTTATTGATTTCATATTCCATTAATTTAATGTAATTATAAATGATAAATTAATTATAAATTGATTCCTGTCTACCTTATTTTCTGTGAACGGGCGCGCATGCGGCAACACTGTTGGTCTCCAACCGTCTCTGATCCAGTGCGCTTGGTTTCCCTCTCTTATCTCTCCTGAAGACGGTTCAAACCGAAAATTAGAGACTGTAAGTGTGTTATTCTGATTTCTCTATGTTTCTTTGTTTATATTGAACTGTGTTTGTCCGTTTTGGATCGTACTTCCAACGAAAAAAAGTATATATATATAAAAGAAAGAATTAAGCACTATAGCATGGATAGTTGTTTATAACTGAAACTCTACCAAACACTGGTTCCTTTTCTAGTATAAAAGTCAAAATGTGATCGTGAATCCGTGCCAAATGAAATGTGCCCAACAGAACTAATAACGACAAGGAACAAAAGTAACTTTTCTCAAAATAATAGAGAATTGACTGTGCTAGCTACTTTTTTTTTGTTTCCTAGATGAAACTTTAATTATATACATATATACTTCAAAAACGTTGAAAGCGGTCAAAACTGCAACAACTATCACGAAAAGTAGTCGATTTTGATTTGAATAGGATATTTTTAATTAAATGTAGTTTTTTTCATTTCTCATTAAAAATTTCTTAACCTTAAGAATATGTTTTCACGTATCTCTTTCAACGACAATTATCAGATGAACTTTCTTACGAATATCAAATGGGCCCCTGATACCTGAAAGCTCCGTCAGTCAGACCGGCAATTTACCTATGTTTCCCAAAATTTTATCCAGTCTCAGTTCTAATTACTGCTTCCATTTATAAATCCTTAATCAGTTCCCTCAAGCCAAATTTCCTACTGCATTAACAGCTTCAGAGAAGACATAATCTTAACTTATTGGTGCCAGGTCCTCTCCCGGACTCAACCTTTATTTATATTTTCAATTTTTTTTTTATTTCAACCTTTATTTATATTTTCAATTTTGTTAGATTTATAAAAAATTAAAAGATTCATTATTTATTTTGCTTGATTTTTCATAATTTATTTTTACTTTTATTTCTTTTGTTCCCTGTTTTGATTCTTAACAAGAATAACCTTTCAACCATAACTTCAGTATTCCTTCTATTCTTTTTTTTTTTTTTCATTTTTCTGCTAAACGCTTGGGTAACGGCCTTGATTAATCTAGCAAACTTGCTGTTTTCTCAGTGACTTTTTAATTCCAATTATCTACTTGTTCTCCTGATGATGTTGATGTTCAAATATAGAATAGAGTATTATCACTAAGGCCATGAGTGTTTATCACCATGAGATATTTCTGATTATTTCGACAGTATTGCCTCAGCTGTTTCACACTAGTATTAGTTCATGATTACATTTATTGCCATTTACCATGATAAAGAGAACTATTGGCATATCAACATTTACATTATCACCAAGGCCAAAGACTGACCATATTTCTACTTCTTTTTCATAAACAATTTAAATGTTAACGATTTTTAAACAATTCATACTGTTTTTACCAAGTAATTCCTAAATCAATGACACTATATTTGTTAAGTAACTTTATTTTTATTTAATTATATTATTGTTGGTGCTACAGAGTTGCTCATAACATAAAGATGAATGCATTTTTATCTCTTTTATATAGTATGTCTATAGAATTTTGGATATTTTCTGGTTCATCTCAATCTATTAATACAAATTTAATAATTTTTTCTACAGTTCACAATTTTATTAGTTCACATTATCATGTAACAGAAGATATAAGTATAGGAGAACCCACTGGAACTCATAGTTTTCCTTTAGAAAATGAACTAGATCTAAAAGCGGTTAATAAAGAATAGAATGTATACTGACAGATCTTTCATTCTTCTTTATTTATTATATTAAAATGTGAAAGGAAGTCGTGAATGTGAACATAGAGGAGTTCTTCCATATAAAGGTAAAAGACTAACGTAAATAGTCTTCTAAGACATCGTTCTTGAGGGTAGAAGTTAGTTGAGTACTTTTATCATATGTCAGAGAGTTTGGTGTATAACTCAAAAGTACCAGACTCCAGTGTCTGTGCTTCCCTTCATGTGATATTGGCCTTACGGTGGGAATAGTTCCAAATCCAAAATTGATTACGAAACCAGCTTGTGACTGGTTGTTTGTTCTCTTATTGTGTAATGAATGAACAACTTCTTTCAAGTTATCTTTAGAGCAACAGGTTTCGAGTTACAACAGTTGAGACCTCTTCAACCTCAACCAACTAGAGTTTGATCAGTTCTGGTGGATACGGTATAACGACCCCTAGTTCCTGAGGTGTTAGATAGACCCCCTTATTAATTTAGTACTTCCTAGGACTATGTTCTAGAAGTACATTTTGCAGTTCTATATGTCACAGGTAAAAAATCATTTATCATGTGTCATAGATAAATCTGGAATTTATATATTTGATATATATGTATATATATATGTTCAAAACACAATATGAAATGGGAAAACAAGACTAAGATCTTTCGTCAGAGGACTCTGACAAAGACCGCTTGTTACGGTTGAAAGATCTTAGTCTTGTTTTCCCATTTCATATTGTGGTTTGATCATTGATTGTTATTTCACGTGTTATGTGAAATCTTTATATATATATTGATAAAAGTATCGACTGCGGAATAGAAACAATAAAGTTTATCGGAACTCGGTCAGTTCTTAAGGTTCAAGTTAAAAGTAGGCCTATGAAAAAGGTTTTAAATAAAAATCGAAATGTTGGCATTGAGAGTTTAATTTGAACCTGAAGAACTGACCGAGTTCCGATAAATTTTAGTTTTGTATATATATATATATATATATATATATATATATAAGCAAATGTAAGTCAGAGGGCTGTAGTCAATTTTGTTTATCAATGTGTCCGTACCGATTTTTGTATAAGTTCTATTTTCGGCTCAAATTTTACGATATGAAATGTAAAAATCACGCGACTTCAATATTGGTTTCATTTTTTTATATTGTTTTTGTTTCAGCTTAGCTATTAAGCAGCAGAGAGTAGATTCAGAAAAAAAGAAACTTAAATTAAACGAGTTAAACTAGTTAGTTAAACGAGTGATGGAAAATTGGGAGTCAAATGTGTGCTTGCTGCTAGTACTGAAGATTCAAGGTTAGAATCTTGAAATGACTCTGATTTCTGATCTGGAAGATTAAAAATCTTACGTACTCCGTATATCGGAGAAAATCAGTGGTTGTCGGTTCTGAGTTTGTACCGAATAATTTCTTGCTATGATAAATTTTAAAAAACAAAGAAACGAACTCTTGATGTACCATAAATCCACTAATATCGCACGTCTATAAGTAAAAGAGTGGTCCAAACAAATCAGGCATGTCTTCTTTTTCTAAAGCGACACTAAGGCAAAAATTATAAGTTTGAACATTGGAAAGAACCGTCTTAGTAAGGGCTGTTGGAATATTAGCATATAATATTTGTATTAATCTCTTATGAAATAAAATTTGAAGATGAACTGTTTTCATAGAGATCAACTGAATAGCAATAATTCTTTTTTCTTTATTTGTGAATCTAATTTTTATGTACATTTACCTTATTCATGTTATTTCTTTAAAATTCCTTAAAAAACATAATAGTTAAAGAATAAGGTAATAACCTTTAATGATTAAAACCTACTCTGTAAAGTGGGGAAAACCTGGAACGAGTATTAGTCACTCATTACTAAATAACAATGCAGCTGTAATGCTCATGGCAAGAAATCAAGTAAAACCTTAAAGATCAAACAAATGAACGAAACCACTCTGAAGTCAATTACTTCGGATCAAAGTCGAACAAATATATAATTGAATGGATAATCGATATCAGGCAGGTGGACATAAGGTCAAAGAAAACAGGAAATGTCAACTTTATTTCAAGGATAAATCTACTTGCACTGAGAAGCAAAAGAGCAGATTTTGTACATTTTTTATTCATCTCAATCAAGAAAGTTGCAACGACTGTCTCTTTTCTGTTATTAAACTCCTTCCAGGAATATAATCATATATACTTTAAAACTACATGAACCTAGCTCCTTGGAAATGTATATTTCATTTATGTATTGTACAAATGCGTTGCATATTGAACATTTTTTTTTTATGAAAATCCGCATTTTTGGTTAAGCTTCTCATCAATTTAGCAAACCATAATATCTATGTGCAGCTGCTAAAAATGACATAGGATCCTTAAATACATAGTTATAAGCTTTATAGAAATGGCTTTTTGGATAGTGTCTGGATCTCAATTTGTAGAAGTTACAAGTGATGAAAACATAAAATTTAATTGAAAAATATTTAAAAGAAATATATATTAAAAATACATTACTTTAAAGAAATTGAGAAATTTTTATTTGGCATATTTTTCTACGTAAATATCTCAAATATGAATTCTCTAAGCATTTCAAATCTAAAAAAAAAAACATAAAATCGGCGATTGCCTTTTGTTTATATTTTGATATTGACTTGCCAGTGATGCAGATACTTCTGCAGGTTCGGTCTCAACCCTGTAAGATGTCAGGTACTCGTTAAAGATACCTACTTGCAATAGATTTGAGTTAGGCAAAATTTAGAACTCCCAATGTAGAATCTGTAGAATCACTGATCAAATAAAAAGCCAGTAAAGGGCTGAAGTTATCACCCGCTAGGGGATCGGTTTAAACAATAAAAAAAACACAACCCACAGAGTAAGGAAACACACTTAAAATAAGAGAAAAGAGAGGGAAACAAAAAAAACAGTGCACTTGGTTTTCCTCTCTTATACCTCCTGAAGATGGTTCAAACCGAAAATTAGAGACTGTAAGTGTGCCCTTAATTTCTCTATGTTTCTTTTTCTACTTTGAACTATATATATATATACTTTAAAAACTATGAGAAACGAGAATGAAAAAGAGAAACTAGGACTCATATTCAATATTTTGACCCTTTTAACAGTCGTCCTCAGGAAAGGAAGTTGAGTGGCGAGTAGACGAAAGCCAACTAGACAGCTTCACAGAATATCTACAGGTTGGTCACAACGAAATATATATATACTTACTATATCACAGTAAACCATAGATACAGAGTAAAGATATAAACACACTTACAGTCTCTAATTTTCGGTTGATCCGTCATCCGGTGAGGAGATATAGGGATACCAAAAGCACTTGCGAAGTGACGTCCTTAGAGTCCTTAGAGACTGTAAAAGTCATATGTTCGTATCTTTACTCTGTATCTATAGTTTACTGTAATATATATATATAATAAAAATGAAATATATAATCCTTATTAACTGTTTAAAATTGTGAAGTATGGTTTATTTCGTGATAAAGCGTTTTTCTTTGTGTTTTTAAGATGCGTTTTTGTAAATTAATTTCCTGTCGTAATGAACTTATTATTTTTGAAGCTAGTATGTATAAAGTCAAAGTTAACGGATGTTGCATAAAAAAGAAAGTACTTGGTATAATGTTTGTATGATGTGTGTGTGTGTGTGTCTCTGTGTTGTGTGTATGTATGTGTGTGTGTTTATAAATGGAACAAAATAGTTTTTGATTTTGTCATAAAGAATGGTTTTTTAATTTGAGCAACTCAGTCAGTTATATGGATTTTAGGATTTTTTATTATATTTGTTCCACAGATTAAAAGGAAGTTAGTTACGATTGCCATGATTCCTTGTTTAATCTTCTTATACTTATCATACTATAGTTTATCATTCTACAATGCAAGTATTTTAATTGCTTTCCTGATCTTAAAACTGCTTTTTTTTAAATCACAGTTTACCTTCACCCTAAGACCTCTTATATCAATCTGTACTTGACTGACTACTTTCTCAAAATACCCTTTTATCATTTCCAATAAAAGTATTTTTAAACCAGTAGAAACTTTCTTCTTGGAATACATAATAAATACATTATTAGATCAAGTATTTAATGCTAAACGGTGGTTAGAAATGCACAGTCCTAAGAATTATTTTCTATAAAAAAAAAAGTGACACAAGTTAAGATATGAACAGGTCAAATTCTTTCCTTATATACATAAGCATTATTTGTCTTTCATTTTGTATTTTGCATGATTGAATAATTTTGTAATCACATGACAACCTCAAGGGTACCAGGCGATTCCCTTGAGTAAATAGCCATACTCCGCTATGCGGTGCTCTGCCGGAGCGGACAAAATGCCACCGATAGAGATACACGGATTTTCCCCTGTGTGAAACTAAGGAGAAGGAAGTCCGGAGACTAACTAGTGGGAGCCAACCTCCCACAAGTTCACCTAAGGACCTGAAGAAGACTGTCCCGAAGATGGAGAAAGGAAGTTACTTTCTCCCGAAACGTAGGGAGCCTGAATGGACATTATCAATGATGGTTTATGCAAATTTTGCAAAAAAAGAGAAAGAAACTCTGTTGCACCTGCTGACTGACTGTAAGGCAACTTTGCTGCACAAAGGTAGATGCTTCGGGATACTCAACAAAACCATAGAAAAACTTTTACCGCTGGAACTAGCAAAAGCGCTGAGCTTCTTGGAGGCGTTGAAGCTAACTGTTGGGGTACTTTAGTACAGAAGAGCTGAAGAACAATAGTCTTTTTTTTAAGACGCAGTGCTATAGTCACTCTCAAATAATAATAATAAAGATCACATGACAATGACATCTTATTTACAGCTCACTATTTTATCATTTTTGGAAAATCAATTTTAGATTTATTTATTAGCTTTGAAGTATGAAAAACTATTTTTTTGCTGATATGGGTGATGGGATTGGTGACATAATGTGTCAATCAGGGTGCATCAGAATATGGTTAGTATAGGAGGGGTGAATCAAAATTTTTGAGAGCACACTCCACTTTATCGCATCAGACTTCAAATTTTTGAGAGCACACTCCATTTCATCACATCACACTTCAAATTTTTGAGAGCACACTCCACTTCATCGCATCAAACTTCAAATTTTTGAGAGCACACTCCACTTCATCGCATCAAACTTCAAATTTTTGAGAGCACACTCCACTTCATTAGATCACACTTCAAATTATTGAGAGCACACTCCACTTCATCGCATCACACTTCAAATTTTTGAGAGCACACTCCATTTCATCACATCACACTTCAAATTTTTGAGAGCACACTCCACTTCATCACATCACACTTCAAATCTTTGAGACCACACTCCACTTCATCCCTTCATACTTCAAATTTTAGAGAGCATGCTCCACTTACTTCATCACATCACACTTCAAAATTTTGAGAGCACACTCCACTTTATCACATCACACTTCAAATTTTTGAAGGTTCTATTGACTGGCAGCAATGAAACTTAACATATAAACAAAATTGGTTAGAAGAAAAACTTGATAGTTTCGCAGTAAAGTTGAATCATTAATAAAGAATTTTATAATTAAAAGTGCTTTACTTTATACTTGACTACTGAACATAAAAGGCTTTATTTTTTTTAGAATTTCTACTGAAATTCTTTTACGAGTAATTATTCTAAAGCAAAGGGTCTCAAAGATGGTGAAATTCACCTCAGGGGGAATTTTGAGCTTTCAGCAGGTAAGTTGTGACAACTGTAAGTTTAAAGGCTGATGAAAGCAACAATGGCCTTTTAAATATAAATTAAAAAACCTATTTTAGCTTTATTAAAATATTATTTATCCATCAATATTTTCAAATCATATTTATTTTGTAAAACTCAATTTATGCAAAGTTTGAATGTATATACACTAATTAAGCGAAAATAAAACGGCTTTTAGTAATATTAGTACATTTAGAATGCACTTTTTGAAAAAAAAAAAAAAACGATGCTAGAAATAAACGAGAATGACATTTTGACAAAAGCGAATGACCACGGGCAAACAAAGGTGCTAATATAAAAACATTCTCCAATCATCAATAAATCAATTAATCAATTATAATAATCAATTATTATAATAACAATAATTATAATTTCTTTTATTGATAAATTATTAAATAAAAAAAAGTATGCAACAATTCTATAAAGTTTGTTTTATAAGAACATTCCTATTTGCCTGATTAAAATAATATTGAAGATTTTGTAGATTATAGAACGTATAGTTTTCTATAGTGGATTATGATTTTAGATTATAGAAATATAACTGTAAATCAATATCAAGGTAACGGATTAACATTTTCCAGATATGATTATGATAAATAGTGAAAAATAAGAGCTATTAAGGACTGTGCTTTCGTGATTTTGATAAGAAGACTTCTTTTGCGACTGGGCTTTAGTCTCCAATTTACGATATTATTTCAAGAGTTAAAAATAATTCATAAAACCCACCCACATTTACTTGTCTGATATGAAATGGATATAAAAAGATTTCACATAAACACGTGAAATAACGATCAATTATCAAACCACAATAAGAAAATGGGAAAACAAGACTAAGATCTTTCAACCGTAACAGCGGTCTTCGTCAGAGTCAAAAACCCAACTCAGTTGGGTTTTTCTTAGTCTTGTTTTCCCATTTTCTTATTGTGGTTTGATCATGAAATGGATATGGACGTTTGATAAAATTTGATATATTACTTATATTGAAATTTGATAAAATTTCAATATAAGTAATTATCAAAAGTAAATTTCCTGTTTGAATAATAATAATAATAATCAGAAATCATTTTTCAGTTGAAATAATTTCTATTTTAACATATTAATAAGATATAAAGAAAAATAAATGACACGAACATTTGCGTAATTTAAAATAGAATGTATAGTAAAATATATAAAATCCAAAAGGAATAATTGCTTATAACTTTTTTTCATCTCTAAAAACTATTTGATTATATAATAAACCAAAGTACTAAATTGGTTTTCGAAGATTGAGTCTAAAATATGTAATAACAATTAATTATCAACCGACGTTTCTCTGAAAATTGTTTGGAATTATGGAGGCTTAAAAACAATTTATTCAGAATGAGTTATATTAATTTTTCAAGTGCTGTTTATAGTACTCGTATTACTACGTCTGAATAAATCAGTTTTAGCCTTGATAGTGCCGAAGAATTTTCGGTGAAACGTCGGCTGATATTTTTATTATTTTGGAAATAATCCTGGAGGACAAATTTATCACTTTGGGTATTCAGGGGACGAATAACTATATCAAATATAATAAGCTACTTAAACTATATTTCATCCATTGAAAATGGAAAAAAAATTAATAATTTTGTCATTACATTATAAATAATTTTAATTTGATAGAAACATATCGAATTGAGTTACAAATCTCACTTAAGTTAGGTTGCAGTGGTAGTCCTTGAGTTGTAAATCACACTTAAGTTAGTTTGCAGTGGTAGTCCTTGAGTTGCAAATCTCACTTAAGTTAGGTTGCAGTGGTAGTCCTTGAGTTGCAAATCTGACTTAAGTTAGGTTGAGTGGTAGTCATTGAGTTGCAAATCTGACTTAAGTTAGGTTGAGTGGTAGTCCTTGAGTTGCAAATCTCACTTAAGTTAGGTTGCAGTGGTAGTCCTTGAGTTGCAAAACTCACTTAAGTTAGGTTGCAGTGGTAGTCCTTGAGTTGCAAATCTCACTTAAGTTAGGTTGCAGTGGTAGTCCCACAAGAACCTAAATTGAAGGTTCTTGTTTTAAGAGCACTCTACGCTTCAAATTTTTGAGAGCACACTCCACTTCATCCCATCACACTTCAAATTTTTGAGAGCACACTCCGCTTCATCATATCACATCGTACATGGCTCGGGATCGACTACTTAACGCCCTCTCCGAAGGATGACGTGCTCAAATTTATTCAGCTTTTACGTGAATAAATCGCGGTCCAGAGGAGGTATTGAAACCAATACCCACTGGACCTACCAGTCTAGAGGCGGCATGTTGGCACTGGACTAACCCGGTTCCCTACAAATCTCACTTATTAGATGTTGTTTCTTATCCGATTTTATGATTGGCAATTTTATTTTTTAAATCAAGAAGTTTAAATTGTGCTAATTTAAAGCACTTTTCTTTGTCATTGTTGAATCATAGTCAATCAGCAAACCTTTTGTTCAAAACACTCATCCCAAATCAATTTTCATGACAATCTGCAAAATCTAGTAGTGACATGATAATAAATCAATTAATTAAATTCATTTTTCATTATTTCAGGCAATGGTCTAACTAACAGCAAAGTTGAGTGTAGGTCATTCTAGATTTTTTTATATTCCAAGTGTAGGTATTTGAACCGTCATATTTTTATTAGTGGGTTATGAATGAGGAGTTCCATATAAGTCTTCTTTTTGGTTTATCCAATTTTTCTTTTTTTTTTCCCAGGGGAATTCATTGTGGGGGAGAATTTCAAGCAAGCCCCAAGGAAAACCTGTTAGGAATGGAGCAGACGGGTTGTCCGCAAAGCAGTGCCTACGTAGTTGTAAGTCCTGCACATCCACTGTCCGGTCTCTCTTCTAAGAACCTGTCTCAAACCTCCATCAAGCAGGTTAGTCATCAAACTCACGGATGTCGTACTATCTACGTCCCTAATATAAATTCCCTCGTTAACTTTACGTCATCGGTATTACTAATGCATTAAACTACTAATTCTTTTACGCATCCATCTTTCCATTACCTTGGAAACAACTTTCTATCAAAGTACTCATCTATAGTAATTGTAACTTTTTAAATTTGTTACAAGTAAAAATATAATTACTCTATTACTATATAGCAAAAGTAAAAGATCATAAACTCTTTTCAATAATTCTCCTTTGAATTGAATGATACTTTGAATATATTTAAAATACCTTCATAAAAAAAAGGATTAATGTTGAATGCCGAAGAAACTATTACCTGATTATCAAAACAGCTAAAGAAAACCCATATTATAGAGATACTAATATCCTGACTCTGATTTGTACCCATGAAGAAAAGTTTTAAAATCAAGAAATAAGTTGTGTACCCCTAAAATTGTTAGATCCATTGCGTTGTGTGGCACACACTTTTGTACCCTTTGGCGTACATTATCCTTTCAGGTTTAATAAAGTTAAGTAAAAACGGGATTATCTGTTTTTTTTTTCAAAATTACAAAGGACTAGGTGATATCACGGGAAAATTGTTTCGAATAAATGGCGTATACAATTAAATTTATAAACTATTATGCGTTTTCAAATTTTTTCTAAAGTTATACGTTCCTAATATAATTTTATCAGAACATTGTGATATAAGTTTTTTTTACCTCCTACCACAAATGACTTTTAGAGTATCAGAAACATGACATCAAAAACTCCATTATATAAATATCATCGTTATATACTTAACAATAAAAGTTTATTTCCTTAGTTGAATATAATAATGGAGTAGTTTCGCTAAAACAATCGCAAAAACTGGAAAAAATGTGCTTCCTTGTACATTAACATTTTTTAAATTATATTTCAGCTAATTTTACGAATTTTTTTCTACACCAAACATTTTCTGAGACATTTTTCTAAAAATTGGGACACTTTTAATGCAAATCGGATGCCATTTTGACACTTCTTTTGTTCGATTGGAACACAGAGGTATTGTGTTCAGTAACTCTTATTAGAACTGATTTTTACACATTTCGAATGGACATGATTTTTATTTTACGATAGATGAAATAATACTTTAGTCCTAAAGTAAGTAATATCAGTCAAATAATTCTGTTGTTCTTTAATCATCATTATAGTGCGACATATATCAGAATTCATAAAGTAATGGCAATAAAATAAGAAAACTTAATCCACCTTTTAGATTGGATTGTAACTGTAAACATCTTTACAATTACAAATTAATTACTGATTTATCTATTAATATTTGTGCAGTGTTTTGAAACTTTATTTCCACCGTTTTAATTTCGTTTAAGCAAATTAAATGTAGAAATTTAGAAAAAAAATACTACAAAATTTTAACGGATCACCTACTATATTTGTTGAATTTATTGATATTTATTTACATTGTTTACATTGACTTGGAAATTTTTTGAGTGAATCTACTGAAATATAATTGATGTTTTGAAGTATAATGGGAAAATTTAAATAATTTATTGACTTATATGAGATATAAGAAGATTCATATTTTTATATGTAAAAAATTACTGCCAATAAACGTATATTTCCGTCGCTTTCCATGATTTGACGGATTTGTTTTTCAAAATGTTCTAATCCATCTATATATTGCACCCTTGAACAAAACTTAATATCAGATGAAAATTTTTTTGTATTATTGAATCATGTATCTTTGGATTTGAGAAGTGGATCAATCACTATCTGCACTATCTCCAGGAATGAAGGGCTAATAAACATCTTCCATTTAGTCATTTATATTATACCTAAATAGAACATTATATATTATATATCCAAGAAGTATGATATTATGTTTAGTTATAATAAAGTTGAGTGTAGGCTACTCCAGATTTTTTTTATATTGTTTGATAACTATTATTTCATTTGGATATACGTGTATGAATTGGGGTTCCCCGGGAAACCTAAAGCTCCCAGGCTTTAGGGATGAGACATCTCTGTGAGTTCCGGGAGAAACATGTATGCAAAACACAAGAAAGTAATGAATATTTCAATCCAGTTGTCTACTACGTATATATAATAAACACCGTTAGTGCATTATTATTACCTACAGAAATATTCTATGTTCTTTAAAAAAGAAAACTAAACTAGATCATATTAAAAAAAGTTCTATTAAATACTCAAAACACATATTAATATACGAAAATTAATTCACTTGATAAACGGAAAGGCGATCCAAACTGGACAAAATAACAGTTCAAAATTGAAGATAGGTAGCACACAAAGTAAAGAAGCACACTTACAAACTCAAATTTTCGGGTAATCCGTTTTCAAGTGAAAAGAGAAAGGACGTTGTAGACGCAACGGCTAGTAACCGACCAAATACGAAAATTAATATGTTCAGATAAATTAATACAATTATTCTGAGTTTTGTTAATGTTTTTTATATTTACAATATTAATATACATACATATGTATGTAATTTGAAAATGTACTTGTACTTCTCAAATTTGCTTCACATAGTTTTTTAATTAAATTGTATTAAATTCTTTAAATCTTTTACTCTTAATATTCTTAACTGTAATATGATAAATATTTTTTGTTTAGTATTAGAACAAGATTAAGACGCTTTGGTTGTTTAGTTGGTAAGGTCCCGTTTGACCACAGATGTATTGCTAATGCTTCGTTCGGCCTTGACCACAGATACTCCGGAAGAATTCTTTAACCTTTGGTTAATTGTGTTCTCTAGATTCCTTATTGGCTAGCTTACTGGGATATTAATAACAAATTGTGTTAACAATCAAATTTAAATAAAATAACATCTATTCAAATTAAATAACATAATATTGAAATGTTCATTATTAAAGCTTGAATAGACGTATATAAACACGCAAAATCCTGTTATGTCAAAAATTATTATTAACTTTTTTTAGTAAATGGATAATGAAGGAAATAGTTCTATATTTATGAAAAGGGTTTCCTTTATTTCTTCTGTCTGTTCCATGATAATGAAAAAGTTTCAATCCTCTAGAGTTAATAGTTTAAGAGAAAAAAAACATGTTGAAAATGATATTTTGGTGAAAAAAGTAACTTTTCAATTAGACAATATTTTCTAAAAGCAATAGGCATATTTAGACTACAGGGTTCATTTTTGCGTAAAATAAGAATTTCATATATTTAACGGTGTAGGCTGTAGCGTGCCCACTAACTATTGGTTATAGACCGGGGGTGGGCAACCACTGGCACGGCGAGATGACTTGTCTCTGGCATGCAAGAGCACAGGTTACCCTTAGCACAGATGCAAGCACATGTAACCCTATGCGCAGACAAACTACTTTCCTTGGGGTACAAGCTTTCATGCCATGACAGTATATGTACGTCCTGGTGGTGAAGAGGTCTAAGCTCTACGAAGCTAAAGATGTCTCAAGAAAAAGAAGTTGATCTTGTTGTCATAGTTACCTTCTTTTTTTAAAAGGTTAAATAATTTTTTTCTGCTTTTTTATACAATGTTTTACTGCACTGAGGTAATTTATTATTTTTCCGTTTAAAAAGTTCTTATGAGATACCAAATATGTTCTAAAAAAAAAAATGGCTGGCACGTAGAAAAAGTTTGTGTCAAACATGTTTCAATTAGTTTCAAACATGTAGTGATCTTCTTCAGGTAAATCTGCTCTGGTGGTAAAGTGTTAAAGACTGGGCTAAGGAAGTTAATGTTTTAGAACAACCATTAACTTCTACTGAAGCAGGTTTACCTGAAGAGAAATCTATGTATTTTTGACGTGTTGTTTTTTCAATAAAACTGTTTATATGAAAGATTTATTTCATAAGTCCCTAGAATGGAGAATAATTTGCTTTTGTTATGTAGTTGGGTCGATTTGCTTAAGTCTTGGACTTGCATAGGATTTCCTCCTTGATTTGTAAGAAGCTGCTTTTATGCAGCGTTATTACAAATGCATACCTGCACGTTATTGCATGCTTCCTTTAATCAGCAATAAATGGTGAGCTAAAAAAAATATCTGCCTTCTACCAAAATATAGAGCTAAAAAAATATGAGGTCTAATGAGGATGGAATTAAAGTTCTTGTATTCACCTTCCGGTGAGGATTGATACCCGGGATGGTAGAACATACCACTGAGAAGGTATGACTGAGCACAATGGTCATATCTTCAAAGGGTAAGTAGTCACAGAAACTTCAAAACGAATAGTAGTCTGTCTACTAATAATTGAACTAAATAAAATGATTCAGAGGTGCCTTACTAGTGTGAGGTAGGAATCCGCAAGTGATTCCAAATTGGTTTTCCGAGGATTCTTTGGGCTTTGTGAAAGCTGATCTGTTTTGATATTAAGACGTGCACCCAGCTTTCCAGCCATATCACGGATAATAGCAGAACAGATTGATGATTTTTTAGCGTGAAAGCTCTTTCGTCGCATCTCGGGGGCACCAAGCCCTATCCTAGGATAGAACCAATGTCAGCCTTCAAGATACGCCCGAGGTGGACCGAGCGGAGGCGAGCTTCCACGACCCTACATCACAAACATCACCATAAACATCACAAGACCAAGACAAACCAACCAAGACCTCAACCAAAATAAGATAAACACAAAGAAAGACAATCCTCTAGTAAAAACAAAAAAACACTGTAAAACTAAAACTAAAAGAAAACCTACAACCACTGTGAGTAAACAAAAACTCAAAAAGAAAAAACCCTCTACATAAGGCCACGAAGCACTAAAAACCCACACAACGGCACTTAAACCTATTACACATTGGGCGGTGTGGCTCCCGGCGTCTTACGTAGTCTTCTTATATAATAAACGGACTTAAAAAATCTGAACGAACTTAAAAACGAACTTGAAATCTGATCTAAACACATTTTCTGTGAGCAGCTGTCACACATCTCACAGGGTTACCTTTGTGAGAATCCTGTGGCAAACTAGACCACTACTACCTCTGCCAGAAGGAATAAATCAAACCATGGGGACTATTCTAGTTAACTAGAGTAGTCCTAAAACTGTGTAAACCAGTTACTCCGTTTATAATTTAACTTATTAATATACCACAGGTTAGGAATGGAGGCGAGGGATTTTTGAAGGGCATGCCAGAACGATGAAGAGGAAGAGACAGTTCTCACTTTGTCTGTCAATACCCTGGTTTGGCTCAAAGAAGGAAATAACCATTAGGAGAGTATTTCTTTGACAATCTTGAGAACTTAGCATCCTTAGACTGGTATGAGGGATCTGTCTAGATTTATTGTTCTCTCGAGATGGTTCGAGTGGACTAGGGACGGGGGAGAATAGCCCCAATTCTTCTTTATGGTATCACAATGGGCCGGATTGTGGCCTATGTGTGTTCTCTCTCGTGACGACCACTGTAACCTAACCTATTAATATACCAAGGATGAGTAGACTGCATTGTTTTTATTTTAGTTTATGAATCACTCTGTTCGAAGTAGTAAGAACTCGGGTGGTTGTTTGTATAGAACTAAGAGATATTTTAAGATTTCGGTCTCTACAAGTATGTAAGGAATTCATTTGAAAGTTCCTTCGAAACAACTGGGGCTCATCTCACACGAGACTTGGAAAGAGGATGAGGGTACTTACAGATAAGCAAGGTTACATGCCTACAGTCAGTTGTCGTCTCATAGGGGTGCTAGATGTTAGTGTCATGTAACTTATTCATAAATTATGTTACAACATAGTTATTGTAATCATTTTCACCATAAAATAATTCATTTTTGAATAATTGCATACTATAAAGTACCTTCAACATTATCATTACATTTTTTTTATGATAAATATAAAATGATCTCAACTTCTCTGTATTTAACATAATTAAAAGCCCGTATGCTTTTTGCCTCTATTGGTCGTGCAACTGCCTGTATGTTGTGCCTGTTTGAACAAGAGAAATGTCTAAAAAAAAAAAACCAGTTTGAATAGGTGAGATGGCATTTTCTTGCAGATTTTCATAATCACGTATTGATGCAAAAACAATCTCGAAAATGTTGTAATATATATAATTAAAAAAATTTTAAGATGTAAGAATTTGTATTTTTAGTAGTTTTTTGTATTTATTTAACGAGCCGTAGTCTCCTTGTGTAAGTTGATAAACATGAGTAAAGTGGCATCTTTAATTACATCTTAAAGAGTTCTCTATAGATAACATTTTAGGTTGTAACTAAGTACAACTAAATTTGTAAAAGTTATAAGACATAATATATATAAAAAAATTCATAGCAGAATATTTAGATTAAAATATTTCAAAAACAAATTGCTTGGAAAACATTTGAGAACGTGTAACTATTTTAAAATTCCATTCTCTACAACTTTGATTAGGAATATTATTTCTCTGCGACATCGTCTAAGGTTTCAAAAAAGCTGTAAAAGTTTACACTTAACGAATTTGTATTTGTCTTATATTTGAAATTGCTGAAGGCAAATTCTGATTAACTTGAATTTAGCTTAAATATTCTTGTTACAAAATTGACAAACATGCAACCAGTAGTAGAAAGTTACTTTAATTAATATTATTTTTCTACTGGGTACAGTCGGGAGGGACTATAAGTGACATTTATCATAAAACTTAAAGATCATTAAAATATTGATTGATTTATTGTATCAGAGTCATCAAATCAATAATGGTGCAATCAATCTATCATTAAAATTTTTGGTGAATTTTTGTTATAGAGAATCTCAGAAATGTAGTTTAAATTCATGAATAAAAGAATTTTTAGTCCTTCGAACATGATTATGTATTAAAAGTTTTATGCTCTATTTCAATGTTTCTTAACCTGTGGTTCATGGACCCCTCGGGGGTCCATG
Organism: Hermatobates lingyangjiaoensis; assembly: GCA_026182355.1. NCBI lineage: Eukaryota > Metazoa > Arthropoda > Insecta > Hemiptera > Hermatobatidae > Hermatobates > Hermatobates lingyangjiaoensis. Next base: position 518,415 of record JAPFBL010000090.1, read on the forward strand.
AATCATATTTTGGGGGTTCGCCGACTGCTCCTAATTTTTAAAATTAACAATAAAACCAAAACCGTAACAATAAAAACAAAACATCGAAATCGACTGAATGTCGAACATGAAATGCGCGTTGCTTTGTCGAAAACCATTCCTCAATTCAATCTCCTAATCAAGGAAAAGCAGCAACAGCCTTCACATTGAAAATAAATTACAATTATTATTTTATATCCAGGAATATCAAGATATCTCTCTACAGTTATATTATTGAAATAAAAATATTTAAATAATAAAATAGAATATATTTTGTAATAATTGACGTTTAAACAAATTTTTTTCACAGAGGGGTCCGTGACATATTTAAAAATTTTAAAGGGGTCCATTGCACCAAAAAGGTTAAGAAACACTGCTCTATTTGAAAAAAATGTCTTCCGAATAAAATATAACGCTAATTTCAAGGTTTAAAAAAATGTCCCTACAAAACAACAAATGAATAGATATTAAAAGAATAAAATAATCAAAAATTAACTTTTGTTTTAGACAAGAAAATTTAATACAGTTATTCTCATTGTTCCTCTGAAACAATATTACTCCACCTAAAAAACCCGAATAGCCACTTGCAGATTGTATAACCAATTGAGGAGCAGTTTGCAAAAATATTTGCAATCTTTATAGCTCGAGGAATGCAATGTCAACTAGAAGGCTCTATTGAGAATCACTGGACGGATGAAACCTGAATCTCAGTTTTTTTTAATTTGGTGATATTTAATGAAGGATGATGATAACATGTGAAGAAGTGAAATTTCTCAAATTACTGTGTAAGAAACTTTAAATTACTCCCTCGTGAGAGTGGGTTACCAGATACCATTGGTCTCCAATTTCACTTCTATCATTCTGGTTCATTAACACAACCTTTAATATTTCCAAAGTATCAAGTTTTGAGGAGACCGTTACTAATGTTAATAATATTTGATCTATTAAATTTAATTAGAGACGATTCAGTAATATTTCTTAACAACATCGATTTTTCATGGGTAATAAATTTAGCTCCTGTCCAATCAATATGATAATTTTCATTGTTTATATCCAAGAATAAGGCGATACTTTTTTCCTGTCTACTTACGTTGTAATGGTGTTGTTTTACACGTGTCTTTAATGATTTACTAGTTTGACCAATATAACTCTCCCATTCTTCTCAACCCCTTACCAGATGTTTAATGCATCTAGTGTTTCAGTTGGGTTTTTGACTGAAACGCTTGTTACATGACGAAGACCGCTTGTTACGTTTGAAAGATCTTATATACATATATATATAAATATTTTACATAAACACGTGAAATAATAATCAATTGGGTTGGGTTTTTGACTCTTACGAAGACAGCTTGTTACGGTTAAGGATCTTAGTCTTGTTTTCCCATTTCATATTATAGTTTGATCATTGATATGTATATAGTTCAATGTACTCTTATACTCTCTAATTTTCGGTTTGAAAAGAGAGAAACCTCTTATCTCTCCTGAAGACGGTTCAAATCGAAAATTAGAGACTGCAAATGTGTGCTTTTAATTTCTGAATGTTTCTTTCTGTACATTGAACTATATTTGTCCGTTTCGGATTGTATTTCGAACGAAAAAGTGTATATGTATATATATATATAGTTTAATATTGACAAAGAAATACAGACTATAAAAACCTACACTTGTAGTCTCTAATTTTCCGTTTGAACGGTAATAAGGAGAGATTAGAGAAGGACACCAAGTGCACTGATGCTAATATGATTAGAGACTTTTATATACATATAAATAAATTATGATTAAAATCATAGAATTTAAATATGGTGTTAAATCAACAAGTATATTTGATTAAACAACAGCGGTTTCACAGATAGATACTCGTATATCCATGTTTCATATAAAATAAATGGATAAATACAACATTAAAGGTACCGACTTAGGTGTTTTGTATTTCTCACAGGAACATTTTTTTTCCTTGTTGCTCTGAAGGCCGAAAATCTAAGTTTTTCAATTACAGTTGCTAACATATTGTTGCCTACGGATTTAAGATTTCGAACATATGATCTTAGTTTAGTTTTGTCTTTTAGGTTCTCAATTACCCATACTAGGGTTCATCAAGGTCTTTTCGTTTTTTAAGATCTTTGCCGCAACTATCCATAGTCACCGAAAGCCGGCGATACCTCAAAGCTTCTTCTAGTTGCTATTCAGGAAACGTTACGAGAAGATTAATTACTTCTCTCACACTGACTCTTATACGAATAACATTAAAGCCTACACTTCCTTAATTCTTCTGTTAAGATCATCAGCTACTATTAGGCTAATATTGAATCAGAAGACATGTACGAAACACTCTCTTGTACCCTTTATCAAATTTATTCTAAGATCGAAATATTGAATATTTGAATGTCTGGATTGAATACTTCAATGCATAGGTGAAATTTTCAATGTGGGAGCAAGTGTGAATTGTGCTTTTATCATTTTAGAGCCTGTTTGAAAGAATAGATTCCAGTTTCATCGATGAAGTCGAAGATGTACTTTTGGCCTTAAAATGGTAAGTAAACATGGTAAATCAGTATAGCCTTCATCAATGAAAGGTTGTAATAATAGTATTAGCTTTATGTGTTTACCATAATTGAAAGAAGTGATGGAGTGAGTGTAGAATTATTATTATTATGTCTAGGCTCAAGGGTAAAACAAAAGATAAAGGTTTTTTAATGGATCAGTATCCATTGAGGTGATATAAGCTAAGTGACAGACTGCCAAACCTAGAATCCAATCTACCTTACCATGAGGCATCATACCTTAGGTCAGGTTAGATAAGGTAAGGTTGAAGTGGACATTCCACGAGGAAATACAGAAAGGTTGCCGTTTGTGATGCAACCAGTGGCGTGGTAAGAGGGAGAGTGCGGTCCCTCCCAGGCGGCACGTGTCAGGAGGCAGCATTAAGAGGTGTAAAAACAAAAAAATAGAAAAAAATTAAATAATAAAAAGCTGAGAAAAATTTGAAATTTTATACCAAAATGAGTTTTTGAGGTCGTAATTGTTTTTATGTTTTATTTAGGAAATACTGATTTTAAAAGGATTTTTCATCTGCAGTATTTGCAAATTACAAATATATTTATTTCAAACTTTTCAAGTTTACTTCCCATACTGGGGAAAGTTTTTGAAAAACTACTACTTCGCCGATTATACCCAATTCTTGAATCCCATCAAATCATCCCAGCACATCAATTTGGCTTTCGCTTAGAACACAGCACTATTCAGCAGTGCTATAGAGTAGTCGATGAAATCTCCTATGTCTTGGAACAAGGTCAATACTGTGTTGGCGCGTTCTTAGATGTGCAGCAAGCATTCGATCGTATTTGGCATCAAGGTTTGCTGATGAAGCTAAAACGTTTCCTTCCCTTCACCTAATATCTAATTCTAAAATCCTACCTTTCCAACAGATACTCACAAGTATCTGTAGGCAGTGTTCTATCCTCGATCTTCCCTGTCCTAGCTGGAGTATCTCAAGGCAGTATACTAGGTCCAGTTTTGTATAAAATTTACACCCATGATATTCCTGTGCACTCTCAAACACTTCTGTGTACTTTTGCTGATGATACAGCGATCCTATCCCGAAACCCTGACCCCACTATTTCCACAAATATCCTCCAAGAACGCCTAAATAGTATTGAAGCATGGCTGCAAAAGTGGCATTTAAATATTAATATAAATAAAAGTATTCACGCAACTTTTAAGTTAAAAAAAGCACCATGTCCCAATGTCACTATGAATAGCGCTCTCCTTCAAACGAGAGATGTGGTCAGGTACTTAGGGCTCTTCATTGATAAAAAATAACTTGGAATTCTCATACCCGACTGAAAAGACTTGAAGACTTAAAACGACGATTCTTACTAGTGTACAGACTTCTAGGGAAACACTTCGAAATTGACGCTACATAACAAAGTACTACTATACAAAAAATTACTGCGACCAACCTGGACTTACGGACTTGAACTATGGGGTTGTGCAAAACCACCCAATATTCATAGAATACAATCATTGCAATCTAAAATCCTCCGCACTATCACAAATTCTCCGTATTACGTCAAAAACTACACCCTTCATAAAGACCTGAAAATTCCATTCATCCAAAACCTTACCTCTGATCGTTATAAGTCATTTCAGAACAACCTTTCCTCTCACCCAAATCCATTTGTACGAATCCTTGCTTCCTCCTTACCTTCCCAGAACTCAAGAGAAAATGGTCCAGGGAGCTATTATTACAATAATATAATTAAAAAAAAAAAAACAAAGTGAGATGTTGAACCAGAGGGTTCCATTCTTTGCTCATGTGCATCGATGTTATTGTGTAATCTATTACTAGATATGCCTGTTACGCACAATATGCGTAGTTGTATATTTGTAAATAAAGATGATAAAAAAAAAATTTTCAAAACTAAATTTTTAATGGGGTTGAAAATTTATTATATTTATTTGTGTAGTCACTTAATTTAATTGAACAATTTTTTTGTGATTTGAATTATACGTTTTTGTTTTAAAAAATCTTTGGCTTTTTTTTTATGAAGTCTGTATACAAGGACTGTAATAAGATGTAAGTCTGGGAACAGTGACAGTAGTCTAAAATTAGATTCTAGATTGTAATTCCATTAAAATATTTCATTATCTGATTAGACCTTGCAAATTGGAGAAATTTTGCATCAGTTAGGAGATGCGACGGTGAAAATTGTATGCAGAAAATGATAAACATAAACTAACGGCCGTTGCCTTTGCCGTTATGTTTTCGGCGTGCTTGGTCGCCCATTCTCTTCTCTCCTGAAGACGGATCATTCGAAAATTTGAGTTCATAAATATGTCTCTTTCTCTATGTGTTGCTTTCCTTCGTTTTTGAACTGATTTGCGTCCAGTTTGAATCGTTTTTTCGAATTTTACGTATATATATATATATGTATACAATTTGTAGTTTGAGAAAGTTTTAAATTAAAAAAAAAAATGTTTAATATTCAGCGCTGTAAACAAAATCGCACATTTTTGATTTGTCTGAAATATATTACCTATTTAATTTTGTTTTCAGCTTAAAGATACGTGAGCAGTAGCGATCACCAGTTGGCTATGTAATTACCAGTTAATAGTTCTTTCAGCCGTAAACAGAGAAGTTATTCAAACCATTCAAGTGGGAAAACCGCATTATGTAACAACCTTCTCCCTAAACGTTATTTGTTATTTGCCCCACTGAGGTTTTCTTAAAGCATTTTACAATTAACAAATAACTTCAAATGTTCTGATTCTATAAAGTATGATGTTTATATGATTAATGAATAATACTTGCGGTTAAATTGGAGTCGATCATGGACCTTGGAGTAGATCACAAGCTTTTCGGAGATCAACGTCTCCGATCGCTCCAAGGTTACATTCTGTATAATTGAATTCCCAATTACTTCATTTCCTTGAATTAATATCGATGTGGAAATAAGGTTTTTTTTCATATTTGTCATGTTAACTAAACAAATATAAATATTTATTGAATATTTTTAAAATTAACTAAAATGAGTGATATTAGTTTATTATTGAGAATATACTTTAATATTATCGCCGTTCGTTGGAAATAATTTTGTAATTATTTTAAATCTTACATCACTTGGTATGCTTGCATACGGTTTTCACGTATTCCTTTGCCAAGAAATGAGACAAGCCCAGTCAGAGTCACTTCTTTTCGTCGGAAATAATTGAGAAGGTAGACCTTGCCCGAGAATTGGAGGAAGCAGGTTATTTTACTAATCCTTGTAGCCTAATAGAATCCACGCTCTTTCTATTACCTTTGCAATAGCTTTTCTGATTTACATAAAAAACTGACGGCTCAAATTCTAACCCTCATAATACATTATTTAATGAACGACTTGAACTTGGTTTTCAGTATTTTTAGTCATAAAAGATAATTCCCTACTACAGGATTTACTAAGTTAATATAATTACATAATAAACAAAGCGCAAACTATCTCTAATTAAATTTAATTCTAGTACATATCATTTCAAAATCAGTGGTAAAATAGAACAGTATTTTACATTTGACTGGATTCAGTATTCTTTAATTTTTATTTGAAAGTTATTAGTTTTGTTTCATTTAGTCAAGTTTCATTCATCAGAAGCTCTAAACTTGCTTCTTTGAATTTTTTTTTCAACTCACAAATAAGTTGCAATTAATATTTTTTAACTATGAACTGATAGTAAATTTTTGATTACTTTTTTTGTTCCTAACAAATACACTGCAATAAAAGTGTGACTCATTTATTATTTGTCACCTATTTTAGCTATGAGCAACTGAAATTACCTGGTATATATTTTACATCAAGAATCAATTTTACCTCATTTGATTTTTTTGGTGTAGAGATTTTTAATGAATACTTAACATTATACAGACTCAGAATTGACAGCTTAACCTCTCCAAGGGATGGCTTACACAAGAGTTTCTATGCCTCGCATGAAAAATTGAAGTTAATGTCCAAGATTCAAATATTCTATCTTTTATGGTAAATGAAATCACGCTAACTATTACACCACATTCCATTCTTAAATAATATAGATAATTCTTCAAAATCTTTTATGCAAACCATGCAAAATTATTAAATTATGATATTTTCCTCCCAATAGTTTCCAAAAGCTGCAATTTTGAATAAATTATCATTATTGATATTAAAATGAAAGTTACCTTAACAAGAAGGAATGTAGTAAGATGAAGAATGAAAAGTATTTCATTCTTGTCAGATAGTGTTTTCTTTCATTACTTTAATGATATGAAGATGGCAAGACTGGCTGGATAGAGAATACTCTATCTAAGAAAAATACCATTCTTTAAAGCTCAAAGCTTGTATTAAATTTACCTTCTTTTTGCCAATTTGCTAATTTTCTACATAGTATGTTATTATACTTTTCTGTAATTGATTTCTTTTCAAAATTCCCCGCATTTTTCCTCATGATAATAATTTTCTTCTACTTTCCGTCTGAACAAATTACAGTAATATAGCTTTTAACCTAGTCTTTTATCAATATATTTAGTTATTATCTTTATAAAGTGATAGGCTTACTTATTTCTATCTGCACTTTTATAGAATTTTGGTATTTCAATTTTCTAAACTTTTATGTAACGATGACGAATAAACCTTTTTATTTGAATGTAACAAACATATATAAAGATCTTTGTGTGTGTCTGTGCGCGTGGGAGGGATTCTGAAAGAGGGATGTAAAGAAATTATTTCATGTACTTATATAGCAATCTAACTGGTTTATCTAATCAATATAAAATTTGGTACGTGTGTTTTTAAAACAGAAATTAGAATACTACAATTGTTTATTTTAAAATCAAACTAGAAAAAACATATATGAATATTTAATTGAATTATTACAATGTGACAAGCGCCATTTTTTCGATTATGATCAAAATGCTATCACAAGTTATCACAGCTTAAAAAAATATTTGACATAACTGTATAATTACTAAGTAATGCGTAAATTGAGTCATTCATTAATACAGTCAACTGTAGTTTGCTTGCCCAAGAGTAAGAGATTCCAACTCTTTGTCCTTCCATGAACTTGAAAGACGACAACTATGTGGTATATACAGAGGCATTCGCCTAACACTATACTAAAAATGACACTTTCTACTATTCTATAATTTCGAATGATATTTTGGAATACCATGTATCATCTCCAAATTTTTGAAAAAGTACTCGTCAAAACAAGCACGTTTGCTAGTATTAAATAAAATAGTGGAAACTATAATTATCAGCTATGTACACTGCATTTATTAATGCATATTATGATAAAATATGCCATCTTTAAAAATAACAAATAAGTATTTGGCATTTTTTTTATTGTTTAACCGATCCCCTAGCGGGTGATAACGTCAGCCGTTTACCGACTTTTTGTTTGATTGGTGATGCAACAGATTCTACATGGGAAGTTCTAAATTTTGCCTAACTCATGTGCATTTTGACTAGGGACCTTTAATGAACACTTGACATCGTAAAGGCTCGGGACTGACGGCTGAACGTCCTCTCCGAGGTACGACGTACTTAGATTTATTCACCTCCCGCGTGAATTAATCGAGGGCCAGGTGGGGATCGAAATCTAATGACTCAATATAAGCCAAATTATATGATATATGAGGATTATTGAAAATTCTTTCAGGACCAATCTAGCTATGAGTCCGTTCTTAATAAACGAATAGAAATGTCTAAATGCCGTCCGATTCCAATGGAAAGTATCTTATTTTCTTACCAATTTTTGAGGTCTATCTTTAGTGGAAGACACCTAAAAGAAATATTTAATATACATTTAAAATAACTACAAATGCCTAAGAATTTGCATTTGTTCACTTATTTTAATTACTTTAATGGATCGTACTCCACGATTTCTTTTTTTTCCTAAATTTTTCAAGGAATAATACCTATGTCTTCAAAATCGTAAAATAACTGTAAACGTGTAATATTGGCGTTTACTAGAGGTTTACATTTTGACATTCACCTGTCAAGAATAATGCTATTCTTACACAAAATTTGAATAATACTTTTTATTCTTTCAAGACCTAGTAATGTTTCATTAGTTTCCACTTTATCCCATATTTTAAATTAAAAACGGTAAATTTAATCGTAATATTAATTGTATAGGTGTAGAACCATAAATTCATAAATGACCTTTTATATATTAATATATAAAATATGAATTATAATCGTTATTATTTAACACTTTAGTTTTACAACTTCTGATCCACTAGAAAATCCGCTTAGGCACTTTGTAATAAAAAAGTGACAAAAAACGTATAGCAGTATTATAATCAGAAATAGTTACGTAAGTCATGTAAATAAATGATATAATTTATTTAAAAACATAAACAACATTTAATTTGAATCCAATTCTTTTTATAAAGGATGATTTCATTATAGCCATTCAATTTTAATGTTTACAAAAATTTTTTTAAGTATTTAATAAAATCTTACAATCAATTTGATTTTACGAAGTTCTTGCAAAGAAGAACTGCAGGTTTTTTTTTTAAAATTTCATGTTATTATAAAATTCCGCCTTATCTCGTGGATCGGTTTTATAGCTACCCAACGGGTTTCGTACGTTGTGTATCTTCAGGTGGGACTGATAATTGCTTAACGATCCTGGGAATAACAACCAATTGAACCTGTAATGTTAATATATGCGTAAAGTTTGTATTATTAACTTTAGATTTATTTTATTGATGATCTGATTTTATTCTTTTTTTATATCAACATTATCACTGTTAAGTCCGTCCAGTCGTCTTTTTAGTTTTCTTAAAGATTTAAATAATATATCCGATTGATGATTAATCTGTTAAATTATTATTATCTGTGCTTTTATATGCTTTTAAATTTCGAGTTCCGCTGTTTTATTACATTTTTACCTTTTATGTCCTGTTTTTATTAAACGCTTTCATTTTCCATAATAAAAATGCATTTGTATGCATTTAATAAAACAGGATATAAAGAACAAAGATTAAATATAATAAAGAAACTCAAAAATTTAATAAATGAACAGATAAATTATCAATCAGATATACTATGGAAACCAATAATCAATATAAAAAGATAACTTGACGGGTTTGATGATGATAATGTATATTTTAAAAGAATAAAATCAAATAAATAAATATAAAATTAATATTGAGAAATATAGTCATTTATTGGCATTAGTTGTTCAATAGGTAGTTATTTCCTGGATTATTCGACAATTAACACCGATTTACGAGGTAAGACACGGTTTTTATAACAATATGTCATTTACTGATCTCTGTTGTAGCAGAGATTTGCATGAATTTTCTAAAATTTCATGGGCTGGATGATTTTTTAATCCATCCAAATACAATATAATTAGGATTAATAACGTTGTAATTATATGAATATTGTTGTTTATTAAAAGAAATGTGATTATTATTTTCACTGAGGTGAATTATGTTTGTTAACATAATAACAACTTTAAATTCCTGTTGTCTCGTCAAGCATCAAGAGCAGATTGAATCCTCTGTCCATACTGCTCGAGCCAGATGAATGAAAGGCGTTAGTTTAACTGTAGTTATTACATCGTAAATTACGTTTCCTAACAACCATAATGGCCTCTTGATGACCATCGACTTCTCTAAGAGGAACATTTATTTTTGTTAACTATCGAATAATTATAAACCAAGTGTTGCAAGTGATTCATGGATTGTTTAATTGTTTTTAAATGAGTGTCATTTATGTATGCCTAAAGTGCTTTAATACGAAAGTTCCCTATAACAGTATTAGCGAAAATTCAGAAGCAGTGGATTCAAATTTGGATGTATCTTAAAGATAATTTAATTTATCTGTAGTCACTGATGCAAATACCTACATACTAAATAAAATAAATATATCCTCACTCCTTTTGAGCGAGATCTCTAAATCATTCCTCTCTCTCTCTCTCTCTCTCTCGTATATATATATATAATATATATATATCTTGTTAAATTGTATGCCTACTTTTAATCTCACAACTTTTCTACTGAATCTCTCGATTTCTCTAATACACTTTCTCCATTTTTGTGGTACAAGATAGATTAGTTGACCAAAGTTTTTATTTACATAGTCCGACATGTTTCGGTCCTCACTGACCATTATCAAGGATTATAGTTGTACAAAATCTTAAATAAACTATACATAACTAAACATAACTTAAAAACATTTATACTTAAATTAACACTACATATTATATTCAACGCCTTAATTTTGTGATAACTAAAAATGGTTAGATGACAAGGAGAGGTTATACACAGGCAATGGTTACCAAGTGTAGAGTTCCTTGTGCAAATCACAGAGGGCAGGCAATCTCATCACATTTCTGGCTTTTCATCTTTCCTTCGTATAATTTTAAAATTCGTCTAAATGCTTCACCTTGCTTGTTCAAGGCAGGTTGTTTCTCCATAATGAATAATGCTTCAATTATGCGTAGTCTTGTTTGGTCATTTTCCTGTTGCAGGATCCTTGTGTTATTAATTAATAATTAATTATTAATTATAATTATAATTAATTAATTTAATTATAATTAATAATTAATTAATAACACAAGGATCCTGCAACAGGAAAATGACCAAACAAGACTACGCATAATTGAAGCATTATTCATTATGGAGAAACAACCTGCCTTGAACAAGCAAGGTGAAGCATTTAGACGAATTTTAAAATTATACGAAGGAAAGATGAAAAGCCAGAAATGTGATGAGATTGCCTGCCCTCTGTGATTTGCACAAGGAACTCTACACTTGGTAACCATTGCCTGTGTATAACCTCTCCTTGTCATCTAACCATTTTTAGTTATCACAAAATTAAGGCGTTGAATATAATATGTAGTGTTAATTTAAGTATAAATGTTTTTAAGTTATGTTTAGTTATGTATAGTTTATTTAAGATTTTGTACAACTATAATCCTTGATAATGGTCAGTGAGGACCGAAACATGTCGGACTATGTAAATAAAAACTTTGGTCAACTAATCTATCTTGTACCACAAAAATGGAGAAAGTGTATTAGAGAAATCGAGAGATTCAGTAGAAAAGTTGTGAGATTAAAAGTAGGCATACAATTTAACAAGACATGCATAAACGAAGGTCTGCTCCCGAAATACACATATATATATATATATATATATATATATATGTTCAAACCAAAATATGGATGGGAAAGAAAGACTAAGATCTTTCAACCACAACAAGCAGTCTTCATAAGAGTTAAAAACCCAAAAAAAGAAGACCGCTTGTTATGGTTGAAAGATCTTAGTCTTTCACTCCCATTTCATATTATGGTTTGATCATTGATTGTTATTTCACATCTTTGTGTGAAATCTTGTTTTATACACATATATATAAAATTAAAGTTTATCAGGACTCGGTTAGTTCTTCATATTCAAATTAAACTCTCATTGCCAATGTTTTGGTTTTTATTTAAAACCTTTTTCATCGGCCTATGCAGTAGAGGAAACATAAGAATAAAATAGGAAATAAGTTTCTTATATATACATAAAATGATTTCAAGAAAAGAATACGTAGAAACAATACACAACTGACTTCAATATTTCGACCTCGTCATCATCAGGAGAAGGAGAAGAAGAAGAGAAGTTCTGCTCTCTCGCAACAGCAACATGCGAAAGTTTGATTTGCTGTTTGCCAGTTGAGCAGAACTCATCTTGTTTTTCTCCTCCTGATGACGACAAAGTCGAACTGATAACGAACAACCGTTCGAATTATGAACTAAATCCAAATGTCTTTAGTTGCTATTTTATTAAATTCCAGCAAAAACTGATTTAATAAGTCTGTTTGATTTTTTGTTACCACAGTAAGGAATTCAAAAATTGGAGGAAAATCGAGTTCTTGTAATTAAACAAAATAAGAATTTAATTGATTAATTCTTATAATTAACAAGAACAGTTCTTGATTATAAAATCTCATTAACGCTTTCAAAAAACCCAAGTTTCTTAATTTCTTTCTGTGGTTTATAAGTTTATATTTAATATTATAAGTATATATTTATATATTTAAGTATTAAGATTATATTTATATTTAAGTACTGAAATTGGTTTACATTTTATATTCAAATAATCCATATCAATATCACTCTTTAAAAATAAATAAATATTTGTTCAGTAATATAATTCAGCTTCAGATTTTACAAATCAATAATAAGCAAAATTGTAAAATAAAATTGCAAGTTATGGGACTATAAAATTTCAAATTGTAATTTGTACATCCTTTCAAGATTGGTTGTGTTTCTTATATATAAGAAACGATGTAAAATGAATTATTTTGACTTTCAATAATCAAAATATTTTTGATATCGATTATTTTTAAACTTGAGTTTTTTAAAATTAAAAAAGTTTGAAGATACTTCCTGACAATACTTTATTGATTTGACCTTTTAGAAGTAAATTGTTTTCAAATGACTGTATTTAACTTGTACATATAAGTAAAAAAATTCCTTTTTAGGAAAGTATATTTCATCGAAATTCGTTTAATCAAACTAAGATTTCTTTAAATCATTAGTTGTGCAATCCGTAATTGTATGGTATTTACTCATTCTGAGGTAAAATGGATAAACAAACAAAAGTCACGACACAAATGAAGTTTGATTCAACAACAACAACGCGTTTCGAACACTTTGTGTTCATCATCAGGAAGACACCGAAGTTTGTGGTGCTGAAGGTAAAAAACTAAAACTAGAATGTTGGTGCTGAAACCTTCAACACCACATCCTTCGGTGTCATCTTGATGATGAACACAAAGTGTTCGAAACGCGTTGTTGTTGTGGAATAAAACTTCATTTGTGTGGAGACTTTTGTTTGTTTATCCATTTTACCTTAAAATTTCTTTTATTTTGATTTTATTCATTCCATTACTCTGATTATCCATCAGTGAATTGGTTCCGATCGCAATGGAAAAATGTCGTCTGACATGTTTGATAAAATACAAATGTTTGATAAAATGAAGCCTATTGATTTGTTTAAACTAGTTCTTAGAATTAAATAGAACTGCAGGTCATATATTATTTCTGCATTACAATATTGTAGTCTGCAAAAGTGTTAGCAAAAATGTTTCATATAAATTAAAATTTCTATTAATTTTCTTGCATTCAATCACTACTATGTTTTTCACTGTCTGATTAATTAAGTTCAATTGTGATTTTTTTAATGCTTTAATAATTCTATTTTAATGATACAACTGCTTCTAGATGTATCTTACTGTCAAGAGTATTAATGTGTTACCGCTATGATGACGTTGAATCACTTACTTAATAGACTTAATAGAACAGAAAAAGTGTAAAACGGACATCTACTGACTAAAATAGAATCAACAAACAGATCAATAATTAAAAAAAAAAAACTAGAAATCAACGGGTAGTTTAGGTTATTTGTGATGGCAGTCCCACGAAAGGGCATTCATAGGCCGATCATTGGGTCTTTATGATATTAAACAATGAACATTCTAAATTGGGAGACGTCATTTTTGTATAACTCAAGTGTATTTAGAGTAGTGATTTTTAACGAGTGCCTGACATCGTACAGGATCGGTACCGACAGCTTAAAGTAAGATGTGTGTGTACAAGTTTTTTCACCTCCCGCGTGACTACGAGTACGAGTATATCAAGGTACAGAGTGGGTATTGAACCCCGATAAAAAAAATATCTAAAAGTTATATAAAGTATTCATAACGAAATGTAAAACATAAACAATTGAATATTAATTATTTATTTTCTCCTAAGGTTTCACATTTAGGTATTATTTGTTCAGAAAAGTTGTAATATATAACTAGTAATTAATTACAACTTGTAAATTAAAACCATTGGTGATTTGAAACTACAAAATAGAATTTGAAGATAACATACTGCAGATTATATCTGAAGAATCAGTTATCGGAGACTCGAAAACTCTTGTTTTAAAAGGATTACTATATTTAAAAACCCAACTGTGGTTTGATCATAGATTGTTATATTTATAATGGGGAAAAATCTATTTCCAAGTTTAATTGCTCATATACTGCACATTATCTAACACTTCATTTTAAATCAATGATAACTTTATTATGGGTGATTTAATATGCATCAACAGAGTGGATATTTATGATAACATTATTACTCATTTAGGGCTTTCCTGTTAGTGTCTGTATCACGTAACGTTTATTATGACATATTTTCGTTCAAGGAAACTTGAAGAAAAAGACGGGTAGATTGTTAGTAATTTTTTTGTAGAAAATGTTACTTTTATATTTTAACATTATCCTAATAATTAACAATAAAATGATAAATTTCATATTCTTTAGTTCGTTGGTCACTGTTGTATTTAACATCATTCAAAATTTAGTAATTTCAATTATTCATATAATTTATCATAAAAATGTTGTTAACCTTCATAAATTTTTATTAAAATATAATATAATTATCTTAAATTTAAATATAAATTTTTATTATAAAAATATTCTGTCTTACTTAATGTGTTTTAGAGTTTATTCCTCAGTATACACAAGTATTAAAATAAATAGTGAAACTATATTGTTTACAAATTAATTACAACCTCTGTGGTAACAACATATCTTTCCAAAAGTACTTATTGTTTCAATTCCTAACAAACTGCTACAATGAAATAAACGTTTTCATATTTGCTTCTTAATACGTTGCAAAAGATTGAACAAGCTTAAATGCGTATTGGTTGTAAACATACATTATTACATTAATGAATTTATAGACTATTAACTATAAATGTAATATTAAAAACCATATTTTATAATAAACTTTTTTATTATAACAATAGAGAATATCATTTGATTAAAATGTTCATAAAAATCCACTCTAAGCATTCTTAATAATGAGATATTTAAACAGATAATACTAATATTACATTGTATTTTAGGATATATATATATAATTAAATGAATCAGGGTTTTGTCAGTTCATTAGACATTAGACTATTGACAGTTTAGCTGTAAAGAACAAAATTTTGAGTTATTTAATTCCACCTTTCAAACTGTTTATATATATTTTAATAGTTTATAAATAGGTGTATTCATATATATATGTATATATATACACTCATATAATCTATAGTATACTATATTCACATTCTATTTTGTAGTTTCGAATCAAAAATGGTTTTAATTTACAAGTTGCATTTAATTACTAGTTATATATTACAACTTTTATAATTATATTATAACTTTTATGTATTACAACATAAAATATGTAAATGTGCCGCTTAGAAGGAAATAGGTAATTAGTATTCAAATGTTTATGGTTTTCATTTAGTTTTAAATACTTTTTTATGGCTGCAATTAATTAAAAAAAGAATGCAAATATTTAGAAAATATATTTTAGGTATTAATTTGATTGATAAATAGTGATTGAGTAAGAGAAATGATGAGTGATTTACCTTTTTTATGTATGTACTGATCGAGGAGCATTTTAGATAGAGAGGGACATGAAGCTTGACTCGATGGGGTGGCACTGACTCTGCCTTTAGAGATCCCAGCTGATTCAGTCAAAAGGAGGGATTTCCCGCCCTCCATTCTGTTCTACATCATTATGTTCAAATACGTGGCTTACAGTCAAACAATAAAAACCTTCTTTTATTCTATTGAAACGTGCCTTTAGTGAACTAAAAAATCATTTAGTCAACATTTCACAATCTACATCATAATACGTATCCTGAAATTAAGCAATAATAACACAATTAAAATATATTACACAATTTATCGTATTGTTTAATTTATCTATATTTCAAATATAATTATGGTATTATAATTCAAATTTAAATGAAATTTAAACCGTAGTTCTTCGTTAGAGATATAAGCAAACAAGAAGTGTAAAACAACTTTTAGTTCTTGTTGCTAATACTAGGTTTGTCAGAGTCAGACAGATTGTCTCTATGCAGTGAAACTAACTTCCTTATTATTTATCTGTTAACAACTTAGCATATGTTATAAATACTGTAATTTAAAAGAAGGAAATATCTTTTATTAAAAGTTAAGGTATATATATATATATATATATATATACAATAACTCTTGATAAATGTATCAACTGTGAAGTAGAAACACAATAGAATTAATTTATCAGGACTTGGTTAGTTTTTCAGGTTGAAATAATATTTATTTAGTCGACGTTTTCGTTTTTATTTATTACCTTTTTCAAAAGGAAGAAATATAAAATTTTTGGAACAGAAACTTAAGTATTATATT
Source organism: Hermatobates lingyangjiaoensis (assembly GCA_026182355.1). Taxonomy (NCBI): domain Eukaryota; kingdom Metazoa; phylum Arthropoda; class Insecta; order Hemiptera; family Hermatobatidae; genus Hermatobates; species Hermatobates lingyangjiaoensis. The sequence goes on from JAPFBL010000090.1 coordinate 535,167, forward strand.
AGAGATTTTTCAGAAGAATTGAACGTGTTTGAATAAAAACGTGACACGTGTTTCTTCACAAATTTACTTCATCCGGGTCTAAGAATCTCAAACGACTGCAGGGTCTGTACAATTCACGTTCGCTATTTTTTTACATTTTAAAATTCACTGGCTAGGGAATATATATAACAAAACAAATGATTTTAATATTTATTCACTTTGAAATCTTATAGTATTTCATTTGTTTGTACTTTATTCTATTGCTAAAAATAAAAACTGTATGTTAATAAACATTATTTGTTAATAATAAATCTTTATAAATTAATTCTTTATATTTCTACAAATCATCCGATTGAACATTTTTAACAAAGATATACTAATTGTCATATATTTCAAAGCTTAAGATAAAGTTGAGCTGAATAATAAATTTGTAAACAATTTTTTTTTACAAATTCTCAGGTCAATAATACAAACATGTTGGAATTGACCTGAAAAAAGGCTAATGTAGTCCATAATGAGGTGTATTTCAAATTTTACCTTTACAGATGAAGAAATATAGATAGTCAACATATTTTATATTCACTAAAACTGAGAACAAAAATATAGTTTATGGAAAAATATAAGATGAAAACTGCCAAGCACCTATATAGTGTTCATATATGCTACCCACCATCCACCGGTGAAAAGAAAAATAATTAATTTAACTGACTAGGTTTTGTTTAAAATACATATGTGTTTTGATATTTCTGTAATATAGAATTTTGAATTTGTAAGCTAAATTTTATGTGAATTTGAATTTGTTATATTGTCAAGTAGAAATTAATATAAATCATATTAATGATTTATGAATGAAAATCTATATATTTATGGTTACTTGCATGAATTTAGAAAAGAATAGTTTTTACAAGTACTATAAATCAACGTACAGTTATTATTTTTACTAATGTAATGAAGTGAAAATGAATTTATTACTATTTAAATCTTAAACGGAATAAAAATTAATATAACAGTAGTTCGGGAACATCATTTTGGTAAATGCCAAAATAAAAACAAAGGTAATTTTAATTTTTTACTTTTGTAGTTTTAAAAACTGTTTAGCCTGAGATGATGTCATAGGGAAAAAAAAATTTGGAATTAAGGAGAGTAAAAATAATAATAATCAATAATAATAAGGTAGGTTAGGTTACAGTGGCTGTCCCACAAGGGAACACACTTGGGCCAAGCATTGGCCCTTTGTGATACCACACAATGAAGATTGATTCTACAGTGGGAGTCCTAAATTTTGTCTAACTCAAATGTATTTAGAGTAGGGATCTTTAACGAGTATCTGACATCGTACAGGCTCGGGACCGACAGTTTAACGTCCTTCTCCGAGAGACGACGTTGCTCAGATTTATTCACCTCCCGCGTGAATAAATCCAGAGCCAGGTGGGGATCGAACCCCGGTCCTATCAGTTCAGAGGCGAGCACGTAATCACTGAGCTAGCCTGAACCCTAATAATAAGGTAACTTTTCACCTTCTATAATTACTTATTTTATGAAGATAGACTATTCTCTATGGTGCGCTGGGATTTGCATGGGATATGATGCCAGTCTTAAAGATCCCCTGAAGCATCAGGTTGGATTATCAATTATTTTGAATTTAACAAGATAACTTGTATTTTTACTGTGATCACTTAGAGCTATTGCAGTCTTATACGTATAAGGAATTATCATTTTTAATTCTTGAAATTTATTTTGAAAATAGAGTTTTGTGGTAGAACCTTATCAATTGGTTTTCAAATATTTATATATTAGTGATTACTTACTTAAGATTTTGGAGGAATTTCATTAATTTAGTTTATTCCCAATGTTTCTATTGACCACTCTCCTTTCAACAAGAGATGTGGTCAGGTACTTATGGCTCTTTATTGACAAAAGACTAACTTGGAACCCTCATACCCGACTGAAAAGACTTGACTTAAAACGACGATTCTTACTACTGTACAGACTTCTAGGGAAACACTCAAAATTGACGCTACATAACAAAGTACTACTATACAAAAAATTACTGCGACCGACCTGGACTTACGGACTTGAACTATGGGGTTGTGCAAAACCATCCAATATTCATAGAATACAATCATTGCAATCTAAAATCCTCCGCACTATCACAAATGCTCCGTATTACGTCAAAAACTACACCCTTCATAAAGACCTATAAATTCCATTCATCCAAAACCTTGCCTCTGATCGTTATAAGTCATTTCACAACAACCTTTCCTCTCACCCAAATCCATTTGTACGAATCCTTGCTTCCTCCTCACCTTCCCAGAACCCACCAAGACGACTCAAGAGAAAATGGCCCAGGGATCTACTATTACAATAATATACTTTAAAAAAAAAAAACAAAGTGAGAAGTTGAACCAGTGGGTTTCATTCTTTGCTCACGTGTATCGATGTCATTGTGTAATCTATTACTACATATGCCTGTTACGCATAATATGCGTAGTTGTATATTTGTAAATAAAGATGATAAAAAAAAATTTAGTTTATAAAAAATGATTCAATATAATAAACTTAAAAATTGTACTCTAATATAAATGAATATCTAATGTTACATTACAATGTGTTTGTGAACTGACAATAATTTTTACATGAGCATTGACTTTTCGCAAACTTCCACACTTTATGAAGTTTTTTCCTTCAAAAAGTTTAGAACTATCTGAACTTAAGTGTTGTTTCTTTAGTGACTTACCATATGTAGGAAGCTGGTATTTGACGTTGCATTTTAAAAACAAAATATAGGGCAAAAATCTATGTTGAGAATTGGTAATAATTATCAATAGAATTATTTATTCCTTTGACCGATCGTAAAAAGTTTAATTTATTGGTTTAATTACCGATTAATTATACCTCATACCTCTGCCTTCCTATTTTAAGTTTGTTCCTTTGATATTTTCACGTAATTCATCATTACTTAATGTGACTTTAAGCAAATACAAGTAACTTAAAGTTATGTTGATTATTTTTACATAACTTTCTAGAATGTGGATTCTACGTACTGGAATGCACGTTGTAATCGGTAAGTTCCTGGACATATATCTCTCTGATGAATTAACTGTATTTTTGCGTGATTAAGATTGTATAGTAAGTGATATGCTGTAATTACTGTGTGCATTAATTGTACTACTGTGAGATAGTAGTACTGCGGTTAGTGATGAAGGTATTCCAAAAGATAGACTTTATGAGCAGATTAGCAAAGAACGAAGTTGTTTTTATTCCATATCAATCCATAGATGAGTTAAAAAATGAATAGTTTTAAAAATTTTTGGATCGTCTTTCTGTGAAGAAAAAACACAATACTACTAATAGCTTACATCATTCATTCAAAATAAAAATCCCAAATGAATTCAATGATTTTTTTTCTAAAAGCTTCCACGAACTGTAAATTAACCCCGACTCTAGTCTGAGTCAATGAAATAAAGTTAACTGGGGAATTTTTCCCAGGTGTATACTCTTCAACCCTCTAGACTCTAGATTATTCCATCTTTCCTTTCTGCCATTTTTTGTTGTTGTTAAAAATATTGGAGAAAGAAAATAGTATGTTACACCAAGATAAATAAGTTTGTTTATGATTGCTATTATGTGAGTTTTTAGAACACAATGTAAAGTGTCAACTCTCCGGTAACTTTAAGTGAATTGAATTCGGTTGTGCCCATATGGTTATCATATCAACAAGACATTTTCTATATTTCTTATTTAAAATTTTAAGGTCCCTTAAAACAACCAATAATATGAAAATGATTATATAAAGCAATAAGAAGATTTAGGAATGAACAAACATTTGATTTTTTTTATTATTTATTTTATCAATATTTATGTTTTGTTTCAATTTGTATCTTGTATTTTACAAATATTGTATCAACATAAAGAATTTTAAATTTCTTAAGTGCGCAGGTTCTTTATATCTTCGCAGTAGTCTTGCAAACAGGTAACTACATTTGTAAGAATCGTAATGACAATTAATTACATTCCAGGAGTGGTTGTGACGAACTTTACGTAGAAGTGCATTGATTAGTGCTAAATCATTAAAAAAAATAAAAGTATACTAATTCAATATTGTTTTTCTACCTGAGATATTCAATAGATACACTTAAAAAATATTATTTACTAACCGTAAAATTAGCTCTTCATTTATAATGATTGACTCAAATTAATATAATTCAAGGTAAAAATTTCAATTTATAAAGACTGTGGAATACATAAAATTAAAAGCAATATTGGTTTTTTTTTTAAAAAAAAATGGAAATTTCAAGGCAATATGAAAGGCATAGTTCATAACAAATGAACAAAGTGTGTATTTATTAAACGAATTTTCTGATAAAGTAGTTATTATTTTCAATCAAGTTTTGATATTAGTATAGTATTTTATGGAATAGAACAGTGAATTGTCAAAGAATTTCGAATTGTTGAAAAATAGAGTTTGTTTTAGTTTTTTGTGGAATTGAACAGGGTTGTCAAAGAATATTCGAATTGTTGAAAAATGAAGTCTTTTTTATATTTGAAATGAAATATCTGTTTCGATCTGTAATTTACATGTATTCTCAATATTATAATAGGTATAGTACTACAATAATGTTATTGGTAGATGGGAGGGGGGGATAGCATTGACCTGATTCAAGTGTCAAAAAGCAGTCATCACAGATGTATTATGATAGATCACAATATCACAACATCACAGAATGACTGTTGGGAAGACCAGTTGTGGAAAAGTGGAAATTAATTGCCTAGTACCTAAACGGCAATATGTGTTACCTTGAGGAATCAAATATCTTATCATACGTTGAAACCGTGATTCGTGTGAAAAGAAACTGATATATCAGCCAACTTACAGATCCAAGAGTCCAAGGTAAAAAGTAAGTTTGTTTTTCTAGATGGACTATTGCGACGAAGTCTGAAGTGAAGAGGTCGTATAGTTCGACTAGTAATGATATCTATAACTTGCCATTGAGAGAGCAAGCCAAAAGGGTTTCAATATTTTTTTCTGCTGACGCTTGGCATTTGAAAACATCAAGCGATTTCCATTGCCTCATTGATGACTCTTTTTATAATATTTTCCCTGTGGTATACATTTTGAGGAACTTATTATCATAAAACATAGTTAGCTAACAAATGGTATTCGGGTTTATTTCATATTTCAAAGATTTTTGTAATAGTTTCTACGTAGAGGTTAGAGAGCCCAGAGGACTTCGTGCTCGTCCCTGGTCAGGTAGATCCGGGTTCAATTCATACTCTGCTATTCACGAGGGGGGGGGGGGGGTGTGAAAAAACAGTTTCTAATTAATAAATTAGTCATATTTTCTGCCATTAGAACAAAACTAAGAGGGGAAAGCTTACGACTGTGGGCGTTCGTAATATTTAAAAAAAAAAAATCATTAAATCATTATCTGCATCCATTATTGTCTCTGTAATTTATCGTATTATGTTTTGTAAATTGATTAAAAGTAAAAGATTTCTTACAATTCATAAAAATCACATACAGTGAGACTAAAAATAACTTTCTAATTTATCCAAAAATTTAAGTTGAAATATATAGAACGTTGAACGTTGAAATATATTAACGTATAACCAAGAAAGATGCAAAAACGATAAGATCTTTCAACCAATAACGCCTCACCTGAAATATAAGAATAAAATATGTCACATTTTCGGAATCATAAAATCTAAATCAAAGAAACAATAAACTCAGTTTGTCTTTTAATAAAAATAGTGCTTTTCTTATAGGGATGAAGTGACCAACGATGATTCGACATTCACTTCTCAGGACGATCCAAAACGGTCATCAAAAAGAAGAAAGAAGAAACTTTCCAGGAAGAAGGAAATCGCAAGATTCTTGATCAACTCTTGAACTGTAAGTAATTTAAAATATTTAATTACTTATCAACTAGACATTTCAGTTAAACTTTTTTGAACCTAAACAACAAAATATTAATGAATAACAACAAAAAAAGTATGTTCTAATTCATTTATGATGTTAGAGTATGCTGAGTAAAACAACTTAATAGTAAGTTAAAATATTAATAAATATAAAAATTGACTGTATTTTTGTCAGTGTGTTTGTTTGTGCTGTTGAAATATTCTCATCATATCCAATTTGTAGAGGACGGGTATATTTTTTGTTGTATTTTTTCACTACAAGTCATTGTAGTAAAAAAAAATATCGAAAAATTAATAAATTCCATTTCAAAAAAGTGTTAAGTGATAAAACTTAATGTTTTTAGAGCTAATTTTTTGATCATTTCAACTGAGTGCACTCTCTGTGTGTATGTTAGGTTGCAGTGACTGTCCTACGAGAGAACACACGTAAGCCAAATATTATCCTTTTGTAATACTACACAATAAACTGTCTACACTGGGAGTCCAAGTTTTGCCTAACTTAAGTGTATTTAGAGTAGAGATTATCTGACATCGTACAGGCTCAGTACTGACGGTTTAACGTGCTCTTCAAAGGATGACGTGATCATATTTTTTCACCTCCCTTGTGAATAAATCGAGGATCATAGTCGGCATCGAACCTTAGATCTACCAGTTCAAAGGGGAGCATGTAAGCCACTGGGCTACCATGGAATAGAACGGTATGTTATCAATGAACCAAATCGGTTAAGTCAAGAGAATTCATGAGGATGATCTTTCTAACTGTCTTTGTTTGAAGCTGTAAGAGTTATAAGCGATAAAATTTATAACAAATCGATAACAAAATATACAGGTTGAAATATTTTAAAAATAACTTTAACTATTAAGTTATAAATTTGTAACTTTATAGGAAATCTAAAAACTCATAGTTGCTTAGAAATTGTATTCTAATATACTTTTATTTCAAATGATTTTTTCTTTGAATCATCAAAACTTTTAAGAATCTCATAAAAACGTAAAAGTGAAAAACTGGCGTTGCCATTTGTTTATATTTTGACGTTCACCTATTAGTGATGCAAATATTCTTACCAAATAAGTTTTACATTCATTTTTGTTCGGTTTAAGAACTGATAATATTTCATTCGTTTGAACTTAATTCGATTGATGAAGTTAACAACACTTAGGTTAATCAATAACAATAATTAAAAATTCATCTTTTCTATCTTCATACTTTATATTTCTTCTTGTTTCTATAACTTTACTGTTATTTATTTATGTTATGAATTATTTCTATTCAATAGTTTCATTTTAAAAAAATAGCGTAAAATTAGAAACTTGAAAGACTATATCAACTTTTATAATGAAATTATATTATTATTGTTTCTTCTTACCCATTCTATTTTCAAGTTTAGTAAACTTTTTTGTCAATTATTCTTTTTTTTTTATTAAATAAAGCTATACAATTTTTGAAAAATCTATATCGAGTTTTCTATTAATACGGTGGGATCCCGGCCCCCCCCCCCCCGCAATTAATTAAATTAAACTAATTAAACAATCCGTTCCAGAAGGGCTTTTGTAACCCGATATTTTCATAAGCCGAACTAAAAACCGTTCTACCAAATATACATATTTATATGACATATGAAATGCATGTAATACATTTAAATTAGAACTTCATGTTATAAACTTATTAAACATGTTTATTTATTGTAAAAATTACGATTTTTTTTGTAAGCCAAGCGAAAAAAAATGCCGGTAAGTATTTTCGTGTTACGAGTTTTTCGTTAGTCCGGATTATGGTAAGATAGTATTCTACAGTATTGATGGATCTGTTTACATGATTATTGGATGATAACACAATATCTAAATTCATGAATTGCAAAAAGTAATATATTGTTTTAATTAATTATCAATATATATTTGTGTAGTTTTAAATATATGAGTCCATAGCTAAATTGACCTAAATAAGTTTGTTGGTTCTCAACAGTTCTGAGAAAATGTCAATTTCAAACAATTATACTTCTAAACGAGTTATGATTTAATCTGAATGCGGAAAATAATTATGAAAGAGTTGTTGATAAGAGTTTGGTATGTCGGAAAGACACTATCTTCTCCCTTCTCCAAGACTTGATGAGTCAGGGGCTTTTTGGCCCTAGGCAACGCAATGCCTACATCCGTTCTCCTCATACCAGTCAGTTTACGCACTTCTTTTCTCAGTAATTACATTTCCAATTAGTAAGCAAATTATTAAAGTGAACTCTATGAGAAATTTATTAGCATGCAAGTTATTGCTATGTAGAGCAGCTAGTATACACGTTGCTTTGCTCGCATTGACATAAAGATCGAGATAGTGGTTTTAGGATATAGAACAATGTCTATACCTGTAATAATACTTTCTAACAGTATTAGTTAATGCATCATAAATGACTCAGTCACTTTAGAAAATAATTTTTGTATATACATTCTCTTATATCAGTCCAAAATGGACAACCAAAGTTCTAAAAAAAGAAACAAAATAAACGGCTTACTTACATACAATAGGCTTACTTTTTTGAACTTATATGTGTATGTATATAATATCTTTCTTAACGACCAAATAAACCACTTTAAACATACAAAGGGTTTTTAAGAGACATGGTCTTTTAAAGGTTAAAAATAACCCTTTCTTTTTTCACTAACGTTCCGTTGGGTTTGAAAATGTACTGAATGTGTAATTAGAACAATTGCATCATTGTTTTTATTCATACATTTATTTAGATTAATTATAACTTGTATGTAGTTAATTTATAAAGATATTATCCTTTAAAGGATAATACTGCAATTCACCGCAATAATACTGGTGAAATTGGTGATCCCATTGGTAATCCATATTTTTGTTTATAAATAGTACCATCAAAGATGAAATACCTTGCTTCACATATAATATCTAATATGGAAAGAAAAACCTTGTTTGACATTCCAACATTTGATCTAATCTTATTCCATTGTTTATTTACTAAATAAAATGCTAGATCTAAAGGTATGTTAGTAAATAACGACTGACATCTAGTGAAATCATAATTACGTCATCACTTAGTATTTGATTTGATAGGACTTGTTTGAATTCTAATGAATTTTTTACATTCAATTCACTCTTGTTAGTAACGTAACTAAGATATTTCTTCATATATTTAGACAGTTCATAAGTTGGACTACCTATGAACGACACGATAGGACGGAGAGGAAAACCTGGCTTGTGTAGCTTCACTAAACCATATACTCTTGGTGCTATTCCATTGTAAGATTTTAATTTTGAAGCTTGATATATATATATATATATACATTGATATATAAATATATATATGCAGATCAAAGATTGGTGGTCATATTGTATATATTATACTTGTATACTTTTTTGCCTTTATCTGCTGCTTGTTTCTATTTTGGTATTCACCTGGCAGTCATTGAGTATGGTATGTTGGTATACCTAGTTATCGGAGCAATTATGTTATAATAACAGGTATTATATGGTATATCTTACACTGTCTTTCTTGATATTTCAAATCTCTAAAACTCTATTACATGAAATTCAAATCATTTTTCAGAGTTTTTTTACACAAAAATGAAAGCATAAAATTTTAAAAGAACTGAAACTCCTGTTCAAAGTAGTTAAGACAATAATGTTAAAAAAAGGAATAAATAATGAATAAAGTAAATTCATTCGATCATAGTAAATTGCTGTGCTATCACTTTCATTTTGAATTTTTCATTGAACAAGAATCGATTTAATAACTATATAGTTGTTAAATGTTTCACTGATAGAAAGTAGCCGGGTTAGTGATTGTTGCTTTGAATACTCGATTAATAAACGGATTTCTTTGTCGTTTAAAATTATAATAACGAAAAACGAAGTATCGAAACAGCTAAAATATTTTTTTTTCACTTTTTTTTCATTTTACTGGGTAGGTAAGTATAGAAATCAGGAGCAAGGGTAACCTAATGCTTTACTTGCTCGCCTCTGGACTGATAGATCCAGAGTTCGATACCACTCTGGCCTTTGATTTAATCACGCTGAAGGTGAAAAAAATCTCTCGAAGAAGACGTGAGACAGTTGGTTATCACCCTATACTTGTTAAAGATCCCTCCTCTAACTATATTTGAGTTAGGCAAAATTTAGGAATTCGAAAGTAGAATATTCATTCTGTAGTGACATAAAGGGCCAATCTTTGGCGTATGTGTGTTCTCTCGTGTGACGACTACTGCAGTCTAACTTAACCTTACCTAAGTACTGTAATCATGATACAAAAATCTGCTGTGAAACCCACACGGCTTTAGTTTAACTGATTATAAATATATCCTTCTAAATCATAATTATTAAAGAGAAATCAGGTAATCAATGATTTCATTACTGCTATCTGTGAAGCAGTATTTTCCTCGTGTGTTGCAGAGCAACTGCTTAGTAGATGATGCAATGCTCTGTATACTTATATAGTTACAGTTCACTCCCTGAAATCCCAAAATTCATCCCTGGGTGTGATTTTCACCCCCATTAAGAACCTCTGCACTAAGGTGTTTCATTTGCTTTCTCCTGTAACTATGTGCGAAGCGGTATCTTCTCGTGTGTTGGAGAGCAACTGCTTAGTAGATGATGCAATGCTCTGTAAACTTACTGTAGTTACATTTCACTCCCTGAATCCCAAAATTCATCCCTAGGGGTGAATTTCACCCCCATTAAGAACCTCTGCACTAAGGTGTTTCATTTGCTTTCTCCTGTAACTATGAGCGAAGCAGTATCTTCTCGTGTATTGGAGAGCGACTGCTTAGTAGATGATGCAATGCTCTGTAGTTACTGTAACTTACTGTAGTTACAGTTCACTCCCTGAAATCCCAAAATTCATCCCTGGGTGTGATTTTCACCCGCATTGAGAACTCCTGCACTAAGGCGTTTCATTTGTAACTATGTGTGAATCAGTATCTTCTCGTGTGATACTTGAACAGCAACTGCTTAGTAGATGAAGCAGTGCTCTAGATGGGATACTAGGTGAAGCCTGAATCCTGGGGGTAGCAGAAAGTTCCCCTCTGGGGTGAACAACCACACTTTTATCAATCAAGAGGGTCCTAAAAACCTTTATATACACTTAGCGTCTACCAGTTCATCATTTCAGAACTTCCTCTTAATAACAAAAGTGTAATGTCGAATTTAGGACTCCATGTGCAGGATCAACCCTGTAATGTGATCCACACATAAATATAAATGTAGTACGTGCGAATTCATAAATAAAACTCATTTTCTCCTTTAAAACAGCAATAAAGGTGAAAAATCCTTTATTTCTTACCAAAAATCTCCCAGTCTGAACAATATATTTCCCATGTTTTCGCATATATCATGGAGACAAAAGCAGCACAAAGTTAACTTCCTTTGTCACATTATTTAAGTTGATATTATTAAAATATTTTTGAAAGTTTACTTAATAAAGCTTGAGATCTAACTTCAATTTTATTAAAAAATAATTATAACATTAATTATTTCGATTATCTTTGATTTTGATAATAACTCTATTTTTGGAAAAATAAATATGAGTTTTTCCTTCTTTTTGTTGTAGAAAAAGTTTTAGTATAATAAACGCTAAATATTTTTTGTACAGTAACAAAACCAGATATTAATTCAGATGAACACCGACGTTGGGAAATACTTGCCGTAATCTACTTCACAGAAGTTTCTACCGACGCTGCTACTCTAAAGGTATTCCCAACCAGACAAGAGAGTTGTTTTGATCAACACCCTATTAATATATGACAAACATATAGTATGGAGTTTTTCTCTTTATTAAAACTCCAAGGGTTTTTATTTCTCACTAATATTTATTTGTACATATTTGTTTTATATTTTTAACATTGTACAAGTACACATTTGTACTTATGACTATACCATTTTTAAACTATTTTAAAGATTTTTTAGTAAACTTATGCCAGAATAACTGTTATATAGGTAAGCGAAAAAGCTGGGAAATTCTTTCTGTAACTTACGGTACACTGTAGTTTCTGTTAAGCTACAGTAGTTTCTAGAAATAATTTCTAAATACTAAAAAATGAACAAAAATATAGATAATAAATATATGGAAAATCTTTAGCAAATGTTTTGAGTGATTTATATATATTTTCTATTTAATTATACTAAAGTTTATTTTTACACTATTATTTTTTTTTTTAAACAATCCTTTAGCGGGTGATAACATCAGCTGTTTACCATCTTTTTGTTTGATCGGTGATTATATATTGGGAGTCCTAAATTTTGCCTAACTCAAGTGAATTTCGAGTAGGGATCTTTAACGAGTGTCTGACGTCGTAGAGGCTCGGGACCGTCGCCTTAACATCTTCTCCCAGGGATGATGTACTCAGATTTATTCACCTCCCGCGTAAATAAATCGAGAGCCAGGTGGGAATCGAACCCTGGACTACCTGCCCTGAGGCGAGTACGTTAACCATTGTGCTAACCTGGCCCCATTAAATCTTTAAGAAAATACATTGAAGTTTAAAGATTGAAAATTTGTTTAAATTTATATCAACGACCTGTAAATAAGAAAGAAATAAGTTATACATTTGTGATTAATGTAATGATAAATAGCAACAAGAAAAACAACTGTTATAAATCACAAATGTTTTTTTAGAAACTTAATTAAATTGTAGTTTTAGCTGTAGTTTTATGGTAAACAAATATTCAAATGTTTCATAATTTACTAAGAGTCTTCAATATATATACATATAATATATATTTTTTCTTATATACAATATATATATATATATTATCAATGATCAAATATGATAATCAATATATGATCAAAACAATATGAAATGGGGGGGGGGGGGGGGACTAAGATCTTTCAACAGTAACAAAGACCGCTTGTTACTGTTGAAAGATCTAAATCTTTTTTTTCCCTCATTTCATATTGTGGTTTTATCGTTGATTGTTAATTCACGTGTTTACGTGAAATCTTGGACATATATAATATTATTAAATTAAGAAAATATAAGATGATTTTTTTAGAGAGGTAAAAAGATAATGAAAATAATAAAGCAAAAAAAAAACATCTCTCTAAGAAAATCGTCAATGCAGAAGCCGCAGTGGTTTTTAATAATATTTGTTTAAAAGAAGACTTGCTTTTCTCATATAATAATGATTTTCTCTTATTCCCTTTGTACTTCCTCTATCTTTTAGTCTCCCCCCATTTCTTGCTGAAGAATTCTTTTTTCATTTTTCTCAGAAGCTTTCCAATCTAGTTAGGGAAATGGATGACGCCAGCTGTCACACTTCCGCTGTCAGGAATTCCAGCTCCTCCTTTACTTCCTTTCTCAACCGTAACTTCTACCCCGTCCATATTAATAACACAATTACGTTTATCGACTGGCCTTCACTCAGTGTGATACTTTTTATGCTAACTTCCTTCAGCTAAACTGGTCCTGCGGATGCATTGTCATAGAGCCACTGTTGATCAACGGATCAACCTTCTTATTTCCCTCTATGTAGCTTTCCACGTCATAGTGTCATCGACTGCTTCCTTGTTCAAATCCTCAATTCTCATGTTACTTTTCGAGTATCACAGAAGGCACAAATTAGCCTCCTTGGTGCTAGAACATCTCTTAGACTCCATCATTTTCTTACTAAATTTCTTTTTCTATTTATATTTGCATACCTTCCTCCTATCTGAGGATTCTATTTTTTTTTTCAATAGGGATCTAATTATTCTTCTAGGCTCTATGTGAAGAAGTTCGACTTCAGTGTCAATATACTTTTATCCAGAGATATTGTGTAACCTCAACTCTCAAAGGCTCCTTTGCCTAGAAGACTTATTGGAGTACACTACACATAATGCGATCGTTTTAAAAACAATTCGTCATTTGTATGTTAGAATCTCACAATTCCAACATTTTGGTTTAACCTTCACTGGGGAGGAAGAGGAGTGGGAAGACACAACTCGCCGGCACAATGAAGGTTGTCTACCATGTCCACTATATTCTTCTTCCTGATGACCGTTAAACTAAATTTTTTAGTTTAAAGTGGCTAATTTATTTTTATGACTGCCTTTGATTCTTACTAATCTATAACCTATCGTATCATATATATGTACTAATTACTTATATTTATAAGTATTTTTTTAACTTCTTTCTCAATCTAAAATATATTATTTTACTTATATTTTTATACGGTTACTGCCTTTTTTGTTTGTTTCTTTTCTGTCTCTTCGTCTTTTTTTAAACCTACAAGAGTTCGTCAATAGTTTAAATAAGTAATATGTCAGATGGTTGGTTTATTTATATCTGATTATCTTATGGAATATTTTGTTTAAATATTTCTAAAGTTCCGTTGTTGTCATTCTTAGTCCTTCATCTACTGGATCTATCGGGTCCTTTCATTCCCAGTTTATGTTTATATTTAAGCGAATTAATCAAAATATGGAATATGTAGTTATACATATGTTTCCATAATCATGCAATAGATAATAAGGACAGGTAATCGAACAGAAAGAATTGATAAGCAGTTATAAGTATAATTCCTAGTTTATAGCTGTCGCTAGCGGATAGTTTTTTCTTCTGCTAGCAGAAGTAGTCTCTTTGAGTAGCTGAAGCTATATATATATATATATATTATATATATATATATATATATATATTACAAAACTTAAGTTCGACCGAGAACTGACCGAGTCCCGATAAACTTTAGTTTTGTTTCTATTCCACGGTCGATACTTTTATTAATATGTATATATATATTCAAAGAATGAGAATAACGGAGGGTGCAATAATTATTTTCAATCCAGTTGAAAATGTTATAATGTGTCATATTATTTACTTATTTAATTAACATTATTTATAACTGTGACAATCAATGGCTTGATAAATAAGTTATTATTGTTATCAACATCATATTATTCAAAAGCGTAAAGCTGTCATACAGTTACTTGAGTTATATAGTCAAACCAAACCTCAAAAAACTAGTTAGTTTTTCAATTTGCACTGTGAAAGTTGAATACACTTTGCTAATTAAGTGTAATGGGGTGGAACAACGTGACGTCAATCTCCTTGGGATTCCGAAAATGTCGCTGACGTTAAATGCAGTGATAAACTCTTCGATTAATCCTAATAAAAACGGAAACTCCGACTGTTTTTTCCAAGGTTGATTGTTAAAGAAGTTAACTTGGAAATCTTGATCACTACGAACATTCATGATCGTTGACCTCGTTGTGTTCCGGGAAAACCAGTTATACAAGGTTGAACTACCCCTTACATTACTGAAGAAGATTTTAAGTAAGTTTGCTCTTTTATGAGTAAATTATTTTAAAACTATCAGTTAAATGCATTTCAATATGAAATAAAATATCAACCTTATTAAATTATACAATGCTTATTGTTATTGTTTTTTTTTAAAAAAAAATAATCAGAAATATTAACTAAATAGTTTATAAAGATCATAATAATAATAATTTTGAGCGCGTATATTTTATTTTGTAATAAGTAAAGTTACAAAACAGAAGCTACAAATTATATAAGCACCTGGAATATTGGAAAAACAATGAAACCCTCAACCAGTAGACATGTTTTTTAAGGACCTTAAACCTGTACGTAGGAGAAATGCTGAACTACAATCAAGATGGGTGACGCAGTTAATTTTGTTAAAATGTTAGCTTGTCTCTTTTAGGGACAAAAAAACTATTACAAAAACCTGGATCTTACGGTTAAAAGTTTACATTATTATTAATGTAATTTATATTCACTCTTGTGTTGATTATCAATTTATAGTTTCTTAGAATATATTAATAAGGTTCCTTAATTTATTAAGTACTGTTTGAAAATGGTCATTTTTAACAGAAACATTTTGGTTTTTATTTATATTTTTTATTTTTATTGAAAAAAAAGTTTTAAATTGGAAACATGGACGTTAAAAATAAGTCATTTCATGAATTTGTTTATTTAGTCCCTGATAGATAAAAATTATTGATAAAGGGATTTGGAAAACTAACTAGAAAATGAATTAGAACAACAATGAACAAGTATTTATTCAAACAAATACACTACACAACACAAATCAAATAGAAAATTAAATATATATTGAAAAAAGAAGACTGATACATTCCTCCTAAGAAACATTCCGGTGATAATTATGTTAACATCGGGTATCTGTTTAAGAATTTACTCACGGAAGTAGTCATTAAACTAAGTTTACATGGATGCATTGTGATATATATATATATATATTTCGAATAAAATGAAAGGTCCGTATGGACAATAAACACATTAACACATAGAAAAGAACAGAGAAAGTCATTATAGAACTCACTTTGATATTTCGACATCCGTCGTCATCGGGAAGAAAGAAGTACGAAGTCTATTGGACTTATACCCATTGACTTCCATGCTAATTCCCTTGACCTCCGTTTTAATGATTGCTTCAGGGTACAAAGTCTCAAACAAATCCCCAAGTCTAACTCCAATGTCACCCTTAGCTTCTGAAGAGGCATTTATAAAACTCCTTGAGGCTCGCTCTTCTCCTGGTCTTGACGTCTACAGTCAATTAATTAATTTTATTAAATTTTTATATTTATATATATTATTATTATTTTATTGATTCTCATTGTTTTTACTTTTTTATATTTTTTTTATTTTCACACTTATTGTTGACTTAATTATTATTTCACATTATATTTTTTATCTTGTTTTATAAATAAATATTGGAGGGATTTCTATTTTTCCTCTCCTCCGCTTTGGGGCAGCACTGCGTACTAGTTTCTCTGGAGGTCAGTTGCAGTTTGCTTCTCAACGCGAGTACTTCGTACTTCTTCCTGATGACGACGGATATTTAAATATCGAAGAGAGTTCTCTAGTGACTTTCTCTGCTTTTTTCTGTGTTAATGTATATATACGATATATATACTCGTATATATATATATATATATATATATAAAGATTTCACATGAACACGTGAAATAACAATCAATGATCAAACCACAATCAAATCAAACCACAAATGTTTTCCCATTTCTTATTGTGGTTTGATCATTGATATATATATATATATATATATATATATATATATATATATATATATAACAGATTCAATAGTATATCGACCGTTTGATAGAATAGGTGTGTTTTCTAATCGATGTTCGGTCAATTTTCGAGGATAAAAAATTAAACTCTCGTTTGCCAACGTTTCGGTTTTATTTAAAACCTTTTTCATAGGCAGAAGTAAGAATTTTTTAACTAAGAAAATGAAATTTACATTATTTAAAGGAACAACAATGTTAACCGGACAAAACCTTCGACTAGATGAATATATATATATATATATATATATATATATTATATATATAAACTATATTAACATAAAGAACACACAGAAAAGAAACAGAAACATACTATATTTCAATGAGTCGTAGTCTGCCTGCGGAGCGATTCGTTTCTATCCTCCTCATGATGTAGCCATCGAAATATAGCAGTGGGTTTCTGTTTCTTTTCTTTCTTTTCTTTGTGTTAATGTATTTTATTTAGTTATATATATATATATTTGGTCTCCAACCGTCTCTGAACCAGTGCACTTGGTATCCCTCTTTTATCTCTCCTGAAGACGGTTCAAACCGAAAATTAGAGAATGTAAGTGTGTTATTTTGATTTCTCTATGTTTCTTTGTCTATATTGAACTATATTTGTCCGTTTTGGATCGTATTTCCAACGAAAAAGTATATATTATATATATATATATATATATATATATGTATAATTGAATTTAAAACAAAAACTGGGATTCTTCAACGTCTGCTTAAAATGTATTTGGCTCCTATTTCATTCTGGTTTTACTCATATTATAAAACTTAATATGGTATTTTCGCAGGGTTTTAAATGTTGGCGATTCGCATGTAAAAAGCGACTCATTATATGACACATATGACACTCCAGAAAGAATTAATTACATATCTGGAGGTTCCACTAAATATATATCCTTTCGACTTCTGCCACTTAACTTCCTTTCCCAAGGACGACAGTTAGAAGGGTCGAAATGTTGAATAATAGTCCAAGAATCTGTTTTTCATTCATGTTCCTTTAAATTTTGAAAATATTTATATATTCTAATGTAGTGCAATCTGTTATTATGTGGTATTTACTCATTGTAGGGTAAAAATCTAATGAAATGGTCTCCACATATAAAACTTTTAATGATATAAACAACGCGTTTCGAACACGTAGTGTTCTTCTTCAGGCATTAACTCTGGTGTCATTGTATTTTTTTTTAGTTAATGCCTGAAGAAGAACACTACGTGTTCGAAACGCGTTGTTTATATCATTAAAAGTTTTATATGTGGAGACCATTTCATTAGATTTTTACCCTACAATATTTATATATATGTATACTTTGAAAACTGATACTTTGGGTCGTTACATCTCTTCGGAGCGACTAACATTTATATTCCTTATGACGAAGCCAACGAAACGTGATGCAATTAATGAATTTTAAACCACAAGGAAAAAGGAAAACAATAAAAATAAGTGCTCTTAGCCCTATCAATTTATGTCATGAGAGAGCAAACAAAGTAAAAAATGAGAAATTACCATTTCTTACTTTGTTTACTCTCTGATAACATAAAGTTAAAGGCCTCAGAGTATATATATTTTTATTGTTTTCCTTTTTCCTTTGGTTTAAACTTAATATATATGTATATATTGATAAAAGTATCGACCGATAAATAGAAACAAAATTAAAGTATACCAGGACTCGGTCAGTTCACGAACCGACGAACTAAAGTCGGTCAGTTCACGACTTTAATTTTGTATATTGATAAAAGTATCGACCGTGGAATGGAAACAAAACTAAAGTTTATCGGGACTCTGTCAGTTCTTCAGGTTCAAATTAAACTGTCATTGCCAACGTTTCGGTTTTTATTAAAGTGTCACGTTTTCATTCAGACTACAGTTGTTGTTAAAAATCCACATACTATTTTTCTTTGTAAAATAATTTGTAATGTAATACTTGGTTTTTCTGTTTCAATATTTATACTTCTGCCTATGAAAAAGGTTTTAAATAAAGACCGAAACGTTGGCAATGAGAGTTTAATTTGAACCTGAAGAACTGACCGAGTCCCGATAAACTATAGCTTTGTATATATATATATATAATATATTATATATATATATATATATATATATCGCTCCGTTCTTCGACGTGGGGAGATCTCTCTCACTTCGCTCTCTCTTCTAGTCTACTCCTGATGACGAACAACAGTTCGAAATATTGAATTCTGTAAGTGTTCTTTTTATTCTTTTTTCTGTGCCGTGCTTTGTGTAATTTAAAGTTTTATAGTCCTTGTGGACCGTTTCTTATATTTAGTATATATATATAAAAAGATTTCACATAAACACGTGAAATAACAATCAATGATCAAATCCCTCTATGTCTTCACATGTGTGTATCAGCAGCTTTCCCGGATAACGTCTTTGGGATTCCAATAACCAGTTGAGATTATAATTTAATTGAGTCACTGATTAGACCTCAAAGTTTCTCTATCTGTATTTTCTTTATTATCAGGAAATGTATAAATATTCATTGATAAAGTAAACTGGTAGTTTGCAGAAATAAACTCCCAAAGGAAAACAATGTAAGATATTTAAATGCCTATTGGCCAGACAAATGTGATATTTTGATGCTACTAGAATAATTTTTAATTTATCTGTTAGTATGTAATTAAGGTCAAAGTTTAGGGAAGGGGTTATCATTCTATTTCCATCAAGCATTATCAGTTAAAACAGAATTCATCTTATGGTGATAATAATAAAAAAAGAAACTTTTTTCTATTTCTTTTTTTATTATTCTATTTCTATTTATAGGATCTTTTCTATGGTAATATCGAGAATAATTCATTCTCCAGTGTAATGATAGAGAAGCGAAATTGAAAGGAATTCTCGTAGTGTTTTCTAATGACCTATTAAAGATAGAAGAAATGACTATCCAAGAGGAATCCACCAACTTCTTACTCTTTATAACACCGAGCTTAATTCTAATATTACATCGTCATAGAATAAATGTAAACCTTCTACATTGAAGCTTATAAAATTAAAGACATACCAGATAATGTGTTGGTGTACTAATGTGTTAAAACATAAAAGGTATTGAACCTGGGAAGGTTAAGTACAGAGACATTTATTCAACAACATCTTGTGGACCTTGGAAACTAGTGATGTGCCAGAAAGGCCTGACAGATATCACATGGGGATGATACATTGTATCCCCTTGCTTATAATATATATATATCAAACCACATATTTTACTGATGTCATTTTCCTGTTTTTCGAGGTTTTTGATGAAAAACTGGTGAAGAAAATGACATCAGTAAAATATAGTCAGTTATTCAACGAAATATGTTTGAATGAAAGACTGCTCCCAAATTTTACAAATATATAAAATTGTAAACAACGGTAACATATCAGATAAACAAATATTAGCATTAATTATGGAACCATCTACTACATTACTTACTGACTTAAGTAGCAAAGTTGGGAAATGTATTAGAATATATTGAATTATGCCAAATTTTTGAAGCAACTCTGAAATGGCAATCCTGATGCCATAAATCATATTAAAGTGTATTATGAAACATATTAAAGTAATCATTATATATTTTAAAGTAATTGACGTAATAATATAATAAGAATCTAATTAGAATTATATTATATTAAGATAAAATACAGAATTTTTTTCTAGGAATGAAAGCTGACCTGTTTTCTCTATTTTTGAAGGTTATAATATTTATACGTAGGTTATACTACCTTCCTAAATTCAATTGTTGCCCATACTGGAGTTATTTACTAATGTGATTTCCAAATAACACTTTGTTTGTCCAATATTTACAAGTTAGGATGTTGTCATTGGTTAGTTACGGAAGTTCTAATGAAAGTGACAATGAGAATGACTCTGAAAATGAAGATGGCACAAAAAGCAGTGATAGTGAAAAGATCTTTAGTTCTAATATAAATGACATCAAAAAGGTGAGTAATAAATGTATTAAATAAGTACTTAAATGTATCAAATTCATATTTTTTTGTTTTCTTCAGAGCAATAGTTCAATATCTGAGAATGAGTACGAAAACGTCATTAATCAAAGAGAAAACTGTAAAAAAGAAACAGATCATGAAACTGTTGGAAAATTATCATCCTTACCAAACCCAATTAACCATATTCAAAATATTACTTGGGAACAACTCTCAAAACTATCTTACAAGTCCCGAGCTGTACAAATAATGGCTCCACTACTACCTCCAGAGGTATAAGCAAAAGGTTTTCATAGAACAATACATATTCAGTATAAGTATTTTTGCTATTAAAATTGAATTGATAATATGTAATACCTGTTTTATATTATGTTTCTTGCAGGAGGATGAACAAGGAGAATCTAACAAAAAGAAATGCGTACCGTCCAAGGTATTTCATTTTTTAGATTTTTTTTTAATCGAGACTATTAATGAAATTTATTATCAACTACCAGTTATCTTAATTATAGTTGCATTGAAATAGTAATCTGGTAACATAATCATCGGGAACTCTTAATCTGAAAACTGTGCACCAGAAATATTGTTTCATTATGTACCATATTAAGCGCACTAAATATCCGAGGAACAGTGGTAAGATTGATATAAGGTTTAGCTGGTGCTCGGATCATTTATTTTCGTATGATTTTTTATTTTCTTTTTTTCAGGGAGGCTCAGGTTTACTTTCTTTATTGCCTAAACCAAAACATGAATTCATGCCACAACCAAAAAGTGTTATACCACTTAACAGACCATCGTTCAAAAATTCAAAATTACTGAAACAGCCGAAAAAGATAAAAGAAGTTAATAAGGTTGAATCAGACTCTGATGGTGAGGACTCTTCAGCTGGAGACTTTTTTTCTTTGTCTTCATCTGATTCGGAAATAAAAGATGTGGAACCGGCAATTGACTATGAAGTGAAAAAAGTAAATGTTATACCAGAATCACCTTTAGCACCACCAATTGAAGAGCATCAAGATGTAGAGGAAATCGCCTTGCCCAACCATGCTTTTATTCCAACTCCTGAACCAGAAGTATTAGAACTCGATGAAACTGCTGTGAGTTTATTAGTGCTCCTTCTTCAGTATTTACTTTACTAAAGTGCCCTTTGTTAATAAATTCATGTTCCCAGTGTATTGATGAGGTGTAATCTTTTTATAATTTTAATCTTAATTTGATAAAATTTATTTTTCTTTAATATCTATTTATCCTCATAGTGTTTACGAACTGCTAACATGTTTTCATTCTCAAAATTGTATAGAAATTTAAGTTTTATAAGATATAAATTTTATACTTTGTGTATTATCTATATATATATTTGTTCAAACCATAATAAGAAATGGGAAAAAAAAAGACTAAGATCATTCATTTGTAACAAGAGTTTTCGTCAGAGTTGAAACCCAACTCACTACGAAGACCACTCTGTTACGGTTAAAAGATCTTAGTTCTTTTTTTTTTTCATTTCCCATTACAAACTCAAATTTTCGAGCAATCCGTCTTCAGGGGAAAAGAGGAAGGGAGACTAAGGTCGCTGTAGACGCAACGGCAAGTAGCGGAAAGTTACTATAACGTGCTTGGTGTCCTTTTCTCTTTTCTCCTGAAGACGGATTTTCTGAAAATTTTATTTTGTAAGTGTGTTTCTTTACTCTATGTGTTGTTCTTCTTCGATGTTGAACTCGTGTGTATATATACATCGATAACAGTCAGGGTATTATTTTGTTGGGTCCTCAGAGTTAAATAGTTTTCAATTAGTCCATCGAGTGACAAGTTTCCTTTATTATATATATATCTCAACCCATAAACAATGATAAGAAATTCAAAAATGGGATCAAGACCTTTTGAACAAGTAATGGTACTCGTTAGAGTTATAAGTTGAATGGGTTCCCATACCCATTGAGTTTTCTTCCTTAGAATATAGAAATCTAGTGTTGTTTCTTAGGTTTCATCAGCTTTGTGAAGGAGTAGTAGGTTGTAGAAATCTAGTGTAGTTTTCATAATTTTCATCAGATTAGTAAAGGAGTAGGGTGTTGTGGAAATCTAGTGTTCTTTCTTAGGTTTCATGAGTTTTGTAAAAGAGTAGAGTGTTTTAGAAATCTGATGTTATTTCTTAGGTTTCATCAGTTTTGTAAAGGAGTAGGTAGTAGAACTCTAGTGTTGTTTTCATAATTTTCATCAGATTAGTAAAGGAGTAGGGTGTTGTGGAAATCTAGTGTCCTTTCTTAGGTTTCATGAGTTTTGTAAAAGAGTAGAGTGTTTTAGAAATCTGATGTTATTTCTTAGGTTTCATCAGTTTTGTAAAGGAGTAGGTAGTAGAACTCTAGTGTTGTTTTCATAATTTTCATCAGATTAGTAAAGGAGTAAGGTGTTGTGGAAATCTAGTGTTCTTTCTTAGGTTTCATCAGCTTTGTGAAGGAGTAGGTAGTAGAACTCTAGTGTTGTTTTCATAATTTTCATCAGATTAGTAAAGGAGTAGGGTGTTGTGAAAATCTAGTGTTCTTTCTTAGGTTTCATGAGTTTTGTAAAAGAGTAGAGTGTTTTAGAAATCTGATGTTGTTTCTTAGGTTTCATCAGCTTTGTGAAGGAGTAGGTTGTAGAACTCTAGTGTTGTTTTCATAATTTTCATCAGATTAGTAAAGGAGTATGGTTTTGTGGAAATCTAGTGTTCTTTCTTAGGTTTCATGAGTTTTGTAAAAGAGTAGAGTGTTTTAGAAATCTGATGTTGTTTCTTAGGTTTCATCAGCTTTGTGAAGGAGTAGGTTGTAGAACTCTAGTGTTGTTTTCATAATTTTCATCAGATTAGTAAAGGAGTTGGTTGTTGTAGAATTTAGTATTATTTCTTAGTTTCGATGAGATTTTATTAAGGTGTTATAGAAAGCTAGTGATGTAACATGGAGAAGAACATTACGTGTTCCAATCTTGTTTCTATAGCTTTTTTAGGTGCAGTCTTTTTATTATTTATCGTTTTCATTCAAAAAAAGTATACAATATTACAGTAAATTTATATTTATATTTTTTTGTTTCGATAGTTGATTCATAATAATATCTATTATGTGGATCTATTTGTTATAATTATGTTATTTATATACAATATAACAAATGTAACTCTGTTTAGGTATTAGTGCGATTTCATTTATTCAATTTAATATTAATGATCAAGCCACAATAAGAAATGGGAAAACAAGACTAAGATCTTTCAACCGTAACAAGCGGTCTTCGTCAGAGTCAAAAACCCAACTGAACTGAGTTGGGTTTTTGACTCTGACGAAGACCGCTTGTTACGGTTGAAAGATCTTAGTCTTGTTTTCCCATTTCTTATTGTGGTTTGATCATTGATTATTATTTCACGTGTTTATGTGAAATCTTTTTATCAATTTAATATTAATACAATTTTATTCTTGTTCTAATACAAAATAACATTGGGAATAGATATTCTGGAAAAATGGATTATTCAGGCATAAATAATGCAAATATTTTAACAGTAACTAAGTGATACATAATAAATACACGATATTAAAATAAGTGATACAAATTAATTTACAATATAAAACTACTATACTGTAAATTAAACTATAGTAATTATTCTAAGGTAGTGCACTCAGTTATTATGCGGTATTTACTCATTGTAGGGAAAAAAGCTAATGAAATAGTCTCCACATATAGAAATTTAATAGTATAAAAACGCGTTTCGAACACGTAGTGTTCTTCTGCAGAAGAACGTTGTGGTACAACGTTGTACCATAGACACTCACCCTTAGCTAATGCCTGAAGAAGTACACTGCGTGTTCGAAACGCGTTGTTTATACCATTAAATTTCTATATATGGAGACTATTTCATTAGTTTTTTACCCTACAATATAGTAATTATATTGTCATATATTTTAATTATATTGTAACTGTAGTAATAGTTATATTGTTAGCTATTGGGAGAGAGGGCAGATTCCAGGTTTACTCCTGGGACCACGTACTTGCATTCAAAACTATAAAACCATAAAATATTATAAAAACTAAAATCATCAGAAAAGTCAGTTTCACTTCATTTTTTCATACGAGTAACAATATATTTTTGGTACATCTTTCACCCATTGCTAATGATATTACCACATTTTATAGTACTCCTGTAGTGAGATCTATCTTCTGTCAGAATACTCTCTTCGTATATTAATATCAAACAGAAGATAATAAAAAGTGTTTTTTTTTACAGTTTCCCTGAAACTCAAATGCTATTGTTTAATTTTATCTCATAGTATTAACCCCTTTTAATCAATTAAATCATCTCTTTCAGTTAAAAGAGCTATGCGGTTCAAGAGGACTGAAAAGACGAGCAAATGAATTAAGAATGATTGATATTGATGGAGCCAGTTTAGCACCTGATGCAAAGGAATTACTTACCAAAAATTTAACTCAAGATCTTCCGAGACCTTCAAAGTCTTTTAAGTTTGGTCCTTCAAGTCAGCAGAAGAGGAAACATCAAATTACCTACCTTGCTCATCATGTAACTATGTGTCATGTTTCTTAACATAAGCACAATTAATTTTATTTTAACATTAACTGCATTTACTTTCAGTGAATGAGCTTTTTTACCAGTACAATCCTTAAGAAATTTTTTTGTTATAATATATACATAATTATATTATAATGTAACATATTGTAATAATATGTTTTATATATATATATATATATATATATATTGTAAAAATTGTCGGCCGTGAAGTATCAGGACTCAGAAGTTTATCAGTAACCTGAAGGTTTGTAGAACTGACCGTGTCCTGTTAAACTTTTATTTTGTTTCTACTTCACGGTCGATACTTTTATCAACAATCTGAAGAACTGACAGAGTCCTGATAAACTTTTATTTTGTTATATATATATATATTCGTATATTTTGGAAGCAGACCTTCGTTTATACATGTCTTTTAAATGTATGCCTATTTTTAATTTCACAACTTTTCTACTGAGTCTCTCAATTTCTCTAATACACTTTCTCCATGTTTGTGGTACAAGATTGATTAGTTGACCAAAATTTTTATTTACATAGCCCGACATGTTTCGGTCCTCACTGACCATTATCAAGGATTATAGTTGTACAAAATCATAACTGAACTATATATAACTAAGATATAACTACAGAACATTCATAATTAAATAAGCACTCAATATTACATTCTAACGTTTTAAATTTGTGGAAATGGTAGCTTGATCAGGTGAGGTTATAGAGAAAAAGGTTACCGAGTGTGAAGTGGGGCAGGTGATCTCTTTACACATTCCTGCCTGGTTTTTTCATCTTTCATTAATACAATTTGAAAATTCTATTAAACAATTCACTTTGTCTGTTCATGGCAAGTTGTTTTTCTATAATAAATAATGCCTCAATGATACGTAATCTTGTATGGTCGTTTTCTTGCTGTAGGATCCTTGTATTATTGATAAACATTTCTTTAGTTAACATAATTCCACGGACAGTTGAAGCATGTTCTTTGGGTCCACCTGAAGTGAAGTGCATTGTCAGCCATCTTGATAGTGTACTCGTAGTTGTAGTAGAACCAACGTACGTAGATTGTAGGGACTCACTGTTCCCTGTTTTACATCGATACTCGTACACTACGTTGGTTCTTTGGTGTGTTAATTTCTTCTGAAGGTTATTTATAATTATCATGCTCGCTGTTGTTGAGCCTATATAAAAGATCTTCAGTTTTAGTTGATCCTCAGGATTCAGACAAGTTGTGTTGGCCGTTATTATCCCCCTTTAATACACGTTCATCTATTTTATGAGCCTCTGAATACTGAATATTATAGTATATTGTATAAGTTGTACCCTTATTTTCGGGGACGTTCTGAAAGTCACTGTTCTGAAACCTATTTATGAAACTTGTTAAGATTAGTCAAACCGTTTGTTGCTGCAGGCATTATTAGTGAGAACTTACTTGAGACTCACGTCAGCTTGAGGCTGACAATGCACCTCACTTCAGGGGGACCCAAAGAACATGCTTCAACTGTCCATGGAATTATGTTAACTAAAGAAATGTTTATCAATAATACAAGAATCCTACAGTAAAAAAACGACCATACAAGATTACGTATCATTGAGGAATTGAATATATACGTACCTTCTTCTGTTGGGTTTTTGACTCTGATGAAGACCGCTTGTTATGGTTGAAAGATCTTAGTCTTTTTTCTGTGGTTTGATCATTGATTGTTATTTCACGTGTTTATATGGAATCTTATATATATATATAGTTAAAGAGCAGAGCAGATTCTGCATTCACGACTTTTTTAAGGGCTGTTCTTTTCTTCTAATTACCCTTCTATGCTGAAAAAGCAATACAAATAAAAAATTTCCAATGGAGATTCGCAGGCAATAACATAGCCGACTAATATAACTTATAAAATATATTCACGGACTTATTAAAATGATAAAAGAAAACACAAGCTTTCGACCTCGTAGGTCATCTTCAGGTTGAAGAAAATAAAAACCTGATAAACAACCCAAAATAACAGTTTAAAGAAAATAGATACGACTAGAAATAAGATACAGGTAGTTCACAACACATAGAAATAATTATTCATTGAGGTACACAACAAACTAGCGTTCCTAGTATACGGGAGGTTAAGCACCCGGCATTCCTTTCTTATTAGTTTAATTTTAGTGTCAAAAGTTTCTCGAGGTAGGTATCACGAACATGTCACTGGCTTGCAAATTCAGGCCAGTGCATTTCTCCTTCATGTAGATGACTTCTCAAATCTGCGACTGTGGTGAATTTCTATTAGAATTTAAAATCGAAGTTCCATCTACTAGCATCTTAAATGTGAGGGACGATCGTCTTATATAAAAGATATTTTATGTTTAGAAATATACTTTGGCCTTTTTTGTAAATTCGCCTCCCAAGCTCATTGTAATGAGCTATGATTTTGTTAGTTTGCCAAATATTGCATATGAAATCGCATAATTCTTTTCATATTGCTTTCTTTTGGTTATATAGATAATTTAGCAACAATATTTATATTATGTTGGGTATAACTAATTCAATTTTATTTCAGGCAAAGGAACAAGAGTTGGAGTTGAAAAATATGTGGGCCAACAATAGAATGACAAGGAAACAAACTCAGGCTAAATATGGTTTTTAAAAAAGTTGACTAAAATGTACATTCAGATTTAGTTAATTGTATATATTCAGTTGCAGAAGTTTTAAAACTTTATATTTTAGTTTTTGAGAATTCCTGATATTTGGAAAAGAGATTTATATTTGTGGACAATTTTTTTATGTATTTATTCTGTAAATATATTATTAAAAAATACCTTTCCTTTTTATCTTTACTTGGGAGTCATTATATAATCCAGTTTAGTGAGTAATATAGGACAATAAACCTTCTTTACCATTTCTAATACTGAACTACTGAAGATTAAAATACTAAAGTTTCGAATGTTTTCATTTAATTCAGTGAAATTGTGTAGTCGTTACAGTTTCTTTCCTTACATAATATGCATTACCCTGTTACAAAAATTACGGCTGTTTTTGTATTTACTGTTTAGAGTGTACCAAATGTTCTGTAACTTCAACCTACCCGTTGCCATCTGTAGAACAACCAAGGTTGCTCCTTCGAGAATTCGTACAGGATTTGCAGATTCTGAGACAAGTTTCGTCTTACAGGAAGAACGTTACACGGCGAGTTTTCGAGGAGGTACGTATTCGGATGCTGAATGCCTGAAGCATTTCAGGTCTAATTGAAAAGACGAATAATTTTTATTTTTTAATTCTAGTTTCTGTTTATTGTTTATATTATTTTTATATTTATATTATTGTTACTTTTTCTCTGCTTTTGTTCTCATTCAGCTGTTTTCCTTTATTTTCCCCTAATAATCTTTTATAAATCTTTCTTGTGTGTTTCTTTTTTCCTTCTTTCTTAGTTATCTAAAAATCATTCTTTTTGTTTATCTTTTTTTTAATCGGACATACTTATGATAACATTGTTAGTATCCAACTGTTGCTTCATCGGACATACTTATGATAACATTGTTAGTATCCAACTGTTGCTTCACAGCTGCTATTGGTCTCCTTATCTTTTCTCCCCTGATGTTTGTTTAATCAAAAATTAGCTGCAGTAATTTGTGTATCTCTTTCTTCTTTACTTTCCGTGTTACATCGTTTAAAGGGTTCCAACGGTTTAGACATAGAAAAAATACTATTTGCTGGGAGCATTGTAGAGTAAGAAGGAGAATAAAGATCAATTTGCTAGGTTTACTAAAACCTATTTGACTGTCTCTTTTTATCTTCATGCGTTTTTACCTACATATATACATATCAACGTCCAAGCCACAGTGCGAAATCAGAAAAAGACTAAAATCTTGCAACCGTAACAAGCGGTCTTCGTCAGAGTCAAATCTCAACTGACTCTGACTCAGTTTCGGAATTTGAGGGAATATTTTCTTCTTTTATTTGGATGAATTCTTCTGGAATTTTAAATGAACAAAACTTAGTAATTAAGCATTTTAACTGGTTACACTGAATATACTAGAAAATGAAAGCCCTTTTAAAAATTGAATCAGACTCTGTTAAATTAATTTACGTTATTATTATAAATCACGAATTCACACACACCATTTCAGAGTCTTAATACTTATTTACTTAATTTACTTCCTTACTTTCATAAATTTTTGATTTATAGTAATACTTAGAATGAAATTAACAAGATTGATTAAATTTTTAAGAAGGTTTTGTACTATATGATAGATATTTTTCGGTGACATTTTGATTTGTTCAGTTGAGATAGTTTACTTTTTGATTTATTGCAAAAGTAAAATTGAAATGTTTTAGTAAATTGTCCAATGTTGAATATTTTGGAATATTTCATATATTGTAAATGCACAGAATGTTCTAAAAGCTTTGAATTTAATATTTGAATCTTTTGACAAATTTGAAGTTTAAAAACCTTTAAAATTTTGTGGTAAAACATTCAGAATGATTTACTTGATCACAGAATGATTGATTCAAAATCATTCACTTGAAGAGTTATTTTATTTAATGATAAGAAAATTATTTTGGAAATAAATTATTTTTTAATGGTGTATATACATATATACGAGGTGTGTAAATAAAGTAGTGAGACTGATTTTTTTTAAATTTTCTATTCAAATATAATTACAATGTGATATTGTCATCTTCAAAATAGTTCCCTTCGGAAGCCACACAGCGCTGGAGACGGTCCTTCCAATCATTGTAGCATTGCTGGAACTCGGATTCTGGAATGGCCTTCAGCTGGTCGGTTACAGCAGTTTGTATGTTTTGTAGTGTCCCGAAATGAGTTCCCTTGAGGTGATTTTTCAATCTCGGGAAGAGGAAAAAGTCACAAGGACTCAAGTCTGGTGAATAAGGAGGCTGAGGAGCAACAGGAATGTTTTTACTGGCCAAAAACTCGTTTATTGAGATGGCAGTGTGACAGGGCGCGTTGACAATGTTTTCTCATCTCCAATTCATTGGTCAAAATGTGATGAACGGAGGTGTGATTCAAATTCAACTGTTCCCCGATCATTCTGACTGTCAAGCGTCGATCTGAACGCACAAGGTTCCGTACTCTGTTGACATTTTCATCGGTGTTTGCACTTGAAGGCCTTCCGCTTCGTGGTTCATCTTCAATCGACTCTCTTCCTTCTGAAAATTCCTTAAACCACCGAAAAACCTGTGCCCTTGATAAAACACGTTCCACGTTCTCCATAGGCCTCCTGAAGTTTTTCAAAAGCTTCGGTTGCATTATGTCCAAGTCTGAAGCAAAATTTGATTGCACACCGCTGCTCAACTTTGAGGTCACTCATTTTTAAAACGCTCAAGAAAAAACCATTTCACGAAAACCAACGCTACGGACAAACAAATGACTGTGGCGAGTTCAGATTCATACTGGAGGCGCATCACACGTGCACCTGACGCTACTCAAGGCCACGCGTCTCCAGCGTTGCCAGATCGAAAGCGACGTTGCCAGTCTCACTACTTTATTTATACACCTCGTATAATAGAAGTTATAATTTATTAGTTTTGAATGGTTTCAAGTTTTTATCACTAATTGAATGTTTCAAATATTCTTTGATAATAAATTTTGTATGTTTGAAATATATTGAAGGAATGCTTGAATTTTTGAAAGATTTGTAAGTTTAAAATGATTTTGTTTTGATATCTATAAACTTTGTTTTGAACAATATATATAACGACTCCCTTTGTCTTTAAAAAATAGCGCATAAAATTATTTTTTTAAATTTTTATTTAGAAGTAAAAATAACTGTATTAAATAAACATAAAAAAGTATGTAAGTTCAGGTGCTTCAGTTCATTGCTGTCTGAGAAAAAAAACCCGAGAGGATGAGAGCACAATGAAATAGAGTTGCCATAAAAATTTCTTAATTTATGTTTACTGTTTTGAAGCTGCGAAGGTGCAGCTAAATGTTTTATTCATAAAGTAGGGTAGCTTTTATTTTACTTTTACACATATATAGGAAGAAGTTAAATAGGCCTGCACAGTTTGTTTAATTTATTTGAGAGTAGGCCCACATATGCACACAGCACTTCTGTTGTGCTCAGTGATAGTATTAGTTATAATTTAAAGTAAGTTTATGAACTGTTATGTTTTGTAACTCCAGAATATTTTTATTGGTAGAAGAGGAAGCCAAATGGTTCTTTTTTTAATAAAGGTTGCAAACTTCTGAATTAGAAGGAATGCAAGAAGTGTTAGTAGTCATTGAATCTTAAGAAGCAAGCAAGGTCACTTTGTTGAACTTCCTCTGAGTGTATTAATGCAGTTAATATAGTTACGCACTTCTTGCATTTAATGTAGTTAAAGCACTTCTTACACTGTATTTTCTTATACTAGTTGCTCTTGTATGCATTAATGAAGTTTTGTGCTCTTAATGCAATTCTTGCACTTTCATGGGGTTATTGCATTTATTGTACTTTTATGCACTTAATGCATTTCTTGCATTTTTATTCACTTAAAGCATTTCTTACATTTTTATTGACTTAAAGCATTTCTTGCATTTTTATTCACTTAAAGCATTTCTTGCATTTTTATTCACTTAAAGCATTTCTTGCATTTTTATTCACTTAAAGCATTTCTTGCATTTTTATTCACTTAAAGCATTTCTTGCATTTTTATTCACTTAAAGCATTTCTTGCATTTTTATTGACTTAAAGCATTTCTTGCATTTTTATTCACTTAAAGCATTTCTTCCACTTTTTTAGAGTTAATGCATTCCTTGTATTCAATTCACTTTTTGTACTTCAAAACAAGTTTTTGGTGGAAGGGGAGACAAAATAACTCTTTTGATAATAATGATTGCAGATTCCTGAATTAGAATAATAAATGCAATAAGATAATGAAATAAATGCAATCATAAATAATAAATGCAATAATAAATGTCATAGAGTTGCAAGAAGGAAGCACTTGATGAACTTCTTGAATTAAGTGTTTAGCTCACACTACACCATATTTATCATAGGCGCGCAATCAATGGATGCAGATTATAGAATGATTACAGAAGCAAAAATGAAGGCGTTTTATTTATTTTGTTCAAAAAGGATCTTCCATTATTCTGTGAAATTATTTTGTACATTTACAGGCCTCTTTCAAACTTATCAATAACTCCAGTCCTTCCTTTCAAAACAGTAACTTACCCAATCCATGGTAATATCTTCTGCAATTCTTGCAACTGCATCTATCAACTGGGCTGCAGTTGGCTTTAATCTGAGCACATGATTGTCATAGAGTCATAGAGCCGTTCAACTCAACAACCTTTCAATAACTATTCATGCAGTTTTAGTTTTTATGCTTCTGTGTTCAAATTCTCAATCGGATGTTTAACTCGTACACTTCAGTCCACCACAGCTTACCAGTGGTACCTATTTACCTCCTTATCGCTAAATTATCTCAAATTCTCAATCATTACTGATATGTTATAGTAGTAGTAGTAGTAGTAGGCAACCCTTTAGGTTGCAGTGGTTGTCCCACAAGGTAACACACATAGGCCGAACATTGGCCCCTTTATGATACCACACAATGACGATTCTATATTGGGAGTCCTAAATTTCGCCTAAGTTAAGTGTATTTAGAACAGGGATCTTTAACGAGTACCTCATATCATACAGACTCCAGACCGATGGCTGAACGTCCTCTCTAACGGACGACGTGCTCAGATTCTTCTACCTCACACGTGAATAAATCGAGGACCAGATGGGTATCGAACCCCGGACCCACCAGTTGAGCAGCGGGCACGTTTACCACTGAGCTAACCTGGACCCTCTTATTACCGATAGGTAATTAAAATACCTTTCAATTAATTGTTTCATTTCCTTTACTTGTAGGAAAGTAAACTTACTCTAACTTATGACTATTGTGGTACAAATTATAAATGTTGTTTCATTTATTTGTGCTAAGTAATTATTAAAATATATTGATTTTGATTAATTTAAAAAGAGCGCAAAATTAGGATTTATTCAGAAGGCAGTAAAAGCCGCCAGTTAAGTCACTGTCTGACACCATTATACCACTTATGGTATAATTCAAGGGTCTTCAAACGGTGGGTCGCGACCCCTTGGAGATCGCGAAATGTTTAAAATTGTTTATTTTTAAACAAAAAATAAAGAACTAAATTAAATAAATAATTTGTTTATTATTAATGGGCCACAGCAATCTCATTAAAGTTACTATTGATGAAATTTATTTTAATTTTACTTTTTTTATTTGTTGTTAATTTTATTTTTGTTCTCACTAAAGGGTCGCGAATAAATTTTGGCGTTAAAAATGGGTCGCGATGTAAAAAAAGTTGAAGATCCCTAGTATAATTTACAGTATCACAATTTCCTTTGATAAAGAAGTTTAAAGTAATATTGCAGTAAAGAGTAAACTAAAATTGCAATAAATAGATTTTCTTTATAACTGGAAACCTCAGGCAACAACATTAAAATAAATCAAATAA
The DNA here is from genome assembly GCA_026182355.1 of Hermatobates lingyangjiaoensis. Classification (NCBI taxonomy): domain Eukaryota; kingdom Metazoa; phylum Arthropoda; class Insecta; order Hemiptera; family Hermatobatidae; genus Hermatobates; species Hermatobates lingyangjiaoensis. The sequence continues at coordinate 569,040 of JAPFBL010000090.1, forward strand.
TTACAAACGATAATCGGTTTGATAATACGTTTACTTATAGTTGAGTTGACTGGATGACTCTAGGTGTTTTTTTTCTAATATAATTTATAAAATAGTACCTTCTCAAAATATGTGCCACCTAGAGCATCTAAAAATAATTTACTACAGAACAATAAAATGGTACAAAAAATGTAAACAAAAGCAGTGACAGTGTCATAATTGAATTTAAGTAGGTCAGGGAATTATCGATCTACTCCATCTTTATTGAGAGCTGACACGGCATCAACCCTTCAACATGTTGCTGTAAATCGGTGAAATTTTATTGTTTACTTTCAAAAATTATAAAAAAAATATTTCTTTGTATTTTCTAGTATACGAGGTGTATAAATAAAGTAGTGAGACTGATTTTTTTTAAATTTTCTATTCAAATATAATTACAATGTGATATTGTCACCTTCAAAATAGTTCCCTTCGGAAGCCACACAGCGCTGGAGACGGTCCTTCCAATCATTGTAGCATTGCTGGAACTCGGATTCTGGAATGGCCTTCAGCTGGTCGGTTACAGCAGTTTGTATGTTTTGTAGTGTCCCGAAATGAGTTCCCTTGAGGTGATTTTTCAATCTCGGGAAGAGGAAAAAGTGATAAAGACTCAAGTCTGGTGAATAAGGAGGCTGAGGAGCAACAGGAATGTTTTTACTGGCCAAAAACTCGTTTATTGAGATGGCAGTGTGACAGGGCGCGTTGTCTCATCTCCAATTCATTGGTCAAAATGTGATGAACTGAGGTGTGATTCAAATTCAACTGTTCCCCGATCATTCTGACTGTCAAGCGTCGATCAGAACGGACAAGGTTCCGTACTCTGTTGACATTTTCATCGGTGTTTGCACTTGAAGGCCTTCCGCTTCGTGGTTCATCTTCAATCGACTCTCTTCCTTCTGAAAATTCCTTAAACCACCGAAAAACCTGTGCCCTTGATAAAACACGTTCTCCATAGGCCTCCTGAAGTTTTTCAAAAGTTTCGGTTGCATTATGTCCAAGTCTGAAGCAAAATTTGATTGCACACCGCTGCTCAACTTTGAGGTCACTCATTTTTAAAACGCTCAAGAAAAAACCATTTCACGAAAACCAACGCTACGGACAAACAAATGACTGTGGCGAGTTCAGATTCATACTGGAGGCGCATCACACGTGCACCTGACGCTACTCAAGGCCACGCGTCTCCAGCGTTGCCAGATCGAAAGCGACGTTGCCAGTCTCACTACTTTATTTACCTACCTCGTACTTGTTAAATAGAAAAAGCTCATTTGTTTTACTCTAAACATAGGTTTTAAATAAAAACAAATTGAAATTTTTTGACAATTTTTTTATTTTGTCATTTTATTAAAAATTTTAGTATATAGATCAAATTGTAAATTTAATAGATTATTTAATGTAATTTGGTGTTACTGTTTATCAGTTGTTAGCTTTAAGTTTTCTTTCTGCAAGTATTCATATACGTTTGCATGTGAGCAGTGTGTATAATTTTTGGCTTGCGTGCTGGATAAAGTCTAAAGCGGCCTGTTGCGAGTGGGATAATTAAAATAAATTAACATATTTAGAAAATAAGTTTATTTCCGATTGAAGAGGTCTGTAAATGTATTCAATGTTTGCATGATATGATTAAAAATCTTTCTGAACAATTATTAAACATGAATGTAGACAGCAAAGACAATAGTGTTTTTATAAAAAAAAAGTTTGCCAAATCAATATTATACCATGAAATATTTTGGTTATTAAATGAAGGAATTCTTTGCCCAGTGAGGCAGTGGTCAAGTCTTGCTCGATCACCACAACAGATTACATTGTACCGGAGACGGAGTGGAATTGTTATGTTTCAAACATGCCTCTTCCTTCACCGTCTCAATTTTCGTATTTTTATTTATATACTGATATTTTATTGAAATTCGGATCAAAGTGTGCACAGACTAATCGCCTATACAAGGCGTGGAGGAACCTGCGGCCTTATGGCTGCATGTGGCCTTTTAAACCATGAAAGGCGGCCTTCTGCAGTTTGTAGAGACAAATGTTTCAATATATAAAGAATTACAATTATTGTAATAAAGACCAAAAAAAAAATATGGCATTTAGAAAGAAAATTATTCATCAAGCATTACTTGAAAAGTCTAAGCTTTTAAAAAAAAAAATCATTTTCCAAAGTTAACAAAGAGTTAACAAAGGTAATAAACAAGGCAGTGAGGATACTGCTGAATCTTTTGAAAGATATGAAACAGTTTTTGATGCAAACTGATCGAGTAATATAATAATATATTCAACGATTTTACAATGTAACTATTATATAAGAATTTGTTTATCTATTCGTGGTAGCCTTTTGGGGAAGTGGAGGGTGCTAAAATACCCTTTACCCCAAGAAAGGTATGTACCCCTGGCCTATACACCTAAGTCTCTGGTAAGGTGAATTTCTTTAAGGTAAAATTCTTATAAGGTGGATATTTTATTGACACCCCAATTCATAGAAAGTGGTCAATACTCATGTAAGGTGAATAATATTTCCAGTATTTCATACAGTAAAGTAGCCTTTTGGGGAAGTGGAGGGTGCTAAAATGCCCTTTACCCCAAGAAAGGTTATACACCTGGCTTATAAGTGGTCAATACTCACGTAAGGTGAATAATTTATTCCAGTGATTTTATACAGTAGAAAACTATTTTATTTGCTATAATTCTTTTTTCCTCTTTACATATTATTAAAGACTAGCAGAAAAAGCGAATCCAGATAATGCACCATTCAATCTTTCAAATCGGTAGCGATGGGTTAACGGCCGCATATAAAAATACAAATAATGAAGTTGAATAAGGGGCATCACAATCACTAATGTTTTGTTTTCATTGAATATTTATGATATATTATCCCTTTATATCTATTTCTTTGTTTAGAACTATTCTTCTTTCAGTATATTTACCAATAATATTTTCAACAGTACTATTAATATATATTTTTTTTTATAAAATACTCAGTTATTACCGTTTTATTTCTCGATGTATTACTACTAACCAGGCCTAGAGAAATCGTGGTATATTAATTGGCCAGTATATTTTTGGTAGTTTCCCGTAAAATAGATGTTTTCTTTATGTAAGCACATGACAAAGAAAATCAACTTAAGACCGACTTTCTTTCTTCAGTTAAGTGGATAAGATCCTAACCCTATTTGAAACCAAACCCTTACCTTAGACTCTAAGGCTTAGAGTAATTTATGAACTGTTTTTCGCTAGACTGGTTTATTAAGAAAATTGTTTAAGAATTGTTTAAGAAATTCTTTAAGAAAATTGGCTAGACCACGCGCTTTGCTTTGCACTATCATATAGGAGTATGGTTTCCGACACTGATGAACTGGGAAAGATAAAAACATCTATATTATCACTGAAAACTATTCTAAAAGATATAACCTTCCAAGATATAAGCTATTCGAATTGATTGTAAAAGTACATGGCATATCTTTAGAATTTAAATCTTTGATTATATCTAAAGCATTGCAGTTGATCGGCGACTTACCAACAAACAGTCTGCACTTTTCAGACCATCCTATAGGTTTACGTTCTTGGTTATGTAGAAGTGTCCGAAAATCTATTCACATATTGGAAGAACAGTCCCCATAAAAATATCTACACAAATACCACAAACTATTCTAAAAGATATTCTACTGTGTTTTAAATAAGCTATACAATTTTAATAGAAGAGCCTGCTATTCCAACTGTCCTTCGAATTAAAAGTAGATGACATACCTTTAGTATTATAAACTTTTGGTTGTACTTAAGCGTTGAACCTTAATACTTTGCAAAGACTCAAGGTATGATTTATTTGTTCAACGGTTTTGCTTTAATAATGGGTTTGTTCTATTAACTGATGAAATATAGTAAACCAGTATGATGTCAGATAAAATTTATATTTTTACTTTACTATAAGTAAAGTATAGTGATCGTGAAAAAATTCGATCTCGAGATTTTGACGGAATTACATGTTTTGAGGTCCCAGAAGTCGTTTTATGAGGTTTTTACGATGATGTCTGTGTGTGTGTGTGGGTGGGTGGGTGGGTGCGTGTGTTAGCATTGCTTGTTACCACGCTACGGTCTAGAATCTTTGATGGATCAAGTTGATATTTTACACAAAAATGGGCCTCATAGGGAAGAAGATCCCTATTGTTTGGGAAGAATTATGCATGATGGGAAAGTCACTTTTTTTGCCAAAAACCGTTTTTTTGAAAACATTTATTTCTCTTAAACTGATAACCCTAGAGTTTTGAAATTTTGACATTATCTTCGAGGTTACAAATGGAACAAACGAAAAATATATTCAGAATTTTAAAACAACAGTAAATTTTTTTTTCAATAAAATGTAAAAATTTTGACATATAATTTAATCTAAAACCTTGTGAGAGCAATACAAGCCATACTGTTAGACAGTTCACAATGAAACTATGTCTAAAAATAGAACATTATGTGGAGAATGAGTTGAGATATTTTTTTTTTAAAATTACAATCGCTAAAGGGGCGTTACAGTACGATTTCTGTTTTCATAAAATGATTTTTTGACGCGAAACGGCTCATTAAAAAATAATGAAAATTTGACCAAAAATGGAACAAAAAATTAGCAATTCATAAAAAAAAATTCATGAAGTTTCAATTACGGAAAAGAGCAATAACGCTATAACAACTGTTTGTTTATCCTAGACTGAGAGATCACCTGCTATACTTGTCGAATTTTTTATATTTTTTTACATTGTTTATATTGACTTAGAAATTTTTTGAGCGAATCCACTGAGATAAAATTGATATTTATAAAGGAATAATTTAAATAGTTTATTGACTTATATGAAATGTAAGAGGAATAATATTGTGCAGGAAAATAATAACACTCACTCAGAAAAAATTCGTATATACGAGTATGTTATTTGACAAAGGGGAAGGAAAATGATCTTATTAAATACTGAGAAGCTTATTATTATTATTATTTTAAAGATTAAAATTCCCAGTATAATAATTCTATAAAAGACCAAAAATGTAAATGATAATTCATAATTGGAATCTTTCGTTTAGAAATTAATAAATGTAATTATCGTACATCTTTAATTAACAAAGCACCTTAAAATAACATTTTCTTCGCTGTTTAAGATGTTTTTCAGACAAAAAAAGGGTATTTTCCTGTTTTAAATTTTAAAATTTTACTTTGTTATTCAATGTATAAGGATGTCAACTAAACGATGTAAGAAATCCACTGGCTGTTTGATCGAAAGCCATTCTCTTGTAGGAGAATAAATCGTTTCGAGAAATGTTCACTTTGGTTTTTCAAAAATGTTATTACTGCTGTAGTTATAATAATGCAATTATTTGCAAATAATAAATTACTTGTGATGTACAAAAATAAGCTTATAAATTGATATGTCTTTCAATCACTATCTGTACTACCTCAGGAATGAAAGGCAATAATTTTATCCCATTTGATGTTTACGTTATGCTTAAATGAGACGTTATGTTTTATATACTCAAGAAATTTGACATTAAGTTACTTATAGTAAAGTAGAGTGTAGGCCACTCCAGATTTTTTTCTTATTGTCACAACATTATTTATCCTTAATGGTCTTAATTCTTTCTTAATTCTTAATTCTCTCTCGGCGACTTTCCAACAGCAGTCTGCAGTTTTCGGATCACCCTATAGCACAGGTGTCAAACATACGGCCTGCGGGCTTCATCCGGCCCGGGGGATAAATCTGCATTATATATATATGTAATCAGTTTACTCTAATTTTCTTAAAAACCTGGAGTTCTTATACTATCTACCAGTGTTTTAGAACGCGCTGTATTATCAACTTTTTCTTTGTCCTCCCACCTTGACCAGCGAAATATCTCTGTCAAAATGGATAATAGTGGATACAGAGTGTCGGATTTTAATAAAGATTTTTATAATTGACTTATTTTTCTTTGCACTAATTATTAGTATTAGTGACTGATAAAGAAAAATATCTTTTTTTTCGTTACCGACTTATTGTTAGTTCTATGTAATTTGTAATTAGCTTGCTGGCATGATGTCAGATAAAATTTATATTTTTTTCTTATTGTCACAACATTATTTATCCTTAATGTTCTTTATTCTCTCTCGGCGACTTTCCAACAGCAGTCTGCAGTTTTCGGATCACCCTATAGCCCGCATGAGATCAGATTAAGCTGTATTCGGGCCCCCGACCGAAATGAGTTTGACACCCCTGCCCTATAGACTTTATACTCTTGGTCATGTGTAAGTGTCGGTTACTGCGGATACAGGGATCAGAACATCAGTTGTCTCGAACAGTCTGCACTAACTGCTCTATTTTCTGTTGGTAAAAGCAGTGATGCTATAGCTTATTGCTCGTTACTTTCCAAGCAACCGTCGGAGAAGAACTGTTTCTCACTGAACTGAGAGTAGTGTCACCAACTTTCATCCGGAATCACACTTTCTACAGAGCCATATCACAGTCAGTCAAAAGAATCCGTAGTAACAGACATACTCATATATATTAATAAGAATAACATACACTTAGGATTTCAACACTATATCACGATAACTTGCAAGAATCTATGGGGACAAACATACTCACATATTATTAGTAATAATTACTTTTTTAGGGACAATTTGCAATTTCCTCCCTGATCTGGTGAGACTTTGATTACTAACCTCAAAATGGAGTTAACAAGATAAACACCAATGACATAGCAACAGGAGTACACTTTCTGTTTGAAATGATCCTTGGAGAACAGAAAAGGCATTTCAATTCTAAACAGAAGTTAATAGTTACCGTATTTGACGGCATATAGGACGCACTTTTTTTCCCAAAATTTTGGCTCAAAAAATCGCCCTTCGTCGTCTTACATGGCTTATGTAAAGTTCGAGACCTCCCGTAGGGGCCTAAGCTAGGGGTCTCAAAACTTTTCAATGTAAGGGCCATATTATATACTTCTCACATTCTGCTGTGTATTTGCAGACAAAATATGAACAAAAATATAGTAGAATATGGAAGCAGATTAAGATGATACTCAAACGAAAAATAATACCAACAAAGCGGCCTTATCAAATATCAAACGGAGCGGCCAGCGACACGTCATCGGCCATCAAACCCTATCAACACCTCATTTCACTCTCCCCATGCCATGTAATTTACTGTTAAATTGCTTTTATGCAGCTATGTTTCTGCTTTGTATGTTCTGCTAGACTATTTTCAACAATAAATGCTTAAATAGACTAAAAACGTTTTCTTCCTGAATCTGACCTGCTAAAATGGGGTGCGTCTTAAATGCCCGGACAAATGCTGTCAAATACGGTAAATCACATATAGTATGATTAAATTCTTAAATTGTTTATTTTATGCAATATGCGAATCCTCTGACTTTGCTTTTTTACTCTTACATTTCAATGTCTCTGGGACTTAGAATGAGAGCCAGTGTAAATAATATAAGTGTGTATTATATATCACAGTCAGCTTCATCTCTTCATATTTTTTTTTTATCATCTTTATTTACAAATATACAACTACGCATATTATGCGTAACAGGCATATGTAGTAACAGATTACACAATGACATCGATGCACATGAGCAAAGAATGAAATCCACTGGTTCAACTTCTCACTTTGTTTTTTTTTTTTTTTTTTAAGTATATTATTGTAATAGTAGATCCCTGGGCCATTTTCTCTTGAGTCGTCTTAGTGGGTTCTGGGAAGGTGAGGAAGAAGCAAGGATTCGTACAAATGGATTTGGGTGAGAGGAAAGGTTGTTGTGAAATGACTTATAACGATCAGAGGTAAGGTTTTGGATGAATGGAATTTTTAGGTCTCTATGAAGGGTGTAGTTTTTGACGTAATACGGAGCATTTGTGATAATGCGGAGGATTTTAGATTGCAATGATTGTATTCTATGAATATTGGATGGTTTTGCACAACCCCATAGTTCAAGTCCGTAAGTCCAGGTCGGTCGCAGTAATGTTTTATATAGTAGTACTGTGTTATGTAGCGTCAATTCCGAGTGTTTCCCTAGAAGTCTGTACAGTAGTAAGAATCGTCGTTTTAAGTCAAGTCTTTTCAGTCGGGTATGAGGATTCCAAGTTAGTCTTTTGTCAATAAAGAGCCCTAAGTTACTGACCACATCTCTCGTTGTAAGGAGAGCGCTATTCATAGAAACATTGGGACATGGTGCTTTTTTTAAACGTAAAAGTTGCGTGAAAACTTTTATTTATATTAATATTTAAATGCCACTTTTGTAGCCAGGCTTCAATGCTATTTTAGGTGTTCTTGGAGGATATTTGTGGAAATAGTGGGGTCAGGGTTTCGGGATAGGATTGCTGTATCATCAGCAAAAGTACACAGAAGTGTTTGAGGGTGTACAGGAATATCATGAGTGTAAATGTTATACAAAACTGGACCTAGTATACTTCCTTGAGGTATACTCCAGATAGAACAGGGAAGATCGGGGATAGAGCATTGTCTACAGCAGTGGTCTTCAACCTTTTTCCACGTACCGCCCATTTTTGTAAGTCCTGGAAAAGTAAAATTTCTCACCGCCCACTAACATTTTATCAAAAAAGTCCCCCATCGTTGATACACCTTGATCCCGAAAGTAAATACATTACATAAGACAGGCAAAACAATGTAATGGATTAAAATTCCTTTATTTTAAACTGGCTGTATGATTTGTGACATATACCATAAAAGTAAAAAGTTCATTACAAAATATACTCATACAATTAACAAATGAAGTATTGAATACAAAATCTTTTAGAACTAGCTTGTTTTAAACTCACATTTTAAGCTTTGTTTTCAGCATATTAAACTTATTCAGCATATTAAACAATATTTCATTCGACATATGAAACTGAATATCAAGCAACAGAAATAAAAATTTGGAATCGAAGCATAAAAAGTATGAATAGTGCCTTTTATTTACCGTTACCTAAAACTGACACGGGTTAATATGGTTTAATGAGATCCTTGAGCTTGATGCTGTGAGACTAAATATTGAATATCTGGTTCAATTTTTGTCAACAGCAAGCGGAGATCTCCCCTTTCATTGATTCTCAGACGATTTTTTTGTTTGGTGATGATATTGTTCACGGCACTGAAGCCTGATTCCACTAAATATGATGTAGGGAAAGGCAGCAACAAATTCCTTACCATTTTCCACATATTTGGATAACGGTCTGACATTTTCTTATTTTGCCAGATTTCTGGTATCCACCATTATTATAATTAGTTTTGCTTTCTTCATCAAACTGCATTTCTAATAGCTCCTCTTGGAATGTTACATCAACATTGGCAGCATTTGCAGTAAAAGGATTTATCATCCAGTAATACACTTTCAAGTTCAAAATATCACAAAATCGTTTTTCCATATCTAATTTCAGTTCATTGAGATGATTGCCGAATCTTTCAATATCCTCTGGTGCTACGTGGTTTTTTACTGTTAAAAGTTCTGGGAATTGATGAAATTCTCCTTGCAAGAGATTATGACGGAAAATATCAAGTTTTTTTATGAATAATGACAACGCATCCTTACAGGTGATCAGTGTTACGTCGGTTCCTTGAAGCTTTAGATTTATTTCATTGAATTTTTTAAAAATCCATGCCAAGTAAAAGGCGTCATGTTTGATTGCTGACATAAATTAACTACAGGCGCTTTATTCATTCAGACAACGCCATGCGCTGCGCTGCTGACTGACAATCTTCCCTACTTTATCTATGACCACAGTTCATTAAGTTAATAATCAGTGCTGACTGCCACCGGTCCTCGTTGAATTTCCCTAATTCCGTGCGAGCCGTGCAGTTGCATGGCAAAAGCCCTACCGTTCTTGTTGAGAGCTGTCATTTAACGACGCTTCGTGCTTTGATTCTGCGACTTCAGTGACGTCATTCTGCATCATACCATGGTCATTTCATGTTCAGCTTACAACTGCACGAACAGAAAAACTGCGGATAGTGACATTTCTTTCCATCGGTTTCCATTGAAGGATTCGGTGCGTTATGCTAAAGATACATATTTTGGATGTTTTTGATATAAAATGAAATTATTCTACCGCCCACCTGAAATCTGAAATCGCCCACTAGTGGGCGGTACCGCCCAGGTTGAAGACCACTGGTCTACAGATACTTCTGAGTATCTGTTATATTTTTTTTAGACTTCATCAAAAAAAAAAAGCATTTTATTGATCAAAATAATTATTTTGTTTATTTTTAAAGCGAATCATTTAATTTATATTTCAAAATTGGTGCAACAAAAACATTATTCTGGTAAAAAAGTAAAGTATTTAGAATTACGTGATTTTCTTTTAAATAATTGGAAATATTCGACTGAGAAATTCAGTGACAACATTTTAGAGTTATATTTTATCAATAACTAACTATTTTGGATAGATTTGCTCTTATAGTTCAGTTTTAGAACGTGTAATGATAAGTCAATCAGGTCTTACACATTGAATGTTTTAGTGATAGGTTTTAAGAACTTGGAATTTTCGGTTTTTGACGTCATTTATGTTTTTTTTTTTGTAAGGAGGTGAAATGCATTTATGTACATAGTGCTGGGCTCCCAGATAAACCGGACTACCAACTAAAAACACCCCCTTTTTCTTCTAGGATACTAGCCTGGAACTGTTTCCCACATTCCCTCAGGCTAGGCCATTCATTTCCTTACGTAAGGCAGCCTTACTTTAGAATTGCTTAGTCTAGCTCTTCTAAGTGTTTCCTTTTGGTGGTGAGGATATTTTTGACCGGCCAGTCTAGCATTTTCCACATCTCAGTACTCTGGATCATCTCTTGGCCATAATAGTTTCTGGAGAGAAAATACCGATTCTCTTCACCAAATCCCACTCCTTTGGCTATTCGACGTCATTTAATGTTGCTAGTTGTTGCTCTGTAGTTCTTATCTACTTTATTATGAAGACATTTTAAAGCATTTTTACTTAATATCCTCACTCTATTAAATCTTTATAGAATCAGAAGAGTTCTCCAGTAAATTCCCAGTAATTACACTTCTAGCACAATAAATACGATTATATTATAAACATACATGTTTTCATAATCAATACTTAAAAAATTCAACTAATTTGGTTAGTTGAACCAAATATTCGATTTTCAAAAACTTGAAAATCGAATATTGTTTTTCTAATTTTCCTTTAACGATATGTTGTTGGAAGATTTTTTTTTAAACAAGGTATTGACGTTTTATCCTTTTTCAACAGATGATGGTTTAATTTTTGAAATAATAAGAATTGGATATCACCACATGGTGGTGGGCATAAATATTTTACTTATAATTGGGTCGGGTAGGTCTAAAAAGGTTGAGAAACTACAGTAGCTGAACAGTTTTTTGAGTTTAATTAAGTTCTTTAAGCTCTATAACAAGTAAATCAAATCTTTTTAAATCCAGAATTGAATATATATTTGTTTTTATCTTATACATTTGCAACACAAATTAGGGCTATTTGCTGGAACTTATCTTGAATGATGAATTATTGATAAATTAATTAATTTTACTTGAAGTAAGAAATATTTTAAAGGAGATAAAGAATAAGTCTTTGGTAAGTTTTTAGCATTCTATGACAACATGCAATACATTTCAGCTGGCCTTATGACTAACAAGAGGCTACAAACTTAATCTATGTTAAATTTGTAGCCTCAGAACGACGTATATGGCTAATTGTATTAGTTTATTGAGGAAGCAAAGTCTTATATTTGAGGATCTGACTCATGCTGGTTTTGAATTACTAAACTTATTGTTTTCACTATCATTTATATTCTGGAGGACACAAGTGTGGCTCATTTGTTATTGGGTACCCATTTATTTATGAGAGAGTCACATTACCAAATTCAGTCTTAAATTTGTTTAACTCAGATTTGTTGAGTAGAACTCTTTAACGAATATATCTGGCATAGCACTGGTTCAGGGACAGCGTACTCAATATTTGCCATCTAACAGATGCACAATCTAAGGTCATAAACAAGATTTGAACCTGTGATCTTCAGCATCAAATGCAAATATGCTACCACTAGACCGCACCAGATCTGTTTCTTAACATAGGACGTAATTCTCAACAGGTTGGGTAATTCACTTTACAGATAAACTAATTATTTTTTTTAATTTCAATTTTAATTTCATTAAATCCTTTGTTTGTCTTAATTTATTGTTCAAAACTTGAAAATTGAATCTTGTTTTTCTAATATTCCTTAATAGTATGTTGTTGGAAGATTTTTTCAAACCAGATATTGACGTATTATCCTTTTTCAACAGAAAAGGATTTAATTTTTTAAATAATAAGAATTGGATATCAACACATAGGGCTATAGGAATCAGTTTGTGTTGTCATGATGGCTGCACTTCTACAATATTAATTAAAGTCACTAAATAAGAATTAATACAGAATATTTTTCTTTTTCCGGTAATTTAGAAACATGCAATGGTTTGGTCATATTCAAAAATGCAAGTACAAAAGTAGCAGTAGTTTAACAAAAGAATAAAGGAAAGGAAATTAGCATGAGATATAAATCTGCTCTTTATTTCAATATAACGAAAACTTAAAAGGCAACATACATAGCCCACATCTATTTGAATGCAACAGCAACAAATGCAATGACCATAAATTACAATAATTCAAAATGGACATTTATTACCAAGTATTTAAACATTTTTTATGTTTTGTCCCGAGGCTTGACACCTCTTGTTTTTGACAATTTTTGGTAAGTCTGGCTAAAATTTCTGTGCAGTTCCGAGTTTTATAACAGATGATAAGTGATGATCAGTCAACCTAGTTCTTTGAGAATTTGTGTGGCAAACTTTCTGAAGTTTACAAACGTTCTCGGAAAGTAAACTTCAATACATTTTTCTCAAAGTAAAAAATACACGCCTCGTATTTTGAACTTTTCCTTTTTCTCTCTGATTTATTCAAAGTTGCTTCAAATCATTTGTGGGGTATGTCCCACGGGCCGCGTGCTTGACATACCTGCATTAGAGCATTGCTTTCTCTGAGACTATATTTAATTTAAAGGGGCAATGTTATCTCAGTGGTCAACGGACTCACTGGTTGGATTACTAGTTCGATACCCAGCTGGCTCTTAATTTATTCACGTGAGAGGTGAATAAATTTGAGCACGTCGTCCTCCGGAGAAGAGGTTAAACCGTCGGTTTCAATCCTGTATGATATCAGGTACTCGTTAAAGATGCCTACTTTAAAAACACTTGAGTTGGGCAAAATTTAGAACTCCCAATGTAGAATCACAAGGTAATATGGCTAGTCCATTACTAAAATGGGTGCCAAATAATAAATGAGCCAGAATTTTCATGCCTAGAACAGCAGTATAAGGTGAAAGCCTTATAAGTTTGAGCGTTGAAAAACAGCAAACAACAACTATATTTAAATTAAAAATAATTACATTATTTACTACAAATTTGAAATTTAGCCTTAAAATATATTTCAGTTTCTACTTGAAAGTTGATTGGGCTATTTGACGAGCTCTGTGGAATTGACGCCTCACCCTCGACGACTCTTGCGCTGGGACTTGGCGACGAGGTCGGCGGAGGTGGGGCGGCAGTGAGTCGTGCACCGTGATGGACCTCGGACCGACGCCCCTCCTGGCTCTGGCGGCCATCCTCGCGGCAGGTCAGTGGTTCGTCTTACCTTGTGCCGACCTCATCGCACGCTTGCCCAGGATGTCGCCCCTTAACCTCAATTGTCCTTGCTCATTCTTTTCCCCTCCTTTTAAATTTTTACAATGAATTTCCCTTTAATTCCCGTCCAAATCGTCAAATACCTTTCATGTATTTGGTTTATTGGTTTATCCATGTATCTTTGTCCCCAATGTTTTGACGAATCTTCATCTTTTCAGACCAAACGTTGAAATAAACCCAAACTGTTTCAATTTTCCTTCAAAGTCGTAAACGTAAAATTTAAATAAACAACACTAACCCCTAAACTTCAATAAATTTATATATGTCCAAAAATGTCAAATATATATATATATATTATAAAAAAAAAAATCAATATAAGGAAGACGTAGAAAAAAAATTAGTTTATCATTAGATAGTTTTAATTATTTTAAATGTCTGTTCATTTATATATGTTTATTTTTATTATAGACACAAGAAATATTGTTGAATAGTTGTTCTTTTACAAACAGCCATAATAATTAATTTTTACATATTTTCATTTGAGTTTATCTTTAATATTAATAATTTATATTCATACTAGGATTAACAGTATATACAGCAGAAAATAATCTACAAAACAAAGTTTTTACTTTCCAAACAAATAGTGCATATAAATACATATATATATCAAAGATCAAATCACAAAATGAACTAAGGACAAAATGAACAAAATGATTAAAATCTTTCAACCGTAATAAGCGGTCTTCGTCAGAGTCAAAAACCCAATCTGATTTTGTTATATATATATAAATTAATAATCAACAATAACTCTTGATATAATACATGATCATACAATATATAATCAACTCAGTCGGGTTTTTGACTCTGACGAAGACCGCTTGTTACGGTTGAAAGATCTTAGTCTTGTTTTCTCATTTCATATTGTGGTCTGATCATTGATTGTTATTTCACGTGTTTATGTGAAATCTTTTTTATATATATATATATATCAGATTCAATAATATATCGACCGTTTGATAGAATAGGTGTGCTCTCTAATCGGGATTCGGTCAATTTTTTAGAATAAAAAATCAAACACTCGGTGCCAACGTTTCGGTTTTATTTAAAACCTTTTTCATAGGTCAATTTTCTAGGATAAAAAATCAAACTCTCTGTGCCAACGTTTCGGTTTTATTTAAAACCTTTTTCATAGGTCAATTTTCTAGGATAAAAAATCAAACTCTCGGTGCCAACGTTTCGGTTTTATTTAAAACCTTTTTCATAGGCACCGAGAGTTTGGTCTTTTATTCTAGAAAATTGACCGAATCCCGATTAGAGAGCACACCTATATATATATAAATATATATATATATAAAGCTTTCACATAAACACGTGAAATAACTATCAATGATCAAACCACAATAAGAAATAATCAGTTGGGTTTTTGACTCTGACGAAGACCGCTTGTTACGGTTGAAAGATGTTAGTCTTGTTTTCCCATTTCTTATTGTGGTTTGATCATTGATATATATATATATAATATATATATAATATATAAGAAACACAGAAAGAAAAACACGCACGGCTCTCAGTCACTTTGGTTTCATTCTGTCTTCAAGAGTAAAAACGTGAAAGGTTTGTCAACCGTTAGAAAGTGACATTTCACGTTCAATATATAATATTGTAGTACAGTATATATATTTATATATAAAAATATCTAATATACTTAAATATTATAAAAATTAATCTAAAATGGATAATAAAAGTTCAGAAATAAATTATAGGTTTTTAACCAAAGAATACACCATGGTCTGCAATTTTCGATTAAACAGATCGGGAAAGTAAAAAATGAGGTAAAAAAAAGCACTGCTCGGCAATGTGACATTGAAATATCCAATTTAAAGAAAAAGTGAGTTAAAATTAAAATAAAAACAAATTGTACTGTTATTTATTGTTTTAGATTTTTTAATTTACAAGTAATTTTCTTAGAACAAAACATTGGAACTTAACACCAAGTATTAAGAATACTGAATTAGAATGCAACCAATATTTTGGTCCACCCATAGTAAAAATATACTTAAAAAGAACAATAAAAGGAAAAGATTTACTATTAAGAGGATTGAAAAAAAAATCAACACTGAATTTTTACTTTAAACATAACAGTTCCTGGTAACTCCGAATCTCATAGAGATAGGAAAATTAATTCTACAGCCCAATAAAGTTATAAAGAAAAAAAAATGTGGCAGTATTGTAGGGCTTCATAATCTTAGAGATTAGTAAACATTAGTTTATGATTTATTATACAAAAGGCAATTTTTACTTGTTTCTTTATGTCTGTATTTTCTCTAGAGTAAGAAATTACTGAACTTCATCAAAATAGAAATCGGAACAAACATGCAAATCTTAATGTTCAGTGTGATTTTGTATAATTAGTTTTAAATTGTATAAACATAAAATTGGATCGATCATCTAAGAAAATTAATTTATTTCTTATGCTAAAATATGACAAAGTATAGTTATTAAACCATAAAGATTGTTAGGTTTGTATTAATACTATAAAAATATTTGAGGAATGAGAAAAAACAATTAAAAATATAGATTTCTTAAAATAAAATCTTAATCATACAGATCTTAGCAAAAAGTTTACGAAATCTTTTTACTATTTGTATTTGAAGAAGTGGATATGTCATGAGTTTCTTGATTTTTCTAACAAAGATTTCTTGTTAGCCACCGTTTTCTGACAGAGAAGTAAAGGTTACCGCAAGTAACCCGTTGATTGACGAAATGTTGAAGTAGTATTGTGTCTCGTTTGGATCATGTTTCCAGTTTTAAAAAGAATATATATGTCAAGAGATGTTTGATGACCTGTCTTTCAGTACTTTAGAAAGACAACTACATAACTATCAAGGCACTTTACGAGGCAAACATCTCAGGCAAAAAGCACCGAAGAAACATATACCATATATACATATGTAGTAACTGAAAATACTGGCAAAACATAAAGAACGAGACAATTACTGGAATCTGATTCGAGTAAGTATCTCTTTCTATTATGTATTGCTGTTTATTTAACAGTTACTGATTTGTCTGTTTTTCATCATTCCTATATAAAATGATATATATTATTATTATTATTATTGTTAATATTAGTATAGTATTTAGTTATTTATTTTAGAACTTAAGCTGTGCACTCAGCAGAGACTACCAAGTACCCCTGAGTAGATTAGATTTTAAGTAAGTGTAGGCTGGACACCTATGAGGGGAATATAAAGTACTCCTGATAATTTTATTCCTAAGGAAATTAGTCTAGTCTAAGTAATATGATATTTACTCTTAGTATTAAGTAATACTTCGGGGGAATGATTCCTCCTAGCGCTTGCGCTGGGACTGCGGAGATCAGGGGAACTCTGAATTTTGACTCCCTCTGATCCTTGTGGTCTTTGTGTGAGTGTAGTATTATCGAGCAGTGGTCCCTGGAAAGGGATCTCATATATTATTGTGTGATGTCAGTTGTGGATGCCCGCCTCCGTGAGGTCCACCTTGGGGAGATCGGGGGCTCGTCTGACTTGCATTACTGTTTTGTTGGGAGGGGGGGGGGGGGGAGCACTGCCGGTGTGGCTTAAGGGCACCACGTAAAAAACATCGGTCTATGTTGCTTCATGTCATGTTATTGGCCAAAAGGTCAGGGGGCATGCTTATGAATCAAAACAGGTTCATCACAATGTGTCCTTAAAAAAGAAGGCTCAAGTAGTTAGTTCCAGTTTTCCGCATCCAAGTATGAAGGTGCCATCCATAAAGATACATAGCCATTTTTCTTCCGAGTAGTCACTTAAAATATTGTTTAAGTGACATTGTATTAAGTGACATATACACATTATATAGATTGAGAACAGAATACCAGCAGCTACTGATAAATGAACGACACAATGTAAACAATTGACAAATTTTAACTTAAGAAGAGAGTCTCTCTTAGGAGAGCATGCAGAGATTGGTGACTTCTTTAATTGGAAAATTTTACAAATGAAAACACTTTTAACATTGTGGAGGCACCGTGATTTTTTTTCCATAGAAAACGAACAAACACCCAATGACTTTTTCACTAATAGTTATCTTTTAAAAATGAGAAGGTATGAAACTAGTTGTTTTTGCACGGACGTATGAGAGCAAAAAGGTTAGCCAATTGGTGAAGTGAAGTAAGTTCAAAATCTTGAATATGTGTTGCAAGATATCACTTAACACAGTGGCATACCATTAAAGACATGCTTCAATGCCTTCTGACAACGCTTGTGTAATTTATGTTTTAATATAATCCTTCGTACAAGGTCAGAAAGTATCTTTTCTTTCATAAACTGATTTAATTTCTTCTTAAAGTGGTATTCTTCTACTAGCCAACCGATGGGTAGGACCTATCTATATAAATAAAGAAAGGCTTTCTCTGTATATTGCTTAGAACTGATCCATTTCAAGTCATCTTTATGTTTGTACATTAGAGAAACCCAATTCAACCTTAGAAAAATTTCTGTCTGTTTTTTTTACCTAAAAAATTTTGTCATAAGCAAACTCAGCCACCATAAGTCATAGCAAGCTAAAACATTAGCAGTAGATTTATGCATATCTAACGTAAAAGCTAAAATTTCAATAGATTAAAAATTCAACGTAAAAGCGAAGTTAAGCTGTGTTTGGCTAACTCAAGTATAAAGTTAAAATAATAATATACAATTATTTTCAGGTGCTTGATACTGTAGCTGGAAGGTATTTTTAGTTGATTTGAATTTCGCTTGCAGTTTTCATAATTTGTTCAAGCTGCAAATCGTAAAAGAAATTCCAGATCTAATGAAAGTTATGGACTGTACTAATAATGAAATTTTCTATAAATTCTATGAAATACCACGTACGATTTCTGAATTTTTATAAAATACCCGTCAAAGACGGGCACGTCTGCTAGTCATAAATATTTTATCAATGAATCAATACATTTAAGTTCTGATTGTAATTAATACATAGAAATACGTCAAAGCAATGATAGTAGTTGTAAGGCAGCTTTACCAGAACTATATATTGTAGATCCGAAATGCCCAATACCACTTAAATCCATTTGATATGGCAAATTGTTACCTTTTTCTAGCGATAGAATATAATAAATGATAACATATTTTGTTTGAGAAATAATTAGACGTTTAATTAAAAATTTTAAAAAGTTCTAAGCATTCCATGTTTTTCCATTGATAAAAATCATATACTATATAGTATATTTGATTAAAATAAACAGCAGCTTCTGCGTTCACGACTTTTAAGCTGGTCTGCTTTAGTTTTCTAACAACTTTCCGGTGGGCTGGTGTTAATTCCCAAATCATTTGTCCAAGCGACATATTTATGCATGAGCAGGTAAGTAAAAACAACTTGTTGAAACGAAAGTCTTTATAACAAGGAAAACAAACAATAATTACCACATCACAAAATAATTATACGTATAAACAAGCTTTCAATTTTGTTTGTTTTCCTTGTTATAAAGACTTTCGTTTCAACAAGTTGTGTTTACTTACCTGCTCATGCATAAATATGTCGCTTCGACAAATGATTTGGGAATTAACACCAGCCCACCGGAAAGTTGTTAGAAAACTAGAGCAGACCAGCTTAAAAGTCGTGAACGCAGAAGCTGCTATTTATTTTAACCAATTATGCCTACGCGAAAATTTGCTGCCCTCATACACTAATATATAGTATATGTATACTGTATAGTATACTATATACTATATGAATACGATATATATACTATGTATATGTATACTATATATACATATACTATATATATCATATTTTCATATACTAAAGCATTTCATGTTTAGTATATGAAGTATACTAAATGAATTGTAACTGTGTGTTAACACAAAGCAATAGAAATGACTGAATTTTGATGTCACGGAAGGATACGCTGGTAATATTTCTTCTGTGAAAGTTTATAATCTTTATTGTCTTTATTACAC
This sequence comes from Hermatobates lingyangjiaoensis, assembly GCA_026182355.1. NCBI lineage: Eukaryota > Metazoa > Arthropoda > Insecta > Hemiptera > Hermatobatidae > Hermatobates > Hermatobates lingyangjiaoensis. The sequence continues at coordinate 588,653 of JAPFBL010000090.1, forward strand.
AATAGTGAACCTTGTTCTTGTTTATAGCATAAAAAATTATATAATTGAAACAAAATAAAAGCAATTTAAACCCATTCGATATATATATTTGAAGGAGTTTAATTTTAAGAAATAAAAAGTAAAGCTTAAGAACTGGTTGACCTATTTAGTAAATTTGTGGTAGGGTCATTGTGTCAGGATTGGTGAATAGTTAGAATAATGGAGTGGGTGGAAGAGACCGTTTATCGTTCAGATGAACCTTCCATCCAAAGTGGAGAGCATCCCCTTTGCTAATCCAAAGAACTCTCAGCGCACAAATAAGATTATTTGCAAATTTAAATTATTTTTGGTTTATAAATCTATCTTTATGCTGCACTAGCAGATCTCTCTCTTTCTACACGAGCGAACAAATTAATAATAATTATAATAATAACAACAATAATAATAATAGTAATTTTTTTTTTGGGGGTAATGAGGTGAAATGAATTTACGCACATAGTGCTGGGCTCCTAGATAAACCAGACTACCAACTAAAACACCCCCTTTTTCACCTAGGACCTAGCCTGGAACTGTTTTCCACATTACTTCAGGCTTGGTTGTAGCTTACCTTAGGTGAGGCATACTTACTTTATTATTCTTCTAGATCTTCCAAGTATCGCTTTTTCATAGTCAATATAGTTCTGACTAGGCCATTTACCATATTCCATGCCCCAGAACTCCAGATCATTTTTTCAATGATCATTTCTGGGGAGAATATGCCTATTCTGTGTATCAAGTCTCTCCTCTGGCCGTTCCATTTGGGACAAGAGAAGAATGTGTGTTCCACATCATCTAACGCTGGACAATACAGGCACTCGGATGTTTGGTGCTTCCCCATCTTGCACCAACTAGGGAGGTAGGCGCAGAAGTAACCATGTCCGCTCAGAAATTGCGTGAGGTAATATCCTACCTCTCCATGACCTCTCTCAATCCATGATCGGACATCTCTAATTAGTTTGAAGGTCCAGTGCCAGTCTAGTGTCATTCTCCCACGCCTCTTGCCATCTGTCGAAGGTACGTCTTCTGAGCGAGCATTTTCTCTACCAATTTCTTCCTTTCTTCTGTAAATGGCCTCTCTTTCTCTCGCCAGTAGGTCGACTGGAATGATGCCAGCTATCACCAGTACTGCTGACTCTGATAACGTACGATAAGCAGAGCACACACACTCTTAACGCTTGCTCCCCTAATAATAGTAATAATACTAACAATAATAATAATAATAACGACAACAATAACAAATAATTCACCACAATTCTTTTTTTCTATTTGTTGGTATACCTGTTTGTTATCTCTGTATTGTAGAGTACCTCAATTACAATTGAATAAGAATTTCTAAACTACCCTTTAGGTTAGGTTGCAGTGGTAGTCCTACACTGCTGTGGCAGGAAAGACACATCGGCCGAACATTGGCCCTTTTTGATACCTCACAAGGAAGATGATACTATATTAAGAGTCCTTAACTTTGCTTAACTCTAGTGTGTAGAGATCTTTAACAAGTATGAGTCATCGTACAGGCTCGGAACAGACGGCTTGACGTCTTCTCCGAAAGACGACATGCTCAGATTTAATCAGCTCCCTCGTAAATAAATCGAGGGCCTACAGTGGGTGTTGAAACCCGGACCTACCAGTTCAGAGGCGAGCACATTACCACTGAGCTAATCTGACTCCTTAAACTACCCATTAAAGATAAATATAATTCATAAAATTGGTAAAACGATTATCTCTGAATTCATATTTGCTTGCATGAATTTAGAAATGTATAATTTTATGAATTACTATTAAGACAACGTGCTGTGTTTAATTTTACGAATAAACATGAAGTGAAAAAAATGAAAGATTATCAGTTTTTTATTTACAATAGGGATCTTTAACGAGTACCTGACATCGTACAGGCTCGGGACCGACGGTTTAATGTCCTCTCTCATAGAATGGCCGTGAAGGTTGATACACATGACTCGAAATCAAAACTGGTTTAACGTTCTCTCCCAGTGAAGACGTGCTCAGATTTATTCAACTCAAACGTGAATAAATGGAGGATAAGAGTGGGTATCGAACTCCTGATCTATCAGTTCAGAGGCGAGTGCCTTAACCAGAGAGTTATCCTGTCCCCCAAGTTGTATGGAAGTCAGTATGACTTGACAATAGAGGTATGTAAAGGTGTGATGAATAGACACTGCAAAATAATTTTATATCATCATTATGCAAACGAAAACCAATTTCATTTATTCAATAAAACGGAAAATAAAGAAAATTTTTTGGAATATTCTTGAAAAGTTCAATATGTAAACTAATATAAAATGCTGGAGAAAAATAACTCACCGTTGTAAAGTTTGTTTTCGGGTTTGATTTTACTGTAATATCCCTGCCAAAGGCAAGATTATGGTCCTATTTGCATTCGAAAACATTTTTTAGATGTAATCAATAAAACGATGTTATGTCATTGGATTTTGTTTGTATGTAACTCAGTATTGAATGACTCAGAGACTGGTCCAGATTGCTGGGGAACTTTGCAATAAAATACCTTTCCTATGATGTAATACAATCAGAAATGTTCTCGTTACACCAAGAAATATGAACCTCTTAAATTTCATTAAGATCTGCCAAACTGTAGGGTATTTAAAATCAAATAAAATTGTAAAATAAAATTTTGGATACAAGACCCATTCTTTCATATACACAACCAAACATCATTGAAAAATATAAACCACCAAAAAATTCAGGGACCTCAGCATCTGTAAATCTGTAAAAATCTGAAAATCAGTTTTTTTTTATTATATTGTACAGTAAAGTAAAAATTACTTCATATGATTTTACATAAGTATATTTGTATTCGACGAACTAAAAGTCAATATCAATCTAATATACTTCTTCAAAAATATTTGACTCTATTATTATAAGTAAACCTAACAGAGATAATAATAATTATATTATTTTTTAACAAAATGGTTTACATCCTAATAGGTCTACTCATTTACTTTCCTTTCAAAATTACATTCTCCATTCTATGAACTCTGGTTTACAGGTTGTTTGGGTTTATACTGACTTTGTCAAAGTATTTGATAGTGATGATCAGGTATAGTCTTGTCTAAATTCCTTGCTGATGGTATTTCAGAAGACATGTTTGACATGTCAAACTTATTTGGTTGAAAAATTACTTTTCAAACTGATGAAATATCGTAAAGTTAAAATCAAAACTTTAAAATCAAACTGGAACATCTTTAGCTCCAAAAAAAGTCCCAAGTTCATCCATTAGTTTTTTTCAATTTCCATCAACGACATTTATTCCGTACTATCGGATGTTCTATTTTTACTCTTTTTGATGATCTTAAACTTTATTTCAAGATTGCCTCCTCTAATACAAACTTCTTCAACCTTCAATAAATAAACTTCTCAACTGGTGTTATTCCAATAATCTTAAAACACATTTTTTTTTTAAATACTCCACAATATCCTTCCTCTTGTGTATAAATCACATTTTAAAAAAATCATTTTGAAAATTTAAAAACTTATAAATTTAAATGTAACCTTACACCAGTAGACTCTGTGAAAAACTTAAGATTAATTTTTGACTCTAAATTAACTTTTAACAATTATATTGTTCATTTAAAAATATAGATAAAAAGGCTCGGTTTCAATACAGAAAAGTAATATTACTTAAAAAATCCCGTTGCTTTCGTTATTTTTTATACATCTATCGTTCTCCCAATTTTAGAATACGCCTCATGAGTTTGGAATCCACATTACAATCATTATCAAAATTGCTTTCATTTAACAATTCAAAAGCCTTAAGAATCTTCCCAATAAATTGAGTTATTCTACAGATTTATTTTACTATCTTTTCGTTTCCTGATTTAATATTTTTGATCACCTTTCCCTTAGAGTTTATTATGACATCCTATTCTTATATAAATTATTTAATTGATTGTCCTTACCATATTTCTCAATTACATTTCGTCATCCCATTATATATTTTAAAACGCCCAATAAAATATATTTTGATAGACATGACTCCAAATCAAAACAGGTTTAACGTCCTCTTCGAGAGACGACGTTCTCAGATTTAGTCGCCTCATACATGAATAATTGGTATGGAAGAGTACGTATCGAACCCCTGGATTTACCAGTTCAGAGGCGAGTGCGTTAACCACTGGGCTAATCTGTCCCCCGAGTTGTACAGAGGTCAGTATGACCGCTCCTACTGTACAGTTATGTACCTTCTGTGTTCTCTGTCATAAAAACAATTTATATCTTCATTCCCCAAGGCCTCGTATGATAATAAAGTGTCAATCTGTATAGGAGGGTAGATTTTTTAATTGCGACATAAAGAAATTTAAAAAAAATTTATTGTTTGATTCAATCATTATCATTACTATAACGTGTAATTGATGATTGTAAGTTTATTATGAATTAATGTAAACATAATCATTATATTACCATTATTACCATTATATTACATTATATTACCATTATTACCATTATATTACATTATATTACCATTATTACCATTATATTACATTATATTACCATTATTACCATTATATTACATTATATTACATTATATTACCATTATTACCATTATATTACATTATATTACCATTATTACCATTATATTACATTATATTACCATTCTTACCATTATATTACATTGTATTACCATTATTACCATTATATTACATTATATTACCATTATTACCATTATATTACATTATATTACCATTATTACCATTATATTACAGTTTAACTGCCGCTGATTCAGTCTTGTTTGATTCAATCATTATCATTACTATAACGTGTAATTGATGATTGTAAGTTTATTATGAATTAATGTAAACATAAAAAAATACCTTGCATTGCAATAGAGTTTTGATCCATATGTAAAAGAAATAAAACGTCTCTGAATAAAAAAAATTGTTAAGTAAATCACATTAATATGCTTTCGCCGTGTCTTGAGTTATTAAGGATTTGACATTATAATGGTGTGCATATTCAGCAGAGAGTCGATATTGATTTCCAGGGGTCAATGTGTTGGCACCTTTCAACTTCAACAATGACTAATTAACAACATAATTCTTCATCAAATAATCTCGCTATATTTTTCCAGGTTTTATCCAATGATCAGATTTCTACACCTCCCATGAAATATGTCTTATTATATTGTTGAGACTTTTATATATGTATAAAGATTTCACATATACACGTGAAACAACAATCAATGATCAATCCACAATAAGAAATAGGAAAACAAGACTAAGATCTTTCAACCGTAACAAGCGGTCTTCGTCAGAGTCAAAATCCCAACTGAAACCCAACTGAAAAACCCCTGTCAGTTGGGTTTTTGACTCTGACGGAGACCGCGTGTTACGGTTGAAAGATCTTAGTCTTGTTTTCCCTTTTCTTATTGTGGTTTGATCACTGATTGTTATTTCACGTGTTTATGTAAAATCTCTCTCTCTCTCTCTCTCTCTCTATATATATATATATATATATATATATATACACTTTTTCGATGAAAATACTTATAGTCCATAATTTTTAATTATTTATGTATCACTTCTTCTGTTCATCCCTCAGTTTTTATTTTTTATTATTTTATTTGTTTTTGTGTTTACTATTATTCTTCATATTCCTATTTTAATTTTAATTGATTCTTGTCTACCTTATTCTCTGTGACCGAGCGCGTATGTGGCAACAATGTTGGTCTCCAACCGTCTCTGTGCCAGTGCGCTTGGTTTCCCTTCTTTATCTCTCCTAAAGACGGTTCAACTGAAAATTAGAGGCTGTAAGTTTGTGTTTTTAATTTCTGTATGTTTTTTTATGTACATTGAACTATATATATATATATATAAAGATTTCACATAAACACGTGAAATAACAATGAATGATCAAACCACAATAAGAAAATGGGAAAACAAGACTAAGATCTTTCAACCGTAACAAGCGGTCTTCGTCAGAGTCAAAAACCCAACTGAACTCATACTCAGTTGGGTTTTTGACTCTGACGAAGACCGCTTGTTACGGTTGAAAAATCTTAGTCTTGTTTTCCCATTTTCTTATTGTGGTTTGATCATTTATATATATATATATATATAATCAAAGAGACAGAGAAATGTGGAATAAGAATAACAGATGGAGAGCTCTGAACTGAGAGAAATTTTGAAAAAAGGTTGAACTAACCAAGAATCGCACTAACCTGTATATCCGAGGAGTGAATAAGAATAAACTATATTACCATAAAGAAAATTGATATAATGGACTACCGTGAGTTCCGTGGTTAATTTAAATTGAAGAATCAAGATTACATTTATTCCCAACAAGCCTATTTATTATATTTATTAAGTATCAACGTCTCTACTATGTAGTATATCTAAAAGGATGTAATACATTCTTTTGATCACGTGCCTGGTCTCACCATGAACAGTCTGACAAGGACCACTCTCTTTAGTCGACAGATGTTAGTACCATTTCTCAATTTGTTTTTGTAGTATAGATGCTTTTTTTTTAGTTTTAATTATAATCGCATCACCTTGGAGCCATTAGAGATTAGATAATATTTTATGGTAAAATTTTGTTTTATTGATGAGTATTTGAAAAATAAATACTAAAAATAAAAAAAAATAATATAGAAGTATTTGAAAAATGTATTTGTTACATAAAGGATTATATTTGTTTTTTTCAATAGTATTCATACTTTTATGGGTAGAGGTACAGATGTAATGTTAAAAGTATTAAATTAAATTAGCTATATGGATTATTTACAAGTTTGATAATAATTTTACTTATATTAAAGTTAAATGAAATGTGTTTTCTGTGCAGGTGGTTGGAGTCTTAATGTCGAAGAGGATAAAAGTCCTGTGTATCTTACTGCGAACGTTGGGTCTTCTGTCGTGTTTAGCTGCGATCTTGACTTTCCTAGAGGTGTAGCTGTACCTTATATTATTAACTGGAACAAAGACGTAAGTGCTCACTTATTCAATACTTTAGAATTCAAGTTTATTCCAATGCAAATTAAAAATATAAAAAATACATTTTTTTGATATATTATCTCTGAATTATTTAATATACGAGTATCAAAGATATAAAAATTTATATGATATTTTTAATTTATAAATATCTAAAAATTTATACTAAAAATATCTACAAATTTATAAAGATATACCAAAGTTTAAACCCCAGAAAGAAATGCAGGATGGGACTAGGAACTTCTATTCAAAACAACTGGTCTACGCCGAGTCAATTCGACCTCAAGTTCTCAATGGTGGGTGGCGCTGACAAAGACTAGTTTGTCTTAAAATATCTAGTCTTATTGCTGATTTCTTACAGTACTTTAGACGATTGTTTTCATGAGTTTCTGCATAATCTTATTTCATGTATATACATAATTTTAATGAACACATCATTTTGGAATGTTAATTTACAGTTTTTTTTTCTGCTAATATTTATAGGAATTTATGGGATTGAAAACAAAAAAGGAAATGATCTACTAAAAAAATACGTCTTTACACGAAAAAGAGACATAGAAAGCACTAATACAACTGACCACAATATTTCAATTCTGGTTGTTATCAGGATTAGAAGTGGTTCACTCAGCCATCAGAAAAAGATATATATATAACTTTAAATTACACAAAGCACGACACAGAAAAAAGAATAAAAAGAACACTTACACAATTCAATATTTCGAACTGTTGTTCGTCATCAGGAGTAGACTAGAAGATATATATATATAACTAAAAAAGGTAAATCGGGATGCGGTCAATTTCTTCCACTTCCAATCAAAATCTCATTGCGGACGTCTCGATTTTATTCAAAATTTTTTTCAAAGGCAAAAGAAGGAATATTTGAAAATGAACGAACTATTACAAACTACATTACTACAAAAATATGGCAGGTTAAACTATTTACCTATTGTTAGAATGAAATTTATAATAGTTATTTCATTTTCAAATATTCCTACTTTTGCCTTTGGAAAAGATTTTGAATGAAATCGAAACGTCGGCAATGAGAATTTGAATGAGAGTGGAAGAAATTGACCGCATCCCGATTTACCTTTTTTAGTTATATATCTGTTCTACGGTCGATAATTTATTGATGTTTATATATATATATATATATATATATTCATTTATATATATATTTATATTATTTATATATTTTATGTATATTCATTTCTTGATAATGGCTGAAGACAGCAGAAACATGTGTTCATTTAGCATGTCGATTGGTAAGTTATTATATTCTGTGGATACAGTAACAAGATCGTTAGTCCGGGAACTCGAGAAACTTATAAAGAAGCAAGTTTCAGCTAAATATGTTCTAATTTTTAACTGTTTTATGTTTTAAATAAGTTATAATTATATATATATATATATATATATATATATAATATATATATATATATATATGTTTTATTAAAAATTATGCCAATTTTAACTTTTGTTCTTTTCCGAGTTAATTTTTCAAGTTTTCTTATGACCCAGCAGTCAGAAAACTTGAAAAATTAACTCGGAAAAGAACAAAAGTTAAAATTGGCATAATTTTTAATAAAACATGTTTGATTGAAGGTCTGCTCCCAAAATACACAAATATATATATATATATATATATATACTAGCCATTGCGTCTACAATGTGCTTGGTCTCCCTTTCTGCTTTCTCCTGTAGAAGGATTGCCCGAAAATTTGAGTCTGTAAGTGTGTTTCTTTACTTTGTGTGCTACCTATCTTCAATTTTGAACTGTTATATATAAATATAAAAAGATTTCACAATAAACACGTGAAATAACAATCATCAAATCACAAATTTAAATATATATAACAAGATTTCACATAAACACGTGAAATAACAAGCAATGATCAAACCACAATGTGAAATGGGGGAAAAACAGCTAAGATCTTTCAACCACAACAAGCGGTCTTCGTCAGAGTCAAAAACCCAGACTGGGGTTCTTTAGTTCAGTAAATCAAATAACAGTAAAATCACCCATTTTAATAAAATATTTTTGATAAACTTATTTTCTAATTAGATATTTTAATAATAGAAATAATATAACAGACATTTCTTTGAAATTGACCTAGTTCAAGTACTATTTATACGAAACGGTAGATTCAGAATTCATTATGGTCATAGTTTTGCTATGACATAAGTGTTGATGTGACGTCATTCATTTTGCAATTTAGCGAATTAACTCTAGTTGTGAACTTGTACTACTTCCATCCACACTATACATAACTCAATGAGTTATCCTCTCACCCTAGTAGTTTATCAATGTCAACATGTTCCTTTGGAAATGTTAACAGACAATTTGAAGTCAATTTATGTATAACTTTAATAAAATATACATGATCTACATTTACACATGACCTCAATGTAAATAGTATTCCTTAGTTTTCTCAACCGAAATTAATTAACTAGCACGGATAATGTATAAATTTATACAATTTATACACACCATTATTTTTCAAAAAAGATTATTGAAAATAATCATACAATTTTTGCATAGGGTGAAATAATAATTTATTTATGTTTTAATGTGCATAATTTTGTAAACTTTGCAATTTTTTTATTGATTTTGTAAATACGATAAGATTCCATTAGTACAGACTATCTAATTGTTTGTACAATTAAATAGTGATATCCAAACTACTACAATTAGCACAAACTTCGTTTTATTTGCTAAAGAAGTATCCATTCACACGGATATTATAAAGATTGCTAGCAATGAATAACAATGAATATACTTATAAACATTTAATAAATTATACCAGATCAATAGAACATAGTTTTAAATAAGTTTTACCAAAACTTAGACAAATAATGATATTTAACTGAAATGTTACGGTATCTTTAGGGGAATAGAATAATATAGGGGAAAGAATAATAGAATAAACAAATAAGAAGAATTAAAATAATAAGTAGGGCCAGGTTAGATCAGTGGTTAAAGCACTCGCCTCGAGGGCCCCCACCTGGCCCTCGATTTATTCACGCGGGAGATGAATAAATCTGCGCACATCGTCCCTCGGAGAGGATGTTAAGCCGTCGCTTCCGAGCCTGTACGATGTCAGGTACACATTAAAGATCCCTAATCGAAATGCACTTGAGTTAGGCAAAATTTAGGACTCCCAATGTAGAATCTGTAGAATCACTGATCAAACAAAAAGCCGGTAAACGGCTGACGTTATCACCTGCTAGAGGATTGGTTTAAACAATAAAAAAAAACGATAGGTAAATAACAGTAAGACAAGGAAATATAGGAAATAGAAAGAAAGGATAAAAGGGAAACAGAACACATTAACCTCTTCAAGGCCGGCTGAGGAAACACGAGACAAAGACTGGCAACATCTGACATCAAAACACAGTCTTGTTGAGCAAAAGTTGCTACTGTTTCTTACTGATGATATGAAAAAGCCTTATAAAAGACAAGACCAGGTAGAAAAAGATTATTGGCCTTGAGGACTGATAGCTCTGAAACCAGTAACCGATCAAGTGGACCTCTCTTTCCAGCTAAAAGCACCATCGCAGAATGGCAACTTTTAGCGTCTGCTGTGCATTTCAGTTAGAGAAAATCCTTGAGAAAGACATGTGCCTGCGTTGTAAGACTGGTACGCATATCGAGCAGACTTTCCACCTTAGGAGCCGAACTAAGGAAATATATTATATTTATAATATATATTATAATTATTTATTATTATTTATTATTATTATTATTATTATTTTTTATAATTATATTATAAGGAAATATAAATTTCTTTTTTTATATGTAGCTATTTTAGCAATATTTCTGTTATTTTATGTTTAATATTATTTATTTATTTTATATACAATATTTGTTTATTTAATATTATTTTTATTCTACTATAAATAAAGGATAATAGTGATCGTGAAAAAATTCGATTTTGAAATTTTGACGGAATTACATGTTTTGAAGTCCCAGAAGTCGTTTTATGATGCTCTTTCGATGATGTTTGTGTGTGTGTGTGTGTGTGTGTGTGTGTGTGTGTGTGTGTGTGTGTGTGTGTGTGTGTGTGTGTGTGTGTGTGTGAGTGGGTGGGTGAGTATATATCCAAAGTTTGTGGACACACTACGGTCCAAAATCTTTGATGGATTAAATTGATATTTTACACAAAAATGGGCTTCATAATGTGGAAAAGCCCTATTCTTTGGGAGCAATTATGTATGATGGGAAATTCACTTTTTTTTGCTAAAAACCTGTTTTAGACAATATTTGTTTTCTCCTAAACTACTAATTCTAGAGTTTAAAATTTTAGCATTATCTTTGATAAGTGGCCACACGAAAGGAATAATGAAAAATATCCTCCATTTTTTAAAACAACAGGAATTTGATTTTTTTAATAAAATGTAAAAATGTTTACTTATAATTAAATCTGAAAGCTGTTGTGAGAACGTTACAAGCCATACTGATAGACGAATTAAAATAAAACTATATCTAAAAATAGAACTTTATATGAAAATTGAGTTGAAATAATTTTGTTCAAAATGACAGTAACCAGGGAGCCGTTAGAGTACATTTGCTGTTTTCAGAAAATGTTTTTTTTTTTAAGCTAGACAGCTCATTAAAGAACAGTAACATTTTTGGTGAAAAATTGAACAAAAAATTAGCAATCCTTTACATTATTTTTATTTAACTTGCGTTAATTTATTTCATGTTAATACTTCTATTTTATTTCATTATTATTATTATTTATTTGTTATTTTCCTTTGTTTAATAGCAACACTTACAGAGTGTGTTTGAGAGGGAGAATTTAGTCTCAGTCTTTCTTTACTTCTTTGGTAAAAAAAATTTAGGTTAGATTAACCTAAATATGAAATTTGGTGAACATAAGTGTCTTGATATTTGAGTTATTCTGTTTTCACTCACTCACTCTCTCTCTCTCTCTCTCTCTCTCTCTCTCTCTCTCTCTCTCTCTCTCTCTCTCTCTCTCTGACACACGAACACACACACACATCTACATAAACACATTCATATACAATCGTGCACAAGAACACTATTAAAATCTATTTTATTCGACTCAGTAGACTTCAAAGCAGGTCTCAAAACAGACTTCCATTAAAATCTCGATATCAAAATGTTCTCTCGAATGTAATACTTTCATCAGTCTATACTTGACATAGTGGGTAACAGAAAATAATAAGATAGAAGATACATTACACCTATTATCAAAATTGGTAATAGATCTTGTTTGTGGTGTGTGTTGTAACGTATAGCGAACTTGACAGATGGATGTAATGCAAATATTGTCCTGAATTGATCAAATACATTATAGTATTAATAGTGAAACTATAAATGATCAATTTTTTTTATTAAAAAACAGTTATTTATAAAAAAAAATACTCTCTCACTCACAAATATTAATTTTGTGGTTTTTCATAAATTAAACAAAGCTCAATTATATTTTACTACACTGAAGAAAAATATGAAAATTATGAAAACAATTTTTAGATTTTTAATGGATGTATGAATATTTGATGATGTTGAGATATCCGGATTGTGTGGGTCAGTGTTATCCAAACTTTTTCGAGTGACCGCCCCCTTGGGTCCATAAACCTTAACCATAAATTCAACACCCTTGAATAATAATCAGATTCCTAGACTAAATAACCAAATGAGTAACATTTCAATAATTAAATTAAAATAATTATTAATCGAATATTTATTTAGAATCCAATAGATGAATTGTTTCATAGCATATTTATGCAAAAGAATTAATACACAATAGAAGAAACTTAGATGAGAATATACTTTTAACATAAAAATGGATTATCAAAACAAATAATTTTAAGAAACCGTTTCCTAGAAGTTTACATATTGTGTTTTCACTTAAATTTAGAAATTATATTGCATGAACATTTTAAATTTAAGGAAATAGAATCTCCGCTCCTTTTTGCATTACCGCCCCCCCGATATCAAAGCACCGCCCACTTTGGGAAACACTGGTGTGGGTGGATGGGTATTTTGGTATATTAGTGTTGGGACGATTCCTAAATTTTTTCCGATTCCGATACCAAGTAGGATTCCATGCTGAGGCTCCGATTCCTGCTTTGATTCTACTTGTATATCCCCAGTAACTTAACTATCTTAATTAATTTTTATGTTGGCCTTATTTTTTCAATGTATAACAAATAACAGGAAAATTATAAATGAAACTAGATTCAGTTAAACAACGGTATGAATAGTGAGCAGCCCGAATATTTTAGGAAATGATTATCACAATCAATCTGAATAAATATTCTCTATAAAAGTCAGGAAAAATAATGACTAAGTTAGAATAACCATCCCAATAATAATAATGTATATACTATATCATATTATCTTCTTAATTGGGTTAATACTCACATTTTGGCTAATTGTACACCTTCGTTAATATTCAAAGTATTCTGGAATTTTATTTAAAATATTTTCCACTTTATGACAAAAAAAAAGTTAGGTTTTGATTAAATTAAGTAAGTTTAATGATAAAAAAAAAACTACAGACTAATTTTTTTTATCACTATTTGTGAATCAACTGAACACAAAAAATTACTTATTAATAGAGAATGTAATGTAAAGCAAACATTGTAGTAAATTATGCAACTAGTAACTACCAACTATGTTTAAATAAATTTCCTTCATCTATAGGTAACATTAATTAGTCTTATCCATTTGTTACCCTGAAATTACCTGACTCAGTTAAGGAAGTATGAAAAATGTGTATTTTTAAAAGAGACAGGATTAGAAGGATTTGCGTGGCATTCCTTATTTGACTTGTTATCCATAATTGAACCCTATCATTAATAAATTATTATGAAGAAATATCAGTCTTTCTCCTGTATCTGCCATCATTTTATTTTGTTTTGGCTAAAAATTAGTTCCTCTTACACTAAATAGCCTTTGACTCTGAAAGTACTTGTGAGATAGGGGAGTACTCACACACTTGTGTGAGACTCACACAAGTAGTCCTTTGAAATAGATGACAAATTTAGAAAATTTTTTGGTTGCAACACCACCAACGAAGAGACCCTGTCCAATCATTTTATATTTTTTCATATTTGTACTTTCAAACTTGATTTCAACTCCAATGCTCTTTCATTTTCTTCATGCTCCGTTATTAAAGTCGAAGACCTTTCTAACTTTCGATACTTTTCCTCAGTCTTTTTTTTTTAATTCTTGCAAGCACTGGTTGAAGCTAAAATATTTAACATGAAATTGCCTGACTCAGTTAAGAAAGTATAGAAAATGTATATCAAAATCAATCCAAGTAAATTTTCTTAACAAACGTCAGGAAAAGTTAAATTTAACTTACAATAACTATAAAAAAAATAGCAATATATATATACTACATTCAATGATCAAACCACAATAAGAAATGGGAAAACAAGACTAAGATCTTTCAACCGTAACAAGCGGTCTTCGTCAGAGTCAAAAACCCAACTCAATTGGGTTTTTGACTCTTACGAAGACCGCTTGTTACGGTTGAAAGATCTTAGTCTTGTTTTCTCATTTCTTATTGTGGTTTGATCATTGATTGTTATTTCACGTGTTTATGTGAAATCTTTTTATATACTACATTATGTATTATTATATAAAAAAGTTGGTGTTTTCATTTTCAGCGTCTACTTTTTTATCTGCAGAAAGATCTGAATGTGAGGAATCTAAATTAGTCAATAAGATGGCTTTATTTTTATTTATTGAATTTATATCTTCAAATAACTAATGGTGTAACTTTTCACGCTAGTTTTCTTGCTCATCGTCCAGAAAAGTTGATTTGTATCGCGAATCTAAATATGTTGTCATAATCAGATTTTTGTTGTTAAAATCTGTGAGAAATCTAGAGAGGACAGAAGCTTTCCAAGCTGATAAAGTTGAATCTAGTCCACTGAACGATCTCTTTGCTTCACCTTTCTGAAAGGATTTACAAATAACTTTTGTGTTTGGAATATTTGTAGATGCCCCTTACACTTCAATAATTGGTCGAATTCACAAAGTATATATGAGGCAGATATACACTCATTGAGATTATCTTCGAAGGGCGGTCATTCGTTCTACTATGACATACGGATGCTCAGTCTGGTTTGGAGAGGCGCCCACAAACAAGAAATGCATCCAAATAGTACAGAATAAATGTGCCCGCCTTATAGCTATAGGGCTCCATGGTACGCCAGAAATGTTGATATTCAACATGATTTGAGTTTGGAATCTATCTATTCCTACATTGCTCGACTTGCCAGTAATGAAGATAAAAAACTTTCGACCCATCCAAATCTCCTTGTTCGGGAACTAAATCCTACTCTCAACCCTTCCTAATCACACGATCCTCAAAGTTTCCTACTTAAACTAAAAATGATAATCACATGACTCCAAAAGTATACAATACCTCAGAGAATGCAAAGCCTGAAGACCAAACGACCACGAAGACGACATATTCCCTTACTGACTGACTCCCCCATTCTTGACATTGTTTACTGACCCAACAAAAACAGCAGGATGAGAATCTAGCAGTAGTGGGCCTCTAGTCCGGAACTGCTATTTACGACATGCACTATTGTGCATGGTAATATTCGTTGGTCGTTGGTATCTTCAAAATAATTAATTAACTTCTTGTAATTAATATTAAAAATGTCATAGCAAGTTCTAGGACGTTTTTATTATAGATTTTTTCTCATTCTTCATTAATGTTTTTAGTATTGCAGAAATTATACGATGTGCTATTAAAACATAAAACTCATCCTGATTTAACAAGTTCATCTTCATGTCAAGGTGTTACTAAATTGTTTTTCACATTCAGATCACTCTAAAACATTTATTATTTTCTGTGTTAGGATAATGAATTGTAGGTTATTAAAACAAGAAAAATATAAGGCTAAAAAGGCAACCATTAACTTCCAACTGCAGTTTGATGGAAGTGTAACCCCAAATTCATTAAAATATCTGCTTCAAAATGCTCCAGCAAGACTGAATGATACAAAGAGCCAATTATCACTACATAAGACTACCATTAAACTCTATTTATGGACAATTATCTTTTTAGTTTAACTTAAAATTATTGAAATCTCTAAAGTTAAAAATATCTATATAAATAAAAGAAATGTTTTATCTGTACATTGCTTAGAACTAACTCATTTCAAGCTATTTTTACGTTTTATACATCAAAGAAACCAAGTCCACCCTTAGAAAAATATCTATCTTTTTGTCCAAAATTTGTCACGAGTAATCTCGGCCACTATAAGTCATAGCGAGCTGAAACTGTGACAGTAGATTTGTTTATGTGTAACTTAAAAGATAAGATTTAAGTGGATTATAAATCCAAAGTAGAAGCGAAGTTATAGACTATTAATCTGTGTTTAGCTAGCTATAAAGGTATATAAACTAATAATACCTACTTGCTACATCATCAGGAACCTAAAATTACCTGTATATTTTTTAAAAAAAAAAACAGAACAAACAGATAGAAATATTTCTAAGGATGATAAATATTTCTTCGGTTTTTCGAATGTATAAAAAGTAAAGATAACTTGAAATAAGTCACTATAGCAGGGGTGCTCAATACGTCGATCGCGATCTACCAGTCGATCGCGAGGCCAATAGTGGTAGATCGCATACAACTTTGAAAAAAAAAAGTTCCAGTGCGACAGTCAGCCTATCTCTCTCTCTCTCTATCTATCTATCTATCTATCTATCTATCTATCTCTGAGGTGTGTGTGTGTTTTGATCCTCCTACAAAGCTTCTGTCTTTGAGCACAATGCAAAGCTACAAAAAACAGCTGTATTATTATTTTATTTTATTGTTTTTAGTTATTTATTTTTAATTATTATTATTATAAATTGTCAGTGTATTGTTATTATTATTATTATTATTATTGGGAGCCCAGCACAATATGCGTAAATGCATTTCACCTCCTTAACCAAAAAAATTATTATTATTATTATTATTATTATATAGTAATCACAAAAACATGCTGAGAGCTTATTTTTTTGCAATATTGGCTCATAAATATTGCTTCAATAAATTTTAAAATAACATACGCTTTTATCGGTCGGTATATCATTTTGACTTGGTCATTTTATAAGTAGCTCACATACTGAAAAAGTGTGAGCACCCCTGCACTATAGAGACTCAACCTGTGTAGATAGTTAGTTTTAGGTGATTGATACTAAAGCAAGTGGGTATTGTTAGTTCATTTTAATTTCGTTTGCGTTTGTCATAACTTGCTCAATTTTAAGAAAATGACTCCTACCTACCCACGAACTAAATAAAAAGTATGTCTAGAATAAAAATAAATTTGAACTCAGTATCTAAAGCTGTAAAGCGTAAAAGAAACTCTAGATTTAATGACAGTTGTGGATTATACTAATGATGATATTTTCTACTATTATATAATTTCTAATTGCATATACAGTATTTATATTAATACAAAATTTATTTATATAAAATAGAGGGTACAGAATATTATTGAATTTTTGTAAAATATCCTTCAAAGACGGGCTCGTCTGTAGTAAATATTATATTAAAATGGACATTTCACTTTCTCTTAAAATTTGTGATAATAATCATTCATCTATAATCAATAGAATTTATTAATGTTTGAAGAGAAGTAATCAAATACTATATAACTATTAATATAATTTAAAATCTAGAGCATTTGATTTTATAAAATTTTATAATATTTTAAATTATTTCAATGTAATTCACAATGTAATAATTTAAATATAATATACAAAAATGGTTATTTATTATTAAGTTTAAATTTGGGTTAAGTTAGATTAGGTTGCAGTGGTCATTCTAAAGAGAATATGCATAAGTCAAATGTTGGCTATTTCTAACTACATAATGAACATTCTGCATTAGTGCCTACATTTTACTCATGAACGAGTTATTTTATACAAAAATAAAATAATGTTAAAATAATTAAATAATGAAAATATATATAGCAATGGAAAATTAGATGATATGGAACCTATATAGACTAAAATTTGGCCACACAATAAATATTCTTCATTGCAAGTCCTGTACTCTGTCTTATTCAGTAACGAGTACCTGACACCGTATAGGCTTGAGATAGATAGATGGTTTAAGGTCCTCTCCAAGGACGAAGTGTTAAGATTATTTTCATGAATAAATTGAGGGTCTGAGTGGGTATCCAACCCAGATCTACCAGCCCAGAGGTAAGGATGTAAGGCACTGTGCCACTTCCTGGACGAAGAGGTTGTTTAACCTGTCCACTTCATAATCCCGAATGTCATTTTACGAAACACTCTTTATACTTACCATACTGTCGATAAGTACGGGTAAAGTACTTACTTAAGTACTTACTGGCGATAAGTAGATACGTACTGCCAATAATGACGGTTAAACCAAAACTTTGAGAATATAAGTGTATAAACCTATTGAGCACACTTATTTAGTCAGGTGAATGATTCCTTTGTTTAATGAAACTCGCCGATCGGCCGTTAGTTTATGTTCTATTATTGGTTTTCGCTCTGCCCTGTGACTGGTTATTGAGTACTAGGTCAAGGCAAAAAATTAGTTTATTTTTTGTTTCTCTTTATTATACTTACATTTTCAGATAACAATTATGGACATCCACTAGAAGTTTAAAAATAAAAAAATAGTTCAAACTCTGCACACGACTATTCTGCATGTTTTGACGATAAATTACAATCTGTAATTGTATAATATTTATTGTATATAATATATATATGATCAAACCACGATTAGAAAATGGGAAAACAAGACTAAGATCTTTCAACCGTAACAAGCGGTCTTTGTCAGAGTCAAAAACCCAACTGAAACTTAGTCTTGTTTTCCCATTTTCTAATTGTGGTTTGATCATTGATTGTTATTTCACATAAACACGCGAAACAACAATCAATGATCAAACCACAAATACCACTCTTCCCTCCCACTCTTCTCAACTCCTCACCAGATGTTTTCTGCATCTAGTGTTCAGTTGGGTTTTTGAATCTGACGAAGACCGCTTGTTACGGTTGAAAGAGCTTAGTCTTGTTTTCCCATTTCTTATTGTGGTTTGGTCATTGATATATATATATATATATATATATATATATATATATATATAATACACTTTTATATATTCTTGGGTCTAGTTTATTGTATAAGTAACTTATAGTTTATTATCAGAAATAACCTATTAAGTTTATATCTTTTAGTATAGTTTATTAAAGCATGGAAGAGAAAAGGTTTGGTGGAGGGTATCTAATCCCCTCTGTACGGCTACCCTAGCAATGTACAACGTACAGCAACTTGGGTACATGCTCTCAATAAAAATTTGTTCATTCATTTATTTATGTATTCATATATTTTTGGGTCTTAGTGATTGTTTTATGAGTTCATTTGTTTATTTGAATGCTTGAAATTTCAGTAAAGTACTGGTATTCTTTATGTAAGTGTATGTTTGTTTGTTACCAATTTATGGAGGCTTCCTTCTTCAGGCTAGTCTAACAGGAACAGTGTGAAATGGGGATATTTAATTGATATTTTCATAGTGATATCAGTGACAGTTGCTTCCTATATTGCTGGTCATTTTTTTTAATTGCTATTTTGGTTTCTTATATGCTTATAAAATACCTTCTAATCAAATATAAATTAGAATCTAATCTATAGTTTAAACGATTCTAGAAGCTTTTTGTGCTATTATATGTTCACTTTAATAATGTGCTTTATGATTCTCAATAATGCAATTAAGATACATATCGTTCATCTCTATCTATATATCATATTTATTTTATATATTTACTTAGGGGCGGAATGGCTTCTATATGTACCGTAGATTAGGTTGCAGTGGTAGTCCCACTAGTGAACACACATAAATCGAAGATTGGTCCTTTGTGATATCACAAAATGAACATCTTACATTGGGATTAATAAATTTCGCATAGCTCAAGTGAATTTAGAGTAGAGATCTTTAACGATTATCTGACATCGTACCGTCTCAGAACAGACGGCTTGACGTTCTCTACAAGGGATGAACTGATCAGATTTTTTACACCTCCCACGTGAAGAAATCGACGACCAAAGTGGGTAACAAATTAGTGTTAAACCAGTCAAGAAGCGAGTACGTCACCATTAGGATACCCTGGCACTTATACTGTAAGAAATACCGAAAAGAATAGCAGATTACCCCTTGGAAATAGTAATCTAAGGATTTTAACCGGATTTCTAACAGGTCACTGTAAACTTAATGACAATCTGCGAAGAATGGGCATTATCAATGATGGTTTATGCTGTTTCTGAAAAGAAACACCGTTGAATCTGCTGGCTAATTTCGAAGCCACAGTGCTACACAGAGGCAGGTACTTCGGGACACTCAACAAAACCATAGAAGAGCTTTTACCGTTGAACCCAGCAAAAGTGCTGAAGAGGTGTTGAAACTAACTGGGGTACTATAGTACAGAAGGGGGGAAAGTACAATAGTCTTAGGACGCAGTACTACAATCACCCTCAATAAATAAATAGGTTAGGTTAGGTTGCAGTGGCAGTTCCACAAGGGAACACACGTAGGCCGAGCATTGGCCCTTTGTGATACCACACAATGAAGATTGATTCTACAGTGGAAGTCCTAAATTTTGCCTAACTCAAATGTATTTAGAGTAGGGATCTTTAACGAGTACCTGACATTGTACAGGATCGGGACCGACGGTTTAACGTCCTTCTCCGAGGGATGACGTGCTCAGATTTATTCACCTCCCACATGAATAAATCGAGGGCCAGGTGAGGATCGAACCCCGGTCCTATCAGTTCAGAGGCGAGCACGTAACCACCGAGCTAGCCTGGACCCCAATAAATAAATAAAGTTACAATTATTAAACAATATTTTGCCCAAATTATTAAGTTTAACGAATATACATATCTAATATTTGCTATAAACCATATAATATTCTCCCAATCTACTTCACAATATTTTTAAAACTAAACATCCTAACAGTTGAATTCTACCTTTATAACTCTTTAGATCATTATAGAAAGTCGTACTTTTTTTTTTACTAAGAAACGTAAAACATATTAGTTAAAAGCACAACATAATGTAGCACATGGTTTATAATTGTCTTGACTATAGGTGAGAAGTGAGTCGGTGGCTCAATGCTGCTGCTCCAGGTGAGGGTATAAGCAGTCAGTCAAGTGACTGGGTGTTGCAGCACAATACACTTCCGGATTGATAAAATCACAAAGCAGAGTGCTCTCTCATTCCGTTAGCACTTCATCGCAAACTCAAACTAAATCCTTAGAATAACGTTGCAACACCAAAAACTATTTTTATCTATTTTTTACAAGTGCATTTAGAGCATAAAAAAATAAGTTATCAAATATAATTTTTATATACTTTTACTTTTCTAATCTTAAAATTGTTCAATTCCTACTTCCCTTAGAAGTAGGAAGAAATATATTTTTGATTCAAATAATAAACTTAAAATTTCCTGAATTATATGACAGATCTTTTATAAGCATAGTTAATTCATGTTCTTAGCAGTTTATATTGAAAATAGTATTTGTGTTGACAACACAGTCACTGAATGTTTAGGTTTTTTTATAGTTTTACCTTTATAGTTTTGAGAATAATTATTATAATTTTGCGTTTATATATTAAGAATTAACTTATAAATGACACATTAAAAAATATTCAAATTTATTTTATTAAAATTTAAAAAAAAGCATTTCTGTTTACTCAACATAAACTATAGAGTCTACATTTGGTTTAAATATTAATTTGATCCATCAAATGGTGTGAGCTGTAGCGTGCCCGAAAATGTTTGATACACACACACACACACACACGCGCGCACTATCATCGGAAAAAAGTTAAAAATTGACTTTAAACATCTCAAAACAAGTGAATCCCACAAAATATTTATTTTAATTTTTTTTCGCGATCTCCATACTATACTATAAGTAAAGTAAAAATAATTGTAATAAAGAAATCAAAATTTGATACTTAAAGGATTGATACTTAAATCCAGAGAAGATCTATTTCCAAATATGGTCTCTTTTTGAAGACTTCAAAGTAAAATTAGAATTAGGATCACAGATCCAATTAAAAATTTGCAGTTTGAAACGATCATTAAAATTCAGTAGAGAATTTCATGAATAACAATGCGAAGGTTACTTGCTACTTTACAACAGAGAGACCAGTGGTTATTCATATGCAATCTCAGCTTTGTTCAAGCCATGCTGACATAGAAATCATTATTTGAATGCAAAATACGAGGTGTGTAAATAAAGTAGTGACACTGATTTTTTTTAAATTTTCTATTCTAATATAATTACAATGTGATATTGTCACCTTCGAAATAGTTCCCTTCGGAAGCCACACAGCGCTGGAGACGGTCCTTCCAATCATTGTAGCATTGCTGGAACTCGGATTCTGGAATGGCCTTCAGCTGGTCGGTTACAGCAGTTTGTATGTTTTGTAGTGTCCCGAAATGAGTTCCCTTGAGGTGATTTTTCAATCTCGGGAAGAGGAAAAAGTCACAAGGACTCAAGTCTGGTGAATAAGGAGGCTGAGGAGCAACAGGAATGTTTTTACTGGCCAAAAACTCGTTTATTGAGATGACAGTGTGACAGGGCGCGTTGTCGTGATGCAACACCCACTTGTCTTTGATGTTTGGCCGCACACGAAGGACTCTTTTTCGAAGTCTTTCAAGGACCTCACGGTAGAAGTGCTGATTAAGCGTCGATCTGAAAGCACAAGGTTCCGTACTCTGTTGACATTTTCATCGGTGTTTGCACTTGAAGGCCTTCCGCTTCGTGGTTCATCTTCAATCGACTCTCTTCCTTCTGAAAATTCCTTAAACCACCGAAAAACCTGTGCCCTTGATAAAACACGTTCCACGTTCTCCATAGGCCTCCTGAAGTTTTTCAAAAGTTTCGGTTGCATTATGTCCAAGTCTGAAGCAAAATTTGATTGCACACCGCTGCTCAACTTTGAGGTCACTCATTTTTAAAACGCTCAAGAAAAAACCATTTCACGAAAACCAACGCTACGGACAAACAAATGACTGTGGCAAGTTCAGATTCATACTGGAGGCGCATCACACGTGCACCTGACGCTACTCAAGGCCACGCGTCTCCAGCGTTGCCAGATCGAAAGCGACGTTGCTAGTCTCACTACTTTATTTATACACCTCGTATGTCTTACAAATGCAGAAAATTGGAATAATTTTTGTACTACAAATTTGTCTGGTGGTTTGGTCAGGTAAGAGATCAAATACCAATTATAGTTATGATTATTGATTAAAAAAACACAGCAAATTAATTATCATATTCAATATTTTTCATTTAAGCATTATCATTATTGTTTTTCTTTAAATATTACCTCTGGTTAACGCTTCACTTTAATTTTCTATGATAATGGAAAATAAATACAATGAAGTTAAAAAGATAAATTATAAAAATGATATCTCTAAGCAGTTATTTTGTAGAAATGACTAAACGCCATTTTTAAATTTGTTACTATGATTTAGACAATAATATATATATATATATATATATATATATATATATTATATATATATATATATATATATATATACAATTAAAAGAAACGGTCCAGCTGACTTTTTTAAAATAAAATAAATTCAAAACGAAGGAAACACACAGAAAGACACAGACATAACTCACATCGATATTTCGACCATCGTCGTCATCAGGAGGTGCGAAGAGCGAAGAGTCCCGCAGGAAGACAGGGCGGTACTGTATATATATATATATATATATATATATAAATATTTCACATTTTCGTATTGTGTCCAGTTTGCATCGTCTTTCCGATTTTATAGTGAATATATAATAATAACAAGATTTCACAATAAACACGTGAAATATTAATCAATGATTGAAATAAAATAAATATATTTATATAACTAATACATATTGTATGTGGTAGGTTTTGTTTTTGAGGGCTAGGTCATATAAAAGAAAATAAACTCCTTCCCAGGCCAACGTTTTGATGTATTTGAACATCATCTTCATGGTTAAAATTAGAGTAAGAACTATAATACATTTACTAAAAAATCTATAACCTACATAGAGAACTAAATTATTGTGAACAACACATACATACAAAAGGTTATTTTACAATCAGAGTTGTTAATTACATATCTATTTCAAAATGTCAAATATTTTTTTGAGAATAACTAATACATATATATGTATATATAGCACAGAAATGGGTTGCCATGTCGGTTGCTAGCCATTGCGTCTACAATGTGCTTGGTCTCCCTTTCTCTTTTCTCCTGAAGACGGATTGTCCGATAATTTGAGTTTGTAAGTGTGTTTCTTTACTTTGTGTGCTACCTATCTTCAATTTTGAACTGATATATATATATATATATATATATATAAAATTGTCACATAAACACGTGAAATAACAATCAATGACCAAACCACAATAAGAAAATGGGAAAACAAGACTAAGATCTTTCAACCGTAACAAGCGGTCTTCATCAGAGTCAAAAACCCAACCGAATCAGTTGGGTTTTTGACTCTGACGAAGACCGCTTGTTACGGTTGAAAGATCTTAGTCTTGTTTTCCCATTTTCTTACTGTGGTTTGATCATATATATATAGCAAATTAAATGAAACGATTTCACGAACTAAATAAACTAGATTCACAAAAAGAACACACATAAAAGAAATTACAGAAACTCACTCTATATTTCGATTGCCTTGTTATCAGGAGGATAGATGTGAGTCGCCCAGAAGCAGGTAACGACTAATTTAATAGAGTAATAGTAAAATAATAGAGTCGTTACCTGTCTTCGCAGCGACTCACATCTATCTTCCTGATAACAAGGCAATCGAAATATACTTAGAGTGAGTTTCTGTAATTTCTTTTATAAGTGTTCTTTTGTGAATCTAGTTTATATATATACAATTTTAGTTAGTTATCACAGAATATCTATGCATTTGTGAATCAAATCTATTTTTTTTTTATTATTGCACAAATGCCGGTTTATTACTTAAAACAATAATATAAATGCTAATAACATTAAAATTAGTTATTAAATAATGTAGTTATTTTAGACAAAATTTCTCATTTTAATAAGATAACAAAAGTATAGCAAGTTAGACAAACCCAATGGTCAAATAGTGATAAAAAAAATGCCCGTTTGAATTAGGAATTGTCAAGAGAAGCTGGAGGTGAATAAGGAAAACAACAATCAGACAATTAGAGGGAACGGAAGAGAAGGCTGTTAGGAGACTTCTTGAGAGGATTAATTGTTAATCCAGTGGTATTGCGGCGTCAGAAGGAGGATGGGATTGAGATAGATGAGCTCGGTATTCTCTCTCGAATAGACCTAACACCTCTGCCTCAAACAGGGTGACAAGCTTTTTCAACAAAACACTAGTTATTTATAAATTCCTATAGAATTTTTGAATATGAGACTGTATACACTTGGCGTATGCGTAGGATTTGATTATACATACTTGTTATGAATGTCAAAACCACAGTAAGAAATCAGAATAATCTTTCAATCATGGCAAGCGGTTTTTGTCAGAGTCTGACTAATAGAACTAGAACTCTTTCTAGATCAAATATTTTTTTGAGAATTTGAGAACCGCCTTGTCGGTTACTAGCCGTTGCGTCTACAACGTGCTTGGTCTCCCTTTCTTTTTCTCCTGAAGACGGATTACCCGAAAATTTTCAACGTTCTAGATCGTTGAACTAGAACTATCAACGATCTAGAACTCTTTGAAAAACGAATTATATTAAAAAGTTCATAGGAACCAGCTATACTGAATATAAATAGATATATATCTTCATGCATTTTATGTTGGTAATAATTACGTGTATATAA
The DNA here is from genome assembly GCA_026182355.1 of Hermatobates lingyangjiaoensis. NCBI lineage: Eukaryota > Metazoa > Arthropoda > Insecta > Hemiptera > Hermatobatidae > Hermatobates > Hermatobates lingyangjiaoensis. The sequence goes on from JAPFBL010000090.1 coordinate 614,477, forward strand.
ATATTCATGCTAAATTCCAGATTCTCTTTAATGAAGATTTTTTCAATTTAGGTACTTTCGAAAAGTTTGTTAAATAATATTTTATCGAGTTTTTCAAGTCTTTAAAACATTGCCTTCAAATGTTTTTAAAACACATTCTTTGAACAAACTTACTGAAGTAACCAAACAACCTCATCTCGTTAATTAGTAGCAGTTTAACGATCATTGACCAACTCTACATGTACGTCTCATTCGTCTTCATTATGATACTAGAATAGCTTTTTTAGTTTTATGAATGGAGATACCAAGGCATACAATTTTAAAAACATATTTAAATGACTAGATACTGTTAGTATCAGTTGGACTCTGACGAAGACTGCTTGTTTTGGTTGAAAGATTTTCCTGATTGTTGAATTTAATTTCACATGATTTTTGTGAAATCTTCTTATACTGTAAAGAATAAACCAAAGATATGAAATTCAGAATGAGACTAAAATCCTCATGTTAGATAGATATGTAAATGATCTATCGTAACTGCTTCGAGTTACGATATACTAAGGGGATAGTATATTATAATATACTAGTATATCCCCTTAGTATTTGGTCTATCTCAACTCGTAGTATATCGTAGTATACTAGTATGTCTCCTTAGTAAGTGATTTATCGCAACTAATGGTATATTGCAATGTATATTATATTCCCTTAGTAATTGGTCTATCGCATCTCGTAGTATATCGTAATATCCTAGTATATACCCTTAGAAATTGATCTATCGCAACTCGTAGTATATCATAATATACTAGAATATCCCTTTAGTAAATGATTTTTCGCAACTCCTAGTATATCGTAGTATACTAGTATATCCCCTTAGTAAATGATTTATCGCAACTCGTACTATATCGTAATATACTAGTATATCCCCTTAAAAACTGATCTATCGCAACTCTTAGTATTTCGTAATATACTAGTATATCCCCTTAAAAACTGATCTATCGCAACTCTTAGTATTTCGTAATATACTAGTATATCCCCTTAGTAATTGGTTTATCGGAACACGTAGTGTATCGTAATATACAAGTATATCCCCTTAGAAATTGATCTATCGCAACTCCTAGTATATCGTAATGTACTAGTATATCTCCCTAGCAAATGATCCGTCGTAACTCGTAGATTGGAGTAGGGGTTTTCAAATTGTTTTTGCCGTTGCCAATCTTCAAATAGAATTTGAAGTTATATGTTATATAACATGAAATAATTAATACCTTTGTCTAAAAATAAAATTTTCAAAATTTGCTTCTATTATATTAGTAATATAAAATATAATATACTATAGATATATGTACCACTTGTTTGATGCTATATAAACCACGACCTAATGATTCTGATTTGTTCTATTAGAGATGAGCAGAATTATGTTCTATTCTATGAATCTATGAATAGAACAGATGTTCTATTAGAAAATAGTGAAACGACTCCAGTGTATAGCGATATCATTTACTAATGTGATTTTAATTTGCCTCTGTGCTACCATGAATTTGCATGTATACAAGCATATGTTTAACAATCTTGGTAGAAAATATTATAATAAGAAACAATGTTGGTTGAATATGTTTGTTTTGTTCTAAGGGCAGTACAGTGGTTTCTATATTTGATGAAGAAGGAAAAGAGAAAAAAAGCATCAAGTGCTCTGAATCTCTGAATGGCCGAGTCTATCTGCTGGAGGCCTCAGATTCGCGAGTCAGTATAAACCTGACAGCCATCCGAGAGCCAGATGGTGGGTGGTACGAGTGCAGACTCATCATTCCTAACCGCACTCCCAGCACCAGACTGAACGGCACTTGGTTCCATCTTACCATAAATGGTTGGTATTCTTAATTCATACCTAGATAGTAACGTATAAAGCACAGTATGCAGAAAAAGTAATACCCCGTTTTTAAAAAAATTAAAGTAAAAACAAGAAAAGTAAGGAAGGAAGGAAAAGGGTACAAGAGAGGTAAAGTTGATTAAGAGATGGAAGTGAATATGAAATATACATATATATATATATATATATATATATATATATATATATATATATATATATGCGGATTCGACTAAATATTACACTATATTTACGATTAATTAGTTTCCTCGTGTACTTTTCAAGCGACCGAAATAACCTGCATAAATGAAGGACTGCTTCCTAAATATACTAATATATGATCAAACCACAATAAGAAATGGGAAAACAAGACTAAGATCTTTCAACCGTAACAAGCGATCTTCGTCAGAGTCAAAAACCCAACTCTGACGAAGATCGCTTGTTACGGTTGAAAGATCTTAGTCTTGTTTTCCCATTTCTTATTCTGGTTTGATCATTGATTGTTGTTTCACGTGTTTATGTGAAATCTTTTTATATACTAATATATATATATAAATAGAATGACATATTTCTGATTGGTCAATTTAATTTTTATCTTTTCATTTTTCCTTCATATTATGTTGTTCTTGCCTTCTAGTATAACATTCTATAAAACAAAATATGCATAATGAAAGCGCTGCTTCCAAATTGCACTAATATATATATACATGCTTTAATGCCAGAGTAGATATTGAATAAGACGAGCCAATCCCTGTTGCTGAGGCGGCCAAGCAGACGGAGTGTGCGAAGGAGAAAGGTGTCTAACGAAAAAACACCCACAACCAATAAGAAGTGTCCAAAAAGTTACGCAACAGGGATTGGCTCGTCTTATTCAATATATATATATATATATATATATATATATATATATATATATATATATATGATCAAACGACAATATGAAATGGAAAAAGAAGACTAAGATCTTTCAACCACAATAAGCGATCTTCGTAAGAGTCAAAAACTCAACTCAATTTTTGGCTCTTACCAAGATCGCTTATTGTGGTTAAAAGATCTTAGTCTTTTTTTCGATTTCATATTGTGGTTTGATCATTGATTGTTATTTCACGTTTTATGTGAAATCTTGTTATATATATATATATATATATATATATATATATATATATATATAAACTATATTGACACAAAGAACACTCAGAAATGAAACAGAAACTCACTACTATATTTCGATGTCCTCGTCATCAGGAAGACAGAAACGAGTCGCTCCGCAGGCAGACAACGACTCATATATATATAAATATAATAAGGTATTGTTTTCTTGGCCACAATTTACTAATAAACATTTTTAACTTTTAACTTTTGTAATGACTGATAACGGTTTTGTTGGTTCGGTAATAGAAGCTAGCCTTCAGTAAGTAAGTTTTTTGAATTTGTTATGATGATTGTAAAGTAGATATGACAAATATCCATTGTTTTTTGTTAGTTTATAGCCCTTAGGATGTCTTAAAATAAAGACGAAACGTTGGCGAAAAGGTGATTCCGTATATTAACCCTGACCAAACTCCAAGAAGAAGAAAAAGTGTTTATTATATATATATAAAATTTGGGAGCAGTCCTTCATTCAAACATATTTCGTTGAATAACTGACCGTATTTTAGCGATATCATTTTCTTCACCAGTTTTTCAAGGTTTCTGAATACCTTCTTCCTACATTCATCCAAACGTTGGAGAATATTCGTTAGGGTGGAACCGAGATGTTTTGACTGGCTTCCAGTTATCTTAAGGGTAACTGAAAAATTGTTAAAGTATTTAGAGGTGGTATTAAGACACAGTGGTATACCACCTCTAAAGACTTTTACAATTTTTTAATTTCCCTTAAGATGACTGGAAGCCAGTCGAAACATGTCGGTTCCACCCTAATTAATCTTCTCCAATGATTGAATGAAGGAAAGAAGAAGTTATTAGAAACCTCGAAAAACTGGGGAAGAAAATTACATCAGTAAAATACGGTCAGTTATTCTACGAAATATGTATGTATATATATATATATATATACATGTATTTGTGTTCCAGATAAACAAAATCCAGAAGACTACATTTGACTCAATATAAGGGTTAAATGTGTAGTTTCAAAGTTATTAGGAGAAAAAGTAGAGGATAACCAAACGCACCGATAAAGAGACAGGGGTTTCCAAGCTTCTCTGCATTGTACGCTTGGTTTGTTTCTATTTCCTCTCTTCATGACGGTTGGACCATAAATTTGAGACTATAAGTGTTAGACTTCTTCGATTCCCTGTATCTATACTCATGTTCAACTATATATGCTAAAAATATCTACACACTTTCAGATAGAATAACTCAAAAATAAATCCAGATTTGCTCAGTTTCCTCGGTTTAAGACTCTGAAAAGCTGGCGATTTATTTTTCACAAGCAGAGGCAAGAATTTATTGAATAAAAAAATTATCTTTTATAAAGTAAACTATAAACTTTTGCAGCAGTCATTTTCAGCAGACTCGCAATGCATTCAGTTATGAGAGACTTTTTTTATAATTATTAGTAGTTTTGTTTTTGAGTTTATGAAGACTTGCCCTTTATAAGAGTGTTGTATCATGTTTAATTATTAAATTGCTTACATTCATATGATAAAAATTTATTATATATAACTCTCTTAGTGGTTGGTCATAAGAAAATATTAATGCTCTTTTGTATGTTAACTATTTATGTTACTTTGGTTATGAAAAATAAATCAAATTTTTAAATAATGATAATTTTTTACTTGTTTATTCAAATTTGTACATAAATTAGTAACATTGTAAATAATTTATAGGAAGTGATTTACTTGGAGTTCCTCCCAGAAATATGACTGTGATGGACGGTGAAACAGCCAAGTTTGAGTGTATTACAAAAAGCGAAGATGCACGAGTGACATGGTACAAAGACGGCGTTCCTCTTTCCCAAGTGCCTGGCACCTTATCCTCGAGGGCGTCTATCAGCGCAGAAGGCTCCTTGACCATTGCTCACACTGATATCACAGATCCTGGTCTTTACAAGTGCCAGGTGACGGGTCCGACGGGCGACAGTCAATCAGCCACGGCATACCTCGACGTACACTGTAAGTTACAGCACTATGACAGATCATATTAAGTTTGTTCTTTCAGCCTCAGCATACCACGACGTACACTGTAAGTTACAGCACTATGACTGATCATATTAAGTTTGTTCTTTCAGCCTCAGCATACCACGACGTACACTGTCAGTTACAGCACTATGACAGATCATATTAAGTTTGTTCTTTCAGCCTCAGCATACCACGACGTACACTGTAAGTTACAGCACTATGACTGATCATATTAAGTTTGTTCTTTCAACCTCAGCATACCACGACGTACACTGTAAGTTACAGCACTATGACAGATCATATTAAGTTTGTTCTTTCAGCCTCAGCATACCACGACGTACACTGTAAGTTACAACACTATAACTAATTATATTAAGTTTGTTCTTTCGGCCGCAACATACCACGACGTACACTGTAAGTTACAGTACTATGACTGAATATATTAAGTTTGTTCTTTCAGCCTCAACATACCACGACGTACACTGTAAGTTACATCACTATAACTGAATATATTAAGTTTGTTCTTTCAGCCTCAGCATACCACGACGTACACTGTAAGTTACATCACTATAACTGGTTATATTAAGTTTGTTCTTTCAGCCTCAGCATACCACGACGTACACTGTAAGTTACAACACTATAACTAATTATATTAAGTTTGTTCTTTCGGCCGCAACATACCACGACGTACACTGTAAGTTACAGCTCTATGACAGCTCATATTAAGTTTGTTCTTTCAGCCTCAGCATACTACGGCGTACACTGTAAGTTACAGCACTATAACTGATCATATCAAGTTTGTTCTTTCGACCGCAACATACCATGACGTACACTGCAAGTTACAGCACTATGACTGATCATATTAAGTTTATTCTTTCAGCCTCAGCATACCACGACGTACACTGTAAGTTACAGCACTATGACTGATCATATTAAGTTTGTTCTTTCGGCCGCAACATACCATGACGTACACTGTCAAGTTCACACTATGACTGATCATATTAATTGTTCTTTCAGCCTCACATACCACGACGTACACTGTAAGTTACACACTATACTGATTATATTAAGTTTGTTCTTTCAGCCTCAGCATACCACGACGTACACTGTAAGTTACAGCACTATGACTGATCATATTAAGTTTGTTCTTTCGGCCGCAACATACCATGACGTACACTGTAAGTTTCAGCACTATGACTGATCATATTAAGTTTGTTCTTTCAGCCTCAACATACCACGACGTACACTGTAAGTTACATCACTATAACTGATTATATTAAGCTTGTTCTTTCAGCCTCAGCATACCTCGACGTACACTAAGTTTCAAAACAATAACTAATTATAGCTTGCCTTTTCAGCTATAACATACCTCGACGTACACTGCAAGTTACAGAATTGTAAGTGATTATTTATGTCTATACTTCCAGCCATGGAATATATACGTACATTGTATGTTACAACACTAGAGCTCACTAGATTAAGTTTGTTCTTTCAGACACATCAGATCTTGACGTATACTGTTAGTCAATAGTCAATAGAACGAGATATATTAATTTTCTCCTTTCAACTACAGCAGTGGTTCTCAAACTATTTGGATATTTTTTGCATGGCGGTCTCTTTATGATATTTTAGATGGCTCACGGATCCTTTTATAACAACCAGTTGACATATAGGTTACTGGAACAAAACATTTTGGGGAAACAAACGTTTATTCAAACACACAAATATTTTTTCAAAAAATTGCAACCGATTTCTATTAAAACAAAAAAAAATCTTATTTAATCAATTATTCAATCAGAAAATAGCAACATTGAAATATATTAAAACTTCATTCAATGTGATGGGTGCATTTTCTTTGCCTCAACCAGTTCTTCTATATTTGGCTTAGTTTTGGCAAGTGCAACTCTCATATCATTTGTGGCTTCTAACCTGTTTCGGGATTTTGTTTTGATGGCAAGTAATGCAGAAAATGCTGTCTCACATTCATAGGTGGTTGCGAATGGAATCAGCACCTTTAGAGCCAGCTTTGCAACTTTAGGATAGGACTGTACCATTTGGATCCAAAAATCACCAATTGACAATTCACAGAAAATATGTTTTGCACCTATCCAGAAACTTCAAACGGAAAAAGGTGTAATTTGAGATGCAACGCTTTGATATCCTTTCCCAACAACAACGATGTCATTATGACTGTAACAATCTCAAATGGGCTAGTCGACAATTTCAAGTACTGAATGGACTCTTCGCGGTCCCCCTTCAACCCCTTCGCGGTCCCCAGTTTCAGAACCACTGAACTACAGCATACCTTGACGTACACTGTGAGTTACTTTTTTCCTAATTGGAGTAACCCCTAAAATCAGGGAGTTTATTCATCACCTGTTTCCTTAAACAGATTACAGATATTCATTTCTTTATATGAAGTTGGTTTTTGTAGCTTCATCATACCTCGACATACACTGTAAGTCACAACACTACAACTGACCGTATTCAATTTGTCCTTAATATGAATGCTGAAACTTTTATTTCGTTTTATACGAGTATTATATCGTATATATAGTAATTATCAAGTTACAATACGAACATACAAGGTGTGTAAATAAAGTAGTGAGACTGATTTTTTTAAATTTTCTATTCAAATATAATTACAATATGATATTGTCACCTTCAAAATAGTTCCCTTCGGAAGCCACACAGCGCTGGAGACGGTCCTTCCAATCATTGTAGCATTGCTGGAACTCGGATTCTGGAATGGCCTTCAGCTGGTCGGTTACAGCAGTTTGTATGTTTTGTAGTGTCCCGAAATGAGTTCCCTTGAGGTGATTTTCAATCTCGGGAAGAGGAAAAAGTCACAAGGACTCAAGTCTGGTGACTAAGGAGGCTGAGGAGCAACAGGAATGTTTTTACTGCCAAAAACTCGTTTATTGAGATGGCAGTGTGACAGGGCGCGTTGTCGTGATGCAACACCCACTTGTCTTTGATGATTGGCCGCACACGAAGGACTCTTTTTCGAAGTCTTTCAAGGACCTCACGGTAGAAGTGCTGATTAAGCGTCGATCTGAACGCACAAGGTTCCGTACTCTGTTGACATTTTCATCGGTGTTTGCACTTGAAGGCCTTCCGCTTCGTGGTTCATCTTCAATGGACTCTCTTCCTTCTGAAAATTCCTTAAACCACCGAAAAACCTGTGCCCTTGATAAAACACGTTCTCCATAGGCCTCCTGAAGTTTTTCAAAAGTTTCGGTTGCATTATGTCCAAGTCTGAAGCAAAATTTGATTGCACACCGCTGCTCAACTTTGAGGTCACTCATTTTTAAAACGCTCAAGAAAAAACCATTTCACGAAAACCAACGCTACGGACAAACAAATGACTGTGGCGAGTTCAGATTCATACTGGAGGCGCATCACACGTGCACCTGACGCTACTCAAGGCCACGCGTCTCCAGCGTTGCCAGATCGAAAGCGACGTTGCCAGTCTCACTACTTTATTTATACACCTCGTACATTTGATTAAAATGTAAACTTTTCACAATATATTTTTCCTCATATGTGTATCTTTCTCATATTCATCTTCATCTTCCGTGTAGACACGTCAGACCTAGAAAGTTTTTCACCTTACCCACAATAACCCTTTACTAGTTACTCTGTATTCAGTACTGGTGCTCGTTATTTAAGCACTGTTTACACTGTCTTCAAGTACTGGTGCTGGTTATTTAAGTACTGGTTATTCTGTATTCGATTACTGGTACTGGTTACACTGTCTTCAAGTACTGGTGCTGGTTATTTAAGTAATGGTTACTCTGTATTCGGGTACTGGTGCTGGTTATTTAATACTGGTTACTGTGTATTCATGTACTGGTACTGGTTATTTAAGCACTGGTTACTCTGTCTTCAAGTACTGGTACTGGTTATTTAAGTACTGGTTACTCTGTATTCATGTACTGGTACTGGTAATTTAATATTGGTTACTGTGCTCAAGTACTGGTGCTGGTTATTTAAGTACTGGTTACATTGCATTAAAGTACTGGTACTGGTTATTTAATATTGGTTACTGTACTCAATACTGCTGTTGGTTACTTAAGTACTGGTTACTCTGTATTATTTAAGGTTACTCTGATAGGAAATATGCAAATAGTTCGTACGTTTTTGCAAATAATTGGTGGAGTTCTTCACTACGTATCAACTGTGTATCCTTGTAGCCACCCAAACAACAGGAATCTGCCATACAACAATAAGTAGGAGTATATCCTCGGTCCTTACATTGAAAAAGAACTCGGGCCATCTGGTTATGTGTACACTTTAGTTCATCTGGAAAATGAAAAGCTACTCTTAATCTAAAAGGAAATCTTTATTAAATTCTATTTGAAGATGAGCAACCCAATTCTATTCAAACTGACACTCCATTACTTTCAACCCAAGCGATAAACTGTCTCTATTATTAGAACAGTACTTTTGGAACCTAGATACAATTTCAAAGTAAATTAATTTCTGTTGAAACTCATAATATGAATGTTATTCTTTTAGGCCTTTTCTAAAGAAAGAAAAACACTCTTGTAAATTCACTTTAAAAATGTTTATACAATACTATTTAGTACTACAATTTTTTTGTGTTAGTATTGTCATAATTTAGTCATGATGTCATGATTTAGATCAGTGTGATTTTGCGTATATTTAAAAAAAAAGTTTAATTTAATAAAATATTGATACTATCATAATAAATAAGTTACAGAATGAGTTATCTATGATATCAGAATTATTCCATCACATGATCGGTCTCTTGTGTAACATAAGTGAAGAGTGGAAATCAGAGGTTACGTCACATCTGAACTTTACTTTTTTCTGACTTACGAATAGTAATCATAGAGTAACTTCATGAACCAAAATAAACTAATAAATAAATAGCAAACACCTGACAACATGTTATGTCGTAGAGGTATTTCAAAATTAATAAGAATAAATAATAAATACTCTTTTGATTACATTATCAAGAAACCAAATCAAAACCTATAGTACACAGTGTTGACACACTGTTCTACATACACAAAACCTTTAATAAGTTTTGGTTTCAATATTAAAAGAGCAAAAAGTTATTAAATCAGTCATGGGTCTAAGCTTTTAGATATACTTCAGATTGTGTTACTATTTTTTTTTTTTTGTCAGAAAACAGCATGCTCCACCCGAAGGCACCACACGCATCAAAATCTTCAATGCTACACAACAATCTCCATCATGCTATGCAAATACAGCTTAAACAACAAAAAAATAACCACAATGACAACAAGAGTCACATCAGATAATACAGGCTATCATAATCAACCCAGTAAATTAAAATATTTGTTAACCACTTCACCGAAGGCACCGACTAGGCCCTCCTCCAACAATGTGCAAGCTGCGGGGGCCACGCACCTCCGGCAGTCACCACTTTTCATCTCTCATCCTACTCCTCTCTGAGTTTAACTCAACGCATTCGAACAGGAGGTGTTGAACTGTTTGAGGTGACCTTACCGTCACAGCTACACCCTGGAGAGTTGACAAGTTTCAGGCGGTGGAGATAGTGGCCAAATCTCCCATGCCCTGTTAGAAACTGTGTTACTATTGTTAGATATTTGTTAACTATATCCCCGATTTGCTCAAAATAGATCTAAAACCAGTCACGTTTGGCAACTTAGCATTTCTTACTGATGCTAAATAGAGATAAAGATTGTAAATTCTGAAGATGGTTGCTATATATTGATAATAATATTAATTATTAACGGTTCATCTAACTGAAACATTTAAAATTAGTTCTGGATCATTTAGCACAATGTTACTGCTACGGTCGGAGCTTTTAATTCTTGTTTTTTTTTTTTTTGTGTTGTTTATTCTCATTATACATAGAATTTTTGACCTAGCTTTAGGCCAATATTATTTATTATTTATTTAGGACAATATAAATATTATATTATTAGATATATAAAGATTATATTATTATTTAGGACAATAATGATACAGTTTTGATACAAACTTGTTCAAACTTTATTTGTGTTTAACTGAAATGTTTCTTTTGATTTCATCTGCATTTCATAGTTTTGTACTATATCAAGTGCATTTTAACAATATAGTGTCATAATATTTGTACAATCAAAAATTCAATAACCAAATTAATTGAGCCGCTTATTTTGAAAGTGGCCTAATTCCATTTATGTTAAAATCGAGATATTTAAGGGTTTGCGTTTTACAAAATTTAAAAATATTGTCATTTTATTTATCAACTAATTTTTGTTATAAAAAAATTAGTAATTTTAAATAAAATTTTGTACAATTTGCTGCAAAAGGTAAAGATACGTAAAAATGTAATTATTTAAATAGCTAGCTAAATTTTTTTGGAAAATGGAATTAGGCCACTTTCAAAATAAACGGCTCAATTGTATTTAGATAATAGAAAACATACTTCTTGCTTTGTAAAAAGCTGCTCACCTCTGCAGCGTTTTGGCGACAAAAAATACAATCAAGGCTCACATTTTTTTTTTTTTCAATTTCGTTAGTTGATTTTCTTAAAAAAAAAATTTTTTTGTATGATTACGTTAAATAATTCATTTTTTATAATATCTATATTTTATTGTTCATCTATTGTTGTAAAAAAGAAAAAGGGAAATTCATTTAAAAAAAAAACAAATGTTAGAGTTTTATTTAGTTATCTTGGTAAATAATGTCACTTGGTAAACATGAATGGGTCTCGAGCAGTAGCCCATTGATTACCTTGTCAGACGGTCTGCCTCCGGCGACTCCTCGTGTCCTTGATACTGCATTGTGAGTACGTGACCCATGCCGGCAGCATTAAGATTCGTTCAGGATACACGTAGAAAATATTGATAACATTGTAGCAACCATTGGTAAGATCCAAATACTGGCATACAAAAAACAATAAAACCAAGAATTATTACATATTTTTATATATTTTTAATTTTCACTATATATGATTGGAAATTAAACTTTATGAGATAATTGTTATATACCATATATATAAATATGACCAATTAAATGAAACGATTCCACGAACTAAATAAACTATATTGACACAAAGAACACTCAGAAATTAAACAGAAACTCACTACTATATTTCGATGTCCTCGTCATCAGGAAGATAGAAACGAGTCGCTCCGCAGGCAGACAACGACTCAGTCGTTTCGAGGACATCGAAATATAGTAGTAAGTTTCTGTTTCATTTCTGAGTATTATTTGAGTCAATATAGTTTCAATATAGTACATAAAGAAACATAGAGAGATTAAAAACACACACTTAGAGTCTCTAATTTTCGGTTGAACTGTCTTCAGGAGAGATGAGAGAGGGAAACCAAGCGCACTGGTACAGAGACGATTGGGTCTCCAGTACGCTTGACATGACAGCATTGTCATGTGGCCAATAACAGTAGTATTAAATTACAGTATTACAGTAGTAATATCTACTGTCTTGAGGTTTTACTGTATATCAAAGGAAAGGTTTATTGCCAATACTTATGTATTCAATTTAAAACTATACCTTTTGAGAGGTGCCTTACATTCTTAGTCTAGCCCCTTTAAGTGATTCTTAATCTTAAGATTAAGATCTTTCAACCACAACAAGCGGTCTTCGTCAGAGTCAAAAACCCAACTGAAACACAAGATGTAGAACTCTGAACCCCTCAACAAGATGTTTCTGCATCTTGTGCTTCAGTTGGGTTGTTTTGACTCTGACGAAGACCACTTGTTAGGGTTGAAAGATCTTAGTCTTTCCCATTTCATATTATGGTTGATCATTAATTTATATATATAACACTATTTTCCTTTTTTAACGAGGTTTGGTCTAGCTTCAATAATACATCACTTTTTAAAACCAATGTTTCATCTATATTTGTAGACATCTTCAGGGCTACATCAATACAGAATTTAATTACACAAAACATGAAAAGTAATTATATTACATTATTTAATTAATATACATAATATACACAATAATATTAATTAATATCCAATAATAATGTAATTATTATAATAATGTAATTATGATTTATTTATTAACATAACCATGATACATTATAACATGTTAAATAATAATACAAATAATAGAAATCATATGTTGATGATGTGTTGAACAGTTGTACGTAGAGAGGTTTTCATATCATGTCTATATTTAAATCTATAAAAGTCTAAGCAATTTAAAATATAAAACTTTGGCAAAATATTAAGATGAAAATGTTTTAAAATTGAATTACTTTAGGAAAAATCTGAAACCACTTCATCAATTACAAATTTTCTTTTATTACTATTTACATCAATTACTATTTTATTACCAATATTTATTTGAAATATTTTTCTCTGTAACTTTATCTTAGCCAGGGGTTCTCAAAATAGTTCACATAGACTTCGAGAGGGGTCATCAGAAAATCAAAGGAGGTCCACAAGAAAAAAAAAAAGAAAAAAATGTTATAGGTGGAGGTCCATGGTATGCCCTAAGAAGTTCATATAAAAAATTTAATATAAAAGATCAATCAAATATTTCCATATATTTGAATTTACTTTATATTTTAATGCAATTATTTCATAGTTACATTTTTTCATTTATTAAAAAAACAATTTTTTTTTGAAAATTTATATGCATATAATTATATATTTTAAGGGGGGTGGGGTTACATATTTAAAAGTAAGGAGGTCCCCAAGCAAACCAAGGTTGATACGAGTATAATCTTTCGAAATCATAAACGATTGTAAAAAGAATAAAATTGATTTTTACTGTTTGTTTATTCAACTGTCAATGATGAAGCTATTCTTACCACGTACTTTATATTTACTTTAGCTATTTTTAGATTTCTAACTTCATTTTTATCCCTTTAAACCGTCAAATTAATTATTGTACTTTCTGTTCTTTCAGGGTATACACCCGGTATAATAATGTGTGTGTGTGTGGGGGGGGGGGGGGGTGCAAAAGTATGTATACAGGGATAAATAAAGTTTAATGCATTTATTATGCAAACAAACGAATGTAAAGAAAAAACTAGCAAGAAGCACGTCATACCTGTAAAGCTCTCTAATCCCTCGGGTATTCAAACGGCGTGTTTACATATTCAAATATGAATGTTCACTTCAATATAATGTCATAAATTTTACAACTACATACCTGTTTTTACACCCCCCCCCCAATTATTATTGAATAATAAAATATTATTGAATAATATTTTAATATTCAATATGAATAACTTTTTGAAATTAAAAAAATTTTTTTTTGAAATTTTTGAATAAATTTTTAAAATTTTTAAATTTAAAATTTGAATAGATTTTATTCCTTTCTTTTAGGTGTTATAACAACTTAAATTCTTTAGCAAATCCACTGTATATGAAGTTTTTTTTTGAAATTAAGAACTGTATGGTATTTTTAAAACTTGTTTTTAATGAGAAATAAAAATTAAATGAAATGTAGGTATGTTTGGATTGGGATAGGAAAAGAGGTGTCTTGGGATGGTCGAATGGGGTTGTCTTGGTTGAGTAAATTGCATGTGATTAACTAGCTCATGACTGGCTTCCGTCAGTCGACCTTGGGTAGTAACCCTTCCCAGCTGATATAGTGCCAGGCCACATAGCACACTGACACACTAAACTCAAAACACTTCTAATCCAACATATTCAATATTTTCCTTTTTTTTTATAGAAAAATATCTGGAGTGGTCAACACTCATCTAAAAACTTATTATAAAGTTCACAATATATATTAATAAGTTCTCATTGTAATATATATACAGTAGAACCTCATAGTAAGAGTGCCTCAGAGTAACATAGACACTTTTGTCTCGAATGACAAATAAAAATTTGTAGTGCAAGCGACCCGCCTTCCTCACGCCTATATCGTCTCCGTTTTAAGTTTAGTAGATTAAATAATGCGTGCAATAATAATTCAATTATGCTTTACTTATTAACATAACTATGATACATAATAACATGTTAAATAATAAGATAAATAATAGCAACCATATGTTGATGATGTGTTGAACAGTTGTACGTAGAGAGTACGTACAGATCATGGCTATATTTAAATCTGTAAAAGTCTAAGCAATTTAAAATTCAAAACGTCGCAAAGTTTTAAGATGTAAATGTTTTAAAATCGAATTAATTTAAGAAAAATCTGAAACCACTTGATACAAGAAACATTATTATTTCTTGCATGCATTTTCATTATTCGCATTAAATGTAAAGTATTGTTTATTTTTTCTAATTGCACCTTTTCTGTTTAAAAAATAAACTAAAAAATAGGGAATTTGGAGGTAGAGTGGATTATTTTCATATTAATTTCGATTATATAATATTAATATATAATATATTAATTATAATATAATATATTATTAATAATAATATAATAATAATTATATAATATTATTAATTATATAATATATAATATAATATTAATATTTCGATAATATTAATTCATTTTTATTATTCGCATTAAATGTACAGTATTGTTTATTTTTTCTAATTGCACCTTTTCTGTTTAAAAAATAAACTAAAAAACAGGGAATTTGGAGGTAGAGTGGATTATTTTCATATTAATTTCAATGCGAATAGTTGCTTCATAATACGAATAAATTGCAATATGTGCTCGGTCTGGGAGCTAATTAAACTCGTACTTCCAGGTTCAACAGTAATTATTTGTCCTGGACGAAACTGAATCGAAATGACTAATTATTCTATAAATGTTATTGGGAAAACAAGACTAAGATCTTTCCCATTTCTTATTGTGGTTTGATCTTTGATTGTTATTTCACGTGTTTATGTGAAATCTTTTTATAACTATTATATATACTCTAATAGTTATAATATACTCTATATTATAATATAGATTATAATATATAATATATTATAATATAATATATAATATAATATTATAATACTATAATATACTCTAATTATTGTAACAAATAAGTTTTGTTACTTGCATTCATAAATCAGTCACATGTTACACACTGAATGGCTATTTCAGTTTTTGACATATAATTTGAGTCTAAGAGGTACGTACTCCGTAGCTCTTTTCTTAAACCTGAATTTACATGTGACATTTCATCAAGAATCATGA
Organism: Hermatobates lingyangjiaoensis; assembly: GCA_026182355.1. Classification (NCBI taxonomy): domain Eukaryota; kingdom Metazoa; phylum Arthropoda; class Insecta; order Hemiptera; family Hermatobatidae; genus Hermatobates; species Hermatobates lingyangjiaoensis. Next base: position 630,510 of record JAPFBL010000090.1, read on the forward strand.
ACCCATTTCGTAATACATGGCAAACTGACAGACACATAGATAATTTTATAGGGCCAAAACCTCCATTCCTCTTAATTAAAAGAATCTTTATTCATTACTTTTGTCCAATATATTTAGTTTTATCTAGTTCAAGTTTCTATATAGTTTTATCAACATTGAAAGCAAAAGATACTTGAAACTGCATCATGTTTATATATGAAAACATATTATTAAAAGGAGAAAAAAACATGAAAAGCCTTATCAGTTTCAAATCTCATTTTAAGTAGTAGTTAAGTGAATATGGTACAACACTACTTCTCTTGATTAGTGCATAATCATAAACAATATAACAATAATAATCATATAACAATAACCTGTTTTGATTCAATCATGTACCTGGTCCTTTTGGTTATATAATGGTAAAGAAGAATAGATTGATGTTTTTAACGTGAAGCTCTTTCGCTACGTCACGAAAAACTAACACCTCTCACGAGAACAGTTAGTGAAAAACGAAACAGTCCTCGTGAAGTGTCCAAGGTGGAGCTCGCGGAGCTTTTAATTAATATATATTTGTTTATTGTCGTATTTAATTCATATATTATATCAAGAGTTATTGTTGATTATTATTTATATATATATTTGTGTATTTTGGGAGCAGTCCTTCAATCAAACATATTTTATTAAAAATTATGCCAATTTTAACTTTTGTTCTTTTCCGGGTTAATAGTGAGAAAACTTGAAAAATTAACCCGGGGAAAGAACAAAAGTTAAAATTGGCATAATTTTTAATAATATAATATATATATATATATATATATATATATATATATATATATATTATATATATATATTAAAAGAAACGGTCCAGCGGACTTTTTTAAATAAAATAAATTCAAAACGAAGGAAACACACAGAAAGACACAGACATAACTCACATCGATATTGCGACTATCGTCGTTATCAAGAGGTGTGAAGAGCGAAGAGTCCCGCAAGAAGGCAGGGCGGTGACTCGCAGTGAGTTACCGACGATGGTCGAAATATCGATGTGAGTTATGTCTGTGTCTTTCTGTGTGTTTCCTTCGTTTTGAATTTATTATATATATATATATATATATATTACACAGTTTGCAAAATTTAAAAAAATGGCTGGACCTACAAAAGCTATAAAGCATAAGCCTTGTAGTCTCTATAAGACCATTGGTTACTCGCTGAAAGAGATCATTAAGAATGACAGTTGAAAATGAAAGGGTAAATAAAAAAAGTAACAATGAATATGAAAGATATATAGATATAGATATATAGGAGAGATATATAGGAAAGAATAGGTAAATAAAGGAAGAAGTCAGAGATGACAAGAAAAGGTACAGGGGGATGGAAGGAGAAGTATCCAGATGATAAACACATCGCGACCGGCCAGATAAACCTAAGTCCTTACAATTAGTAACATCCAAATAAATCTTAGACCTGGATTTCACTGTGGGGACAGAACAATTCTTAAGAAAGGCAGGCGCAGATTGGAAGAAAATTAGGGGTTGGGGACACAACTCTCGATTGAGTGTGCGACAGAACGAACTTTCCACCCGTGGACACCAGCCCAAGTACGAGGATACCTAGGATGCAGCTGAAGCCGCTCAATAGTAGTATGAGAACAGCAACATTGTTAAGATTGCTTCACTCAGCCACCTGTACATCATCTCTAGGGATAATTACTCTCAGCTTGGAGAATGAATTCCTCTATAGATGATTACAACAACAATCACAGCGCGCGGATATTCAATGTGGTACAGAACATTTTTCTCCAATCTGTAAAGAACAAATGTGTCCACCTTATAGCTAATGCTCTTATTTTTACTACTACATTTATTAGTTAATGTAATATAAGGTAATATAGGGTTAATAATGTATATAAATTGCTTAGTACAACACATGTGAGTTTACGAAAAAAAAAAGTTAATTTGACAAGTTCAGATGCACTGAGTCATCTACTCAAAATAAATATGTCTTTTTAGCAACAATGAATGAAAATTATCAAAAGGGCCTTCACAAATATTTAGCAAACATTTAGGAATAAAAGATTTAGGTATTACCTTTTCACTAAAACAATTATTTAAAAATTTTAATTTTAGTTTTAATTTATGGGCCTTTGTCAAGCTAGACAAACAATTTTTCACTACAGGGACAAAGCAAGGAAAAAGATGACAGAAATAGGAGTAGGTATCGCACATGGTATTCATCGATTTTCATCGTTTTATCGAGGCTTATTCTAAGCTTAAAAAAGATAATACTATAAAAATCACTAAAGCCGATAAATCTAAAGTAACAGTAATATTAAATAAAAAAGATTACGTCGATAAAATAGAGAATATGCTAAATGATGAAAATGTGTATAAAAAGTTAAGGTCTAATCCTTTGGAAAGGGTCAATAGTTCATTTAATAAAAAAATTACAACTATCTTAAAAAAACAAACCGAACTTATTACTAAATTTATATCAAAATCCCCTTCTTTGCCATATATGTACGGGTTAATCAAGACACATAAAGATAATTACCCAATACGTTTAATTGTGAGTTCGGTTGGTTCGGCATCATATGGCTTGTCTAAATGGTTAGTAAGTATTTTAAGCCCCTTAATTGGAAAAATTTCAGGCAGGCCATTATAAAAAACAACGTAGATTTAATTAAAAAATTAAAAAGCGTCAACATGAACAAAAATTTTAGATTAATCAGTTTCGATGTGAAGTCTCTTTTTACGAATGTACCAGTAACTGATCTGTTGAGCTTACTCCAGGAGGAATTAATTAATTATTCCCTTCCCCTTCCATCTACCACTATAATAGAGTTAATTAAGTTATGTGTGGTAGATTGTCATTTTCAATTTGAAAATAATTATTATATACAAAAATTGGGTCTTGCTATGGGTAACTGTTTATCCCCCCTCCTAAGTAATTTATATATGGAATTTTTGAGAGTAAAATGTTAAGCTCAATTTTGCCCAAAAATGTTAAATGGTATAGATATGTTGACGATATTCTTTGCATTTGTCCCAATTCTTAAAATAAAGTTGATTTCCTAACAAAATTGAATTCATTAGTGCCGACAATCAAATTCACAATGGGAAGAAGAAATAAGTGGTAATTTGCCCTTCTTAGATGTCCTGATCCATAGTAGTTACCTAATGAGTTACGCTTTAGTGTATATAGAAAACCTACGAATGTACTTGCATACGTTCATTTTTATTCATCGCATCAAAAAATGTTAAAATTTCTGTTTTTAGAAATATGTTTTTGAGAGCCTTAAGAGTTTCCTCTCCAGAATTTCTTAATGAAGAGATTAATAACATTAGGTCAATTGCCCTTTCATTAAAATATCCCTCTTCTTATATCGATTTAGCTTTGAAGGGTGCTAAAAAAACTTTCTCTAATACTTCAAAAGAGCCCCTTTTATTATCAAATTCTATAGTTTTGCCATACCACGAATCATTGGACCCCCTTCCAAGATTAGCCAAACAACTTGATTTTAATATAGTGTTTTCTAATCGTAATAACGTGGATAATATGTTAATAAAAAACTCTCCAAGCGAATTGGAGTCCGCTGGTATTTATAAATTCCGTGCAAAAATTGCCATAAAATTTATATTGGTCAAACTGGTAAATCATTAAAAACACGTGTAAAACAACACCAATATAACGTAAGTAGACAGGAAAAACAGTAGTGCCTTATTCTTGCATATAAAAAATGAAAATCATCATATTGATTGGACAGGAGCTAAATTTATTACCTATGAAAAATCAATGTTGTTAAGAAATATTATTGAATCGTCTCTAATTAAATTTAATAGATCTAACATTATAAACATTAGTAACGGTCTCTTCAAACTTGATACTTTCGTCACGAGGGCAATAGCCTCTTCAAAGAGGGGTTGACAGCTAGCGGATAGTTTTTTTTACTTTTTCTTACTGTACTCCTTTGTTTCCCCAAACATCCCTTTCTGGACATTAGTCCTTTCCTGTGCTTTCACCCTTTTAAAATACCACTCTTCCCTCCCACTCTTCTCAACTCCTCACCAGATGTGTTCTGCATCTAGTGTTCAGTTGGGTTTTTGACTCTGACGAAGACCGCTTGTTACGGTTGAAAGATCTTAGTCTTGTTTTCCCATTTCTTATTGTGGTTTGATCATATATATATATATATATGATTCGATGCGATGTTGACCAATGGGAGTAGAGTTACAGGTCCAAGCGTAAGGTCCCAGTTGCCCGCTGCTCAGCAAAAAGCCTTTGCGTTCTGCCAATAGGTATAGAGGTTGCACAGTCCCTCTGTGTTAAATGATGTTTGGCAGAAAACATTAGCCTCACTTTACAGTGAACTCCTGTTCCCTTTCTATTTTTGATTTTTTGTGGTGGTTGGGTGTTGTTGTTGTTGTTTACTATTTTCTGTTACGGATATTGCTGGATATTTAAATGATACTCTCGGTTGTTTTACTGCGAAAAGCCGCCTTCATCTTCATGCCAACAGGGGTAGAGGTTGCACAGTCCCTCTTGATTATTAAGAGATGTTGACACTGGAATCCAACTTCTTCTCGTAGAAACATCTTCAAGTTGTAGGTTTTGTATATTGTTCTCTTCGGTTTCTTATGTTCATGTTTTTTCTTCAGTTGAATGTTATTGCTGCTATTGATGGGTGGCTGGTAGGTGATGAAAAGTTCTGCACTGTTGACCTGGTGGTGGTATTTGCGACATGTTTCAACCATTCTCTGGTTATCTTCAGGCAAGGAACTGTGCAACCAATCAAGAGGGACTGTGCAACCTCTACCCCTGTTGGCATGAAGATGAAGGCGGCTTTTCGCAGTAAACAACCGAGAGTATCATTTAAATATCCAGCAATATCCGTAACAGAAAATAGTAAACAACAACAACACCCAACCACCACAAAAATCAAAAATAGAAAGGGAACAGGAGTTCACTGTAAAGTGAGGCTAATGTTTTCTGCCAAACATCATTTAACACAGAGGGACTGTGCAACCTCTATACCTATTGGCAGAACGCAAAGGCTTTTTGCTGAGCAGCGGGCAACTGGGACCTTACGCTTGGACCTGTAACTCTCTACTCCCATTGTCAACATCGCATCGAATCATATTCCTTTCCCCGGACAACCCATAGAAAACTGTATATAAGGACCAACGTCTGGGCCATTTCCTTGCCTGAAGATAACCAGAGAATGGTTGAAACATGTCGCAAATACCACCACCAGGTCAACAGTGCAGAACTTTCATCACCTACCAGCCACCCATCAATAGCAGCAATAACATTCAACTGAAGAAAAAACATGAACATAAGAAACCGAAGAGAACAATATACAAAACTACAACTTGAAGATGTTTCTACGAGAAGAAGTTGGATTCCAGTGTCAACATCTCTTAATAATCAAGAGGGACTGTGCAACTCTACCCCTGTTGGCATGAAGATGAAGGCGGCTTTTCGCAGTAAACACCGAGAGTATCATTTAAATATCCAGCAATATCCGTAACAGAAAATAGTATAAACAACAACAACACCCAACACCACAAAAATCAAAAATAGAAAGGGAACAGGAGTTCACTGTAAAGTGAGGCTAATGTTTTCTGCCAAACATCATTTAACACAGAGGGACTGTGCAACCTCTATACCTATTGCAGAACGCAAAGGCTTTTTGCTGAGCAGCGGGCAACTGGGACCTTACGCTTGGACCTGTAACTCTACTCCCATTGGTCAACATCGCATCGAATCATATTCCTTTCCCCGGACAACCCATAGAAAACTATATATATATATATATATATATTACACAGTTTGCAAAATTTAAAAAAATGGCTGGATCTTTCACCCTTGTTTTAAACAAGATCCGCTGTGTTATGTGAAATTAACATAAAAGTATGAATTTTTATATTAGAATAAATTATTATTTTGCTATAATAAAGTCCTCACACCTTTGAGGATTTGTTTCATATTAATATGTTTAATTTTAATTAACTGGTAGTTTTTCGATTGCTTAGATAAGGCAAGAGTAGTGTTTACACCGAGAGAAGTTTACCTACCTCATGGAAGGGATGCTCTACTCGAATGCCACATCAGTGCCAATCCACCTTTGACGCAACTTCGCTGGGAAAAGGATGGCTTGCTCTTCGATCATCTCAACGTCAAAGAAGTTTATCTCAGTAGAAATGGATCCCTTTATTTCAGCAGGGTAAACTCTGTGTTCTTAAATAGTATAATATTGATTATTAGATCAGTAAAACTTTTATTAACTTTATGTTAATGAAGGACAGCTATTTCATTTCTAATATAAATTATTTTTAAAATTGTAGTTCAACTATTCTATAGTTTCTGTCTGAGAAAGCACATTCGTGTTTGATTGTGTTGTCCACAATTTGAAGCCCAGGCACCAAACAGAAATATGTCTTCGTATGTGCGTGAAGTAAAAGAGAAAGAGTATTTCGTTTTCTTTGCTTTATTAGATTTACAGGTTCAATACAAAATTTTGTACTCATACAATAAGAAAAGATAATGTCAAGACTGTAAATAAAAACACTTTATGATATCTTATCATTGTTATCATGTTTAGATAGCAGAAGAACACGCAGGTATGTACACTTGTACTCCTTACAATATTCTTGGAAGTGCAGGACCTTCGCTACCCATCAAAGTCGTCGTTCAACACCCTCCAATCTTCACGATGACGCCAAGAAATCTATATTTGCGAAAGATTGGTGACAGTGTTGACATGGCCTGCGATGCCCTTGATGGTGACCACCGACCAACCATTACTTGGTTCAAGGTTGGAAGAAATTAGTTCTAAATAACTAAGTTAAGTCAACAAGTTATTAATTTTAAATTTGAAATGCATGTGGAAAAGATTAGCGTTTCATTTCACATCATATTAATGAAGACCAGTATTGAAGTGGACGTTGTAATCATAAAGATGGAAGGTAGGATTTTTTTTCCTGGCTAATACCTTTTGAGAGAGGGGGAAAGGTCATTAATTGCATAATAATTGGTTATTTAGGGTATATATATAAATATTCAAACCACAATAAGAAATGAGAAAAAAGACTAAGATCTTTCAACGGTAACAAGCTGTCTTCGTCAGAGTCAAATCCCAAATGAAACCAAAGATGGAGAAACATCTGGTAAGGGGTTAAGAGGAGTTGGAGGGAAGACAGGTACGTATTTTAAAGGGTGTAATGTGCAGGAATGGACGATAGTACATGGAAAAAATTTTAGGGTAAACAACAGAATAGTAAAAAAAACTATCCGCTAGCCTTCAACCCTCTCAGATGAGGCGATTACCCTCGTCACGCTGAGTCAACTTTGAAAGTTAGATGAAAGCAATAGCCTCATCTAAGAGGGTTGAAAGCTAGCGGATAGTTTTTTACTTTTTTTCCTGTACTCCCTTGTCTACCCTAAGATCTTTTCCTAGACTATTATCCTGTCTTGCATTTTACATCCTTTACACTTACACCTCTCTTTCCTCCCACATCTTTGGTTTCAGTTGGGAATTGACTCTGACGAGGACCGCTTTTCACGGTTGAAAGATCTTAGTTTTTTTTTCATTTCTTATTGTGGTTTAGACTCTTCGCCTCCTGATGACGATGATGGTCGATATATAGAAATGAGTTATTCCTGTGTCTATCTGTGTGCTGTCTTTTTTTAATTGGTTTTTATTTGAAAGTCCGTTGGACCGTTTCATTTAATTATTATATATGGTATATATACATAAATATTGATAAAAGTATTGACCGTGAAATAGAAACAAAACTATAGTTTATCGGGACTCGGTCAGTTCTTCAGGTTCAAATTAAACTTCTTATATCTTCATAGAAACCCATATTTATTATGTTTCAAAATTTATACTTCTGCCTATGAAAAAGGTTTTAAATAAAAACCGAAACGTTGGCAATGAGAGTTTAATTTGAACCTGAAGAACTGACCGAGTCCCGATAAACTATAGTTTTGTATATATATATAGGCTTTCATATTCGCATTGTACTATTCCATTTTCTGAGTATGACCATTAAAAGTGCCAAATTATTAATTTGAGTTCTAGTGGTTAGCTTTCATTCGTTTGGTAAATGTAATATGAATTAAAATTTCAGATTCATAAATTACTGGGACTTCTAATTAACATTATGAATGTTTACAGAAAGACAGAAGCTCTTTACCAGAAGACAGGATAGTATTAACAGAAGGAAATTTGACAATAAATAATTTGAGGGAAGAAGACCGAGGTCTTTACGAATGCGTTGCTTCTAACGAGGCTGCCACTATAACGACTGACACGGAGTTAGTCATTGAGACGTCTTCCCCCAGAGGCCCCCACGACCTTACCGGCAATGCTTCTGCTAATTCTGTGTCTTTGACCTGGAGGCCTGGCTTTGGCGCTTCCATTCACCAATACAGTATTTGGTACTTCTCTATTATTGTAAAATTATATTGTTTACTACATTTATAAAAAGAAATCTTTGATCTATTTAAAACTATAACCACAAAGCAAATTTTATCATCCAATTACACACATTATAAACATTCCTTAAAATAAAATTATTATTTATACTCGTATAACAACAAAAATATCATATAAATAATGATTAAAAAATATGATGTAGAAAACAATCCTTCCTGTTTTTTATATTTCACTCGTAATACACATTCTCTCTCTCTCTCTCTCCTCACACACACACACACACACACACACACACACACACACACACACACACACACACAAAGAAGAATTACCTTCTTCTTTCTTACTTTGTTTGCTCTTTGATGACGTAAAGTGAAAGGCCTTGCAAGACTTGTTTAATTGTAATTTTTCTGCACACACGTACACACAACACACACACACACAGATAACTCTGATTTCACTTGCCTTGCTGGTTATCATACCACTCCTCTTGACACAATTTCCAATTGTGTAACGAGTTACTAGCCGTTGCATCTACAACGTGCTTAGTCTCCCTTTCTCTTTTCTCCTGAAGACGGATTGCCCGAAAATTTGAGTTTGTAAGTGTTTTTCATTACTTTGTGTGCTACCTATCTTCAATTTGGGAGTGTTATATATATATAAGGGAGCTAATGGCACTATACTGTCAAATGTTGAAAATACATATGTTTATGACCAGTTTAGTTATGCTATTTAAAATTGTTGGAATATAATGGCAATTGGCTTTACTATATCACATTTTGCTAGGATGAGACTAGTTGACAGAAATGAATGGAGAAGTGTTAAGGTGAAAGGGCCTCAAGCGACGATTTCTTCCCTGGAGTCGGGAAGGCAGTATGAATTCATGGTGCTCAGTCAGGACTACAGTGGAGAAGGCATGATCAGTAAACCTCTGCGTCTCACAACCACAGGCAACAATTTTACATTTTAATCATTTAAATAGTACTTACTCTTCTTAAAAAAAAACGCTGTTACTATACCATTAAAATAAGACAAAAATTGAAATCCATTTGAATTATCTGTTAATTAATCTGTCATCTAGTATACTTATAAAACACTGATGACCGATCTTGTTTGATTTCTTGCTACCATGCATTCTCTGAATAAATAATAAAATATGTACGTATTTTTGTGGGAATCGAACCACGACATTTGCATTGGAGGTCCAGTGCTCTACGCTCTGAACTATTGAGGCTTTCTTACAATACATTTCCAAAACCTTGTTTTGTTTTTATTCTTATCTTGTAGGATTTAATAAAATACCTTAAGAGGAAAGGAAAACGATAATATATGACAAAATTGATTAAGATGAGAAATTATAGAATAGCAGAGTTCTATAACAAAGTGGAATGCATAAATCAGATGTTAAAGTTTATTCTTCATATTATAGTAGTAGTCAATTTTTTGGTGTAAGTAAAAATAGCTCTTTGAATATTTTAGAAAAATTACAAATATTATAAGAAAAGGAATAGTACTTGTTACAGACTTTAGGAGATTTAAACTGAGGGAAGTCTGTTATGGTGTGATGGCAATAGGTTATTGATATATATGGGTAGTTAGTAGATTAGGGTGTCTACATGTAGAAAGACTGGATGTATGTGTGTAAGTGGGGCTTCATATAGACCAAATGCATGCATATTATTATTATCACTGAGGTTAGTATGATTTATATTATTAATATGGCTAACCGTCATACCTCGTAGGATGATGTTGGAGTCGTTGGAGCGCTTTCGGACGTTGTCCATCTTCAATCGCAACTAACTGACTAACCTACTGAGCTGTTATAAAGGGGGTTGGTTTTTTTGTCAAGTCCATTGCTATCCTAATATTATTACTTTGATTTTATTTAGTTATTTTTGATTTTTAGTTTTTAGCTATTATCTAATTTGATTTTTTTTTTATATTTTCTAACGTCGTCATACTGTCTGTCCAGTCGTCTTTTTACTTTTATTAATGGTTTACATAAAATATCATTTAGGTGGTTTATTTGTTTATTTATTAATTTACCCGCATTTTTATGTTTATATATTTCTATCTGTTCAGTTATATTAAGTCTCTCTCCTTTCTGTAGTAAGTCCATTGTGTTTTCTGAGCTGTTTGGAGTATGTCCGTGTTCAGTTAGGTGGTTAACGAAATTGCATTTATTTGTATTATTTAAAGAGTCCTTAAGTTGTTCTTTGAATCTCACTTTTAGGGTTCTTCCCGTCTTTATAACAGCTCAGTAGGTTAGTTAGTTAGTTGTCATTGAAGATGGACAACGTCCGAAATCGCTCCAAAGACTCCAACATCATTGTACAAGGTATGACGGTTTGCCATATTAATAATATAAATTCATATAGACTGATTGAAGAACGTAGAGTGTACTCGCTTCGAAATTGGAACGATACCTGCCTGCTCATTCATAGGAATGAGAATTGCTAGTTCACATAGCCAGTTATTCTAACTAGATGACAGATCTTGAACTTTGGGAAACACCTTGTCAATTATTTCTTTCTGGGAGCTTAAATGCAAATGAAATTGGAATCAACTAACAATACCTACTTGCTATACCTGTATATTTTCAAAATAAATATGTCTATGAAGTTAACCGAAAACAGATTAAAATAAAAGTCCATAAATTCGTTTCTACATTGAATTTTCAATCAATTTAAAGATTAGATTTTAAGTTAGACATATACAAACCTACTTTCAAATTTTCAGCTTCCTATGCCTCATGGTGGCTGTGTTTACATGTGACAAAATTTGGCGGACAGACAGAAATTGTTCTATAGGTGGATTTGGTTCCTCTAATCTATCAAACGTAAAGAAAACTTGAAATGAGTCAGTTCTAAGCAATGTACAGACAAAACCTTACTTTTATTTACATAGATTGCATGAAAAGATCCATCAAAAAATATATTATGAACGATGTTAATACTTTATTTCCTGACGAAAGTCTACGGCAGGCATTGAAGTGAGTGAGACCAAGTGTTTCTCACATGGTCAACTGTATGTTCCTTTGCTCAAGAGTCAGAGATCCAACTCTGTGTTCTTCCATCCACATGAAGGACAGGTGGTGTATTCAGAGGCCCTTACTTAACACTGTGCTAATAAATATATTTTTTCCTATTCTATAATTTTTGTAATAATATTTTGAAATATCTCTGAATTTTTATAAAATACCCGTCAAAATCTGCTACTTTTTAAAAAAATAAAGTTATATTCTATAAAATTGTTTTGTATATGTTAATTTTAATGTTAGTTGTGTGGATCTTTTCTTACAACAAAGTAAATAAAAAAGAGTTCTAACAAAATCTAAATTCTGGCTTGTTTTTAACCTGAAAGACTTAATGGACACAGAGCTAAATTTAGTCCGTATGTGTTAAACATTGTGATCATTCCATCTCAAATGAAGAGAGGGATTTCATCTCGCTACCTCTATTTTGGTAAAATTTGGCACCCATATAGCTAAATTAAAAAAAAAAAATAATCTCTCTAATATCCTTTACCTCCAAATTTTTTTTTGTAACGCATCCCTTAGCTAAGATGCAGAGTAGGTAATATACTCGTATATATTTTAAGCTTCCTTTTTGGAAATTATAATAAACATAAAATATGTTTAAAATAATTATCTCAAATTAAAAATTATATTTCAAAATTAAGAAATATTTAACAAATTTCACAAAATTATTATGATTGTTTTTTAAAATAGATTTCTTAATAATTTAAAATAAATTAATTAATTAAATTAACTTAGCGTGTTGCCAATAATGTACTAAATACGTACCAATGTAATGATAAAGATGTATAATATAATTTATAATAAGATGTATTAAAATGATGTTAAAAGATGTTAAAAAAGATGTATTAAATACATCTCTTTTCATAAGTAACAAGAGTCAAACAAAACTAGAGATAGACCTATTCAATTTCAGTCAAGGTAGTGCCCATTAAATTGTTATTAACTAGTTTAATAAAATAATAATTAAATAATTTGAATCGTATTAACTTAAGTAATATGAGATAATTAAATAATTATTGTGAGTTATTAGGAATTAATATAGTTATAATTATTCAAAAATTGTATTGTGACAATAATAACATAATATAAAAAATGATAATAAGTGAAAAAATATAAGAAATAAATACAGCAGTTAATAATACATATCGTATAATAAATATAAACATTTATATATAAAAATGATAATTAATATTAATATATTTACTACCGTAACATGAAGCTTCTGTAAATTTAAATCTAATATCTATTATAGTTCTACTAAAGTTCTTATGGAAAGCAAATGGTATATTTATTAATTATTAGTTTTTCTAATTACAATTATAAATCGTTTATTAATTGGAAGAAGTAAAGTATTTAGTTCATTAATTAGTGCAGATTCATAATATTAGTTTATGAATTATAGAAGTAAAATAATGTCATAAGAACTTAATAAATTTAAGAAATGTTGACATTATTTTCAATTTAATAAATTAATTTTTTTGAAGTTTAAACTTTCAAGTTTCAATGCTATATACGAGTATTTCTACTTTAAAGTTGTTTTATTTAATTATTATAATTTTAAATCAATAGATTATTATTTAAAGTGTAGAATTTTTATTGTAAGTGTTTTTCTAATATTTGTTATGTAGGAGACCCAGAGCTGGATGGAACACCATCAGATGAATTAAAACTGTCAGGTATTCATTTTTCCTTATGACTGAATAAGTAATTTTCCACATTTTTGACTCTTGTTTTTTGGCAGCTTTTCAAGAAATTGGTGCTCCAAGAAATCTACGAGTAATGGCTGATTCTGAAGAATACAAACTCGAGTGGGACGAACCGGACTTTGGATTGGATCTTCTCACGTATTATATGGTTTTATGGGACACTCAACACTCAAGTGGTGATTCCCTCCGAACTGTAGGGGAGACAAGAATTCCTTCCCATACAGGTGCCAGTAGTATTTACGTTTGTGTAAATATAAATTACAGAGAAAATCATGCCAAAGAAATTAAAAAAAAACCTCACCACAATATTTTGGCATCCGTAGTCATAAAGAGAAGAAGTTAGTTGGATGACAGTACAATATATTAAAGGAAGTTTTACCTTTGATGCGACTTACTTTTTCTGTGAAGAAGTAGTATGCATTATGGTTACTACTGTGTACTTCATTTATTCTACGATTTTTTTTAGTTCTTTTAAAATAACTTGAACACATTAAATAATGGCGCACAGTGATTACTATGTTGAGAAATGGTTTACCATGATGGTATTTTTGGAGATTGTATGTTTTTTATTGCCTGCTTGATTTTATATATATATATCACCATCAGTGGTGGGATTCAGTTTTTTAAGAACCGGTTCGTGCGAACCGGTGCTTCAAATATTATGAGTTCGGAAACTGAATTCTTTAGTTATATATAGACTATATACATGCGCAAATTACGTTGTCATACATGCACAAGTTATGTGAGTCACGCGACACTTGTGGAGGAGTTTGATAGTGGGCTAATTAATATAGGTCTGAATAGGGATTTACGTAATTTTAACAACCGGTTCGCCGAATTCATAATATTTTAAGCACCGGTTCGCACGAACTGGTGTGAACCGGCTGAATCCCGGTGATGCCATCACTGGTCACCATTCATATACATATACATATATCACCGGCTATGAGTATTCATTTGATAATTGCTAGTCATTTAGTTGTGTATAAATCCCATTCTTTATCAGGAGTTCTAAATGTTTACTTATAAAATCAGTTATAAATTAAATTAAAAAGATTTCGTAAAGCAGAAGAACTAAAAATATTTTAAAAGGAATGGTTGATGGTTTTATAGAAAAGAACGAATTGTAGTATCCCCAAACATTTTATTGACTCTATTTTTAAACATAAAACAAAACAATGCTGCAAAAATCATTAAAGCTGATAATTAAACAAGTAATCTAAAAATATGAAAGACTACAACGAAAAATTGAAAATATGTTAAATGATAAAAATGTTCGTACTAAGTTAAAGCCCAAACCTTTGAAAAGGGCCATCAGTCCTTTTAACAATAAGTTAACAACTATTTGAAGAAATTAACCGGAATTAATTACTAAATTTATCTAAACATTCTCTCCATTGCCATATATGTGTGGGTTGATCAACAGTCATCAAATTAATTTCCCCATACCACTGATTGAAAGTTCAGTTAGCCTGCTTTATCTAAATAGTTAATAAGTGTATTAAGCTCATAAATTGATAAAATTTGGAGTAAAAATATTAATAATAATATAAAGTTAATTAATGAACAAATAATTAATTATTTGCTTGTACCATTGTACAACGCAGAAATAAATTAATATATCAGTAACCATATTTTTGGATTCAAATATTTATAACTCTCTAATAACAAATTTTAAATAATTTTAATTTTATTACAATGTCAACCAAAAATGTGAAAGTTTAAGAAACATATATCTTCTTTTTTTTTTTTGCTCAGTGAGAGTCTCAGAAGATAAAACAAACTACTTTCAAGTAAGAGCAGTGACACGTAATAATCACTACTCCACCAGTGAAATACTCCTCTTCTATACACCTTCGCAGGAGAAAGCAACTCTGTCCCTTCTCTTAGCTGGACTTATTGGATTTATTCTCGCAGTTATCATAGTCTGCCTTTACGTCAACAGGACAGCAGTCAGAACTCGGATTGTCAGTCTTAAATCTCCTATGTGTTGAACTAACAAAAATAATAGAAAAGATTACATTTAAATACAATAGTTTTTTTTTTAGGTAAAAACTACTGAACTTTAGTACCAACTACATTATTTTTTATTTATTTTATAGGAATCAATTCATGAATAGTATCTACTTTTTTTCTGTTGTTAAAATATTTCGTTAAATTGTACGTCATATTTACCACAATGAAATTTTATAACTTTATTTCAATTATAATATATTATTGATTTGTAAATATTTTTTAATAAATATGTATTTATTTTTTTTTTTGGCCCAAGATATCCATAGAACGAGTCTTTTATTTGTTTTACATGTTATATACATTTATTTAAAATTTACATTCAAAGTTAATGTTTTTTTAAATAATCACAAATTGTATGTCAATCCAATATTTTGAAAAGAATTTATATACTCCATATTTATAAAATTTTACAAAAAGTAAAGCACTGTCAAGTTATATATAGTGTTATTTGTTATTATTATAAAAAAAAGTACAATCTATATAAACATACATGTACTAAAAAAAATGGTCCTCGAGTAAAAGAAACAAAGAAAGCAACCGAAAGAACCAGAAAATGTTCTTTATTGTTCAGAGAAAGAACTGAGACAACCCACCTCGATTTGTAGGTGAATTATCATCAGGAAAGAAAATGTGATCCACTTGATCACATCTCGCATCATATCTCATGGAGAAGAGATGAATTTGATCACATCATCTCTCATGATGAAGATGAAATGTTAAAGTGAATTATGCCAGTTTTTTATGTGTTTTTTTTTGTAAAATTAGATATATATATGTTTATAAAAATTTTATGCCATTCTTATGCTTGGTTACTCTTTTAGAGAGTTTCTCTGATGTCCTGCATGCTCTTCTGAGTTGCACGGGGAATAGAAAAATCAACTGGCCCAAACTTTTTCCTTTAGTGTCAGAATATGTATATATGAAAGAAAAGTTTGGGCCAGTTGATTTTTTTATTCCCCGAGCAACTCAGAAGAGCATTCAGGACATTAAACAAACTCTCTAAAAAGGTAACCAAGCATGAAATTGGCATAACATTTTTAGAAACATGTTTGTAAGAATGATTGCTACCAACCTTCACTAATATATATATATATAAAATTGGTTATACATTTATGTAAAACAAAATTTTACAATAAACACGTGAAATAAAATAAAAGCAACGTTTAAACCATAATAAGAAATTCAGAAAGGAGACTGTGATCTTTTGACTAAAATAACTGGTTCACAATTCATCAAGCTACTGACGAGGACCAGTTATCTTGAACTGTAAATGGTAAAAAGATCTTTTATCATTTTCCTGAATTTCTTGTTCTACTTTTGACGGCGATATTTATAAATTGCTGCAATTTTTTTGTTATTCTAAAAAAAAATGGTCAAAAGTAAACTGTAGCCCAAAAGAAACTGATTTTATGTCAACTTTCTCTTCTTTAAAAGAAAACAAAATGCAGATTAGTCAATTATTTTCATTAACAAATCTAGCTCTAAAGTTAAAATTTATCATTTCAAATTTATTTAAAGGCTAATTAAATAGAACATACCAGTGAACATTAAATAAAAACTACTTTTATAATGTGTAATAGAATAATTGAATATCAACTTAAGGTTTTTTAAAATAGTAAACAACTACTATACCGAGATTTTCTTAATATGAAAAACAATGACCTTAGTAATTATTTTTTTTAATTTTAAAGTTAATTAAATGTGTGTTCATTTGTTAGTAATGTTATAAAAATATTATTATTATTATTATTATTAAGTGGCATTTATTTATTGTTACCCTGCCTTATTGTATAAGTAGAACATTTATACATGTAAGAAAGTTTTTCTGTTATTAAAAATCAGAATGACTAATGTACAGACCAAAATGTAAATAATTATTTTTAAATTTTAAGTAATAATTTAGTAATAATCATTATTTAATTTTAATAACATTCATTTTGTACGACAGACGTACATATTTCATTTTAATAGACTGTAAACATCTAGTATTTATAGATTTTAATGAATCGATATATTATTGAACTTTGTCAAAAGGCTTTATTTTGGTAATAAAAATAAATAATTGCTTTTTTCCATAATCTATATATTTATATAAGTTGATGTTTAATAGATCGAAAAAATTGGATATTTACAAAAAGAATAGAAACTTGTTAAGTGTTTAATGTTATGCATTTCATCGTAAGCTCCTATGATTAAAATATACAAGAACAAAAAATGAATATAAATAAATGTTCAATGTACAAAAATTAAATAAATTAAATATTCAATGATCACTTGTTATATATACTTTTTTATTTTACAAAACTGTGTACTAATTAGTGATTTCATATTAAAGTTTAAACAGGTAAAATTGTCTCATGTTTGCAAAGTAACTAAAATAGATGTGACTATAATTTTTCAAATAATATACTGTGTTCTATACCTTTAATTTCTACTAAATAAGTTATAATATATCCTGGTATAAAGGTTTTTGCAAAGTTAGCTAGGTACTAACTGTCAAAGTAGTACATAAATTTCAATATACTAATTCAAGTTTCATGCAGTATTTGCAAAAACACTCATAAATATCCTGGTAAAACTTGGGTAACTTTAATTGCCTAGTCGTATAGTATAAACAGTAAGGCATCTTGTAATATTTAGTAACTTAATATTTATTAAATGGTATTAATTAATTTTCTATATAGTCAAACTACAGAAATATGCACAACATTCTAGTGCAAGTAGTAGTCGGTTAATCTATACAGAGTGATATGCTTCAGGGGAATTGCACGGGTTTTCGCTAACCCGTTGTTGAAATGTTGAGACGTTCAGCGAACTAATTTTATGTCAGACACCTATGAAAATTGGAAAATATTAAAAATTTGAAGAATTTGTTATTTTATGTTAATCATTTCACCAAAAAGATTAAAGATGAAAATTGGTTTTGGTGCAAAGAAAATATTATATATAAAGGAGAAGCTATTCTTAAAATTTTGAATCCTATCACAGGTTATACCCCTTCCTAAACCATGAAATAATGTTAAAACAAATACTAAAGTCTTGGCTTAAGGCAGGGGTATCAACTATAAAAATCTTTATTAAAATCCGACACTCAGTATCCACTGTTATCCTTTTTGACAGAGATATTTCGCTGGTCAAGGTGCGAGGACGAAGGAAAAGTGGATAATACAGCGCGTACTAAAACATTGGCGGATAATATAACAACTGCAGGTTTTTAAGGAAATTAGAGTAAACTGCTTTTGTTTTATAATAATGTAGATTTATCCTGCAGACCGGATTGAACCCCCAGGTGGGCCGGATCCGGCCTGCGGGTCGTATGTTTGACACCTGTGGCTAAAGGTTTTTTAGGCAGCAATCTAACTGCAATGAGTGCAACATAGTTAGTTAGAATCACAATTGACATTGCCTTATCTTTCTTTAAACTTTGACCACTTTGCTCAGTTCTTTTTCCTTATTTTTACATGTTTCATAGACTACTGAGTTAATGGCTGCTGATAGTTATATGGAGAATAAAGCCATCTTCTTCAAACGTTACATATAAATATCTAAGTTTCACAGGAAACTGACGTCAAAATCAAAGTCATTCTAAGCATAACTCTGGTCAAGACCAGTCCTTATTGAAATGATGTTAGTCCCATTTCTGAATTTCTTACTGTGCTTTAAATTTTGATAAATATATAGTAAATTCACAGGAAGAAAATACATACAAGTGGTTATAAATGTGTTTAATCTCTGTGAATTTATTTTATTTAGTTAGTTGAACCGTTTTATATTATTAGCCCTCTCTCTCTCTCTCTCTCTCTCTCTCTCTCTCTTATATATATATATATATATATATATATATATATATAAAGATTTCACATAAACACATGAAATAACAATCAATGATCAAACCACAATAAGAAATGGAAAAACAAGACTAAGATCTTTCAACCGTAACAAGCGGTCTTCGTCAGAGTCAAAAACCCAACTGAAACCTTTTAAAATACCACTCTTCCCTCCCACTCTTCTCAACTCCTCACCAGATATTTTCTGCATCTAGTGTTTCAGTTGGGTTTTTGACTCTGACGAAGACCGCTTGTTACGGTTGAAAGATCTTAGTCTTGTTTTCCCATTTTTATTGTGGTTTGATCATATATATATATATATATATTATATATTATATATATATATATATATATACACGAGTTCGAGATTAACAAAGAGCAACACACAAAGTAGGGAAACACACAGACTCAAATTTTCGGGTAATCCGTCTTCAGGAGAAAAGAGAATGGGAGACCAAGCACGTTGTAGACGCAACGGCAAGTAACCAACCCGGCAACCACCAGTGCTGTCAACCGTACCCGGTCTTAAAGTATAGAATTAGGAGAAGATATAAACAGAAACTCAGATAAGCAGTACTGGTTGGGTAAAACTATAAATAGGTGAAAAATTATAAGCAATATAAGATAAAAAACAAACTATAAAAAACAAAAATAATGTTAGAGAAAAAAAGAAAAAAATAAATAAATGACTAAAAATAAATACAATACAAAAAACTTGCATTGGTTGTTTTAGTAAATAAAAGATAGAGACTGAATAAAAGGGTAAGTATGGGAAACTAGTTAAGAATAAGAATTTAGAAAAATAAAATAGGATAAAACAAACTAGTGGTAAGTGAAGAAGACAAAATATATATACACAAAATATACGAAAGAGGAAAAAAGAAATAAGTACTAGAGAATAAAGAATAGTGAAAAATAAATACATAAAAAAAAAATTATCTTTTAAGGATAAGTCCAGGTGCACTGCGCGCCCCGAGCAACCAGATGTGAGCCTCCTCAGAGGCTCTACGGGTCACGGTATTATCACCAGGGGGAATCTGATGCAGAATATGCACACTGAAGCAGTCGTTAAAAGACAGACCATGGGATTTGGCGTGTATAGCGACAGGTCTTCGTCAGAAGATATATATTAAAATATATATATAAAAAATATATATATGTTATATATATATATAAAATAATTAATTATCAATGATCTTTGATTGTTATTTCATGTGTTTATATGAAATGTTGTTATTATGTATACATATATATATATATATATAAAAAATAATATTGACTATATCATGACCAAATGAATTGATTGCTTTTATTGTTTGGGGTAGGAGGTCCTTGAAGTTTTATTCTTTTCGGCTCCATTGAAAACTACGTACTTAGAGCATCTCCTCTTTGGAGTAATCTCTATCAACATGACGAATATTTGGAGGTCTCACACTCCCTCAGGAAATCAAAGTGTTGCCACGTGACATCAACTTCTTCACGTGGAGATCCCTTGGTCTGTTCTTGATTAGTGTCATAGTCCTGTAACTGTGGTCCTGTTGAGACTGGTTTCTAAACAATGAAGACGCTATCGTCATGCCAAGAGAGGTTAAGGGCTTACACTCCCTCAGTATATAGTGATATAGCAATAGACATTAGCCTATATATATATATATATATACAGATGATAGGTTGTTTCATGACCAAATGAGTTGATTGTTTTTCTTGTGTGGAGTGGGGGTTGTTAAGTTGTGGGTCAATGAAAGCCACGTATTTTGAGAATCTCCTCTATGAAGTCACCTCTATCAGCATAACGAATATTAAAGGGCTCGTACTCCCTCAGAAAATAAACAGTAGCCATGCGATATTGGCTTCTCCACTTGGAGGGCCCTTGATCCGGTCTTGATCAAGGGCCGTAGTCCCGTAACTGTCGTCCTGTTGAGCGTGGTTGCTAAAAGATAAAGCCGCTGTCGTCTTGCCAGGAAGGGTAAAGGGCTCACACTCCCTCAGTATATACGAATACTGGCAATAGACATTAGACTCTCTGTGTAGCAAGGTCTCATTTCTATTGTTTTTGATGGTTGGTTGTTGGAGTTCTGACTGCTTTTGATGAAAATAACTTGCTTCATGGGTTGCACAAATGACGGCCAACATTTCGATATCAAGTTCCCACAAGAGATACGTCTCTTAAGGTCCTCTTAGTCCAATAAGTAGGTTTCTCTAAATGGTGTGTCTCTGTAAGCAGGACTTCTCAAATATCAAATCATTTATAACACGAAATTTAATTTTGTGTACTCTTTTCTAGGAACACATTAGTAAAGTGCATCAATCCTTAATTTATCTAAAGTAACACTTTTTTATATATTGCTAAAGTGTCAAATATTTGTTATATATTAATAAAGTGTATTAATTGTTTTATTTTTTTTCAATTGTGGAGTGATGATCCTTCAGGTGGAAAAGTTGGGAAGAATATCTTCTGTTGGGAAAGTCTAGGGTGGCAATTTCTCAGGTGTAATTTAGAGGAGAGAGTTCTTTGCAATAATATTTTAGTTGAAGTTAATAATAAATATTACTTTTTACTTCACTATAAGTAAAGTATAGTGATCGTGAAAAAATTCGATCTCGAAATTTTGACGGAATTACATGTTTTGAGGTCCCAGAAGTCGTTTTATGAAGTTTTTTCAATGATGTCTCTGTTGTGTGTGTGGGTGTGTGGGTGAGTGTGTTAGCATTGCTTGTTACCACGCTACGGTCCAGAATCTTTGATGAACAAGTTGATATTTTACACAAAAATGGGCCTCATAGGGAAGAAGTTCCGTATTCTTTGGGAAGAATTATGCATGATGGGAAAGTCACTTTTTTTGCCAAAAACCGTTTTTTAGAAAACATTTTTTTCTCCTAAACTCATAACTCTAGAGTTTTGAAATTTTGACATTATCTTTGAGTTAGCAAATGGAACAAACGAAAAATATATTGAGAATTTTGAAACAACGGGAAATATTTTTTTTCAATATAAAAATTTTGACTTATAATTCAATCTCAAAGCTTGTGAGAGCGATACAAGCCATACCGTTTGACGAATCAAAATGAAACTATGCTTAAAAATAGAACATTGTATGGAAAATGATTTGAGATAATTTTTTTCAAAATTACATTCACCAAAGAGGCGTTATATTAAGATTTCTGTTTTCAGAAAATATTTTTTAACGCTAAACGGCTCATTAAAAAATAATGAACATTTGACAAAAAATGAAACAAAAAATTAGCAATTTATAAAAAAAAATTCATGAAGTTTCAATTACGGAAAAGAGCAATAACGCTAAAAAAACTCTTTGTTTATCCCAGACTAAGAGATCACCTGCTATACTTGTCGAATTTTTGATATTTTTCTTACAATGTTTACATTGACTTAAAAATTTTTTGATCGAATCCACTGAAATAAAATTGATATTTATAAAGGAACAATTTAAATAGTTTATTGACTTATACGAGATGTAAGAGGAATAATATTGTTACATGTAAAAAAATCACCGCCAATAAACATAAATAAATTACCTTTGTCTTCCATGGCATGATGGATTTGTCTCATAAAATGCTTTAATAAATCTGTATATTGCACTCTTCAGCAAAACTTAATATCAGTTACAAATACATTATCATTGTGAATGTAGTACCTTTCCATGATATTAAAATGTGACGAATGGACTCTTTCCTCAAGAAAGAGGACTTATGTTTGTTGAGTAATATCCAGTTTTTTTTTACAATTCTAGTCTAATAGTTCATATTTATTATTTTCAAAAATTAGCAGCTCCCAACTATAAATCACTTAAATTATATTGAAAATTCGTATATATGATATTTGACAAAGGGGGAGGAAAATGATCTTATTAAATACTAAGAAGCCATAAAATTCCCAGTATCTTTATAAATAAAATAATGATTTTGTCTGTACATTGCTTAGAACTGACTCATTTCAAGTTTTCTTTACGTTTCATACATTGGAGAAACCGAATCCACCCTTAGAAAAATTTCTGTCGGTTTGTCGGTTTGTCGGTTTGTCGGTTTGTCGGTTTGTCGGTTTGTCGGTTTGTCCGCAAAACTTTGTCACAGGTAAACTCAGCTACCATAAGACATATAAAGCTGAAACTTTTACAGTAGATTTGTGTAGGTCTAACTTAAAATATAGGCTATGAATTGATTGGAAATTCAACGTAGAAGTGAAGTTATGGACGTTTAACGCAAAAATGTTTGTCACAAGTAAACTCAGCCACCATAAGACATAGCGAGCTGAAACATTGACACTGGATTTGTGTGTGCCTAACTTAAAATATGGGCTCTAAATAGATTATTAATTCAGTACAGAAGCGAAGTTATGGGGCTTTTAGCTGTATTTTCCCTAACTTCACAGACAAGTTTGTTTTGAAAATACACAGGTGTGGCAAGTAGGTATTGTTAGTTGATTTTAATTTCAATTGAGCACATGAATATATTGCGTATTTGACATCATTGAAATGGTGTTTCACAGAGTTAAGGATGTACTATCTATTGAGAATAAATGTTTTGTAAACGAGCAATTCTCAGCCCTTAATATGAACAGGCATGAGAAATCAACAAACAAGTTCTTACGCTATATGAAGCCGAGGAAAGAACTTACAAGTCAGTAAAGAGATTGGATTAGTGATGAAGAAGTAGTTCATTATCTAATTGAATTTCTTGACTCTGAATTTATTTCTCCTGGACTGCCTGCTCATGAGTAAAAACTTAAAGTAGGAGCACCAATGATGCTGCAATTTATAGCAGTAACAAATTTCATGTTACGAAACATGAGTGACCCAAAAACTGTGCAACGGGACACGACTCTGAGTTCGTGCCCTACACAGATATGCCATAGAGGCGGACATAATGACTGGATGTGGTATTGGGGAGTCTTCCGAACCACTGTCTGTTTCCATTCAAATGATTGTAAGGTCCCCTCAGAGTCTATTTCGCAATGACGTTAACTAAGTCGCAAAGGGAGACTTTATCTAACGCAGGAATTCAAGTTAGCGAAACCAAGTTTTTCTCACATGGTCAACTGTAGTTTACTTGCTCAATAGTCAGAGGTTTCAACTGATTGTTCTTCCATGAACCTGAAGGACAGACAGCTAATGTAGTGTATACAGAGGCATTTGTTTAACACTGTACTAATAATGGTGTTTTCTACTATTCTATAATTTCTAATTATAGTATTAGTATAATACTATAATTGATATGTTGGAATACCAAGTATAATAGAATTTTTGATTCCGTCAAAGACGGGTACATTTGCTAGTAATCTTTATAAATAAAATAATGATTTTGTCTGTACATTGCTTAGAACTGACTCATTTCAAGTTTTCTTTACGTTTCATACATTGGAGAAACCGAATCCACCCTTAGAAAAATTTCTGTCGGTTTGTCGGTTTGTCTGTTTGTCGGTTTGTCGGTTTGTCGGTTTGTCCGCAAAACTTTGTCACAGGTAAACTCAGCTACCATAAGACATATAAAGCTGAAACTTTTACAGTAGATTTGTGTAGGTCTAACTTAAAATATAGGCTATGAATTGATTGGAAATTCAACGTAGAAGTGAAGTTATGGACGTTTAACGCAAAAATGTTTGTCACAAGTAAACTCAGCCTACATAAGACATAGCGAGCTGAAACATTGACACTGGATTTGTGTGTGCCTAACTTAAAATATGGGCTCTAAATAGATTATTAATTCAGTACAGAAGCGAAGTTATGGGGCTTTTAGCTGTATTTTCCTAACTTCACAGACAAGTTTGTTTTGAAAATACACAGGTGTGGCAAGTAGGTATTGTTAGTTGATTTTAATTTCAATTGAGCATATGAATATATTGCGTATTTGACATCATTGAAATGGTGTTTCGCAGAGTTAAGGATGTACTATCTATTGAGAATAAATGTTTTGTAAACGAGCAATTCTCAACTCTTAATATGAACAGGGAGGAAAAATCAACAAACAAGTTCTTACGCTATATGAAGCCGAGGAAAGAACTTACAAGTCAGTAAAGAGATTGGATTAGTGGTGAAGAAGCAGTTCATTATCTAATTGAATTTCTTGACTCTGAATTTATTTCTCCTGGACTGCCTGCTCATGAGTAAAAACTTAAAGTAGAGCACCGATCATGCTGCAATTTAGTAGCAGTAACAAATTTCATGTTACGAAACATGAGTGCCCCAAAACTGTGCAACGGGACACGACTCTGAGTTCGTGCTCTACACAGATATGCCATAGAGGCGGACATAATGACTGGATGTGGTATTGGGGAGTCTGTGTGTATACTTCACATACCATTGATTCCGAGCCACTGTCTGTTTACGTTGAAATGATTGCAAAGTCCGGTCAGAGTCTATTTCGCAATGACGTTAACTAAGTCGCAAAGGGAGACTTCATCTAACGCAGGAATACAAGGTAGCAAAACCAAGTTTTTCTCACATGGTCAAATGTAGTTTACATGCTCAACGGTCAGAGGTTTCAACTCTTTCTTCTACCATGAACCTGAAGGACAGACAGCTAATGTAGTGTATTAGCTGGAGGCATTTGTTTAACACTGTAGTAATAATGGTTTTTTCTACTATTCTATAATTTCTAATGACATTTTGAAATACCAAAAATGACGGAACTTCTGATTCCTCAGTGGTATAGCCAAAAGGCATAGGCACACGGCAATAAAACAAAACAGGAACTTCTGATTCCGTCAAAGACGGGTACGTTTGCTATGTATTATATATAACTGTCAACTTTTTTTTAATTTAATATTTGCTTAATAAATACACTGGTAATAATGTAAGGTATGGGACCAGAGTAGCCCAGTGGTTTGCGTGATCGCCGATGACAGTAGTGCAAATGTATTATAAACAAATGTAACAAACAAATATTTTTTTGAATTTAAAATGTGGATAATATAAAAGATGGTAATAAAGTAAAGGGATCTAGCCAGGGTAGCCAGTAGGTTGCTTGCTCGCCGATGAGAGTAGTGCAAATGTATTATAAATAAATACAACAAAAATATTTTTTTTTAATTTAATATTTGCGTAATATAAACACTGGTAATAAAGTAAGGTATGGAACCAGAGTAGCCCAGTGGCTTGCGTGCTAGCTTTTGACTGGGAGCACGTTAATTAGAACTAACTCATTTCAAGTTTTCTTTACGTTTCATAGTTCAGAGTAGCCACATGTACCCTTAGAATAATTTCTGTCTGTCGGTTTGTCCACAAAATATTGCTACCATAAGACATATAAAGCTGAAACATTGATTGTAGATTTGTGTATGTCTAACTTAAAATCTAATCTTTGTATACAGAGGCTTTTTTTTAGCACTCTACTAATAATGGTATTTTCTACTATTCTATAACTTCTAATTGTAGTATTAGTATAATACTATAATTGATATTTTGGAATACCAAGTATAATAGAATTTTTGATTCCGTCAAAGACGGGTACGTTTGCTAGTAATTCTATAAAAGACCGAAAATGTAAAAGATAATTCAAAATTGAAATCTTTCGTTTAGAGATTAATAAATGTAATTATCGTACATCTTTAATTATAAATCATCTTAAAACAAAATTTTTTCTTCGCTGTTTATAATGTTTTTCAGAGAAAAAAAGGGTATTTTCCTGTTTTAAATTTGAAAATTTTACTTTAATATTCAATGTAGAAGGATGCCACGTAAACGATGTAAGAAATCCACTGGCTATTTGAACAAAAGCCATGTTCTCTTGTAGGAGAATATTTCGTATCAAGAACTGTTCACTTTGGTTTTTCAAAAATGTTATTACTGCTGTAGTTATACTAATGAAATTATTTGCATCAGCTGTGTGATGTACAAAAATAAGCTTATATATTGATATATCCTTCAATCACTATCTGTACTACCTCAGGAATGAAAGACTAATAATCATATCCCATTTACATGTTTATGAGACGTTATGCTTAAATGAGACGTTATGTGTTATATACTCAAGAAATTTGATATTAAGTTACTTATAGTAAAGTTTAGTGTAGGCCACTCCAGATTTTTTTATTTTCCTTCGAACGCTGATTTGATTCTTGTTGATTTTTTTTTATATATATATATAAAGTAAGGATTTTTATTTGAAATTGTGATTCTAACAAGTAACCGGAGCAAGAAGTTATTATTTCACTTTCTTTGTATTCCTAGTATCCAACGAAATTTACTTTCTATTGAATTTAATACTGTGATGATATTTGCAAAATGGCAGTTTTTTTGTCTCTAAAAAACAAGAAACAATGGTTTGTGTTTTAGCATAAATTACCATAAAGCACCTTTATCATGCTTCAATATTGACAAAAAGCTGTGTAGTTCTTCTCATTTGGAATTATGTATATAATGAATTTCATATTTTTATGTCAAACTGTAAGAATCATTCCCACCCACACCACCCACTCAGATATCATCAAGACAATGAAATTTTAAAATCATATTTTATTATCACTACATTTTATTTGTAGTGAAGTAAAATACTATTCCCTAATCTATTATTAAATCGTTTAGTAATAACTTATTTCTCGAAGTTTTGTCAAAACAGTGTTGTATTTTTAATATCAGCTGTTATTTTCAATTCTATATTGATCTAAACCATATAGCAATAAGCATAAAATTTATCTCTGAACCGTGTAAAAAAAAAACTTTCAATAAAATGAAACATTTAACGAATT
This sequence comes from Hermatobates lingyangjiaoensis, assembly GCA_026182355.1. Lineage (NCBI taxonomy): Eukaryota > Metazoa > Arthropoda > Insecta > Hemiptera > Hermatobatidae > Hermatobates > Hermatobates lingyangjiaoensis. The sequence goes on from JAPFBL010000090.1 coordinate 658,219, forward strand.
TGTTTGATTTTTTAATGAAGTAAATACCTAGTCCTAATGGGGTTGGCCAATCTGTTCTAAGACTGCATAAGTGAACTCTGGACTCCCTAAAGTTCGTTGCAGGTCAGAACCAGTCAGTCGGCTGCTGCTCTTCATCAACGGAACATCGAGGAAAGTTCACTGAGGCTCTATGCCCAGGTAAGATAATTTTTTTTTGTTCACCGATAATGTCATTTGATATTTTATGTTAACATTTGTCTTTTAACTATAGTTCTAACTATGTATGAACACATATATATTAAATTATACGAATAAATTAGAATTTAAATGGTAGTTAATTTTTTTCTTTGCATAGGGTAATAATGAATTTTTTCTTGGTTCACTCATAATGTCACTTGATTATTATGCCAACACTACTGCTTTAACTATAATTTTAACAATGTGTCATCCCATATATGTCAAATTAAATGGAATAAATAAAAATTTAAATAGTAATCAATTTTTTTCTTTAGTTTTTTTAAGTTAATTGCTTCTTTTTGATTCACCCATATCAAACAAACCTAAAATAAGTGTTTTTATCATAAAAGTTGATACAATTTTTTTTTATTTATTGAACTGAATCACTTTGCAATTTGCTTTTCGTCAAATAAACATGGCCGACAATGTAACGAGGTCATTTAATGCCAAGGTAATAATGAAAATTTTTTTCTTCACCCATAATGTCACTTGATAATTATGTCAACACTAGTCTTTTAACTATAATTTTAACTTTGTGTCAACCAATAATGTTAAATTATACGTAATAATTTAAAATTTAAATAGTAGTCAATTTTTTTCTTTACTTTTTTTAACATAATTGCTTCTTTTTGATTCACCCATATCAAACAAACCTAAAATAAGTGTTTTTATCATAAAATTTGATAAAAAAACATTTTTTATTTATTGAAATAATTAACAATTTATTATCACTTAACAATTTGCTTTTCGTCGAATAAACATGGCCGACAGTGTAACGAGGTAATTTAATGCCAAGGTAATAATGAAAATTTTTTTTCTTCACCCATAATGTCACTTGATAATTATGTCAACACTAGTCTTTTAACTATAATTTTAACTTAACTTAACCCATAATGTTAAATTAAACGAAATAAATTAGAATTTAAATGGTAGATTATTTTTTTTTACCTATATTTAGTAAATTGCTTCTTTTTGATTCACCCATATCAAACAAACCTAAAATAAATGTTTTTATCATAAAATTTGATAAAAAAAAACATTTTTTATTTATTGAACTGTACCACTTAACAATTTACTTTTCATCAAATAAACATGGTCGACAGTGTAACGAGGTCATTTAATGCCAAGGTAATAATGAAATTTTTTTTTCTTCACCCATAATGTCACTTGATAATTATGTCAACACTAGTCTTTTAACTATAATTTTAACTTAACCCATAATGTTAAATTAAACGAAATAAATTAGAATTTAAATGGTAGATTATTTTTTTTACCTATATTTAGTAAATTGCTTCTTATTGATTCACCAATATGAAACAAACCGAAAATAAGTGTCTTTACCATAAAAATTTATATGAAAAATACATGTTTTTTTTATTTAACTGAACAAGTTGGCGATTGCCCTTGGTTATGAAACATGGTAGACTATGCACTGTCGCATTATACCGTCGTAATTATTATTATTAATAATTATATTAAATAATTATTCTTTTTCACTTGATAGCTAATGTCATTTGGTATTTTACATCAATATTCATCTTTGTGTATATAGTGAGGATTTATGATGTATGTCCAATTCATGCAATCTTTTGAAGAAGAGCGATTAGCAAATATTTCTGTTATATCATTGTAACGGTTGTTACCGAGGATAAAATTATTAGGAATAGGTCTGTTTCTTAATGAAAAAAATGAGAAAAAATATTTTATATGCTGAACTGATTTATGTTTTATTATATAACCTTGACATATATCAGAATTATTTGATTATGACTAGTCACAACAATGACTGACAAAAATTCCACAATATTTTACATTACAATTGAGTTAATATTAATATGTGTGTACTGTTGCAGGTACAGACGGAAGGATACCTGTACACAGGTTAGTGGGCATGTTTGTGTTTATTGCATGTAATCATTTACAGTACACAGCAAAACAGAAAATCAACATCATACACTGTTCGACACCCCCTCACTTCCACTGTTCTTCCCAGACCAATCGTGATCTGTTAGGGTTTAAATCTGTTAAGGGTGTCTATAGGGTTTCTAGGTGTCCCTGAGTGATTCAGAATAATATATCCAAATATAAAAACACAGTCACCATACGCATTATACCTCTATTTTTGAGCGCATCATTATAATAATTGATAAGTATCAGCGATTTTCTTCTAAAAAAGAGCTACTCACCGCAGCGAATTTGTTTTACGAATGGCGAGATGACATTTGTTCACCACTCTGAGCAAAAATTCTGCAGTTTCCAACAAGATTATTCTTTAGTCAAAATAGGCTAGGCATAAAACTTTTCAGTGAATTGAAAAAGAAATGCGAGCTCCTCCCTATCCCTATCAAAATTTTTATCCCCAAACACTGAAGAAGACGCCGAGGCTCATCAAGTTTATTTTTCTCTGGGCAGAAGAATAAGCTAACTGAAAGTAAGTCTCATTATCTTTGTTTTTTGATAATTATGTTTTACCGAATTGTATTTGATTTAATTAAAATATTTCTCGAATATTTGTGTACAGTGTGTTTTCAGCTATTTTTAGAATTAAGAGCTCCCCAACTTCAAGCACTTTCAGAACCTGTACCCTAGAAACACGGCTTGTCAGGTATATGAATAAATAATACACAAGCTTTCGGCTCACATTAGCATTCATTAGGTAAAAAACGATATACTAAAATGGTAAACAAAACAAATGCTACGGTACTAAGAGCGTTTAACAACTAACTAGGATGGAAATAAAATATTCGGAAGGGAGTGAGGATAAGTAGGAGGGCCTGTGTAGGTATGCAGGGCAGGGCACTGAACCAAACTACCTGCAGGTTCTTACACTTACCTCTCATACTAACTTATAGTTGGGGTATCAAAATTTTTTGAAGTAGGTATTATATTAAGATCACTGTTTTGAATATTTAAACAAGGGTTATAGTCTTTGATGTAAAGGGCTTCGAGGATATGTAATCTGATGTCTCGGAAGTTTTAAATATTCAAAACAGTGACCTTAATGTAATGCCTAGTTCAAAAAATTTTGATACAAACTATAAGTTAGGAAGAGAGGTAGGTATAGGGAGGGATGCGCAGGTAGTTGGGCTCAGTGCCCTGCCCTGCATGCCTACACATGCCCTCCTACTTACTCCTCCCTCCCTTCCGCATATTTTGTTATTTCCATCATAGTTAGTTGTTAACCGCCCTTAGTACCGTGCATTTATTTTGTTTGCCATTTTCGTTTATCGTTTTCTACCTGATGATGGCTAGCCGCAAGCTTGTGTTTTAGATTATAGTTTTTAAATATTGAAAAAAAAATAAGAATATATGAAGGTATATACTTATTGTAAATCCACTGTGTAGGTAACTTGTCATTGAATACATAAGTATTTTACATTTTTTAAAATCTATATATGCATTACTGTTTCAATCTACTCTCTTGTGTAACGCATATGTTATGGCACTAGTAACGCTCTTGATATGTAGGAAGAAATGTGGTTATGTATTTCTTTAATTATAAAAAGGTATATGTGTGAGGTACCTCATATATGTTGAATATATGTGTATTTAAGCCTATATTGATATATATGTTTGTAAACTACTCTCCCATGTAACTAATATGATTTCAAGGGATAGAAACGTATTTGAAATGATGAAGAGATGTTTGATCACTTTATTATTTGTTGTATTCTACTGTGTGAGGTAAGTTATGGTTGTTGTATACAATAGATGTTTTATTAACTTTAAATTTATATTAATTTATATAAATTTATTAACTTTAAATTTTCATAAGTATATTTTCATGTCGTTTGTTTTGCATGTGAAAAATGTTTTCAGGTATATGGTATATGGAGATCTATATTTGCAACCTTCTTTTAATTTTACTGGATGAGGTAACATATAACATTTGAATTGAATTATCTTTAAATGCCTATTTTATAGCTATTTCTCTTCTATTCTACCAATAAAATCAAATGATAAAGGAATGGAAACCCTTTTGAGGATTATGATAACGTATGATTACATCCTGATATTCAATTCTGTTTTATGAGGAAACATTGAATTTGGAATTGCAAAATAGGTATGTGTTCTATGATATATAAGATAACGCTTACATAACTATTTATATTCTACTGTTTCATGTAATTAATATGACTATGGGGGTAGAAATAAAATTATGTTTATAAACAAATATGATTATTCTTATTTTAGTTATAATTTGTATTTTGGCATATAGTTGTTAAATAGGTATCTATTTTATGATCTGCATGTCAACATTTACATAGTTACAATTCTACTCATTTATGTAACTTATGTGATTATGGGGCTAGATATGGTGTGATGTATATAACATGTATTATTATTCTTATTTTATTTATAATTTGTATTTTGGCATATAGTTGTTAAGTAGGTATCTATTTTATGATCTGCATGTCAACATTTACATAGTTATTTCTATTCTACTCATTAATGTAACTTATGTGATTATGGGGCTAGATATGGTGTGATGTATATAACATGTATTATTATTCTTATTTTATTTATAATTTGTATATTGCCTAATAGATGTAAAGTAGGTATGTATTTATGATCTGTATGTCAACATTTACTTAGCTATTTCTATTCTACTCTTTATGTGATTATGGGGCTAGAAATGGTGTATGTAATTTATGTATGTAATGTGACTTATGTGATTATGGGGCTAGATATGGTATGATGTATATAATCATGTATTATTATTCTTATTTTATTTATAATTTGAATTCTACCTTATAGTTGTTAAGTATATATGTGTTTTTTATCTATATGTCAACATTTACATAGCTATTTCTATTCTACTCTATGATGTTTATCTTTAAGTTAGTCAGAGGGGGAGGGGCACATTTAGTCAGGGGGGGTCCTGGGGCTTGGGTGGCAACCAGGCGGGTCCGCAGGTGGTGGATAGCGGAAGGCCCTGTACGACCCGTTCGCTATCAGGGTAACCCCGAATAGTTAATAAGGGGTCCCGAACCAACCCCTCTCAAACCACGTTTTAATTTCATACAAGTTCAGATAACTGAAAATGTAACTCAGTTTTTAATGAGTACCCCGAACAGTATTCATCTGACATTTTTTGTCAAATTTTCATTGGATTTAGTTTTTAACTGGTTTCTTGTGTTTCGTAACTATTATTTTGATTTACAGGTAAATTGTCCACACACAATAGTCTAAAGAATTAATAGAAGAATGTTACAATTTTAACAAATCAAGATCAACAGTAAACCTTCTTCTGAACTTAAGACTTCATTGATCTGTGTTTTATGATGTCTATGTTAACACTTACATAGTTATTTCTATTCTACTCTGTTATAACTTATGTGATTATGGGGCTAGGAATGGTATGATGTATATAGTCATGTATTATTATTCTTATTTTAGTTATAATCTTTATTTTGCCTTATAGTTGTTAAGTAGGTATGTGTTTTATGATCTGTATGTCAATATTTACATAGCTATTTCTATAAAACCATTATTGATATTTCAATACAATAATAATCCTCAATAACAATGAGGATTTTTATTGTATCCTTATATCTTTTTCTTGAAGAAAAAAGAATTAATAGATTCATATTGTTATTAATAATCTTTTTTTGTTCTAATAGTCATTTTTTTACTATATGATTAAAAAATTTGGTGTGGTCACACTCAAGTAAAACACTAGATTTGTGATGGGAGACCTAAAGTTAGCAGTTTTATATGGCAGTTCTGCTTAGAATATCCGTACAGGAGTACTTAAGAATTTCATTTTATTTAAAGCACTGGAACATTTATGTTTTGCACCTGGATTTAGCTGTTTCAAAATTGAGGTAGGTATGTATTAGTCACCAAAATCTCAAAATAGTTCTTTAAAGTTAGAGAACAAAACTTTATTACCTGTAATCTGAAGAATCTTTGTACCCGAATATAATGGACTCATGTTCATTTTTTTATGCTTATGAATAACATTATTATTGGGTAATATTGAAATTTTGGAATGAACTTTTTCATCCTATAGAAGAGCTTCTATGTGTTTGTCTAATTTCCAGTTTTTTTACTGTTCTAGTCTAATAGTTCATACCATTATTTTTAACAATTTCAAGCTTCCAGCTTTTAAATTTAAAATTATTTAGAGAAGTGTGCTTTGAACTAGATTTAAAAATGCAAAAGTGGCTAATTACCAATGTATTTTTTCTCAATATACATTTATAGTATTATAATTGCTTATTTACATTGTTTATAACTGATGAAACTAAAAATTTATGTGGAAAATGAATTCCTGATGAAACTATAAATTTAGCAGTTATCTAAAGAAACGTTTGGATTAAACAATAAATTGATAATTTTATTGATTTATTTTAACATAACATTTAACTATTGTTTTTAAAAATGAATTATATTTTATTTAATTACATATTCAAGAACTATTGAGTCAATTTAATGGAATTACAAAGTAAATAATTCTTTAATAAAAATCAACAGCTAATAATGGTAATTTGCAACATTGACTTATCGGTAGGTAGCATTGTGGTTAACTGGACACGTTACTTTGTTTTGTCTTAGATTGTTTGTATAATGATTATATATGCCACTATTGTTAGAACTTACGATGGACTTCCATTATCAGCTTCTATGGATTTTAATGACGAATTAAATCGTAGTATCAAGGAAAGTAATCGTTATTTGAAAATATTGAGCCATAGAGCTTCCCACCTGCCCGAACGCTGTCAGTTGGATGTTCATGGCAATAGAATTTTGTAAGTTATCATTTTAATTAAGATATGACTTTATTATGCTGAGAAGAATAATGGAAAATATTACTCTTTTGTGATTCAGTTTCACTTAAAAACTTCTAACTATATGTGATTCTTCATTTCCATATTTAATAAATATTACTTTTATCTGATGGTATAAGTGTTGGAATTGACCGATACTCCTTAATGAGGTTGGAATTAATGGCTTTCCGAATTAATATGTTTGGTATGCATGGAATATTCAGTATTATATTTATTATTATTGCAGAATTAATTTTTATTATAATTATTTGGTCCTATTCTTAAGAGATGTACCAGTTATTTGAATATAACTAAGTAAGTTGCAAGAACTAAGTTTATTTTCAGTAATAGTTCATTTAGACTAAGCATATTCGTGTTCGAGGATGGCTTTTTAGTTTTATTAGATTTTTGACTATTAGAAAAAATTATTTAAAATAAAAGTGTTTTTTTTTGTATTGGAGGAAATTAGTTTCTATAATTTTTGAAAGTATATATATATATATATGAATTAAATACCACAATAAACAAATATATATTAATTAAAATGCTCTAAGGCCTTTCCTTACATCATCAGAGAGCTAAATGAAACAATGATGATGTTGTAACGAAAGGCCTTAGAGCATTTTAATTAATATATATTTGTTTATTGTGGTATTTAATTCATATATTATATCAAGAGTTATTGTTGATTATTAATTTATATATATATAAACCAATAATTAAATGAAACTTTTAAAAGTCCGCTGGACCGTTTCATATGTTTAAACTTAAGGATAAATTAGCCGATTTTACCTCTAATCAAAACTAAATAACTAAATTGATCTAGCTTTGACATGTTAATTCAGGTTGACCATAGGAAAATTTTTTAAGTCATAAGGTTAACGTCACAGTAAATATATAATACCTTTATTTGCTGTTAGCTTACATTTTGATGGTGTATGTTTTTTAACACAGCCAATTACGCATTAATTTAATGTAAAAAAACATATTTCCGCTACTTCTCTTTATCTTCCATATCTCCAAAAGTTGATTTTATAAAGTTTGCGTTATACCCTCCAAGAGATGAAAAACTGTTAAAAAAATTTTTCTTCTTTAAAAATTTTGGGGCTTTTAAAAAAATATCCCAAATAAAAAAAACCTCCTTTGGAAAAAATAAAGAGAAAATTAAAGGCCTAGTTTAATTTAAATTAGTAAATTTGAAGAAAATAAATTGAAAAAAGGGAAAATTTAAAAAAAAAAGGCTTTTCTTTAGTTAACTGGGTAAAGGAAAGCCTTGTTTCCTAAATTTTAGGAAAAAAAAACTAATTTAGATTTAACAAACTTTTAAACCAAAAAAAACAATTTTCCAAAGTTTGAAGAAACCCCGTTGAAAAAAAACTTTGAAATTTAAAAACCGCAAAGTTTAATTTTTTTTGGCTTCAAATTATATTTTTTTTTTCCCAGCATTTTTGTTTTTCAGGCCGTTTTGGGGACTTGGGATTTTTTTTAACCCTTTTAAATTTAAAACCGGTTTAAAGGAACTTTAATTTTAAAACCTTTGGGGAAAGAAAAGGCCAAACTTTAACCCAAGGGGGAATTTGTAGTTTTAAATTTTTAATTTTAAACTTCCCCTTTTTTAACAAAATCTTGGGAACTTTTAAATAAATTTTTTAATTTTAAAATTTAAAAATTCCAAATTTAAAATTTTAAACCTTTAAATTTTTTTTTTTTTTAAATTTTTTAATTTTTTTTCCCGGGGGGCCCATTTTAAAAAAGGAAAAAATTTGGGTTTGGCCCTTTTTTAAAGGTTTTTAAAAAAATTTTCTTTTTTCTTTCTCTAAAACAATCCAGAAATTTTAATTCACGGCCCTATTTTTATTTCAAATTTTTAAACCTCCTTGTAAAGGGGTTACTATTTAAGTTCTCTAAAGGAACTTTTCCATTTGAATTGGCAGCCCCCGAAAATAAAGGAAAACAAAATTTCCGACGGGAATTTGGTAGGGCACCCAATCTCCGGGGAAAAGGCCAAGAATTAAAAATTTGGAAGCCCGACTAAAAAAAATTAAAACCCCATAAGGACATTAATTAATTGCAAATGGGCCAAGAGGTCCTAAACATTTTCCTTTTTTCGTTGTCAATAATTGGTTTAAGGTTTTAAAGGGTTTATAAATTAAAGTTTTATTAAATTTAATTTATTAAATGTTTAACTCTTAATGACCGGAAAGAAAAATTGGCCCGAAGGATGGGACCATTAAAGTTTATTTGAAATGTAAATTTTAAAAATTATATATAATATATATATATATATACGTGAATACATATGAGTAGCTGTATATCTATAAAGTTTTGTAATCGCTGCTACTAGTTGTACGGTTTGATGGATTTTAGTAAAATTTCATGATCTATAATTTTTGGATTGGTTTTTATTACAAAATCTTTTTGTGTTTGGGCAATAATTCATTATGGGAAGGATAGTTTATTGTGTAATATGCTAAAATTGTGCTAATTTTTAGCGGGCTTATGGAAACTTATTCTAATATATGTGTTTTAAATGTCGAACATTTTTTGTATTACAACACCATAAGAGAAACTATTTTGTTCCATTTGTAGTCAATTGTCGAATTGTTTTGCTTTATTATATTAATATTTCTAGTCGTTTAAATAAGCAATTAAAATTAAATTTCTTTTATAAATTTGGTTACTAAACAGTAATCTAATATCGATTGAATTAATTTATATTTGAAGGTAAATGAAAAAATTAAAATATACTAGATTTTAAACTAAACAGTTCATTATTTAAAGGAAATCTGGAAATATACTAAAATAAAAAAAATAGTTTTGGTTTGTTTTATGATGTCACTCAATGAGGTTTTCTAATCTTAATTATTAGTCATTATTTGTTTGTTTTCTTTAACAGTGATTACGTTTTCATAAATTATAAGAATGGAGACTTTACTTTATTATTAAAATAAAGTAATAAGCTGATTGTTATGACTTTGATATTACGTCGGCTTATAGTAATATTAAGTGTAGACCACTACAGATTTCTTTAATGCTGATATGCTATATTTTAATGGTTTCTCTAGTGTAATTATAGTAATGTTATAAGATTGGTCCATTAAATATTACATTTGGGGTAGTAAAGTAATAAGAGTTACTCATAAAACATTTACTCTCTCATTTACATCTCACTTACTCAAAAGAACATTTTAGAAGACTTCAAAAAGTTATACATTTTTCATTGGTATGCCAATTAATAATTGTTATCTAATTTTGCATAATGCCAATATACAGTGTCAAAAGTCAGCGTCCAAACTGATAGGAACCCCTTACATTACAGAACTCAAGGACAAGCTGCAATTTTATAAAGCATACGTATTATTTGATTGGCTAATTGCTAAGATTATCGTTGAAAAAAAAAACTGCAATGCGAAACCTGTGAAATTATTTTTAACTTTTCACATTTCTGTAACTATTTATCTAAAAATAATTGAGAAAAATGAGTGCATGGGTTTTTTTCAAACATCCGAATAATTAGTGCTTTTAAGTTATTTTTTTTTTGTATGTAAAGCATAGTACAGCCTTTAGAAGTGGACTGGCCTAAAATTATTGTTATGAAAGATTCTTATCGCCCTAAACCAAAAATAAAAATAATTTGTTTTTTTTATGGGCATTTAAATATAACATCGTCAGAAATTCAATAAGTACAAGTTTACTTAAATATTTGTTAAAGCAACAAGTTTGCTTTATTGAGGAATAATGAGATCTCAATACCTGTTTTATTTAGATGTTTTCTTTCCATACTGATATCAATTTTCAGGCTTATAAATTTCCCCTTGAGATGCTAGATCTAAATTTCATGAATATGAGGTATAGAAAAGCCTTCTCTCACTGATGCAGACGTAGATAGTGCATATTTGTGTGCACACAAGTATAGAATAAGCCCGAATTAAGATTTTATGTATGAATAGTATATCAATTAGGACATAAATTTAAAATAATTTATGAAATGATATATCATTGTAATCGTTGTTTATGATACGTTAAAACAATTTTTTTGACTTTACATAAATTGAATAAAATCTTATCGTTATCATTTTATACTTGGTTATCAGTGGAATATTAGTATTTTGAGTTTATAAAAGCAATCCATTTACATAGTTTTTCAAAATATTCCATAAAAATTGAAAATGTTTCAATTCTGAAATGATGTCATATTGAAGCTAATTAAACTCTGTATTAATAAGTTAAGGCTTATATTATATAATATATATATTATATATTTATATATATAAAGATTTCACATAAACACGTGAAATAACAATCAATGATCAAACCACAATAAAAAAATGGGAAAACAAGACTAAGAATCTATCAACCGTAACAAGCGGTCTTCGTCAGAGTCAAAAACCCAACTGATTAATTACGGTCAAAAACCGTAACCGCTTGTTACGGTTTAGGTCTTAGTCTTGTTTTCCTATTTTCCTATTGTGGTTTGATCATTGATATATATGTATATATATAGGTATGTTATCTAATCGGGATTCGTTCAAATTTTCTAGGTTCAAAACTCAAACTTTCATTGCCGACGTTTCGGTTTTATTTTAAAACCTTTTTCATAGGCAGCAGTAAGATCTTTTTTTTAACCTTTGAAACTTAGGTTAGTTTTTTGTGCTTTGAACCTAGAAAATTTGACCGAATCCCTATTAGATAACACACCTATTCTATCAAACGGTCGATATATTATTGAATCTGTTATATATATATATCAATGATCAAACCACAATATGAAATGGGAAAACAAGACTAACACCGTATTTTTCAACTGTAACAAGCGGTCTTCGTCATAGTAAAAAAAAAACCCCAGCTGAGGTTTTTGACTCTGACGAAGACCGCTTGTCACGGTTGAAAGATCTTAGTTTTGTTTTCTCATTTGATATTGTGGTTTGATCATTGATTGCTATTTCACGTGTTTATGTGAAATCTTTTATATATATATGATTAAACCACAATAAGAATGGGAAACAAGACTAAGATCTTTCAACCGTAACAAGCGGTCTTCGTCAGAGTCAAAAACCCAACTGAACTGAACTGGTTCAGTTGGGTTTTTGACTCTGACGAAGACCGCTTGTTACGGTTGAAAGATCTTAGTCTTGTTTCCCATTCTTATTGTGGTTTAATCATTGATTGTTGTTTCACGTGTTTATGTGAAATCTTTATATATATTATATATATATATATATATATGTATATATATATATATAAATTAATTATCAACAATAACTCTTGATATAATATATGAATTAAGTACCACAATAAACAATATTAATTAAAATGCTGTAAGGCCTTTCGTTACATCATCAAAGAGCTAAATGAAACAACCAAAAAATATAATAACAAATTAACCTGGTTGACTTGTTATTATATTTTTGGTTGTTTCATTTAGCTCTCTGATGATGTTGTAACGAAAGGCCTTAGAGCATTTTAATTAATATTGTTTATTGTGGTATTTAATTTATATATATATATATATATATATATATATATGTGTGTGTGTGTGTGTGTGTGTGTGTGTGTGTGTGTGTGTGTGGAATCTCTACAACTTTAAATTCCCTTATAAATAGATAAATGGAATTTGTTTTAAATAAAGTATAACAAAACAGTATATTATGTATGTACATGTTTAGAAAAACATCCCAGTTTGTAGGTTTTCCACTAGGCAGTCGATAAATGTTTAGTATATTCATGTTATTAGAGAATTCGACAGCATGGTGCGGTGAGCAGTCATAAAAAAAGATATGAGTTAATGCGTCAATTTTAAAGTCTGACTGATGAGTTTAACTTTATGTTAAACAAGATAGGTGGGAATATTTTTTTTTCAAGGTCACTTAACACTTCAAACACTTCATTTCCTATAACAATTTATATTCATATATCCATTTTTTTTATTTTGTTGCTTAAAATATACTTATCTATCCTTTTATTAATCTTTTTTTAGATAACACAATTCATAAAATTAAACAAAAATATAACAATCCTCAAGGACTTCAATCAAGAATTAATTTTGCTGAAGTTTCTTCAGAACTACGATCAAGACCTCCATATAAAATTAAACTTGAAGAAATTGAACCTATGCAGAACCATTACCGATATAAAAATTTACCTCAATTAGGGGGTGAGTTATTGCATTTCATATATTAATGTCATTCATCTTCATTAAAGATGAAGTAGTAGTAGTATGGATTAAAATGCTTATACGTTTAATATTCTAAATTAATTTTTTTTTTTTAGTCCTAAATATTATGATTATTTAGTTTTTAGTAGTACATATCATTTCTATAAACTTATTCTTTCAGATTGAAAAGATAAATTTTTACTTTTGAATGTTCACTTTATATGTAACAAGCTTCACAATAAATATGTGAAATAAAAATCAACGTGTAAACAAGAGTAAGAAATTCTAAAATAGTATAGAAATCATTCGATCAGTAAACAGTCCTTGACTGAGTCAGAAAACGAATAGATTATGTTAAAGCCATATGGTGAGGGAGAGGATAAGAGAAGAATTAAAAAAATAAATTGACAGGGTTTACAAAAGGCATCAGAAATCAATGAAAAACATGTTACTCTATCTGATGCAAAACCCTTATACAAGGCTATTCTTGCAGTAATACCGTAAAGTCTAGCGTATAAGACCCCTTTTCATAACCAAAATTTAGCTCCAAACTTGGGGGGGGGGGCTTTATACGCCGAGGAAGAAATCATATCTCAATAAAATAATCTAAATTAAATTAAAATTTGGCATAAAATTATTTAATTTTTTCATAAAAAGGGTATTATTTAAAGTATATATTTTTATTAGTAATTTGAAGGTAATTTCAATTTATTCATTATACTATCATACAACAGTCGCTACACGCCAGTTCTAATGGACATGACTTTTAACAGACAGGCTAGATCAGAATGGCTCGTAAATGAATTAGACTCACAGGAAGAAGATTTTGCTGGACTTGATGAATAAGGTTTTTAATTTTAAACTTTTTGTTATTTTGATAAATATATTTTATTACCTAGATAGTCTTTTTATTTCTTTTAATGTATTTTATTATATTTATACACAAAATATTTTTCTTTCGAATAAGTACGCATTCCGATATTTTATATGAGGGGTCTTATACGGCGAGGATATGCTAAATCCTAGTTTTTGCTTTATAATTTAAGGGGGGTCTTATACGCCGGACTTTACGGTATTTAGTCTAATTTAATAAAAATTACTCATGGTTAAAGCATTTGACCTGTTAAATTTAATTAATGATGACTCGGTAATATTATGTAATAATAACGATCTTTCGTAAGTGGCAGTTTTAGCTTCAGTCTAATTTATACTTACCTTTCATTATTTAAATTTTCGAAATAGAATATTAGGTTGATCTAATCATTTCATAGAGGAGGAGTATTTGTACTGTTTAACAAAAAATTTTAATGGTCTTATGTTGATTAAATCTAATCTATACTTATTAATATGTATTTATTTATTAACATTTATACAGACTTTTAGACTAATATGGGACTATTTTTCTATTAGTCTGTATTGAACATTGTACATAGGTATCAACTCTAGAGAAACTAAATTAACATGAGATGATGATCAAGTAATGCCAAACGCCTCTTGTATGGCAAACTGTGATGCTTGAAACTTAAATCTGTTTCTGCTCTAAATTGGAGGACGTTATTTTTAAAGCTTGATCATTACAAGAGGGAGGAAGGAGGATATTTTAATAATTAAACATTTAGAAATAATTTTCTTAATTTTATCATTAAAGAACTCAGAGGTCCAGATTTTTACAGAAGGTTGTACGTTGATTTGTATTTCACTTGTTTACTGTGGAATCTTGTTATTGATGTATATATATATTATTGTGAAAACAACAGTAATGGGTCTAAGAGTTACAAGTTGACCAATATAAATTTTATGGCAATTTTTGCACGGAATTTCATAAATACCACCGGACTCCAGTTCCCTGGGAGAGTTTTTAATTAACATATTAACTATGTTATTACGATTCGGAGATAACGGGAGTTAACGTATCATTATACGATATTATATAGTATTATATGATTGGGAGAGGGTCCAATGACTCATGATGTAATAAAACTACAGAATTTGGCAATGAATAAGGCTCTGTGGAAATATTGAAGAAGGTTTTTTTTAGCACCCTTCAAAGCTAAATCGATATAAGAAGAGGGGTATTTAATGAAAGGCAATTGATATAATGTTGTTAATCTCTTCATTAAGGAATTCAGGAGAGCCACTCTTAACGCCCTCAAAAACATATTTCTAAAAACAGAAATTTTAACATTTTTTGGATGGGAAGAATAAAAGTGAACATATGCAAGTACAGCGGTAGGTTTTCTACATACACTAAAGCCTAGCTCTTTAGGTAGCCTGTGAATCAGCACATCTAATAAGGGCAAATTACAACTTGCTTCTTCTTCCATTGCGAACTGGATTCTCGGTACTAATGAAATTAATTTTATTAGAAAAGCATCTTTATTTATAGATTTAGGGCAGATGCATAGTATATCGTCAACATATCTAAAACATTTAACATGACTAGGTAATATTGTGTTGAACATTTTAGTTTCAAAAAATTTTATGTATAAAATCAGGAGGGGGGATAAGCAGTTACCCATTGCAAGTCCAGATTTTCGTTTATAAGATCTTAGTCTTTTTTTCCCCATTTCATATTGTGGTTTGATCATTGATTGTTATTTCACGTGTTTAATGTGAAATCTTATATATACAAAACTAAAGTTTATCGGGACTCGGTCAGTTCTTCAGGTTCAAATTAAACTCTCAATGCCAACGTTTCGGTTTTTATTTAAACCGATCGGCAGAACTTCTGCCTATGAAAAAGGCTTTAAATAAAAACCGAAACGTTGGCATTGAGAGTTTAATTTGAACCTGAAGAACTGACTGAGACCCGATAAACTTTAATTTTGTTTCTTCCACGGTCGATACTTTTATCAGTATTTATTATTTATTTATCAATATTTTTTATCATATATATAATATAAATATAATATATAAATAATATATATAATATATTATACAGTTCAATGTAATAAAGAAACGTAGATAAATTAAAAACAACACTTACAGTCTCTAATTTTCGGCTGAACCGCTTCAGGAGGATAAGAAAGGGAAACCAAGCGCACTGGTACAGAGACAGTTGAGACCCAGTGCGCTTGTTTCCTTCTATATCTCCTGAAGTACGGTTCACCGGAAAATTAGAAACTGTAAGTGTGTGTTTTAATTTCTCTACGTTTCTTTATGTACATTGAACATGTATTTGTTCATTTCGGATCGTATTTATCATCAAAAAAGTATATATATATATATATATTATATGCTGAGAATGTTCCCATTAACTGAACTCCCAAATTCAGATTTAAATAAGAAATCATTCATCACAGTTTATACTTCGAATAATAAGTACTGTATTATCTTTGTGCTGTTTTTTTTTTAGTTGGTAGTCCATCAAGGCTAGAACCTTTGGCCTGGTATTCAGTTCTACTTTTACTACCCTCAGCAGCATTAGTATTATTAGGAAGTATATAGAAGTTTATCAAGCTTTCAAATCTCAAGTATAGAGGTATGTCTGAATGAACTGATGACTTATATATTATTTTTGTTAGTACCTCAGGGTTGATAGTAAGAATTAAAGAATGTACAGTCGTATATCTCTTGTCCACTGTGTGATATTAAAGTAATTTCGAAATATAGTTAATGGGTTAGTTCCAATGAGGTTAGTAATTACAGACGGGACAAAAAGGACAACGAATGAACATACAGGAACAAATAGAAATATACAAACATAAAATGACAGACAATATAATCAATGAACAAAGAAACCACCAAACTGACATTTTAACAAAACCACTAATAACATTTAAAAGACGACACAAGGAACTGGAAATAGATAATGAATTAAGAAATAAAAGGAAAAAACATAGCAATTAAAGAAATATGGGGAAAAAAAATCAACTACACACACAACACTGATTACACAATGTAGATGCTATATATAGGTAGGTTATAGGAAAACAACATTCACGGTCAGTTAGGTGCTCTTGAAAATGGGATCCAGACGGATCCGAAACCGGTCGAGCTTTCCAGAGACTTTACGAGGTATGACGGAATGTATTATTACTAATTCTAATTTCGAAATAGGTCAAGTGGTCAAGAGATTTGCTAGGTAAGATTGTACGTTATTCTTTAATTGGTTATCTAATATACAATTTTTTGATGGTATCATAAAAAAAAATATAAATGAGTATTTGACATTTGGAAACATAGACTATATTGTGAAGTGTGTGCGAAGTCAAGGAGGAGGCAGACACGTACACACTGACTAGTGGAGGGAGGCAAGTGGAAGACTTATTTATTGCACGAATTCATATTTAACCAACAGAAGGGAAAAATGATGAAATACCTATAAGCACTGTTTTATATGATTAACAAGCAAATAACCCCGTCATCACATGGGCATAAACAGGAAAATCAATTATCTCATGAACTATGCAAGCAGTTATTGAGTAGTATTTACTAATGATTAGAGAGGAAAAGAAACACTAAGTCTTCCAACACAAAAAGGATTTTATTTTTCATGATTAGAGAGGAAAAGAAACACTAAGTCTTCCAACACAAAAAGGATTTAATTTTTTCATGATTAGAGAGGAAAAGAAACACTAAGTCTTCCCACATAAAAAGGATTTAATCACACAACACGTTTCGAACACTTAGTCTTTATCATCAGCTTCTATCTGCCTCAAGTAAAGTAATGTAATCTGATGATAAACGCTAAGTCTTCCAACACAAAAAGGATTTGTATGATTAAAACCTTTCATGATTAGAGAGGAAAAGAAACAATCGTGTTTCTTTCCTCTCTAATCAAGAAAAATTGATTAATTTGAATTTTTTTTTACAAATACTGGAAAACGTATTTGATCATTTATGTACTGCAAAGGATTTTCATTAATTATAAGTGAATAGGAATTGGTTAGAATTTAACTATTGAATAAAATTGAAAATAACTCATTTTAATAAATAAAAAGATACTAAATTGCTTCTCGGGGAATTGAGAAAATAGGTCTAAAAATGATAACAATAAATTACCAACCGACGTTTCAAAGAAGGATTTAATCGACATTTTCAACACAATTTAGAACACTTAATATTATACATACATTAGAATCTACCTTCACAGTAATAATGTAATCCAATGAAAAACAAAGACTACAATGTTCGAAACGGTTTGTCTAATTAAATACAATGTTATTACCTTGCAAAAGGGAAGACTTTTGTTTCTTATCCTCTCTAATAAAGTAATTATTAGATGTAATTTGAATTTTTTTTTAGTAATGGTATACTGTGAAACATGCTTTGCCAGTGTCATTTATACAGGTCACTGCAAAAGGATTTCTGACACATTTGAATAGGTTAAATAAAAGGCAAATAGAAGTTCAACTAAACAATAAAGTGTTTATTTTTGAAAAGTAACTCATTTTAATAAATAAAAAGATACTAAATTGCTTCTCGGGGAATTGAGAAAATAGGTCTAAAAATGATAACAATAAATTACCAACCGACGTTTCAAAGAAAATTGTTCGACATTTTCAAAACAATTTAGAAATTAATATTATACATAACATTAGAAATGTACCTTCACAGAATATCAACACAAGAAAAACAAAGACACAATATCCAACATCAAAAAAATACAATGTTATTACCTTGCAAAAGGGAATATTTATGTTCTTATTTTGTAAAGTAATTATTAGTGTGTTTGTTTTTTTAGTAATGTATTCTGTGGAACTGCTTTGCCAGTGTTATTTATACAAGGTCAGGCAAAATGATCTGACACATTTGTAGGTTAAATAAAAGGCAAATAAAGTCAATAAACAATAAAGTGTTTTTATTTTTGAAAAGTACATATAATGCCATTTAGTTTTGTTTCTGTATGATGCCATTTTTTTTTTAAACATGGTGCATATAAATATTAAACATAATTATAAATAAAAACATAATATGTATTTAACCTACAAATGTGTCAGATCATTTTGCCTGACCCTGTATTATTGCTAATTCTTTGTAAAGTGTTTTTAGCCCTGATACTGCCGAACAATTTTCGGTGAAACGTTAGTTGGTAATTTATTGTTATCATTTTTGGATCTAATTCCTCGAGAAGTAATTGAGTACTATGGATATGGATCGAGGAACTATGTCAATGGTACCATAAAAGGATATTTCTGAATTTATGACTCATAATTTATGGTTTATATTGTTTAAAATAATTAAGAACAAAAATTATTATCATTGTAAGAATGTTGAGATTCGAACAAATAACAATGAAAGGGAGAACGTGAATTTGCAGATTTTTGAAATTTTTAAGATTTAGATGGCGTCACAAAGATAAATTTTTCCTTTGAAAGTTCTAGAGAATCGAATTTCTAAGCGATTATGTTTCTAGATTTTCCCTTAGTCATTCGTCTGTCAAATACTTTCTTCTACTTATTACTATTTCTTATTTTTAGTTATTTTATCTCATAACATTTTACAAATTTAGTTGGGGAGACAATCTGAAAATTCTTTAAAGTGAAAATCTAGTGTTGTTGTTATTAACAGTTATATTTTAGTTCATTAGTTGGCTATATGGTTCTTTGCAGTGATAAAAAAAAATGCCAAAAACGTGACTTATAATGCAATTATAGTTTTTAAATTGTCATTCTGAGGTAAAATGGATAAACCAACAAAAGTCTCCACACAAATGAAGTTTTATTCAACGCGTTTCGAACACTTTGTGTTCATCATCAGGAAGACACCAAGGATGTGGTACTGACGGGTTGGTCCAGTGAAAACAACTCATCAGACAGAATAAAACTTCATTTGTGTGGAGACTTTTGTTGGTTTATCCATTTTACCTCAGAATGAGTAAATACCACACAATTACGGATTGCACAACTAATAAGTTTTTAAATTATATATTAACCATTTATTTTGTTGCATTTTTTTTTTAGACCTTTACTTTCCTTGGAAAATTTGCAAGAAAATGCGATTGCTTCCCAATTAAATTTGTATGTTTCAATATTTCTATGATGTGAACGAACTAACTGACAGACATCTGGTTTTCATATATTGTGGAGGGGGGATGGTTTTTTTCAAATGCTAGTATGCTATCCGCCAGCATCAAAAGCTCATGTCTAGCTAAGACTAAATTTCTTACCTTCAAGTAGGAAAATCTAGTATAAATCGTTCCTCAAGTTAGATATTCTTTATATCCCCCTGTTAAAATGCACCGGGTAAGTAAAAATGTAAGCCACCTAATTATCCATCCCATCGTATAATTCATAAAAGATACAGGTCAATTGGTCTTTGCTTAATATTTATAATAACATCCATTTTGCGTAAAATAATCGTAGATAAAAATAACCTATAAAATTACTGACTGAAAATATCATAAAAATTACTAAAAAGTATTTATAAATCATTAGTTGTGCAATCCGTAATTGTGTGGTATTTACTCATTCTGAGGTAAAATGGATAAACCAACAAAAGTCTCCACACAAATGTGTCCATCCATTTTACCTCAGAATAAAAAGTATTTATGTTCCTTTATTTACATGGTATCGGTAATCAATAAATTGTTCATTAAAATTATTAATTTATGACATTTGTGGTTATTTATATTTATTATATTTATTGTTAAGTTATTTCTAATTCCAGGGATATGAGGGACCTTCTCCTGTACATAGCTTACTATTCATGCTAGAAAGTATAGTGAGGATATTTCAGGTTAGTATGTAATGTTCTTCTACAAATAACTCTTTCATAGAAGTCACATTATTTAGATTCCTATATAAATAATTAATGACATATATTCAAAAGTTTTGGACTGCAATCCTAAAATTTAGGACCTGAAAAATCGGAATCAGAATAATAGTCTTTGGTGTTACCATGGAATAAAGTGGTTCATCTTCAACTCTTTTCTGTCATTAAACTGATATGTTATTAAGATTCAAAGAAGATAGAGTTGTATAAAGTTATAAATATTTTAGTGGCAGTTTTTAAATTCAATCATGAGATAGTTTATCTACATTTAATTTAGTGATAAACAATAGAAATCTCTCTTCTAAATTTCATTCATTTATAAAAATAATTCCCTATTTAATGTGTTTTGGAGTAATGGAATCTTTATATCAATAATAGTCTTTAGTGCTGGTAGTTGATGATCTTGTCGAATTCTTTTAATCATTTTGATGAATTGTTCCATTTCTTGATGGTAAACATGGAACTATTAATTTCTAGGCAGGCAATCAGCATAAAGAATGACTGCATAATTTGACATTGGCATGTTATGTTTTGTTAGCTCATGCT
Source organism: Hermatobates lingyangjiaoensis (assembly GCA_026182355.1). Taxonomy (NCBI): domain Eukaryota; kingdom Metazoa; phylum Arthropoda; class Insecta; order Hemiptera; family Hermatobatidae; genus Hermatobates; species Hermatobates lingyangjiaoensis. The sequence continues at coordinate 679,624 of JAPFBL010000090.1, forward strand.
ATTGTTTGTTCTGTTATATTGGAAACATTACCTGCACTTGCTTTTAGTGAATTGTTGTGGTCTGTTTTTTTTCTTTTAGAATTAGTGACCCTTTTGAAATTTTTGCTTGGTCTATGCAGTTAAGCAGTTTCGTACTTTACGCTACCAATAATATCTATCATTTAAACTTTTCTCATTCGTCATCGTATAGCCATGTACATTTAACCTTTTCTCGAACGAACTACTTCACAGATTTCTTCTATAGTAGTTGATGGATGTGCACTTTTAATATTGGACTGTGATGCGAAAGTTACTTTTGTGTCAAACAGGATTAGGCTAACTTAAAAGATGCATATATGAGCTCAGTGGTTATCGTACTCGCCTCTGGGCTGGTAGTCCGTGGTTCGATCCCCACCTGGCCCTCGATTTATTTACTCGGGAGATGAATAAATCTGAATGCGTCGTCCCTCAGAGAGGACGTTAACCCGTCTGTCCCGAGCCTGTATGATGTCAGGTACTCGTTAAAGATCCCTACTCGAAATGCACTTCAGTTCGGCAAAATTTAGGACTCCCAATCTAGAATCACCGATTAAACAAAAAGCCGGTAAACGGCTGATGTTATCACCCGCTAGGGGATCGGATTAAACACACACACACACACACATATATATATATATATAAAGGCAGTCGTTGTCTGCCTGCGGAACGACTCGTTTCTATCTTCCTGATGACGAGGACTTCGAAATATAGAAATGTAGTAGTGAGTTTCTGTTTCATTCCTGATTGCTCTTTGTGTCAATATAGTTTATATATATATATATATATAAATAAAAAGATTTCACATAAACACGTGAAATAACAATCAATGATCAAACCACAATAAGAAAATGGGAAAACAAGACTAAGATCTTTCAACCGTAACAAGCGGTCTTCGTCAGAGTCAAAAACCCAACTGAATAGATCTTAGCCTTTTTTCCCCATTTCATTTTGTGGGTTGATCATTGATAGTTTAGTTAGTACGGGTACTGAAGTAGACCCATATGGTAGTACGGATGTTGAAGTTGTACCTTTGTTTTGTTCATGTTTTTTGTGTGTATTTCAGATCTACCTTGTATTCCATTACACCCGGTACAGAGAGGCTGAGAGTTGGGTCTGTACAGCTGTTCTAATGATTTGTATCTTCATGCTTTGGGACCTGAGAAGTGTTGACCAACAAATCTTATTTATAGCTACCGCCTTCTTGACTCATATTTGTGTAATAAACAGAAAAGTTAAAGAAAAACAACCTGACTATAATGTCTGACAATAAAAATTACTTTAAACTGCATTTGTATGAACATTATTATACTGAATGCATTTACCATGAGACTGTTTTGAACAATAATAAAAAAAAGGTATTTATTTACATTATATATGTTGTAATATGAATTTTATTTTATTATAGTTTTATAGTTACCGTACTTTTTGAATATAAAAGAATATACCATTCCTAATTTGTAAAAAAAAAATATTCATTAAATATTATTGTCTAATTGGTAGATTTACTTACCTAATTTGTTATAACTTATGTATATAATGATTTTGAATTTAATAATTGAATTTTAACTTTAAATTCTAACTCAAGAATGAGTTTTTGATTGTTTATTTGAAACGCCCACGCGTTTAAATAATAGTCTTCAATTTTAATTGATCAATTAAACTATATTTTATATAAAAATAAATACCAAAGGATTTGTTTTAGCAGGATAATAATATCTATGTATTACAGGCTTTCACCTTTAATGTTGTTCAAGGAATAGACAGTGAGTGACGGGATGGGACTAATGTTCTTTGGTATTCCAATCCTTGCTAATGTTTATTTGGGGACTTGCTAATCGTTTGATATGTTGTCCTTACGGAATGTTTTATGTTTTGAATTATTCATGTACATATAAGGGGGGTAACCCCCTTATTAGAAAATGCTTTATTAGAAAAGCATAATTTGTAGGATTTGCTATAACTATTTCTTGCTCGGCAATAACTGGTGTTCAGTTCATCTGTGAGAAGCGTATGTGAATTCTATGGCATTGGGTCATCAACAGCTTATGATATAAAGAAACTTAAAGAATAATTATTCAGTTTTTTTTTTTGCTAAAAGAGAATCAAAGAAACATATGTTTAAAAGGAAATCAATGAAATAGCGCATAACTAGATCAAGAAATGATGAGATGGTTTAACTTTAGTGAAAATGAAGGTGTTGAACTCTCAGGTGATTTTGTAAAGGAACGAGCAAAAACATTTAACGAAGAACTCAAATAAGTTTTAAATTTAAAATAAGGTGATTAGCTACTTGATATTCTGTATTCTAGGTTAATCAATCACAACTACGGAAAAATGGATAATCTGGTAACCTCCTGGACCAAAAGTTGCCGGATTAGTCATTACTGACCTGTATCAAAAAGGGTCATTCTTTAACCATATGTGTTGTCTTATGGGATGACCATCTCATCAATCCTAATCATATCTTATGTTTTTCTTTACTTAGGTTTATATTCATCCGGTACTTAGAAGTCTGCGGAATAGAGTACTTGATGTCATTCCAACGAATATATATTTTCTGGTATTTATAGATTCCAAAGTCTTATGTCCATTCATACATACGATTTGTTGTTTGTTGTTTTTCATAACCTTTCGACATTTGGTTATAAAAACTTTATATGAATTTTATATATTTACTCAATTTCCAAAAATTTCGAAATGGGTGGTGAGTTTCACTCGTAAAATTTATATGTTATTATTATTGTGTTATTTTAGTCCTATATATTGTTACTAAGAACTCTTGCTTAAAGTTTCAAATGCCTCTGATTTATCTATGTTCAAAATTTTTCGAAGATGATGATTTTCAACTCTCCTTAAATCCTATGAGATATAGGTTTGTGGGGCGCACTGATAACTGTTTATTATGTTTTGTGTACATGTTAACAATAGAACACTTTAATATACATCACTACATGGGTCCCCACATAATACACAAAGTCTCTGTCTATTGCGAATTTCCGGTCAGATCCTCCGTACTGCTGAGCAGATGGCAAGGTGTGCGATGAAGTGTAGAATCCATTGGCGAAGCAACACAAAGCGTGACGAGTTGATAGAGTAACAGGGAGAGAGAACGATTCTAACAGGTAAAGATGGCGACAAACAGCAAGTTCTTCAGCACAGCTGGTTTTTTAACTTACTTGCGTCAGTGTTCCACTACAGGTTCATTTATAACAATATATGTTGATTGCAATATACATTCCCTCACTTTCCTATCAAAACGTTCCTTCGGATGACCCTAGATAGGTGTAACATAAAACAAATTATAATCAAGTATTATGTAAATCAACAAAATTTGAAAATAATCAAACCATTTTATTAACTTTTATATTATTTACTTTGGAAATGCTAAGTGATAGAATTTTACTACCTCTAAACCACAAAACTTTTCGCTGTTCGATATTTATTAATTAACTAGCATTTCCCCTTGCATTAATACTGCTTTAATATAAATATTTTAAAAATTAAAAACCAAAGGATTTGTTTTAGCAGGATAATAATATCTATGTATTAACAACTTTTTTTTATTCAATATTTACAATGGTGAAGAAAAATTATTTTAACTTTTAGCACCAATAATTCTAGTTATATTTGCATTTACATTCGGGAGAGCTTCTTGAGTTCTTACTGACATCTGGAACAAAAGATTTGTAAATTAATAACACCTTCACAAGAAAAACCAAGTACTTTTTAACAATAAATTCTTAAACCTAATTTTGATTCGAAGGAAAGTTAATATTCACTATGATATTAATCACTGTGATTTATAATATAATAAACCAATCACTATTAATAGGAAAAAATGGTTAAAGTAATTCATAAAATAAATTGTGTTTTATTTTGTTGTTTTCGCTTGAAAATTTGAATTGAACTAATAAAAACTCAATATCAGTCTCCAAAAACAAAATAGTTTTGTTTGAAACAAAGAAAAAAATAAATTAGGTATAAAACAATATATAATATAAACAAGTTACCTCAATTTTATTTACTAGGCTTATTTCTTTGACACGACTAATAAAGTTGCTTATTCTGGATTCTTGCCGACTGCCAACCCTACCAGTTCTTCCACATCTATGAATATAATCTGCCATATAGAATGGGAAATCAAAATTTATCACGTGATTCACCTGAAAATAATAGTTCTTAAAAACTTTTCTTAATATTTGTTTTGACTACCTTGTGACATTACTTACATGAACTGTATCAAGCCCTCTTGAAGCAATATCAGTACAGGATAGTACTTTTATTTCTCCCTCACGGAAAGCTTTAAAAATATCCCTTCTCATTATTTCAGGTTTTAATCCATTCAGATTTTCACTTTCTATACCATTTTCATTGAGCATTAGAGAAATCCAGTCACATACTTTAGACTTATTACTATGAAAGAATATCATATTAGTAAACAGTTAAAAACGCGGTAGAAGAAAGATATATAGTAGTTATAAGAGTCAAGGAATTAGAACTTACTACCTCAACAAACCAATATAATTAGTAAAACACGCAATCCTCGAATTTACCTAAATATTAAGACAGATTCTTTCCTATTCAAAGATTCCTTTACTAGTTGTAAAAGTTTCGCAGGTTTTTCTGATGGACCCAATCTATAAAATGTCTGCTTTACATGTGGAAGGACTTTGTGAACTCTATGTGATATTATTTTTTGCAGGGAATCAGGCTGAAAAAGAAATCATCCATAAGAATGCTTACTACATGTTTTTACTAATCAATCTGCACTTTTAGTACCGACGTATATATTTCAAAATACAAAACACTAATTTTATAAAATTAAAGATTACACAGAAAAAATAAGTAAATTCACTAATCGACCACTTTTTCTCTTCTGAGTTCCGCCTTGTTCGAAATATTGATAAGGGTGTTTTGTTCCGTTTATGATTCGTTATGATGGTGACCAATAGGAGAGTAGAGTTTGTAGGTCCATAAGTGCAGTTCTTAGAAAGACCCATATTGCTATTGATGGATGGCTGGTTGAAGGTGGAAAACCTTGATTCGTTATGATGGTGTCCAATAGGAGATTAGAGTTTGTAGGTCCATGAGTGCAGTTCTTAAAACGACCCAGAACTGGGTAACTGGGTTATATATATAGGTGTGTTCTCTAATCGGGGTTCGGTAAATTTTCCAGGATAAAAAATCAAACTCTCGTTGCCAACGTTTCGGTTTTATTTAAAACCTTTTTCATAGGCAGAAGTAAGAATGTTTTAACTAAGAAAATGAAATTTACATTGTTGTTCCTTTAAATAATGTAAATTTCATTTTCTCAGTTAAAAAATTCTTACTTCTGCCTATGAAAAAGGTTTTAAATAAAACCGAAACGTTGGCAACGAGAGATTGATTTTTTCTATGATTTTTCTATTTTCACCTATATTATTATTGAACCTGTTATATATATACTCCAAGGTTATCCTGGGTCATATATATACTCTTCAAAATTTTATAAATTTAAAACAGACAACTATGTTTTTTTTTAAAAAAACTCTGAAAAAATTCTTTGAAAACGAGGTAGCAATCGAAAACACTTAGAACTTTTTCCTTTCCTTCTATTACTTTTACTGATGATTTCTTTGACTATAGTCACGAGTGTTTTGTGTTACACTTCTACATATATAAATATATTCAAACCGTAATAAGAAATGGGAACAAAGACTGAGATCTTTCAACCATAACAAGCTGTCTTCGTCAGAGTCAAAACCCATCTAAATTACCAACATCCTGTTAACCCTAGCCAATGTAACACAATTTAACCATCACGTATAGATATGATTTGTTTATAACAACGTTATGTTTTGTTTATTATAATTATGATAGTATTAATAATTCTTGTTGGAGTAAGTAAAATGTACTCAAAAAAAGTTTTGTTTCCAATGAAATTATTATTCATTTAATTAAAATAATCAAATCTAATTTCAAACTGGAAAATGATTCATTAAGACTTAAGCAAAAAATGGCTTACCTCAACAACGCCCTCAAGAACTTGATTAATACTTCTGGGAATGGTGGCACTGACAACAGTTAACTGGCTTCCGGATGGGATAACCTCTCCTTCAGCAGGTTGATATCGAATCTAAAAAAAAAAAAAAAAATCAATTTTAGACTTTCCTGTAGAAGTACTTCCTGAACTGTCCTCTAAATGGAGTCAGGTGATCTAAGTGGTAGATAAAAACGACATGGAAAAACTCGTGCACATCATTCGGATATGCTGTAAGCCACGGGTGCTCAATACGTCGATCGTGATCTTCCAGTCGAACACCAAAGTATTTGTGGTAGATCGCATGACATTAACAAAAATATCATCAGCCTATGACTCTCCCCGTCACTGATTGATATATCTGAAATCTGAATCAATTCTGATCTTTATGATACTTAGGTCATTGTATATTAGTTCATTAAAGCTAATAAACTAGTCGTTAAGTTGCCTCTAACTCTTTACTTTTAATTTTTTCACATACAAATTAAGAAAGTGTATAAAAATGACTGGGGAGACTGGATCAGGTAAGAAGAAAAAAAACGTATCACTTTTATAAAAAATGGGAAAAGGTTTTCTCCACGCTAAAATATTACATAGATCGTTCCAACTTTTAAGGATAGGTTTTCTCCACGCTAAAATATTACATAGATCGTTCCAACGTTTAAGGATTTTTAATATATTTCTAAATAAATTCAGTGGTTAGATCATTGTGACTTGTTCATTTCATAAGTAGCTCACATTCAAAAATGTGTGAGCACTCCTTGGTGTAAGACTACCTCTCCGAATCTGTTCTATATCAATACTTGTTAAAAATCTCTATTTAAACAAACTCTAGTAATGCAATATTTAGAATATTCTATGTAGAATCGATACGGTTATATATTGTGTTTAGATTTGTCAAAAAGTTTACCAGTCAATATCTTTCCCATCATATTGCTACTACTAATATTAATAATAAAGTAATATTCAAACCTTAATTTTCTTCAACAATCTGGCTAATGAGTCATTGAAACTATCATCGAAAAATGTATCTCCTTCATCCAGAACCACATGCTTAACTTCAGATAAAGAATAAATTCCTGCAAAAATGTTACAAAAGTTTTAGTACAAATTGTATATACTAGATAGCAGTGAAGTAATGACTATTATAATTTAAACTTGAATAATAAATTAAATAAATACTTATTTACTATTAAGTCACTTAGTAATTTAATGACTAATAGCAAATTACTTAATAACCAAGGATTAATCCTCATGGCTGAATCATAAAAGGAGCCACACTTTCACCCCTTTGATTGTACAAAAGATTTAAAGCCTGTGAGGTTGGGTTGCGTTGGAAAAATATTATGTTATAATAATATGAGGGTTAGTAAAAAAGTTCTCAGACAAATGCCATAATTTTGAACTGAACAGAGATTTACAAGTTGAAACCTGTTCTTAGAGCTTCCTTGATAACTTACAGCTGTCTCATCAGTCTATGTCAGGTCAGTTTGGAGAGAGGTTGCATGTCAAAATAGCTAGTAATTTTAACCCTTCAAATAGATTTTGAGATCAGAGCTAACATCAAATTTTTAACTAAACTAAATTGGAAAGCTATTAAGATCATCGAAACTTTACAGCAGGTTTTCGGGGACTCTGCACCATGTAGAGCAGTCGTTATGATTGGATTAAACGCTTTAAAGAGGGTAGAGTCCAACTTGATAACGACCCATCACAGCAACAAATGAAGAAAACATCTCTCTTGTACAGAACCTGGTGGAACAAGATGGACGAGTTACCGTTGAGGAAATGGCCAATGAAGTGAGAATCGCACATGGACATCCTCCTTATAGACCAGACCTAGCTCTCTCTATCAGACTTTTTTTAGTCTCTATCCGATTTACGTCTTTAGATGAAGCGAAAAAGCAAGTGATTTCATGGTGCCAGAGGCAACCCCCACAATTCTATCAGCAAGGCATTTACAGGTGGAAACATAGATTACAAAAGTGTTCAGACAACAATGGAGCTTATGTAGAAAAATACAAGTAATGAGTTGTTAAATAAAGAAATTATGCCATTTGTCTGAGAACTTTTTGATTACCACTGGTATATCTAGTACTAACAATATTGCGTCAACCATATTAATTTGTTCACATTTTAATTACATTAACTACAAAAATTACATACTATTTACCTGTCATTGTTAGTTTTATTAATCCACCAAGAGTTGAAACAAGTAAATCGACAGACCTATAGTTAGGATTCATCATCATTCTTTTTAGTTCTACCACCAACTAGTATATTACATCTGAACGGGAGCGCGTAAGAGAGTGTAACAGCAATCTCCTGAAATCAAAAATCCCAATATGATTAATAATGGATGGGTCCATCAATTGATTGTGTCTCTTTCAGAGTTGTGGGTTTCAATCCCATAACTCTTGTTTGTGTTGTCAGAATTTATTATAACTAACTTCACATGAAGTTAAGGGTTCATTCATGTTGTCTAAAGATAACACTTATTCAGGGTCATGTTTAATACACCTGTTAAAGTTAATCACCTAGGTTAAACAATACTATTTAAGGTATTTTTGGCACTTTAATAGGTGACACCATTTCTGCTGGATGTTGTAATTTCTGATTACACCTTTTGACGGATAAATAATAAAAATAACTCCATGCAGGAAAAGAAACTATATAGTTCGTGGACGATATTTCTATAAATAAAAAGGGCTTTTCTAATATTAATTTTATACAGTTTGGAAATTCAAAAAATTTTTTCTCCCTATTGGATATACAGTAGCTCTTGTCTAAAATTAGTATGTTGTGAAAAAAATGATAATTATTTCAAAACATCAATTTAGCCCGAAAAAATTTGATTCTTAGTCATGCCTACCTGTTCTATTCGTTGAGTTTATTTATATTAACTTCAAATTTTTTTTTAAAAATTAAGAGATAAAGATTTATTATATTCATTATTTAGTGGATAAATCTGTAGAAACCTTAAATTTTTTCAAAGAGTTAATTTTATATGAAAAGTACAAACTATATAAAACTATTAAAGAAAATGTAATGGAGACGGATATATGTTTGTAATTTAAAGTAATTTTATAAGTTCTTTAGACTAACTCATTGAACCCTTTATTGCTTTATTGCACTGATTCATTTAAATAATTGTAGAATAAATATAAAAATGTATGACATATATTTATAGATATAATATGTATATAATATATGTATAAAAAGATTTCACATAAACACGTGAAATAACAATCAATGATCAAACCACAATAAGAAAATGGGAAAGCAAGACTAAGATCTTCAGTTGGGTTTTTGACTCTGACGAAGACCGCTTGTTACGGTTGAAAGATCTTAGTCTTGCTTTCCCATTTTCTTAATGTGGTTTGATCATTGATAATATATGTATATGTAATATAATATATTATAATATAATATAATATATGTATATAATATATTAATAGATATAAATATGTATAAGTTTGGAGTATAGAATCGTAATTGCCTAAGTGTTTAATAATACTTTCACTAAAAATTTGATATGCCTACATGACAGTAACATTCAAGTAAATTCAAAATGAGACTGCTTAACGACGAGTTTATGTTCACTTACAATCAAGATGAGTGTAGCTCACTCCAGATTTTATAAAAACATTACTAACAACCTTTGAAGTGCTAACATGAATATCACTTTATTTGGCACAATTTCTGTTCAACAAACCCCAATTTGTTTCGCTAAATCTCTGGACGGTGCTAAGATGAGAGCTAAGGGTGTATTAGGAGGTCTGTTTGCTGGTAAATTCTTTAGTAATTTCAAAAGTTGTTCCACAACAGGCACTAAATAAGCAATAGTTTTTCCACATCCCGTCTCAGCAGAAACAAGTGTGTTCAGACCCGTTAAAATCTTTGGAATAGCATTTGCCTGAAACAGGTTACAACAAACAATTAGGACAAACTTATCCGTTCCTTGATTCAACTTGCATCAACTTCTATGATACTAACAATACGCATACATTTTAAAATATTTCATGGTTGTGTCAAACACCAGCAACAAGAACAAAATACACAAGAAAAATATCCTACCTGAATAGCAGTGGGTTTTTTGTATCCCAAGTCAGTTAGAACTTCTGCCAAATTATTACTTATATTCAATTCTGAAAAACTTTCAATATCTGAATTCCAGAATACTTTATCTTCATATTGAGCCTAAAAATTATTGGTAAAATTTAGAAAGTAAAAAAGTGTTAGCATATCACCAGATAAGAACTTACTTCATCAATTATTTTAATTGTAAAATAATCCCCTTTAGATTTATAATGTTCCCATCCTTTTGATGCTAAATTTATAGGAGTCAATTTATCATATGTTTGATTTTTGAAATGATCAAGTTTACTGTTCTTACATTTAATAACAGCTACTTCCTGAAACAAAGCATACGATATAAGTCTTTAAATGTTTTTATAGGTGATATATTTACTCGCTTTGACTTTAATGAAAGTAATTTAATACACAGTTCCGATTCAATTAAGAATCACTAAGGATATGTTAGACAACGTCACATACTCTTTCTTCCACAAAGAATTATCATACGTTCTTAAATGAGAAATTCGTGCATAATAAAAAAAATGTTTGATAATCACACCAAAACAATATTAAATACAAGTTACATTTTTTGATTTCAGTGGCTCAACACTTTCACGGTTACTTTTTGTTTTTGATAACCAAAATTCTGGAACATTATCACACTCTGGTTGCTTACTGGGGCTTAATGCTTCAAAAACATCCTCCTCAGATATCTTCGCAGAACTGATCTGAAAATTATTCCATTTAAACATTATTTCAGTCATAAGTTGTGAAAAAATTATTCCAATCCAGCATTTAACCATAATCAGTCACGAGTTCTTTCAGGTAGAGTACTATATGAATTAATAGTGGATTCCGACCAATAAAATTCAAGTTTCAGTTTATAAAAATACATCAAAGAGTGTTACAAATCAATCCTAAAATTTACTTTCAGGTATGAAGAAATCGAGCTACATACAGAAACTACTTAATAAAAGAACATTTTCAAAAAGACCCCTTAAACCATTTTTTACACACTAAACAGGTGAAGACTCAAAAAGAAATATGTTGTTGAACATTTATGAATCAAGGATTGAACAAAATTTAGTAGCATGGAATATAATTTATACCCTATTATTAAAAACAAATAGATCATCTTTATTTTACTAAATTAAATAGGTTTAATCATGGATATGTTTTTAATTATTGTATTTGTGTTAATACCAATCGTTGAACAGCACTTTTTGTTATTCGTAAATTTATCAGAGAAGATAATAAATTTCGACTCATAACTTCTTTGAACCAAACAATTTTGAAGGTTATTTAAGGTTTCAACATGCGACATTTGAATTAGCACCAAATTTCATCAAACAATAATTTTTCTAAATTATCTCTATTTTTTTTTGCTTTCCCATAAGTAAAGTATAGTGATCGTGAAAAAATTCCGTCTCAAGATTATGACGGAATTACATATCTTGAAGTTTCCAAAGTCGTTTTATGACGTTTTTTCGATGATATCTTGGTCTTAAGGACACATGTAGCGTTTTGAGTCATAAAGTGGGCCTTCTGTGACCTGTTGAGAAAAATGTTTAAAAATATAAAGAATAAATGAAGGATTTGTTATGGACTTGTAAATCACAATGCTTTTATTTCCTACCATTGTATTTTGCATGAGGAAAATCTCTGTGCTAAATCTGTTACTGTTCATGACACATTGACAAAGTTGTGGGTAAATTTCATCCGAGCAAAGCTATGAGACATTGCCTGTCCGAGAAATACTCATGTTGGATGATGATATCATCAGGTAGATTTATCTTACTATTCGCTAGCTATCACATAGACAAGTATGAGTAAAAGTTTTATTTTTGCATCAGGAAATAATTGATCTCTATCATGAGAAAAATAAAAATGTGTGAATTATCTGATGATAATTTCCTTCAAAATGCTGCTTTGCTGGGTGATATCATGACGAAGTAAAATGAGTTAAATGTTTCCCTGAAGGGTAAATATAAATCTACTAGCAGAACTACCCGGCGTTGCCTGGGACAAAATAAGAAAATAATGAAATTATGGCTAAGTATTGAATGAAGCAAAGAATCTAAACTTCTAAGTATATATTTCTATCAGAAATTCTATAACAGTACAACATATTTTCTAACAAAACAAAACTTCATAACATGTTAACAAATTAAGTTTCTTATAAACAGAGACACATTCCATTATTGAGGTTTAATCCCAACTAAAATTCTGATACAAAAAACATTTAATTTTTGTCAGGTTTAGGTTTGAGCTTTAAGAAGGAAGAATTTAAGTTAATATTTATTCTATCAAATCATAATAAACATATCAGAGTACTTCATGATAAACAACATTTTTTGTCTTATCTTCTGGTGCAAGGATGTATAAATTTTTGGAACTGCCAACTCTTGAACATCCTACATATAACTGTCCATGAGAGAAACATGGTTCAAGCAGATGCAAGCCAGCAACTGAAAGAGTTTGTCCTTGCGATTTGTTAATGGACATTGCGAAATTTAGTTTGACGGGAAATTGTAGACGCTTTAAATTGAACGGAACATCTGTTGGAATGACTGGAATTCTTGGGATAAAGACATCCTGCCCTTTACCACGTCTCTGTATCAGTGCGCTTGGTTTCCCTTTCTTATCTCTCCTGAAGACGGTTCAACCGAAAATTAGAGACTGTAAGTGTGTGTTTTTAATTTCTCTACGTTTCTTTATGTGCATTGAACTGTATTTGTCCATTTCGGATCGTATTTTCATCAAAAAAGTGTTATATATATATATATATATATAACACAACTTTATTTTACAAAATTAATACTGTTACTTTTGTAAATTGAAATGTCCTTTATATACCTTTCCAAATTTAGTCTAAACATTGTTCTTATTTTATTTTTATTTTTCAAAGAATTGCACCATTTTCATCTGGTATTTCACCATAATTAGAAGTTATTGCACCATAACTTGGGGGATTGCCTCTGGTACCCCCTTAGTTTTGTTCATTTACCCCCAAAGACCTCCCATGCCAAGTTTCAGCCCAATTGGTCCAGTAGTTTTGATTCCTATAGAGAACAAACAGATATATAAACAAGACACTACGAAAATATATATTAGATTTATATGCGAAAAATTATGGCATTTAGGAAAAAGTAATTTTTTCAAATTATTACTTGAAAAGATAAAGCTTTTAGATAATAATTTTTCTGAGTTAACAAAGGTAATATACGAAGGGAACAAGAACGGTGTTAAATCTTTTGAAAGACACAAAACAGTTTTAGATTCACTGTTAGAGGTGTGTAGAAAGAATCAAAGATTTCGCAATATAACTGTTATAAAAAAGAACTAGGATATTCGTTGGTCGTGGCCTTTTGGGAAAATGGACAATAGGAGTAATGTAACAAAGGTTATACTTTCTAATTATAGAATTAGTTAGTTAAAATTTGTTAGTTAGTATAACTAACTAATAAAATTTTCTGTTAATAGACTATTTTCTATTTTCCTTTTAATTTTAAGTGAGTGATAATTATTTACTACTCTGTATTTGTATGCAATTACTACTATGTGTTTACTATTTGCTACTATCCATTTATTAATCTACTATGAGAGTACTTACAAATATGTTCTGAATTTATAGTAATAAAGTATATGATTGTTTGTTATTAACTTATCTAGTAAACTTCTGAAGTGTTCCTATTTCTGAATTGGACATTATCATTGCAATAACTTTATTCGAAGATAGTTGTTGCTTTTATTTTCTATTAAAAATATTATCATAGACTTTAAATAGTCAACTGTTTTGGCATAAATTATCATAAAAAATCTTTATCATGGTTCGACATTGACAAAAACTAGACTGTTTTTGTTCTCCTAAAGAAAATTATTTATGACAGAAATTTCATAATTTTGTTTAATTTGTACGAATCATCTCAAACATATACAATCAGACATCATCAAAGGAATGCCTGAAACGACTTTCCACTACAACAAGATATTTAAATCCATGAAACTTTCAGAAGCAAATGCTTTTCATTATCACTACAGTTTATTTGTGTGAATTAACATATTATAGGTTGAACCCATTGTTAAATCATTTAGTAATATCTTATTTAGGAAGTAATTTAAAAAAAAAGTTATATTTTAAATTTAAATTACAAATATTATTCTTAGTTCTTAATTGTTGTATACCATAAAACAATAAGCATCAAAACATAATTTATCACCGAATTTTAATAACATTTAAATTTATCGTTGAACAGGTTAAAAAAAAAGCGGCCATAGTGGGGGATGTTCACCCTTGGGCGGCATAAGTGAACTTTTGGACTGTAAAGTTTTCTGCATGTTCGTACCAGTCGAGGGATTCTTTTCGTCTGAGAAACATGGCGGAAACTGCATTGTGGTATTATACAAAGGTAATGATATCAATTTCTCCTTGTGCATGAATAATGCCATTTGATATTTTATCTCAACACTATTCTTAGTGCATATAGATAACTTTTATGATTTCATGTCTACTATATACAGTAAATTAAAAGTTAAAAGAAAGTTAATTTCCTTCTTTACTTCTATTAAGTTAAATATTCTGTTTCATTTATCGATGTCAAACAAACCTAAAATAAGGGTTTTGTTATCGTAGAATTTAAGTTAAAATAAAACTTTATAGCAAAACTTAAATGTAATTGATTTGATATGAAATAAATAACTAGGTTGCTGTGTGAGGGAGGAGTGGGGAGGTGACCCCCGGCATCCATTGATGTAGAGGAGGGGTCACAAGTAGAAGGAAATAGTATAACAAATTTAATAGGAAAAATAACAAATATTTTGTTAGGAAAAAAAACATTATTTCACTTGCTATAGAGAAACTTTCGGTAACATTCTTACAGTCTCTAATCCAGGCATTGGCAACCTTTTGTGAACGGAGGCCAATGGTACTTTCAGTGGTAGATACATACAGCTTATGTATATATATGTATGTTCATTTATATAATTTGAATATATTAATGTAGATAGAGGCACATACTGTGTGCTATATTAACGTGTATTATTTAACTTTTTATTATTTTTATAATGAAAGTATTATTCATATCTTACTATTTCATAATGATAATGGAGGAACTATTACAATGCAATCCCCAAAAATTAGTAGCATCATGTAAAAAAAAACATAAACAATTGTTGTTATTGAATTCTCTCTCACTGTTTGTCTTCTCTCTCTCTCACACACACACACACACTCACTCAATCTCCCTCTCTCTCTCACACACACTCACTCAATCTCTCTCTCTCTCTCTCTCTCTCTCTCTCTCTCTCTCTCTCAATCTCTCTCTCATACACACTCTCTCAATCTCTCTCTCTCACACACACTCACTCAATCTCTCTCTCTCTCTCTCTCTCTCTCTCTCTTCTCTCTCTCTCTCTCTCTCTCTCAATCTCTCTCTCATACACACTCTCTCAATCTCTCTCTCTCACACACACTCACTCAATCTCTCTCTCTCTCACACACACTCACTCAATCTCTCTCTCTCTCTCTCTCTCTCTCTCTCTCTCTCTCTCTCTCTCTCTCTCTCTCTCATGTTGCAATTTTTTTCAAAAATTTCGGTGAGCTTTTGCTAATAAGCAGAAAGCAAAGGAATCTCTATATATAAAGTTCGTTTGTTTGTGCACCTATTTTCAGTGGATATAGAGACCTGAAATTAAATATACATTATTTATTACCTGAATAATGTTAAATGAAAGAAAATTATCACTATATTCCCAACATTGGAGCCAGGGTAGCAAGTGTCATGCATGCTCACAGATGACAGTAGCATAAATATATTATAAATAAATATAACCAAAAAAATTTTTGATTATAAAATTTAAACAACGGTAATAAAATAAAGGCATGGATCTAGGGTTGACACTCGCTTGCGTGCTCGCCGATGACAGTAGTGAAAATGTATTATAAATAAATGTAACAAATATATAATAAACTATTACTTTAGAGGTTAAAAATGAATAATTTCAAAAACAAACTTCAACACAACTTTCAGATAAAATACGAATGTTCTAAGGTAATATTATAAAGACACATTCCTTTTATTAATGTTATTTTATGTTAGGTAAATAAATGGAATATTTCAATTTACAAATTTTGTTTGTTTTAAATATATTTGATTGTGTATATAACTTGAATTGATGTTTTATTTAATTATGTCTTAAAATTATTTTTTTTACTTTGCTGAATATACTTACTGTGTATAAATATTGAATTATGTTAAGAATACTATATCAGAAGCTTGGGCCATATAAGAATCTGTTTCCATACCTTAATAACAAAAAACAATAATTAAAATTATCCCTATCAATCATGTTCAGTGCATTAATTTCAATGCCTATTGTTATAATTTCTGAGTGACACAATGGGTCACGGGTAGTCTAGTTTCAGATAATCTCCAAGGGCCGTATAAAAACAGGTGTTTGGCCGCAGGTTACCATGAATGCACTAATCTTTGGTTCAATTAGAAATAGGAAGCGTGTTTCCCCATCGCATATAAAACTTCAGTAAATTTTTGAATCTTTGTAGCATGTGTCCTTTAACGTCCAAGTGTGCTATAGATTTGCTCATAGTCGTATATATAGTGGCAGTTGGTGGTATGCAAAGAAAAGATTTCATTAATTAATTTCCATTAATTTATTCAAATAGTAGTGTTTTATTAATAAAAATATATTCCTCTCCAATAGTATTTTATAGTACCCTGTACTATAAATGATTATAAAAAGATTTCACATAAACACGTGAAACAACAATCAATGATTAAACCACAATAAGAATGGGAAAACAAGACTAAGATCTTTCAACCGTAACAAGCGGTCTTCGTCAGAGTCAAAAACCCAACTGTGGGTTTTTTTCAGTTGGGTTTTTGACTCTGACGAAGACCGCTTGTTACAGTTGAAAGATCTTAGTCTTGTTTTCCCATTTCTTATTGTGGTTTGATCATTAAATGATTATAAATATCCTGTAATAGTATACTTGAGTCTTTTTGGGTAAACAACCACAATTTCCTTACTTACGCATCCTACAGACTCTAGGAAGACTTATATAAAAGGAAGCTCATGTCATGTGTATATATGAGAAAGATTGATCCACGGCGCTTATGTAATGGAACAAGACTAATAACTGAGGAGCTTTATGATAATGTCATCATTTATAAAATTGATAAACGATGACATTATTTATTATTTTTGTATATAATTGTGATATACAAAAAAAAACATATATATTGATAAGTGGATGAATCACTATCTGTACTACCTCGGGAATGATAGACTAATAAACATCTCCCATTCAGACATTTATATTATACCTATATGAAACATTACCTTTTATATACCCAAGAAGTATATAGTTTATATAAATTTACTTACAGTTAATAAGTTAAGTTTATATATATCAGTTAAGTTTACTTATAAGTATACAAGTTTACTTATAGTAAAGTTGAGTGTAGGCCACTCAGATTTATTTTATTGTTATTAAACATAAATTATTTTTTCTTTCATTTAGATTATTTATTCATACAAATAACTTGATAAATTCATTTTGTATATACAGGCAACTCATTTTGATGATGTTGGTGGTATACAATATATTGCTGTTAGTAAACTTTAATTGTTACATTATATTTATATTGTCACAGGTATTCATTTTTTCTTGTTCAATATGAGGTTAAGTTACGTGATAGAGGGAGGGTACAAGTTAAACAATTACCATAAGTGTTACATAGCTATGTTACTAACTAATTGACAATTAGTATGTATTGTCATCAGAAAGTAATAGAATTATTTAATTATGGCTAGTCATAAATATGACTGACAAAGAATTCACATTATTTTACATTTATATTGTGTTAGTATTGACATATGTGTACTGTTGCAGGTACAGACGAAAGGATACCTGTACACAGGTAAGTGGGCATGTATTGATAAGAGCGAAAGCGGATTGGAAATCAAGCAGTCATACCAACCTCACACACTGTGCAAAACCCTCTCACTTCCACTGTTCCTTCCAGACCAATCGTGATCTGTTAGGGCTCTAGAACAGTGATTGTCAAAGAGTCTCTGTAAGATTTCTAGAATCCTTGAGTGATTCAGAATAATATATCCACAATAATGTACATCACTTACCCATTATATCTCATTTTGTGAACACATTATTATGAATGATAAGGAACAGCGATTTTACTTGTAAAGAAGAGTTATACAAGAATGCAAACAGGTTATATAGGGAGTGAATTTGTTTTTCCAATCGAGATATAAAATTTGTTTATCACTCTGAGAACAAATTCTTTAGTTTGCAGCAACATTTTTCCTTAGTTAAAACCAGTTAGGGATTCAATGTATTGAAGAAGAAATACGTGCTCCTCCCTTTCCCTATTAAACATACCTGTAGCCCCAAACAATCAAGAAGACGCCGAGGCTCATCAACTTCATCTTCTCTGAGCTCAAGAAGAAATAAACTGCAGGTAAGTTTCATTTCTTATATTTTTTTTAATGGTTACTTTTTTCGTATAGTATTTCACTTCATAATAAAATTTCCCTAAGATTCGTATAGAGTGTTTCTTTAAATATTTGTAGACTAAAGAACTATAAACAGTTTTTGAATTCAAATAGTTTTAGATCAAACATGAAATCACCTAATACTATAGCAAAGTGTATATACTGAATGGAGATTAGGAATGAGTTCATCGTCATGACGAACCGGACTTAGTTGAGGTATTTCAAGCCTACTGTCTCATGAAGGTACAAAAGGTGTTTAAATATCAAATATTATATCTCAAGTATCATGTGTAATTACAATTAATATGTGAAGAATAAAATATTGTATAAAAATATACTTTGTTATATGCTTACGGTTTAAACTAAGTTATAATAATTGAAAAGAATATGTATTTTATCATATTTAAATCTAAAACAACCATTTATTCATAATTTATTCTACTTAAAGTTCTTCAATAGAAGAGGTGTTTTAATGTTTTCAAATCTGTATTTATATAATTAATCTCTTCTAATCTCTATGTTACTCATATAGTTTTGGGGTAAAAAACCATAATGACTGTTGTTCAACAGAACAGATCTTTCATGGTCATTAAGTCTATGGATACACACCTACTTTTAATCAACTCTCCTGTACTACTCGTTTAGTTTGAAGTAGAAACGCTTTTGAGGTAAGTGAAGAGTTGTTATGGTATTTCATTTCAATTTTAATGTATATATTAAGTTATAGTTGTTTAATACAAAAAAAAGAAGCTTTATTACCATTAAGTTGATGCTTAAATAATTATTTTCATTTCTGTCTCTCATGTGACATATGTTTTGGGATATAAACGATTTTCAGCTGTGTAATAAGATGTGATTACATTAGTATTTCAATTTTACTGTATATATTAAGTTACAGTTGTTTAATACAAAAAAAAAGCTTTATTACCATTAAGTTGATGCTTAAATAATTATTTTCATTTCTGTCTCTCATGTGACATATGTTTTGGGATACAAACGATTTTCAGCTGTGTAATAAGATGTGATTACATTAGTATTTCAATTTTACTGTATATATTAAGTTATAGTTGTTCAATACAAAAAAAAAGAAGCTTTATTACCATTAAGTTGATGCTTAAATAATTATTTTCATTTCTGTCTCTCATGTGACATATGTTTTGGGATACAAACGATTTTCAGCTGTGTAATAAGATGTGATTACATTAGTATTTCAATTTTACTGTATATATTAAGTTATAGTTGTTCAATACAAAAAAAAAGAAGCTTTATTACCATTAAGTTGATGCTTAAATAATTATTTTCATTTCTGTCTCTCATGTGACATATGTTTTGGGGTATAAACGATTTTCAGCTGTGTAATAAGATGTGATTACATTAGTATTTCAATTTTAATGTATGTATTTAGTTATAGTTGTTTTACTGTCTTTAAGTCTAAATTTACTGGACGATTTCTATTTTAGTATCTCATATAACATATTTTTTGGGTGAGTAAAGAGGTCTGATTACATACCTATATTAATTTTGCTCTATACATTAAGTTATAGTTGCTGAATAGATATGTGTTTTATTATGTATTTTGAAGGCTAGATTTACTGAACTATTTCTATTTTAGTCTCTTTCATGAAAATGTCTTGTATATGTTTAAGGTAGAAAGATTTTTCACGTGTATCTAAAGGTTACCTTGCAAGTTTTTTTATTTTACTATATATAATTATGTGATAAATTATATAATAATTAAACTATAGTTGTTGAATAGGAATCTGCTTTATTATCTTTAAATTCAGATTTACAGAACTTTTTCTATTTTATTCTCTTATATAACTTATATGCTTTTGGGTAGAACCTATTTTCAGGTATATCAACGTTATGATTGCATTTTTATAATTTTGTCATGTATATTAAACTATAGTTGTGTTTTATTATTTTTATGTTTAGAATTACATAGCTATTTCTCATATATATTTCATAGCTATTAGAATTACATATTTCAGTTTGTCATGCCATATATGTTTTTGGGGTAGAAATGCTTTCAGATATATCAACAACTATGACTGAATTCTTATTTTAATCTGTGTACGTTAATTAATAATTGCTGATTAGGTATGTATTTTATTACCTTTATGTTTAGAATTACGTAACTATTTCTCATATATATTTCATTACCTTACATTAAATGTACGTGTTTTATTATCTTTATGTTTAGAATTATGTAACTATTTTCATATATTTCATAACTATTAGAATTACATATTTCAGTTTCTCATGCCATATATGTTTTTAGGGTAGAAATGCTTTCAGATATATCAACAACTATGACTGAATTCTTATTTTAATCTGTGTATATTCATCAATAGTTGCTGAATAGGTATGTTTTTATTATCTTTATGTTTAGAATTATGTAACTATTTTCATATATTTCATAACTATTAGAATTACATATTTCAGTTTCTCATGCCATATATGTTTTTAGGGTAGAAATGCTTTCAGATATATCAACAACTATGACTGAATTCTTATTTTAATCTGTGTATATTCATCAATAGTTGCTGAATAGGTATGTTTTTATTATCTTTATGTTTAGAATTATGTAACTATTTTCATATATTTCATAACTATTAGAATTACATATTTCAGTTTCTCATACCATATATGTTTTTAGGGTAGAAATGCTTTCAGATATATCAACAACTATGACTGAATTCTTATTTTAATCTGTGTATATTCATCAATAGTTGCTGAATAGGTATGTTTTTATTATCTTTATGTTTAGAATTATGTAACTATTTTCATATATTTCATAACTATTAGAATTACATATTTCAGTTTCTCATACCATATATGTTTTTAGGGTAGAAATGCTTTCTGATATATCAACAACTATGACTGAATTCTTATTTTAATCTGTGTATATTCATCAATAGTTGCTGAATAGGTATGTTTTTATTATCTTTATGTTGAGAATTATGTAACTATTTTCATATATTTCATAACTATTAGATTTACATATTTCAGTTTCTCATACCATATATGTTTTTAGGGTAGAAATGCTTTCTGATATATCAACAACTATGACTGAATTCTTATTTTAATCTGTGTATATTCATCAATAGTTGCTGAATAGGTATGTTTTTATTATCTTTATGTTGAGAATTATGTAACTATTTTCATATATTTCATAACTATTAGAATTACATATTTCAATTTCTCATACCATATATGTTTTTAGGGTAGAAATGCTTTCTGATATATCAACAACTATGACTGAATTCTTATTTTAATCTGTGTATATTCATCAATAGTTGCTGAATAGGTATGTTTTTATTATCTTTATGTTGAGAATTATGTAACTATTTTCATATATTTCATAACTATTAGAATTACATATTTCAGTTTCTCATACCATATATGTTTTTAGGGTAGAAATGCTTTCTGATATATCAACAACTATGACTGAATTCTTATTTTAATCTGTGTATATTCATCAATAGTTGCTGAATAGGTATGTTTTTATTATCTTTATGTTTAGAATTATGTAACTATTTTCATATATTTAAACTATTAGAATTACATATTTCAGTTTCTGGAGTACCATATATGTTTTTTTAGGGTAGAAATGCTTTCAGATATATCAACATACTATGACTGAATTCTTATTTTAATACTGTGTATTATTCTATCAATAGTTTGCTGAAATAGGTATGTATTTTGATTATCTAATTACATGTTTAGAATTATGTAACTATTTTCTATATTTCATAACTATTAGAATTACATAATTTCTTCAGTTTCTTCATACCATAATATGTTTTTAGGGTAGAAATGCTTTTCGATATATCAAAACTATGACTGAATTCATTATTTTAATCTGTGTATATTCATCAATAGTTGCTGAATAGGTATGTGTTTTATTATATTTATGTTTAGAATTATGCTAACTATTTTCATATATTTCATAACTTTAGATTTACATATTTCAATTTATACCATATCATGTTTTTAGGGTATAAATGCTTTATGATATATCAACAACTATGACTAATTCTTATTTTATATAACTGATTGTATATTCATCATTAGTTGCGAATAGGTATGTTTTTATTATCTTTATGTTTAGAATTATGTAACTATTTTCATATATTTCATAACTATTAGAATTACATATTTCAGTTTCTCATGCCATATATGTTTTTAGGGTAGAAATGCTTTCAGATATATCAACAACTATGACTGAATTCTTATTTTAATCTGTGTATATTCATCAATAGTTGCTGAATAGGTATGTGTTTTATTATATTTAAGTTTAAATGTACAAAACAATTTCTATTTTAATCTCTTATATAACTAATATGTTTTGGGGTAGAAACGATTTTTCAGGTGTATCAAAAGTTATAATTGCATTCAAATTTTATTTTGTCTTTAAGTTTATTTTTATATAACTACTTCTATTTAGTCTCTTATATCATATGTTTTTGGAGTAGAAACCATATGATTTAATTTTGATTATGTAAATTAAGCCATAGATGTTGAATAGTAGGTATCTGTATTATTATGTTTATGTTTAGAGTTACATAAATTTTTCTATACTAGTATTTTATATAACTTAATATGTTTTGGAGTGAGAACGATTTTCAGGTCCATTAAAGTTAAGATTTCATTTTTTATGATATTTTCCTGTGCCTATTAAACTATAGTTGTTAGATAGGTATGTATATAAGCATGATTTACGGGACTTTTTCTATTTTGGTCTCTTCTATAGATTCGCTAGACATTTAAAACATCAATTATATGGGAGTGGTAGATTTAGAATATTTCAATTAAAAATATTTCAAAATTTTAAATTTGAAGGGTAATTAATTAACTTTTATTAATATAATAAATATGGCATAAACAGTTATTTGTATTCATAGTATTGAATTTGTGAATTAATTATTATTGAATTCATGGTATTACTTTAGGATTATAAATTAATAGCCATTATGTTAGGAGTTATGTTTTTGAGTCTAACAGAAACCTACCTGTAGCCAGAAACTAAGGATTGAGAATTTTTTCCTGTCCATATCGCAATCTCTCTTCTCAATCACTGGGGAAAAAGCTCAAGTTTGGTTTTATTTTCACGCAATCTGCTCTGCGTTGATACGAGTATATAGAATGCAAGAAATGTATTCAGGGATAGCCCATTTTGCAGCAGTATGTTTAGTTTATTAGAGATTGAGGTACTACTAGTTTTAACTGTAAGAATGGGGGGCCAGGCTAGCTCAGTGGTTACGTGCTCACCTCTGAACTGATAGGACCGGTGTTCAATCCTCACCTGGCCCTCGATTTATTCACGCGGGAGGTGAATAAATCTGAGCACGTCGTCCCTCGGAGAAGGACGTTAAACCGTCGGTCCCGAGCCTGTACGATGTCAGGTACTCGTTAAAGACCCCTACTCTAAATACATTTGAGTTAGGCAAAATTTAGTACTCCCATTGTAGTAGAATCAATCTTCATTGTGTGGTATCACAAAGGGCCAATGCTTGGCCTACGTGTGTTCCCTTGTGGGACTGCCACTGCAACCTAACCTGACTGTAAGAATGGTTCTGAGTCCTTTAGAATATTGTTGATGATCCTGGGTTGTAGACTTCTATTCGAGATGCAGGTACTGAAAGTCAATAGAAATTTTACTTAATTCAAAAAAATATATACATATATTTTGTGCCACTAACTCTTATGTTTTGGTTTAATTCTAGGAATTCCTGACTATATTCAACACTGGTCTCGGCATAATGGAAATGTACAAACCAAAAATGGATCGAGTATGGTTATTTGGAAGAATTATTCAAGAAACTTGGATTAAACTGTATTCCGCACCTACAGTAGCTGTAAGTTGTCAATTTCTCTCATATATCTTATATTCAGATTATTCCATTATTTTTATTTTCCATTGTTTTATTTTTTTTTTACGTATTTGAGTGTTTGTTTTACCTTCAGCATCTTGGACATGTGTCTTAAAACGATTAAGAGAAAAGAACAAGAAGAAAAAAAAAAGAATTTATTCTACACAGAAATGTTTCTGTAAGCTCGTATATGATTTGGCTAAATCAGTTTTACTTGTGTTACTCAACACATTGTAATAATACATTTTTTCTTTACTATCAACTAAATATAGTGATCATGAGGAAATTGATCTCAAGATTTTGACGGATTTACATGTTATTAGGTCCACCATGTCTTTTTTTTTGACGTTTTTTCGATGATGTCTGTGTGTACTTGGGTGGGTGTGTATCCAAAAGTTTGATACTTCACTAAAATTCACATCATTTGATGGATTTAATTCTATTGGTTGGGAGGTGATTTTCCATGGTGGAAAAGTTACTTCTTTTTAGCCAAAAATGTCTTTCCAAACAACCTTTTATTTCTCCTAAACTATTAACTATAGAGTCTGGAAATATGATTTACCCAAGAGATATACTACTTTAGTATGTGCAGATATGTACAAAATAAAATCACTTTTAAAGACGAAAAAAACAAAACTTTATAGCAGGACACAAAAATACAAGTGTATTAACAACAAGTACAGTGAATAACAAGAATACTTACTAGAAATAAACGTACAAACAAGGCTTTAACTTAAACATAAGTCATCTTCAGTTGAAAGCTTAAAGATAAACATAAGTAATCTTTAGTTGAAAGCTTGCTCGTATGTTTATTTATTGTAAGTATTCTTGTTATTTACTGTATTTGTTGATATTCACTTGTATTTTTGTGTCCTGCTATACAGTTCATTTTTTCGTCTGTAAAAGTGATTTTCTTTGTTACAGTTGCTCATACGTCTCTTGGACAAATGATTGGAAGTTAACACCAGCCCACTGTTAAATTGTCAGGAAATTGGAGCATACCCAGATTATTTCAATGAAATAGTTATATAGTTCACTTAATAAACGGAAATACGATCCAAACTGGACACACTAAGAGTTCAAAATTCAAGATGAGTAAACCACAGAGTAAAGAAACACACTTACACACTCAAATTTTCGGGCGATCCGTCTTCAGGAGAAAAGAGAAAGGGAGACCCGGCAACCGCCAGTGCTGCCCTCCGTACCCGATCTTAAAGTTATAGAATTGAGAAAAGTTGTAAACAGAAATTCAGATAAGCAGTACAAATTGAGTAAAAATAAAAGAATCAAAGATAATTGGAGAAAAATTCAAAAGAAAGAAAAAAATAAAATAAATATAGAAGTGTATATATAGAAAAAGGAGAATATATTATAATTGTTATAATATATATTATAATATAATATAAAATAAATAAAAAATCATAGCAATAAAAAACAAACTGAATTAATCATAAATAATAATAAGAGAAAAGGAAAAAATAAATAAATACTCTGTAATAGTAAATAAAAGATAGAGACTAGATAAAAAGATGAGCATTGCAAACTAGTTAAAAATAAGGATCTAGAAAAATAAAATAAGATAGAACAAACTAATAGAGGAAACTAAAACTAAAACAGAATTGTTGGGAAAAAGACTCTGTTTTTACTTTACTATAAGTAAAGTATAGTGATCGTGAAAAAATTCGATCTCGAGATTTTGACGGAATTACATGTTTTGAGGTCCCAGAAGTCGTTTTATGAAGTTTTTTCGATGATGTCTGTGTGTGTGTGTGTGGGTGGGTGGGTGGGTGAGTGTGTTAGCATTGCTTGTTACCACGCTACGGTCCAGAATCTTTGATGGATCAAGTTGATATTTTACACAAAAATGGGCCCCTAGGGAGGAAGATCCCAATTGTTTGGGAAGAATTATGCATGATGGGAAAGTCACTTTTTTTTGCCAAAAACCGTTTTTTAGAAAACATTTATTTCTCCTAAACTGATAACCCTAGAGTTTTGAAATTTTGACATTATCTTTGAGGTTACAAATACAACAAACGAAAAATATTTAGAATTTTAAAACAACAGGAAATATTTTTTTTTCAATAAAATGTAAAATTTTTATATTGACTTATAATTCAATCTCAAAGCTTGTGAGAGCGATACAAGCCATACCGTTTGACGGATCAAAATGAAACTATGCCTAAAAATAGAAAATTATGTGGAGAATGAGTTGAGATATTTTTTTAAAATTACATTCTTCAAAGGGGCGTTACAGTATGATTTCTGTTTTCAGAAAATGTTTTTTGACGCTAAACGGCTGATTAAAAAATCATGAAAATTTGACCAAAAATGGAACAAAAAATTAACAATTTATAAAAAAAATTCATGATATTTCAATCACGGCAAAAAGATATAAAGCTATAAAAACTGTATGTTTATCCTGGACTAAGGGATCACCTGCTATACTTGTTGAATTTTTGATATTTTTTTACAATGTTTACATTGACTTAGAAATTTTTTGAGCTAATCTTTCGTTTGAAGATTAATAAATGTAATTATCGTATATCCTTAATTATAAACGGTCTTAAAACGAAATTTTTTCTTCAATTTTGATGATGTTTTTCGGAGAAAATAAAAGTATTTTTTGTTTTAAATTTAAAAATTTGGATATTCAATATAGAAGCTTGTCAAGTAAGCGATGTAAGAAATCCCCACTGGCTATTTGAACAAAAGCCATGTTCTCTGTAGGAGATTTTTCGTATCACGAAATTTTTACTTTGGCTTTTCAAAATCGTTATTGCTGCTATAGTTATACTAATGAGATTATTTGCATCAGCTGTGTGATGTACAAAAATAAGCTTATATATTGATAAGTCGATCAATCACTATCTGTACTACCTCAGGAAGAAAAGACTAATAAACATCTCCCATTTAGATGTTTACATTATGCTTAAATGGGACGATATATACAGTAATCCCTCGCTAGTTCGCGGTTCAGTTTTCGCGGTGTCCTGAAATGTTCAATTAAAAATTAAAAAATATAAAAATATTCAACTGTAATTGCAATAAAAAATAAAAAAAATACAACTCGTAATAAAAAAGTACAGTAGTTAGTATTAGAGAAGAAAATATACAGGATTCTTCGTGTACGATCCAGAAAGATATCAAACAACCAATGACTTGTTGGTTCAAAATGTATCCTCCAGCATTAAATTAAAGGCTAATAAAAGCTATTAAAAAATATTCAATAAAGACGAAAAATTAATGAAAAATATTAAAACATAATCAATTATAAGAAGAGAATAATAAAAATATCAAAAAATAGATGTTGAAATTAATAAAAAAATAACCAAAGATGTTTCCGTTGATCTGATTGGCTTTATTATTTACTACACAATACATTAGGGGTATAATTCTCTCTCTATTTCTTTCTTATAGTCGGTAAAGACGTAATTTTGTATTAATTATTTCTTATTTGTTTCTTTTTGTTTTTCATTTTTATTTAAAACACAGTATAGTATTCAGTAATGTCAGATTCTCTCTCTGTTGAAAAGGTCGTTGTTTGAGCTTTAGAGGCTTTTATAAAGGCGCGTCCATTATTCGCAGATTTTCGCTTTTCGCTGGTGTCTTCGGTCCCCATTATCCGAGAAAAGTGAGGGATTACTGTATTATACACCCAAGAAGTTTGATATTAAGTTTACTTATAGTAAAGTTGAGTGTAGGCCACTCCAGATTTTTTTTCTCACTTACCTGCGGTAAGGTGCAAGTAAGATATGACAAAGGAAGGCGAGATTTCCTTTCCTACCACATGTTCCCTCCCCCACTTAACCGGATGTTATACCTGGCTCTCCCACACTCCTACCTTCCTTAATGAAGCCTCAAAACACAGTTTTTACTAAAACCTCTTCTGGACGGCTGTAACATTATGATAAAACATTACGATTTCCTGCCTACCTTCAAATGTCAAGGCCAGTCATACGTAAATAATATTCCCATCAGCTTGTATATTAATTTGTATACATATGTATATTTAAGAAGTAGACCTTCATTTATGCAACTATTGATAAAATTCATGCGTTTGATGCATTTTTTTACTAAGTTTTTCAACTTTCTCACAAATTTTCTCTATGTTTATTCATGAAGTTTGTCATATGGTCAAAAAGGATGGAAACATCAACATGTTTAAAGTATACATTTTAGGATATGGGAACTAATCTACCTCTTTTCACAAACATGAAGAAACTGTGTTAGAAATATTTAGGTATTTTGTAAAAAATGTATCAAATTAAAAATAAGCATGGATTTTAACAGACATTATATATATATAATGAGTCACCGCTATACCTTTCTGCGAGACACTTCGCTTCCTGATGACGACTATGGTCGAAATATAGAAGTGAGTTATTCCTTTATCTATCTGTTTGCCACCTTCTTCTTAATTGGTTTATATATATAAACTATGTTGACACAAAGAACACTCAGAAATGAAACAGAAACTCACTACTATATTTCGATTCCCTCGTCATCAGGAAGATAGAAACGAGTCGCTCCGCAGGCAGACAACGACTGGCCGGTGGTCTTGAAGAAGCACAGAACAGTGTAGCCAGCTTACGGAGGGAGAGGATGCAAGGATAGATAAAGAAATAAAAGCAAAATAAATTATAACGAATGAAAACAAAAACTATTAGCATAGGTGAAAAAAAATCCAACAAAAATAAAAATAAATAAGTAAACAAAACATACACTAAGAGACTAAAAGAAATAAAAAGAAAAATCAACGATTGAGGCCCAGGAGCAGATCTATCCCCCAGAAGACTAATAAATAAATAAATAAAAATAAAACTAATAAATAAAAACTTCTTCTGAAGCCCTCAGAGTGACTTTTGAACTGTTATCAGTTATCTGTCTCAGAACCTGTACACGGAAACAGTCATTAAAACTGAGTCCGTGAGAACTGGCATGAGTAGCAACGGGAAGGTCACTGCGTTTACCAACGGACGACCTGTGATTATTCATATGCAGGCTTAGCTTGGTGGAAGCCAAACCCACATAAAAAGCATCACACTGGGTGCAATTCAATTGGTAAACGCAGTTACCAGAGGTACAAGGGGTCTTGTAAGAACAAACGATCATCATCAGAGGCAAAGTCACTCTGAACATCATAATTACAATTAAGCTAAGATTTGATTCTGACGAAGACCGCTTGTTACGGTTGAAAGATCTTATTCTTTTTTCTGATTTCTTATTGAAAGATTTCCTATAGTTCATATATATATATATATATATTATAAATTTATTTTGATGATATCTGTATAATTATAATGTAATCATGTATATTATATGTATACTGAAATGTTGTGAAAATTGTACAGAAAATACAGAAATAGTTAAAAGTTAGTACAGAAACACAAATAAAAGTAAAACACACAAGACTGGTTGGTTTTTAACGGTTACTGTGTCGTGGTTTGGTATACCTCCCTTTACTCTCCCAAAGTCGTTTTGTGACTTGAAAAGATCGATCTTAGATTAGCAGGTTTGCAGTAGGAGATGGAGATGCTCCACTTTGGACGGAAACAGCCCCGGAGAAAGAAATTCTGGTGAAAGGAAGGTCATCCGTCACTGTAGAAGAGACCAACTTGTATCTCAAGAGAAGACCAACCGTCTCTGTACCAGTGCACTTGGTTTCCCTCTCTTATCTCTCCTGATGACGGTTTAACCGAAAATTAGAGTCTGTAAGTGTGTGTTTTTAATTTATCGATGTTTCTTTATGTACATTGAACTGTATATGTCCATTTCGGATCGTATTTTCATCGAAAAAGTGTATAATATATATATATATATATAGTGTGTGTGTGTGTGTGTGTGTGTGTGTGTGTGTGTGTGTGTGTGTGTTTGTATGTGTGTACGTTTGTAAACGTTGATAACAGCTCTTCTTTCGAATATACTTGTCAAATAAAACACGACACCTCAAATAATACGTGTATAAGGGATTCTATAAAAATTCAAGAAGACTTCTTTAATCGAATTTGTAGATTTTGTATTGCAGTAAGTAAAAGAACCATATATGTCTATGCTCCAATAATCTACTGCTTAGAAGAGTGGAGTTTTTGTTTCAGTCAGCTCCCACGCCGTAGGTTCACTGCTCTGTTCCCAACTATGGCGAAACGGTGTTTCAACACAACTACATTGTGTACTACTCTGTTTTAGCTAACTCTTTAGTCTTTTCAAGGGTTATTGTTTCTAAAAATGTTCATAGTTTTTTATTACTAAAATATATTTCTAATAAGTTATTTAAATCAGAACATACTTTGGGACTAGGTTAGACCTATGGCTTCTGGAGGGATAGATCCGGGATTCAATACTACTCTGGCTCTCAATTTATTCACACGGGAAATGGATAAATCCGCCGTCTCTCCAAGAGGACATGAAACCGTCGGTCCCGATCCTATACGATGTCACATACTCATTAAAGATCTCTACTCTAAATGCACTTTAGTTTGGCATTTAGGACTTCAAATGCTGAATGTTTATTGTTTGCTGTCAGAAAGGGCCAATGTTTGGTCTATGTGTATTCTCTTGTAGGACTGACACCACAACCTAACCTAATCTTACTCATACTTTGATTGTAAGTCTATAACCTTTTATAATTAATATAAGATTATAATGTTATAATTTCTATTCTACAGGCTCATTTCTTATTTGGCACCCGTTTTTCATGAGTGAGGCATTTTATCTGATTGATCCTACAGTGGAGTTTGTACAATTTTCCATCATTCAAGTTTACGGCAGTAGGAATCTTAAAAATACCTGACATCGCACAAGATTAGGACGGACAGCTTATGTCCTCTCATGAAATATATGATTTTATTTTGTCATATTTCACTATTGAGTCGACCAATACTATGTCTTAACTGGCATTATTAATAATAACCATTGAACGGCTTACTCATTAGTCAAGTGTACCAAATATTAGTAGTTCTTCTTCAATTGCAAATATTAGCAATTTCTTTTTAGAGCTAATTGCTACAAAAAAATACTATTTCACAAAGTTGATTATTGATTATGCTATGTTATGATATGTTATTATGAAAAGAAGATCATAGTTTTATTTGTATATTTAATACATTGATATGTTCGTTGGTTAAAAGGGTATTATTATAAATATTATAAATCACGAAAACATCATGTAATCTGTGAACTAAAACACAACATGGAAAATGAAAAGAGTAAATAAATGCTCCGAGACCTTTCTTATCAGAGAGCAATTAAAGTTACCAAGTAACAAAAAGATGATACGGGTACAGAAGGAAGACAGTAAAATAGTTGGTAATACTAGAATAGAAAAGCCAGTTATAAAAAGATGATCAATATTAATAATTAAAATATGGTGCAAAATGCAAAACAAAGAAAACGAATGATATAAAACACTAGAACACGGGATCAGAAACAGTTTTTAGGTTTGGAGTCCATGTTGATAAAAACTTGTTGCAGGTTACCAACAGGTCTAATTTACTTAATCACACCTGAATAAAAAATGTATCTAGTTTATAAAGCCCTTGGCTAGTATTAAAAATAGTTTTTAATTAGGGCACTTTCTACTAAGCTTCTTTCATTGTAAGGAGAGAAAAAAAATTAATTCCTTGGATTCTTCTCAGTTTATGGAATGGTTGCATAAATTAATAAATTGAAATAAAGTACTTACTCTTCTTATCTTGTGATCGAATATTTATGTTGTATGTTGTGCTTAATCGACCACCCACACAAACGCACACACACACTCACTGACACTCACACTAACACACACACTCACTCACACACTCACGCATACAAACACACTCACACTTACACACACACACTCTCACACTCACACATACACACACACTCAAACTCCCACTCACACACACACCCTTACACAGACACTCGCACTCACACACACACACTCTCTTTCTCTCTCTCTCTCTCTCTCTCACACACACACACACACATACATACACACACACACACACACACACATATATATATATATATATATATATATATATATATATTATTAATTTAAATTAATTAAATTTAACTAATTAAATTTAATAGATCTAATATTATAAACATTAGTAACGGTCTCTTCAAACTTGATACTTTCGTCACGAGAGCAATAGCCTCTTCAAAGAGGGTTGACAGCTAGAGGATAGTTTTTTACTTTTTCTTACTGTACTCCTTTGTTTCCCCAAACATCCCTTTCTGGATATTAGTCCTTTCCTGTGCTTTCACCCTTTTAAAATACCACTCTTCCCTCCCACTCTTCTCAACTCCTCACCAGATGTTTTCTGCATCTAGTGTTCAGTTGGGTTTTTGACTCTGACGAAGACTGCTTGTTACGGTTGAAAGATCTTAGTCTTGTTTTCCCATTTCTTATTGTGGTTTGATCATTGATTGTTGTTTCACATGTTTATGTGAAATCTTTTTATATATATATACACTCACACTCACACACCCACTAACACACACACAACAAAGAGACTAATTTGCAGAACCTCTTTCTTTCGACCAATAATATAAGCAATTGACATAAAATAAATATAAAAAGGAAATAATGCAAACGTTGTGAATTATATCTAATATAATTTCTTATATCAACAAAAAGTTACCTATTCGAAAACTTTTTTTTTTTTGATGTCACGTAAGTTAACGTCAACCCCTCAAATCACCCATGCAAGTTGTAATAAATTTAGAACGACATAGTAAACAGATTGAAAGTGGAATTATCGGGCAGTGAAGCACAAGCGAGCTTGTAAAAGTAAAACAACTTGGCGGAACGTGAAATAAATAGATAAATAAGGAGAACGTGGGCGTCAACTGCTCTTCAACAACCATCATTAGTCATTAAGAGAAAGAAGAACGTGTTGAATAATGTTAATGATGAGCTAAAAAATGAATGAGAAGTAGGAAATGAAAATTTATTACTTGTTTGGAAAGGTAGTAAACATAAATAAATCAGGCGATGGAATAACTGAGAAATCAAAGTCAAAGGATTCAATCATTCTGGTCCATCAACATGGGTGCTTCCATGTAGTCAATCATTAATCTTCGCCTTTATGCATAAGGTATCTTAACAGGATGAAGCAGCAGAGTATTTAAAATCAGTTGACAATCAAAACCTACTGTTTTAATCGATTTTTTTTTTAAATTATGCCTTATGAAGAATCTGTAAGGAGAGATTGGTTTATATTTATTTTATATTTAAAAAATCTTATTTTACTTTACATATTGGTAATTTGGAGAGTTTAAAAATGGCAGGACAAAATTATCTGACCCAGATTATGGTGGATTTTCCAACTATAAAATTTAAAATTAATTTTCAATCGTAATAGTAGATGGGAAGATTTAAAAGGTAATTAAAAGCAGACTCTGGTATTGACTCTTAATTAGAAGAAAATGTAGCCTAAAAGAATTTGTTTTTGATTGGATCATCAAATATTATTGAGAATTAATGTGGCTGTGTCATTTAACTGCACGCCTGATACAACTACAAAGAACGCATGGTAGAAATCGTAGATACGTAAATATTTAACAAAGAATCTGATTCATTAAGGAGAGATTGTTAGATTTCAATGAGTCGAAACAAAAAGAAAACAGTTGTGGGATAGGCTCAAGACATTTTTGCATAAAATTTAAAGTGTTTGCAATTTAATCCAGTTCTAATAAATTCCAGGCAATTGGCAGTTGATCAAGTTACTACTATAAATCGTATTCAACCATTAGGCAATGACCAAACTAACAAATAGAGATGGGTGATTGATGTTAAACGTCTATCACAGTAACTTAAAAAATCTTTTTAGAAACAAAATAGGTTCTGCAACAGCTTTTAAAAATAAAAAGAATCTCCAAAAAGTTTTGTTTTCTAGAGCAAAGGGTAAAATTCCTAGAACTACAGAGACTGCTACAAAAATACATTGTACAAACAGTGAGTTTGAAAAATAAAAACATCATTTTAAAGTTAATAAATTAAAAATATTAGGTTGTGAAAATAACTAAAAAAACAAAGAAAACATTCAAAACAGATCCTTTACACTTCAAAATGTATGGCCTCATGTAATAATAAAAACAGATATTACCAGTCTTAGTAAATTATATTGAAATATTATTAATTAGAAATTTTTAATTTTGACTTATATATATTTGCTTTAGCGTATGTAATTCTTGTAAGGTTGTAGAAACCTTTTTATAACCTTGAAAATCCGTTAGATCCTGTTCTCTGAGGTATTATTGTAATAATTGCATATTATTTCTCACTAGTTATGCAACTATCTGCTAACATATGTCTTGATTTTTTTTTTGTATAGCCCTGATGATGCTATAAATTTATAGAAACGTTGGACAAGGTGACGTGTGTTTGTATTTTGATTAACATCTGCCTTTTCATCTTGCTGTTGTTCCTGAATTTCTTTTGGTCACGAAAATAATATATATCAAAAAATATATGTAATTAAAAGATGAAAAAAAAACCGATCTGAAACAGACAGCTAAAGTTCAATCAAAACAAAGATATATAGATAAAAGAGAGAAATTCACTCAGATCTCGAACATTCGGTTTCAACCATCATCATGAGAGAAAAGTGATAGAAACGAAGTGCACTGGTATAGTGACATTTGGACACCCACACAAAGAACACAGACATAGAAAAGCACAAAAAAGCCTGAAACATGTCTTTATAATTTTTTTTGCATTATTTATTTATTATACTGTTAATCTTTTATGCTGTTTCAGTAAAGTAGTTATTGTTATTTTACCACATTAAATACATACATGTTGTTAGTACCGCAGAAGTTTTTGAAATCACATTAGCAGATGATACTTCGTCATGATACGTCGTCACACATCCTATGCAACAGTAGGAGTCGTTAACCCAGTGGTTTTCAACCCGTGATCCGCGGATCACTGGTGATCCATGACGTTTACCCAGGGGATCCGCAAGACCTACAGATTCACAATGTGCAATTAATGTATTATCAATGTGTACACGTCAATGTAAGTACAGTAGCACACTATCATGTAATTAGTGCATCTCTATCAAGATAGACTCGTTACCGTGTTTTCACATCCTAAAACCAGCGAACTGTTCGGTAACGTTTACGGGAAGAACTGCGAGCCAAATTTGAGTCGGGCATTAAGTATTATGATGACGTACCACGTCAATTAATTGAAACATTTAATTTAGCCAATTACGTGACGCTCTGATTAGTTTACTTCTTGATCTGGAACTCATTTTGGATTTTAGGAAACTGCACAAAGAATTATCGGCATTCAATCTCGAATAAGCTCTGCGCATTCTCCTTAACAGTTTATTCTACATCATACCTGTGTGAAATAGGATTTTCACTCATGACGAACATTTGATTTAAAGTGAGAAAAGAAATAAACTACTAGCACTTGAAGAAGAGATGCATGTATGTCTTTCTAAAACCAGGTCAAACTTTCCAGTTCCTGTTCAAAAGATTTCACCAAGGACAAATTTCACATTAATTTGTAATTTCTTGAAATAAAAAATTCAAGATAGTACTGTATTGTGTTTTTGTGTTATAACGGCCGAATTTCTTTGTTCATAAAACAAGAGATCTGAATGAATTTCTCTTATTTTTAATTCTTTGTTTTATGAATTAATATATTATATATTATATATTTTATATATAACCTATATTATATTTATATAAAAGTTATATATATATATATATATATATGTATATTTATGTACAAGGGGATCCGTAAGAATAAATAAGCTCCTCGGCGGATCCGCGCCTGCAAAAAGGTTGAAAAGCACTGCGTTAACCACTTTCAGAGACGTTGTCCACCTTCACACCAAGTGGTGCCTATATCAGTGGTGCCTAGATTTCTTCAACATTATTAATACATTAAACGTAACTTTTCCATGTTCTTTATGATATATGCCTTTTGATAATTTTATTATTTAATTCATCATTGTCATGTCCATTTAGTCATCTTTTATTTTTGTTATTGGTTTAGAAAAAAAAAAGTTTGATACTTGATTAGTTCCTACATTAAAATACAGTAGAAGTCCGATAATCCGGCAAGTTCAGGACCGGCTCGGTGTCGGACTACCGAAAATTCCGGTCTATCGGGCGGTAATTATAAGAACAATTAAGTTAATAATTACAAATACAATATGCACATCCATACAACAAAGTTTATTTTACATTTCACATAATGTATGTACATGTACTTTAAAACGTATTTCAATTAGATTTAAAAAAGGCAAGAATGTGTTTCTGTTTTCTTGATTTTTGGCGTTTAGTATAAAATTTCTAATAATATAGAAATCAATAATTTCTGAAGCACTGTAGCTAGTACTAGCCTAAGCAAAAGAGATAAACTTATTTAGTGATTCTGCAGCTTCTGTCCAGCTGATTTTTTTTCTTTTTCTTCCGTTTCGGCATCTGAGTCACTTTATTTAAGATTTTGAGTAGGCTGAGGGTTTACTACAATGTTGATAATGTCCTCATCGGTTAGTTCTTGTTCAACAGGTTCATTCTCGTCGATTAGAAGCCACTCCTCTGCCTCATCTTCAGGCAGGTTTTTCAAGGGTTTGTTAGCACTTCTAACGACATCCAAAATTTTGGTCAGAGTGTCTTGATGGTTTTCTTCCTCATCAGTCTGTAGAGTTAGGTCAGATGCAGGGTTTGCAGCTGGCCAAAGTTTTCTCCAGCATTTTTGGAGTGCTGGAGTTCGATATTCTGAACAATACCGAGCGCTTCCGAATGATCCCGAACTACCCCGAAAACTTATGAATAGCTCTCGAGTGTTTTTATTTGCTTTAAAGACACACTTTTGGAGAAAACCAAAATTTTTACAATTTTCCGAAGCGATGCCGGATTATCGGGCATTCCGGACTGTTGGATGCCGGACTAATGGACTTCTACTGTATATATATTTGTATGGTTTCATATTTCTTCGCTTATTAATGTATAGGACAAGGAGAAAAATTTAAAACAAAGATTTAAATATCACTTTGAGGACTTTTCAAATAATTTGAACAAAGAAAATTATGCTATAGATAGCCGATTATAGACATGAGTCTGTATGGTAATTCAATGGAATTAATAAAGAGAGGGAAAAAAGACGACTTAATGTAATAGAGGAACAAGAAATGGAACTATATCAGTGACTAATCAATACTGCATGAAGATGGACAACGTCCAAAACCGGTTGAACAACTCCTATACATGTATATGAGGTGTGACTGAATCATGTACTAATGTGATTTAACACATTGTCAGATGACCATAAGACAAACTTTTTGACTTGCGGACCATACTGATTTTAAAAATTTATCAGGCAGGCCGGAATTAAAGACGGATCTCAACCCATAGACAAGATCTCTATTTTATATTTTACGCTCGTTTTGAATAAAAGCAAGAAATAAAAAAAACAGAGTAATTTAATTTTAAACTTCTAACAACACCAATTTATTTTAATTATATATGAGTCATTTCAAAACATATAGTCTTCTGTTCTTCATCATATTGGTATTTTGATTTTATTCTACTCCAATTTCCTTTGATAGTGTTAGAATGAATAAGAGTTTTGTATCTTTGAATAATTCACTTTCAGATGTTGGAAAAAGAGTTCATATTCATATTCTTTCTATTTATTCGATAGCATTATTTATCTTTTTTGTGATTGATCTTTTTATTGAGCATTCTTGAAAATTTATTTTTTTTCGTTGTCTTTTTTCATCGTAAAAATAACTCAGCATTTTTGTAAGGTCAGATGTCCTTTCTATTATTCTACAAAACCCACATTCCTTTACTACGATGGCAAATGTGATATTTTACTTTGCAAAATTAACTTTTGGTGAGCTTAATGAAAATATTCTCTTTTCCGAGTGACTTGAGAAACTCATCGTATTAAACCTTGGCTAACACTTGGAGAGTATTCATGAACTTTTAACAGTTTTCACATTTTGCCTCATGATCTCAAAGAAAACTTAAATTGAGGTACTCATATACACTAATCTTAGTGTTTTTTGAATCAACGTTTTCTACAACTTTTTAATCGAACGTATGAATAGGTAGAGAATCTCATCGTTTTGTTGTTTACATTTTTTAGAAGTAAGATGGTATTTTTGTTATGCAAAAACACAATTAAGTTTGTTTAATGTATACTGAGTTCTATATTCATTTAAAAAGGCTAAAAAACAAAAAAAATACATACCCAGAAATTTAGGGTCCATGGTAGGGTCCAGGTTAGCTCAGTGGTTACGTGCTCGCCTCTGAACTGATAGGACCGGGGTTCGATCCCCACCTGGCCCTCGATTTTTCCACACGGGAGGTGAATAAATCTGAGCACGTCGTCCCTTGGAGAATGACTTTAAACTGTCGGTCCCGAGCCTGTACGATGTCAGGTACTCGTTAAAGATCTCTACTCTAAATACACTTGAGTTAGGCAAAATTTAGGACTCCCACTGTAGAATTAATCTTCATTGTGTGGTATCACAAAGGGCCATTGCTCGGCCTAAGTGTGTTCCCTTGTGGGACTGCCACTGCAACCTAACCTAACCTAACTTAGGTCCATGGACCCATATGTCTTGAAGAACTAGCGGGTGGCTTGATCCACGGGCCGGATATCCAGCTGGCCGTAGTTTGTCCCACCTCTGCCATTAGAGCAGGGTAA
Source organism: Hermatobates lingyangjiaoensis (assembly GCA_026182355.1). Taxonomy (NCBI): domain Eukaryota; kingdom Metazoa; phylum Arthropoda; class Insecta; order Hemiptera; family Hermatobatidae; genus Hermatobates; species Hermatobates lingyangjiaoensis. The sequence continues at coordinate 718,811 of JAPFBL010000090.1, forward strand.
CTTTTTTGGGTGTCATCCAATAGAATTTGTAGTAAAATAAATTTACCCCATACTTTGAACTACTGTGGTGGATAAACCAATTTACTTATAGAATTCAATGGATAATAAATAAAAATAATATATATTGGAAAAATGTTTAATTGTTAATTTCATATATCATAATATATAACTAAAAGCTACTGATTTTTTCAAACTTTGATTATTTTAATCTTAGTTCATGAAAATTCATAAATTACATGTTTAATCAATTTTTTTTTCTTATAATATAGTTGCAGTTAGTTCCTTAATATACAGTTTCAGTTGTTAGATTATATTATTTCCTTCATCATGTATTTGAAATTCATACCATAACAAAAGAAAATTTTATTGAATCCATCATTATGGGGGAAAATGTTTACCCTTTCTCGCATAAGAATGGCAGACAAAGAAAAATTTTTTTCTGGCTTAAGACTATTGAAGAAAATATTGAAAACTTCAAAATTTTAACATCAGATTGAAATCTTTCATATTTTTTTATCAGCTATCTCAGGCTTTGAAAAAATTGATGCTATTTCTATCTTGGATATAATTTGATATCAAAGATTTTTGATGTTACTACTACTAAGATACTGTCTTTAAGATTCAGTCGGTTACTGTAGTTTGTTTTTAGATTTAAAAGAGTAGAAAACTTGAAAAAACGTTCTGACTAAGGGTTAAAAACAGTTTAAATATTGATATTACTCCGTTTCTATAGTTTTAAAGATTATGGTATCCTCTGGGTTTTTTTTTTCTCTAACTTTCCCTCACTTAGTACATCCACATCAATAGCACGTTCATTACCCTCCAAATTTCTAATTAACCCCGGTTCCCTGACCACTGAGTTAAAGTATGTAGTATATTTGTTGTATTGCTATTTTTTTTTAACTGTTTATTAAATTCTTTACTGTTAGTCATCACTCGTTGGAGAATAAAAAAAAAAAGATAAATCAAAAGGAAGAAAAATATGGTAAGTGATGAAGAGGAGATTGAGATGAAGAAGCGATCTGATGATAGGTTATTCTTATCTTGAGACTGGTAGTTAAGAAGTTACAGGGAATGGACTGAAGCAGACCACAATCGCCTTCTAATACAAGTAGAACAGCTTCCTGAACGCCCATTTCAACCATTACGACTTGATCGCTAACTTTATCAAGTAAAATCTCTCTTTAATCACTTCGAGAGGATAAAGATTTCGTAACGTATTCGTGACCGACTCACAGATATCGTTATCCAACAGTTTTATGAAAATGAGATAAAGGAAAAATTTGAAAATGTGATGCTTCTAAATCCTTTAATCATTCACAACTATAAACTTTTTTTTATTTCAACAATTATTCTTAATGTAGGGTAAAAATTCTAATGAAATGTCTCCACATATATAACTTTTAATGATATAAACAACGCGTTTCGAACACGTAGTGTTCTTCCTCAGGCATTAACTAAAAGAATTGACAATGACACCAGAAGAGTTATTCTTATTAGTACAAAGTAAATAAGTTACAGAAATTAATGATAAATACAAATATAAACAAGTAAAAATTTCTGTACTTCATTTAACTTTGTACTATAGATACCTACTGGTTGCCATTGTAAATTTTTATTAATGCCTTGAGGAAGAACATCTAACGTGTTCGAACGCGCTGTTATATCATTACAAAGTTTTATAATGTAGGAGACCAATTTCAATTAGATTTTTACCCTAAATCTTGTAAATCATCATAATAAAACTGATTGCACTACATTAAATTGTTCTTAACTAAAAATTGAAAATTTATCAATATCAATTACATTCATGTTTTTTTTTAAATAGAATGGAAGAACATTTATTATTATTTCCATATAATAGAAATTAATAAGGAGTTAATGCAAGTATTAATAATACAGTTTTGTTTTTTTTTTTTCAAAAGTATGAAAGAACCAAGAAATGAGACACAAAAGTTATTGATTTTTTCAAACTTCGATTATTTTAATCTTAGTTCATGAAAAATCATAAATTACATGTTTAATCAATTCTTTTTTTCTTATGATATAATTACAGTTTGAGTTGTTAGATTATGTTATTTCCTTCAGTATATCCCAGGGAAATTTGTTATGTTTACTGCCTTTACTTCATAGAAAAGTGGTTAGTAAAAAAAAAAGTTTTTATTGAAAAAAAAAAATCGTGAATGCAGAATCTGCTCTGCTATTTAACAATGTATGCTTGGATTGTTTATTTAATTCTTTTTATATATAATATTATCTCAAACTTCTCCAAGAAAACGAAAGGAGTTTCATTATTTACTAACTAATGAAAATGTTTACCTTCTGTCTTAATAGGTTGAATTCTAATTAAAAAAAAAAATTGGAACCTTAATTCAAATTCAATTCAAAATATTAGAAATCAGGTACGTCTAAACATATTCGTATCTTTCTAATATATATGTTTTTTTTTTTGAATTTCTATAAAGGTAAATTTAATTGCTAAAAAATTATATGTAAAAGAAAGAAGTAATTTATTTTTTAGATTTTTTTGAAATTAAAATGAAAGGAATTGACATTTGCAAAATTAAATTTTTATGTTACAGTATGAAACTAATTTCATTATAATTTATGAAACATATGAGAACTTATATTTTCAATTTTTATTTTGATTTCATTTTTACAAATTAGACAAATTTATTACTATCTGTATGTTTATATAATCATGTGTATTCTGTTTACTGTATATTTCTAAATGGCTTATTAATGTTTATGAAAGTTTTATATGTAAATTCGGATTTATCCAGAAAGAATTTAAGCAAATCAAATTGATAGTAGGTCCAGAGGTTAACGTCATATTGAATACTTTCTTGCTTTTTTAGTTTTGGTAGTCGTGTCAGTCAATGGAAGTTTTTTAACAGAAATGGCTAGGAAACAGTTATATTTAAAATAACGTTTATTTGCTTTGCCTTACTTTATATTAATACTTTCCAAAAGTTATTGCCATCAAGATTAACGATTAACACCGCAATATTTTTGTTCATTTAGAAAAAAAATGAGTTGGAAAACTGTGTTTTGTAGTCCATTAGGGAAATAAAAATTTACTGAGACTTGTAATAATACGTAAGGATATCAAGTAAAAGACCTTCAGGAACTCTTCATATTAGCGTTGCCTGATTGGGGGCTGAGAACTTTAAAATAATAAGTAGCAGACTTCAATTATGTGGGGAAAACTGAAACATCCAAGCACTCAGTGGGGTCACAACGATTTTTTCCTCCCTGGGCGGTTGTAAGATTTATCCCCTGATGGTCGTCGATAATCTGTTAACCTTCAAAGTACCAGAAAGTCATCAAATTATTTATTTTCATGGAATTACAATCAAAGACCTGATTTTAAATCTGCTGTTATTAGTCCCAGACTTTCATCTTATTACAGTACTCCTATACATATACAGTCAACATCAAAGAAAACCAAAGATTTTTCAATACTTAAACATATAATTTTAAAATTAAATTAACTGGCTACGCAAACAAATATAAAAAACTTTCAACCCCTTTGAAAAAATATAAAATATTTTTTTTTAGTTTTCAAATATTTACAGTTGAAAATCCTTTTAAAACAGTATTACACACTTAACATTAAAATCCTTTTAAAACAGTATTACACACTTAAAACATAAAAATAATTATTGTCTTAAAAACTTATTTTGATTTAGAATTTCAGATTTTTTTGTCAGCTTTTTATGATTTTAATTGTTTTTTGTTTTTTTTTTATTTTTGTACCCTCGAAATGCCACATTCTGTTATGTACCAGTACCAGTATGTACCCGGGGTGGACAGCCGCTGCGCTACTTCAAGTACACTAAAAATCTTGAGATACGACTGTCCTGACATACGAATGCTTTGAGACACGACATGAAAATTTCTAACAATTTTGTTAAACATAATAAAATCTAATTTTGAGATTAGAATAATATTGTTCTGACATACGAAGAAAAATTGGAGTTACGGATCCATGATTGCCGTGAGCACGGCTAAAGCGCCAAAGTACTTACTTTGGTAAGTACAGTACAGTAAAACTCCTTTCTGTTTTATTGATTTTATTGACATTTATAATACATCAATATGTTATTTTATCATTATGTGTTTTATTACTAGTCTATTTATATACACATTTTTTTATGTAATTTAACTTGTTTCATATCGTTGGAAGGCATTAATACATATTACATTATTTTAAATGAGAAAATTCGCTTTGAGATACGACTTTTTTGATATACGACGATGGTTACAGAACGAATTAAATTCCTATCTAAATCTACCACTGTGCTTTACTTAGTACTCACCAAGGAATGATTCAGTGTGTGGATAGGAGTGGTTGATTCATTATTGGATATTGTTAAACTTATCTATTTGAGACAAGCTAGATAGAACTGGGAAAGGAAGTTGAATATAGCGGAGGTAGTTTGAGGCCAGGTTAGGTACCGGCGTGGGTGACTTGGCAGGCAGGAGGCACATGTGCAGGAATGTGGCTTGCTGGCGTACCACTCCCCTCTCCAATTCTTCCTCCTTTCCCCAGTCTCCCTCTGACCTTCTTCAAGTGCGGTCTACGTCCGTCATACTTCTTATATTCTCAGCGTCGACTAACGCCCAGTTCACTTATGTAAATCGAACTACCAACTATTTAAACACAGAGCAGTCCCCCAACTCTCTCTTGAGATTAGAATCAGGTATGTTATATATATATACCCCAAACTCTTCATCCTTACTAGTTATTGATGTTTCCTTAAACATAAAACTAGCATAATGAAATAAAATACATTGAATTCAGTATTTCATTTTACACATACATGCATAAATTTATTACGATTTCGGTGAATCTGCTCTGTATAAATTATTCCAAAAAATGCAAAACTCCTGAAGAAAACAGATAACTTTGAGATATGTTTATACTATTCCATTAATTTAGGAACATTTAAACTAACCTGGGCTTACCAAGAGTATATTAATAATAATGTGCTGGATAGTAGAATATTGCCATTTCTTCAATAAGCTTCAAGTTTATTGCTTATTTTAAAGTATACGTGTTGAGGTCTTCATGATTAAAATAATCAGAGTTATTTAGTAAACAATAATATTGTTTAAGCTAATGCACACAAGTCTAAGAAAATTAGGAATTATAGATTTTATGAGGATGTATGAAGCAATAGCAGCAGTTTCACTCTTAAAAATAAAGTAAAATAATACTACGAATTCCCGATAAAAAACAAAAAAAAAAAAAAAAGGTAATCAAAGAGTAATATTTACTTACTCTTGTCACGCACTGTTCATAGGAGTGTCTTCCTCCAGCTGGAGATTCGTAAACGAATAAAAACGAATAGATAACTTAAAATCATTTTATATTTACAGTTTAAGAGAAAATAGAATATAATAAGAGAATATTTTACAATAGAATATTATTTGTTGTAAAAATGTATTCAACTTTTCTTTGAAGAAATCATAACAAATGTTTATAATAACAATTGTATTGATGGTCTAATTATTTAAATTTTTTATTATCGTCTAAGTTGAATTTTTGATTTTGTTTAGTGTCAATAGAATTAGTAAACGACAAGAGAATTAGAATATATTATCCGGTACTGAAGATTTAACTGACGTTACCTTCTGAAGATAATTTAATGAATAACAACCTCTAATTTCTCTAGGGAGATAAAAAATTTGATGTATTTATATTTAACATCTAAAGCACTGTAAGGAATTTCGAAATGCGACTTGAGCTCTTTTAACCATAACAACTGGTTCGTCTCTGAGTCTCACTCACACTGAATAAAGACACCTGACGAAGACTAGTTATAGTGTTGAAAAATTTTAAGTAATATTTCATACTTACATTAAAATCATCCTATCTATCTAGCGTCTCTCTCTCTCTCTCTCTCTCTCTCTCTCTCTCTATCTTATATATATATATATATATATATATATATATATATATATATATATATATATAACAGATTCAATAATATATCGACCGTTTGATATAATAGGTGTGTTCTCTAATCGGGGTTCGGTCAATTTTCCAGGATAAAAAATTAAACTCTCGTTGCCAATGTTTCGGTTTTATTTAAAACCTTTTTCATAGGCAGAAGTAAGAATTTTTTAACTAAGAAAATGAAATTTATAGTGTTGTTCCTTTAAATAATGTAAATTTCATTTTCTTAGTTAAAAAATTCTTACTTTTGCCTATGAAAAAGGTTTTTAAATAAAACCGAAACGTTGGCAACGAGAGTTTAATTTTTTATCCTGGAAAATTGACCGAACCCTGATTAGAGAACACACCTATATATATAATAACTGCTAAAAGTAGTAAAAGAAAAGAAAAGGAAATAGTTCTATAAGAGTTTAAAAGCTCTTTACATTTTTCTTTTCTTTTACTAATTTAGTGCTACTTTCTTTAATATTAATATGGAGGCACCTGTGTTTGTTGTTAACTCATATATATATATATATATATATATATATATATATATATATATATATAATTAAGAAGATTTCACTTAATCAATATTGTTTTTTGTGGTTTAATCATGATAGTTTGAGATATATATAAATATATGAATAATAATCAAAATAACACTTGATGTAATAGATGGATTAATTTACCACAATGAAACTAATTTGGAAACAATGCTTTAAGGCCTTGCAGAGAAGCAAGTGAACTTGCTTCTCTGACGATGTGTTGACGAAAGGCCTTAGAGCATTGTTTCCAAATTAGTTTCATTGTGGTTAATTAATCCATATATATAAACTTCTTACAGTAAACAACTTATCATAGTAAATGTATGTCCATATTAGGGTAAAAAAAAATTGACAGTTGAGTGTCAAAGAGTGATTTATTAATATATAAAAAATATATATATTAATAAAATATATGTATTTTATTAATATAATAATTATTGTACTGTTTTCCTCAACATTGGAGTACTCAAAATTTTACACTTATAGTAAAGTTGAGCGTAGACCACTCCAGATTCCAGATTTTTTTTAAATAGAAATACGTCATGAGTTAGGATATATCTTTTAATTTCAATTTAATAATGAAGTCATCATTAATTGCAAAATCTCTAAAATGTTCTTTTTCTCAGGTGTTTAAGGATTTAAAATTCACTCTTGTGAAGGTTCCTGGATAGTATTTTAGTTGTAGGAGAATAACAAGCAAGCTTACCTAGTCGACTTTAATGACTTCTTTATTAACCCTAAAACAATAATTAGTATTTTTCTCTAATATTTTAGTTTTAAAAATAATTTTTTGTTAATGTAACAAGAGATTTTTTTAGAAACTAATTTTGATAGGGTCATTTCTCGTAATATCGATAGAGTCATGTAACGTTGTGTTTTTGAATTTAATTTAAAAGAAACTATTAAACAATGTTTTCTTCCGAATTTCTTTCTACTCGTAAATTAAAAAGAAAACCTACCAATTTTTGGAAATCTAATATATTATTACATTTATGATAATAAATAATGGTTTTAAATTGTCATTGTTTGTTACATTATTTATATATTTTTGATAAAAATACGATCTGAAACGGACAAATAAAGTTCAATGTATATGAGGAAACATATAAATATTAAAAAATACACACTTAGAGTCTTTAATTTTCGGTTTAGTTAATTGCTTAGTTTCCCTCACTTATCTCTCCTGAAGACGGTTCAATCCAAAAATTAGTGACTGTAAGTGTGTCTTTTTAATTTCTCTATGTTTCTTCATCTACATTGAACTTTATATATTATTGATAACATTAATCCAAAATGAAGTTCACTTTTTTCGTTTTTTTTTTGGACATAGAAAAAGAAAGCATTCCAAACGGTCATGCGTTAAATTAAAAACCTACTGAAGCATCACTATTTACTAGTAAAATAATTTTTTACCTTGAAATTCTTTGTTCTTCTGTATAATATATAACTTCAGGTTGCTATCTTTAAAATAACTAGATTAGCAAACTTTTATGAAGTTTGATGACTATAAATGAATACTACTTTAAGCTTTCTTTTGCAAAGTGAAATATCTCTAATGCTAATATATATACAGGGTGATTGAAAAGTAACTCCCTATTTTAAAAAAATTATAATTTATTTTTAAAATATAATTTCTACAATTAATGAATATGAGGAGGAAGTATAATGCATAGGCTTTTATTTAAAATTCGATATGAGCGCCTTTATTTGCCACCAGCTTCTCAAGTCGACCAGGAATCGCATCAACTGATTTCGCAAGAAACTCTTATGGGATGGAAATCATAACTTCTCGTATTCGCCCTTCAAGTTCTTCCAAATTCAGATTTAAATAAATCTGAAAGGAAAACAAGAACATAAATTAAATTGCCATACATTAAGTAATATACACACAAAATTGAGATTTAATTGAGATTTAAAATAAATTGTATTTATTTTAAAATAGGGAGTTACTTTTCAATCACCCTGTAGATTAAGACAGAACTCTTTACTTTGGAAAATTTGCTTAACTGTTAATTATATGGTCACACTAGTAATTTCCTAGTTCGATTTGAATGGTTTTTATGGCTTCAGCTGTTGATATATGAATAAATGAATAGTGCATATAGTGCTGTTGATAAATGAATAGTGCATATAGACAAAGAAATGTCCCTATCAAAATGAGTTTCTAAAAAAATCTATAGTTTCTATCCAACATTGCATCAGTGGTTTGGATCTCATTCTCTTTCTTCACAGTTGAAACCAAAAATTGGGGTTTTTCTTTATTTGGAGTTATCTTTAGTACTTTTAAGTTGGTGCATGTTTCTAATCGTTTTTCATCGCTCAAAGAATAAAAATAAACATACTAAAAATTATAGTTTTGATAGAACTGCCCCGTTAGTCATTTAAACTATAAATGAACTTCATTTAAGAATAATTAGAGTGATTCCTAATTATTTTCGGTATTATATTATATATGTAAAGATTGCATGAATCAACTATGAAACTTAATATTTTTTATCTATATTTTACTGCTTTTTGTTTAAACATAGAGCCCTTTAAAACCTAATCTCTATTCTAGAACAGTTTCCTAAACTTTTGTCATAAAAGAATAATGGATATGTGGATCGCATGTGGATCGTACATACTTATTAGATGTTAACTATAAAACCAGATCAAAGCAATTTTAATCTAATTTATGTGCAAAAATTTCTACTAAATTAAAAAAAAGTGATATTTTTATTCATATGAACTTCTTCAGAAAGAATAATGATGCCGAGTTAACCCGTCTTTAAGCCAGGGTAGCTCAGTGGTTAACATACTCGCCTCTGAGCTGATAGAACAGTACGGATAGTTCGATCCCCACCTGGCCGTCGATTTATTCACACAGGAGATGAATAAATCTGAGTATGTCGTGTCTTGGAGGAAGATGTTAAACTGTCGGTCCCGAGCCTGTAAAATGTCAGGTACACGTTAAAGATCCCTACTCTAAATACACGTAAGTTAGGAAAAATTTAGAACTCCCTATGTTGAATGTTCAATGTGTGGTATCACAAAGGGCCAATGTTCCTGGGAACCTAAATGTTCCTAGTATCACAAAGGGCCTATGAACCTAACTGTCTTTAAACTAGCATTTACTTAAATTTTGTTTTTCCTTTTGTATATTTCCTTCACACATACATAGAAAGTAAAAGAGAGAACGAGTAGTGTGTATGTGTCTGTGATATTGACAGAGAACGAGAGAGGTCAATTTATGAAACTATGTAGTTACATAGCTACAAAACCTATAATTCGATAACAACTCAATTAGTTCAATATACCTCTATACTTCACATGAAGACTAAAAAAAAAGTAAAAATAAACAAAAATGAATACAGCATTGCGAAATTAAAAATTACTTGTATTATTTAAAATTATGAGTAAATAATTTTGTCATGAGTTTAAATTTCAAAAAAATTTATGTAATTTGAACTCTTGGTTGTCTAAAATTTTGTATTAAATACTTATTACATTTTATAAAATTTAGCATGTTTTCTATCTTACTATTTTTTTTGTATCAACAAGGAAACTCTAACGAGATAAAACTAAGTAGATTGAACACCTATTGTTTGTAGTAATTACAAGTATGCAGAAATAAAAAACGAAGTGAAAAGAGACAGAACGAGTTTTACTTGGCAAAGATTACATTTAGATAAAGCTCAAGATCAATTAATTGGATGATTCAAGTTTCATTGAATCAATTTAACTCAATCAACCTGAGTAATTTGAGCAATTAAGATTCATTGTATTTGATTGTAATAATATATTTTTTTTTTATTTTTACCCATTATTCTTCAGTAAAAACTGTTTTTAAATAAAATAAATCACATAAATAAAAATTTTCATTATGAATATAAAACTGAAATTTTAGCTGTTATTTCAATGAGTTATCCTATAACATTTAACCATTTTGAAGAAAATAATTTATAAAGGTCTGCACATAACAATGTTTTATAAAACAACGAGTTTCGAACGCGCAGTATTCTTCTTCAGATTATATGAATAGTTGTAGGTGTTGAGGTTTCTTTCATGAAAAGTGAAGAATATTACTACATGTTTTGAAACGCGTTGTTTTTATAAAACATTGTTATGGGAAGACTGTTCGTGTCTTTTCCCTAAAATTTAAATTTGATGTATATAATTTATTATCAACGTAGATAGGGATTTTAATTGGATATTAATTAGAAACAGTGGATTTAAGTTAAAAATAAATAAAATAAGAAACAGAAAATATTTATTTAAATAAGATATGGTTTTGACATTGAAGTATGTCGTCTATCTGTAGAGCAGAGGTGGGCAAGCTACGGCCCTTGGGCAATATCCGACCCGCTAGTTTGTCAGAACTTAAAGCCCATAGACACGAGCTAAATTTTTTTGGAAGTGTATTTCTTTTATTCTTTAGCTTTTTTGAATATTTATAGGACTCAGTATATATTAAACGGACTTAATCATGTTTTTGCGTAAAAAGAATACCAATGAAGAGGTTATCTAGCTATTCATACTTCGTAAAAGAGGTAGAAATGTGCATCCAAAAATGACTAAAAGTAGTGTGTATTAGTAACTGGATTTAAGTTATCTTTGAGGTCGTGAGACAAAATGTGAAAACTCTTATAAGTGCATGATTACGCTCAAGGTCCTAGCCAAGGTTCAATACGATGAGTTTCTCGAGTCACTCAGAAAAGAGAATATTGTCATTTAGCTGGCTGAAAATTAATTTAGTAAAGTAAAATATCACATTTGCCATCGTGATAAAGAATAATAATAAAAAAGGACATCTGACCGAACAAAAATGCTGAGTCATTTTTACTTTTTTATGGAAAAAGACAATGAATAAAAATAAATTTTCAAGAATGCTCAATAAAAAGATCAATCACAAAAAGGATAAATAATTCTATGGAATAAATGGAAAGAATATGAATATGAACTCTTTTTCGAATATCTTAAAGTGAATTATTCAAAGATACAAAAAACTCTCATTCATTCAAACACCAACAAAGGAAATTGAAGTAGAATAAAATCAAAACACCAGTATGATGAAGAACAGAAGACTATATGTTTTGAAATGACTCATATATAATTAAAATAAATTGGTCTTGTTAGAAGTTTAAAATTAAATTACACTGTTTTTTTTATTTCTTACTTTTATTCAAAACGAGCGTAAAATATAAAATAGAGATCTTGTCTAACGGTTGAGATCCGTTTTTCACTCCGGCCTGCCTGATAAATTTTTAAAGTCAATGCGGCCCGCGAGTCAAAAAGTTCGCCCAACCCTGCTATAGTGCCCATCAAAAATGACATGCGGTCCATGCTGATATTTTAATCATGCCTATACTGGTATATTCTTCTTTTAAATTAAAGTATAAAAAAATTAATATTTTAGCATTGATAATTATTCATATCAATACTACAATTATTCTTTATCAATTCATTTATATAAATAATAATTGATAAAGAATCAAAGGAGAGAAGAGTTATCTCAATGCAGTAAAAGGCTTTTCTTATAATAAATGTGTAAATGTGAAAAAAATTACTAAAGGGACTTGGTAAGTATATTGATATATTGATTATATAAATTTCAGAATAAGATTTACAGAGTTTGTATTTAATAAGTTACTAAATGTCGCCAAATGTAGTATAAACATTAATTGGAAAGTTAATAGAAAGTTAATTGTAAACTTAAATTGAGTTGGTTTTATTTACTGGTCTTTATCTTTGTTTTTTTAATAAAGGCGTAATAAATAGGCGTAGTACAATAGTAATGTTATTTTACTAGTTGAAAACCTTTCAAATAAAAGTGAACAGCTCGGTTATATCACTTTATCTTGTACTTAAATCTAAGAATCTCTTCAAGCAGTCAAGAAGTGTCTCGATGTTATTATAATGTATGTTCAGCCTGGTTCTACTCTGCGACATCTAATGAAAGCCGTTTTCAGATAGTTGACAACTATGCCCACGACTTACAAGCCAGTCTGTTTGCTCTGGAAATATCCTTATCTCACATTGTCTGAGAATGGAGTCAAACTGAAAACTACATCAAATGCCTAAGAAACTTCCCTATTACCATAACATTTCCATTTTAAGACTGTATGACTTCGAAAAACACCTATCCTAAACAAATTCTGACTTACAGTACAGACCTTTGTTATGAGTGCAGTTCAAATCGACAAGCAAGTGAGAGGCTCTGGAACAGTGCAACTACAACGTGCACTATTGCACGATCTCATTGGTATATTTTATGTAACTTTGGTATATTATGAAGCTTTCCCATAAGTCGAGTTATTCTATAGATTCATCTATCCTTTCCTTTATGTCCGCTATAATATTCCTGATCCCCTTTCCCGTATATCCTATTATAACGTTCCTATTCATATCTAAATTATTAAATAATTTAATTGATTAACACCTAATTTTCCAACTACATTTTCACATCCTATCATAAATTTTAAAAACGCCCAAATTATTCCATGTTCCATGTCATAAAAATAACTATTTGCTTCATTCTCGACTGTCTTGTATGATGGATAAGTTGTAATAATTTGTATGCAGTGTAGAGTTTTTTAATTGAAACATAAAGAAATTTTAAAAAAAGTAATAAAACATCTAGTATAACTACACTTTATCATGTTTCAGTTTGCTTACTGCTATTGAATCAGTCTCGTTTGATTTAATTGATCATTATTATTATTTATAAGTGTTGTTTATTAGTTTAGTATTAATTAATTAATACAAAATAGACCTTGTACTGTAAAAGGATCGTAGTATAAATAAAAAACTGGGAGTTTTCCATAAATCTTTTGATTTAACTATTTGAATGGAATTATAATGGAAAAAAAGCATGCTTTTTTTTTTAAAAGAATTGTTATTTGTTTGCACATTTATTTTAGCAGTGTGCTGAGTTAGAATGACATGAGTAAATTAGCAATGATAACAATCTAGTAAAACACTGAGATTCTTTATCTAGCGAATGAAGTTAGACCGCCTCCGGAGACATTTATGCTCTGAAGGGATCCTTTTGTTCGCAGTGAAACCGTTATTACGACGTTGTAATTGCTTTCCTAATGCAGGGGTCATAAAAGTTCATACAACTGGGGTCTAGTGGAATTTTAACATCTTTCTTTGACTGACACAGTCTGTGTTTATCTTATTGTATTACGTTCTACCAAAATTTAGAAATTTCTTTAATAATGAAATAAAACAATTTCTTAATAATTTTTATTTACATGGTTTCCTATAAATTATACTGTAAACACAAATATTTCATAATAAACGAGCAAAATAACAACTTATTTTAGGTCAGAATTGTTAAAAAAAATAATTAAATATATATATATATATATATATATATATATATATCTTGATAAAAGTATCGACCGTGAAATAGAAACAGGATTAAATTTATCAGGTCTCGGTCAGTTCTTTAGTTTCAAATCATACTTTGACTGCCAAATATCAAATCAAAAAGCGAGAGTTTAATTTGAACCTGAAGAACTGACCGAGTTCTGATAAATTTGATCCTGTATTTATATATAAAAACGTCTAAACTACAGTAAGAAATCACAAAAACAGGCTAGGATCTTACTACCGAAAGAAGAGGTCTTCTACTGAGTCAAACTAATACAAATATCTTAGTCTTCTTTCTGATTTCTTACTGTGGTTTAGACTTTGATTTATACTTTACGTGTTTATTGTAAATTTTGTTATATATAAAGGTTTAAACCACAATTTGATATATATCAACACTCAGATCTTAGTCTTTTTTCTCATTTCTTATTGTGGTTTGAACGTTGATTGTTATTTCACGTGTTTATTGTGAAATCTTGTTATATATATATATATAGTTAATTAAAAAATGATTCAAAAAGGACAACAAACGTTTCAGGATAACCTATAGCAAATAGTAAATACATACACATTAAAGTCTTTAATTTTTGGTTTAATCGTTATCAGGAGAGAAGAGATTGGGACAAGAAGTTGGAGATCTCCAATTCTTTCTTTAGTTCTTTAGCTAGTGTGATTATTGTTCCCAATCACTTCTCTCCTGATGATGGTTAAACCAACAATTAGAGACTATAAATGTATGTATCTATTTACTGCTTATATAAATATTATGTAGGCGTACACATAGTATACGAACTTTTAAAACAAGCAAGAATAACTAATAATGAAAACTAGAAACACTCATTTAAATGTATTATGAATGAAATGAAAGAGAAAATCAATATAATCTAAGGCCTAGATGCCCCTGAATATAACTTAGGTGCTCATAGGTTTACTTCTGCTCCTTAAAAAAAAGTTAGTGTAGATTATTTAATAAAAAAAATATTCATTGGACTGTAAACTTGCATTTTGAATTGTATTAAAGATATTAATCGACAAATTCTCCATTAATATTGATTGCCCAGTTATTGATTAATGGATTTTAATTATTTCATTTTTGAATTAATTTTGAAAAATAACGCGTTAGTTATTTTTGAAAACGAACCTAACAGGTATATGTTATCATTTTCAAAATCGGCCTTGAATTCCTAGATACCGTGAGAAGACTTGTTTCGGCGTAAGCAACAACTGTGCCATTCCTGTTAAAAATCCATTTTGAAAAGAGTCTAATCTCATAATTAGTCAGCCATTTTATGATAATGTTAAAGATATGTGAATAACAGGAAACTAGATATTCCGGCAGTTGTCTAACAACCTTAGCCCGACTTATCAATAGTGATGTCAAATTCTGTTCTCACAGACCGCCTTATTAAGTACTATATAGTCATCGATGAGATGCAAAAATAAATTCTGAAGTAGTCTATTTAAACATATTTTGACACATATAAAGAATAAATTAAATTAAATTATTTTAATTTTGCTACTAGATTTCAATCTATAATGACCATTGTAGACGTACGTATACCACTTGAAACGAGTACCTGCAAATAATAATAGAGATTAGTAACACTCATTTTAACATGTTATAAATGAAATCATTAAAAGGAATGAAAGATATGATCAATGTAATAAACGCTTTATCAGTTCGAAACCGTATGGTTTACTGTTCCGGTATATTTTAAATTTGTTTAGGTTGCCATTTGAGGTATTATTTATACTCATGATTTTGTTCTCATATTTTTAACTTTTATTTTAATTAGTTTTCAGCTTTTTTTCAAATTTTTTACTTTACGTTTATTTCATATTTTTCTCCTGTTACTTCGCTCTGTTATATGTCCTGTGAAAACTCATATATTTCTCATTACTCTTTTGTTTATGACCATCCTTTTTATTTATTTTTTTTCGTTCAAGTGATTCATAATTCTAACGTTGGTTACTCGAGTGTCACTTTGTAACGGTCTGCAAACTTCTTTGCTTCTTTACACTTCTGTATTCTCCATTTTTATTCCTTCTTATTATAGAAACAAAAGAATCTTGAAAAGACATTAACCTGACAAAATCATATGACGTCTAAACCGTAGTAATAATTTAGAGGTGGAATTCATGAAATTAGACTAATTCCTTAATTTATTTTTGGGTTTTAAATCTTAATCCTTATATTATGTGCACAACTCTGCTGTGAATCTTGATATATATATATATAAAATGAAAGGTCCGTGTGGACAATAAACACTTTAACACATAGAAAAGAACAGAGAAAGACACTACAGAACTCACTTCGATATTTCGACATCCGTCGTCATCGGGAAGAAGTGCGAAGTACTCGCGTTGAGAAGCAAACTGCTAACTCAACTGAGTAGCAGTTTGCTTCTCAACGCGAGTACTTCGCACTTCTTCCCGATGACGACGGATGTCGAAATATCGAAGTGAGTTCTGTAGTGTCTTTCTCTGTTCTTTTCTATGTGTTAAAGTGTATATATATATATATATATATATATTGCTAAAAGTATCGACCGTGGAATAGAAACAAAACTATAGTTTATCGGAACTTGGTCAGTTCTTCAGGTTCAAACTAAACTCTCATTGCCAACGTTTCGGTCTTTATTTAAAACCTTTTTCATAGGAAGAAGTATAAATTTTGAAACAGAAAAACTAAGTATTACATTACAAATTATTTTACAAAGAAAAATAGTATGTAGATTTTAACAACAACTGTAGTCTGAATGAACAGACTACATGAACTGAAATGTAGTCTGAAGGTTGATTCAGCTGACCAGCTGACTAGCACAGTCAACCAAATGACTAGCACGTATGAAATGACGGATTTTAGTTGATCTGATCCTGCAATCTGAGTGGCTCATAATTTTAATTTGCACATTCTAATTGGATAGAGTTTTTCTCCATTTTTGTTTTATATATGTGTTCTTTTTCATATCACTAACCCAATGATGACTTGTGTAAAAGTCGAAACCTTGTTCGTGCGCGTTTTAACTTTTGTAAGTACTTGTTTTTTGTCACTGTAATTGTTTTTATTTCCGTATTTGTTTTTAATTCATTGTAATTGTTGTTGTTTCTTATTTGTATTTAGTGTCGTATTAAAATGTTTTTGCCTTTCGTCTGGAAGTTGTGATTTTCTTTTTACATCTGCTCATGCCAAATTAAGATGTCTCTTGGGCAATTAATATGGCTTTTAACACCAGCCCACCGCAAGGTTGTTCGTAAATTGGAGCAGACCAGCTTAAAAGTCGTTAACGCAGAGGCTGCTGTGTACTTTAATGAAACATGTTTATGTCAAGATTTGCTGCCATCATACACAAATATATATATATATATATATATATAATATTATATACATAACTAAACATAACTTAAAAACATTTATAATTAAATTAACACTACATATTACATATTACCTCTCCTTGTCATCTAACCATTTTTAGTTATCACAAAAATTAAGGCATTGAATACCTCTCCTTGTCGTCTAACCATTTTTAGTTATCACAAAAATTAAGGCGTTGAATACCTCTCCTTGTCATCTAACCATTTTTAGTTATCACAAAAATTAAGGCGTTGAATACCTCTCCTTGTCATCTAACCATTTTTAGTTATCACAAAAATTAAGGCGTTGAATACCTCTCCTTGTCATCTAACCATTTTTAGTTATCACAAAAATTAAGGCGTTGAATACCTCTCCTTGTCATCTAACCATTTTTAGTTATCACAAAAATTAAGGCGTTGAATACCTCTCCTTGTCATCTAACCATTTTTAGTTATCACAAAAATTAAGGCGTTGAATACCTCTCCTTGTCATCTAACCATTTTTAGTTATCACAAAAATTAAGGCGTTGAATACCTCTCCTTGTCATCTAACCATTTTTAGTTATCACAAAAATTAAGGCGTTGAATACCTCTCCTTGTCATCTAACCATTTTTAGTTATCACAAAAATTAAGGCGTTGAATACCTCTCCTTGTCATCTAACCATTTTTAGTTATCACAAAAATTAAGGCGTTGAATGTAATATGTAGTGTTAATTTAATTATAAATTTTTTAAGTTATATATATATATATATATATATATATAAAGATTTCACATAAACACGTGAAATAACAATCAATGATCAAACCACAATAAGAAATGGGAAAACAAGACTAAGATCTTTCAACCGTAACAAGCGGTTTTCGTCAGAGTCAAAAACCCAACTGAACACTAGATGCAGAAAACATCTGGTGAGGGTTGAAAAATCTTAGTCTTGTTTTCCCATTTCTTATTGTGGTTTGATCATTGATATATATATATATATATATATATATATATATATATATATATTGTGTGTGTGTGTGTGTGTGTGTGTGTTTGTGTTGTATGTGTGTGTGTGTGTATTATTAGAGGAGGATCTGAGGGGGGTTTGAAAGCTGAGACTTAGTACTACCGTTCAGTATTTTGGCAGTATGTCAGATTTTCGCAATGAGTAATAAGTTTCACAAGGTGGTTAATTTGATCTGGTATATAGGTGTGAAATATTGATAGAAACATGAAAAGAAGGAACCTTGAAAATGATGTGCAGGGTAAGTAGGTCAGTTGGGTAATGCGATGGGCAGGTGAGGCCTGGGTTGGGCCTGAGGGCTTCTTGTTGCTCAACCCCTAGGCCATAGTTACTTTCCACCAATGATTCCGTCACACTGCTCACATCAAAATTACCTCCAACCATTATGCCTCATCTTCGATAATCTCCAATTCCAATAATACCCGGTCATTATTACGTATTCTTGTAATTTGTTCAGCAAAACCTACTAAGGCACTAAAGAGATATTTGATCAACTTTTTTCTTCCAATACATTTTCTGCTCATTTTTAAATAACATTTTAACATTTGAAAACATTTTCTGAATTAAAAATATTAATGTAACTGTTTAAAAGGGATTTAATCATTCATTATTACTTAGAAATCTATAAGAATTAATATATATTATTTCAAACAGACTTTATTTGGTACTAATTATTAATCTTTAGATAATTATATCTAATAAGGATTTTATTTTAAGTAAAATAATCTTATTTTTTGAGTTTGTATTTATATTATTTAAATACAGTTTTATAAACAAATATAACACCTAGGTGAAGAATGTACTAGTGTTATATATATACAAGATTTCACATAAACCCGTGAAATAACAATCAATGATGAAACCAGAATATGAAATGGGAAGAAAAGACTAAAATCTTTCAACCGTAACAAGCGGTCTTCGTCAGAGTCAAAAACCCAACTGAATTTATATATATATATAGTTATATATATATATATATATATATATATAGTTATATATATATTATATTATATTATTTAATATATATATATATATATATATATATATATAGGAATGAGTACCGCCCTGTCTTCCTGCGGGACTCTTCGCTCTTCGCACCTCCTGATGACGACGATTGTCGAAATATCGATGTGAGTTATGTCTTTGTCTTTCTGTGTGTTTCCTTCGTTTTTTATTTTATTTTAAAAAAGTCCGCTGGACCGTTTCTTTTAATTGTATATAATATATATATATATATATATATATATATATATATATATATATCTACTCTTTAAAATTGAAAAATTTTTATTCTCCCAAAATAAAAAACAAAAGTTCAGAAATAAACTAAACAGGAATTTTCACGGAACTAGCATACTTACAGTCTCATATTTTTGGTTTAATCGTCATCAAGCAAAAAAAAGTGAGCAGTTATCATTCTGGGTAACGATGTGATTGTTCTCTTTTGTTCCTCCTAAAGACACATGAAAAAGTTAAAATATCCAGGTATTTTACTTAAAACCAATCGTCAAAACATGTTATGTGTAAGACGTGATTGACTTATCATTATTAGTTATAAAACCGAGAAATCATTGTACAACAGTTAGTTCAGTACATTGTCAAAGATATTAAAGCCTAGCATGAACTTATTTAAGAATGGTTTAAACAACTATTTAAGAATTTCAAGAATGGACGGTGGTCTTGGAGTATTTTGGTTGACTGTCAGTCAAGTCAAATTAGAAATTGCCTTAAGAGCCGGATTGAGAGTAAAGTCGGAAAAGAAAGAACCCTAGGAGTCTCAGTGGAATTCAAGTCGGATAAGAAATGGTCCTAGGAGTCAATCCGGAGTGAGAATCAAGTCGTATAAGAATTGACTCTAGGAGTCAGAGAGAGAGTCAAGTCGGTAAAGAAATGGCCCTAGGAGTCAATCAGTAGTGAGAGTTAAGTCTTATAAGAAATGGCCCTAGGAGTCAATCTGGAGTGAGAGTCAAGTCGGCTCTAGGAATCGGAGTGAGAGTCAAGTCAGTAAAGAAATGGTCCTAGGAGTCAATCCGTAGTGAGAGTTAGGTTGTATAAGAAATGACCCAGGGAGTCAAGTCGGATAAGAAGTGACTCTAGTGACTTCTCAAGTCGAGTCGGAGTGAGAGTCAAGTCGGTAAAGAAATGGCCATAGAAGTCTATCCAGAGTGAGAGTCAAGTCGTATGAGAAATGACCCTAGTAGTCATAGTGGAGTCAACATTTATTAACCGGCTTTGAAGCCCAGATGACTATAAAAGAGTATTAATACGAAACCCGAATGAGAGTTGTAAGGGTTTAACGCACAGTCTTCATTTTGTTTTGCTTGTAATATAATTAAACCTCTTTTAATGGTGTTGTAGATAATTCGGAATTTGAAATATAACATAATTTAACTGTTTAGTGTGAGGTATTTATAGCAGTTTTCTCTGCAACAGTTCCTTATTGACAAATGCATTTTAATTATTTAATCTAAAAATAATTCCTTAGTTAGGCTTACAATGGCTGTTGTTCTGCTGGTGGTAATTGAGGTCAGGCACGAGATTGGCTGCCCTCGGGCTATGCATTAGCTAGACATTCTTCAGGAAGTGAAGAAGTAGGTTGTATGTTGAAGTAGCTAATTGGTGGGGAGACTGATGGATGGGTGAGGTATCCAGAGGTGTGGGTGGCATGTCGAGTCTCCTTTCACTCATAGCCTTTGTGTCACTTGAAGAGAAACTTGGTCTACGAAAACACTTACGTCACAACTGATCCTTAGTCACAAAAGGATGACCTTTTCTCTTCAGTTTTTAACCTTACAAACAAGTAGCTAGTTTTATCTTTTTCCAAGGACTAAAGTGTAAAACAAGTTTACTAATTTATATAGAAGATGTTATGTCAATATTGGAAAATCAGCAGTGCAGTAGCACTCAAGCTGGTCTTATATTTGAAATTCCAAAAATTTGAATATAAATATTGAATCATTTTCCCTAAACAATGAAACAACTGAACATTTTTTGGGTGCAACATTGTGCAAACAATTGCATCTCTCAAATTTGTATATGGCAATGGAGTCATTAAAATTTACCTGAAAGTCAATAAATCTCAATTTAAAAACTAAAACGTTGAAAAGCAATGTTTTCAAGTACATCTCTAAAGTTTTCTGTTCGATTGCTCTTTACCATTAAAAATTGAGGTCTTTAAACACGTATGGATGCATCAAATTAATATAGTAATTCCCTATGCTAACATTTGCAGCCAAAATATTATCCTATAAATATTCTAAATTGCATTTTGAATAACATTCTAATTTGTATATCCCTGTACTATTGATATTAAAATACCGACCCATGAGGATCACCCCTCTCACTTCACTCTCTTAACACACTATGGCCAGGATAGTCTGTTGCTTGGTCCTCTCTCAACTGGTAAATCTCGTGTTCGATTCTCACTCTGGCCACGATTTCTTCACTTGGAAAGCAAATAAAATCACATCGTCCTTCGAAGAGAACGTTAAACCATCAGTCCCGAGCCTGCAGGATGTCAGCTACTAGTAATTCAAAATATCCCTACTTTAAATACACTTGAATACATTTTTGGCAAACTTTAGAAACAACCCAGTAATATGGTTTGCCCATTACTAAAATTCGTATGAAGTGATAAATGAACCACATTTTTTACCCATAGAAGAGAACTATTACAATTCTTATAATTGTAGGTATTAGAGAACAGACAATCCTCTGTCACTTAGTCTCTAGCGAATAGACATCCTATAGAACACTTAATTGCAACTACTTGTAAAAAAAACGATGTAAGCATTTAAAAACAGGAGAGTGCTCAACAAATCCAGTGAAAGGAAAATAATGAGGTGTAATATTACCACGTGGTGTCTAATAAAACCTGTTACGCGCTGTTATTTACCAGAACATTCAAATAACGTAACGCTTTGTTACCCCTTTAATCGTTTATAAAAGTTATTCTTTACATTT
Source organism: Hermatobates lingyangjiaoensis (assembly GCA_026182355.1). NCBI lineage: Eukaryota > Metazoa > Arthropoda > Insecta > Hemiptera > Hermatobatidae > Hermatobates > Hermatobates lingyangjiaoensis. The sequence continues at coordinate 740,985 of JAPFBL010000090.1, forward strand.
TAAACATACATCTGAATACATTATAATTATTTAACGAATAATGAGTTGCTAAACATATATGTACATTTTTTTAAATAAAATATTCAGATGCACATATATTTGATTACATTCTGATATTTCCTTGTCAGTAAGTAGAAATACTGTCAAATTCATTTACGAACAATTGTATTACTTCATTGCAAATTATATTCAAAATACCGAAATCATTTTAATCATCAAATGCTCGTATTATTTACCTGTCTTTTATTTTAAACCCTTATCAGCTTCAACGAGGACCTTTAAAAGTTATTTTCTTAATTTAAGGATTATTGTGTTAGTTGATAATCATATTGTTTATTGATTTATTCTTATCAAATATCAAATTTAGTATGTTTTTATCTATATTTTACTGCAAAAGTATTATCGGTTTAGGAATAGTTAGTTTATTCCTATTTAAGAACTTTCTCATCCATTGTCCGTCAAGAACAATATTACTTAGATTGCTAACAATATACGTTAAATATCAACAATAATGCCTAAAGTCGGATTATTGTGTGATAATCCAAATCAAATCTAGTGATGCCTACTAAATCACCGACTTTATTTCAAATATTTTTAACTCTTTTCATTTTTGATATATCCTGCGCAGTAGAACTGAAAAGTATATTTCCGTTAAAACAACATATCAGAATTTTGTCCCGAACAGTATACTTTCATATTACTTTATTTTACAGCAATGGTAAAAAAAAAGGAAGAAACCTAAATTTTGAGAGAATAGTCGTAGTTCTCTATATATGTGCTTTAAGCTCAAGTCTCTAGTCAAATATTGATTACCATTTAAAATTTAATATACATACATAATGTTATGTTTTTTTTTATCCCAAGTTAATTTAAATCAAAAGAATAATTATGGGAATACTCATGAAATTAGGTTATTTCTGAGTAAAAAAGGAGAATAATGCTAAATTAACTCTTAGATGTTTTTTTAAAAAAAACAAGATAATACTGGATAATTGATAGCTTTTTAGATTGTATGTAATTACATGTAGATTTTTTTTCATTAAAGAAGTATGAGATCTACCCTTAAATGATATTTATTTAATTTTTTCAAGTTATTTTACTATATTACAGACAGTTTATTATAAAATGTTTTCCTTTTGTAAACAAAATTTTCTGCAGGGTTACAGATTTATCTTGCTATAGTGTAGCATGAGCAATAAAGTTATATTAGTAATTCTTTTTAATAAAAAAATGAACTAATTTAAATTACTTAACAGTATTTTGAAAATAATTTAAATATATATATATATATATATATATATATATATATAAAGATTTCACATAAACACGTGAAATAACAATCAATGATCAAACCACAAAAAGAAAAATGGGAAAACAAGACTAAGATCTTTCAACCGTAACAAGCGGTCTTCGTCAGAGTCAAAAACCCAACTGAACCGGAGTTGGTTCTTTACTTGAGTTGGGTTTTTGACTCTGACGAAGACCGCTTGTTACGGTTGAAAGATCTTAGTCTTGTTTTCCCATTTTTCTTATTGTGGTTTGATCATTGATATATATATATAAAACTTAATGAGCATTATATACTGGTAAATCTAAATAATTTATATTAGATATTATAAATAATATCTATACATAATTTACAGTAAATTAATTTCTTAATTCTAGATAACGTATTTAACTTTGTAACCTTACTTATAAAGCAACCAGTATCAGAAAACAGTAGGCCTTTTACTTTTCTCTTTGAAATTTCACTCTATAGTAGGAATTAATAAATAATTTGATAAATGAATTTTACTTTCACTGTTTAATTCTTTAAAAGCTTATTGAAGACAGTTTATTGGTCTATAAATGAGAGAAATTTTCTTAATATGTCATAAGAAAAATGTTGAAATCATATTTTTTTTTTTTTGCTGTTAGATTCCTGAAGGTCTAATATTACGAATGATAGTTGATTTTGGTTGTTTGTATATTATTAGATTCTAGAATTGGAATGTTTTGAGATAGTATTGGGTTTGGCAGCGTTAGAAGGTCAGGGATCCCTGAGGTTGAGCAGGTAAGAAAGGTCACAACATGGTTATTCCCCCTCACTTAGGTCAGATGAAGAAAAAAAAAAATAAAGAAACCTTTACAAACTAGCACTAATAGTGAATTGTAAGCACTCTTGACCTTGGTCCAACTCTCAATTCTTTGTTAATATTAGGTATAAATGAAATAGTAAAATCAACTGTAATGAATAGGTATTTTATCATAATAATATCTAAAATAGCATAAATTAGGATTTCTTAAGGTGGTACTTAATTATTTCCTAAGTAATTTTATACAAAATATTTCTCACATAAGCATTCTGTTTATCACATGTTACAAACATGTATTTATCGATAAAAAGATTCCATATAAACACGTGAAATAACAATCAATGATCAAAACACAATAAGAAATGGGAAAACAAGACTAAGATCTTTCAACCGTAACAATCAGTTGGGTTTTTGACTCTGACGAAGACCGCTTGTTACGGTTGAAAGATCTTAGTCTTGTTTTCCCATTTCTTATTGTGGTTTGATCATTAAACATGTATTTATGAGAGCTACAAACAGTTCAAGGACAAAGACAAAGATGAAAAAATTTTAAGCATAAAAGTTACTGTAAACTTAACGATATATTTACATATTTTGTTAATTCTACTGAAAAACTCAATTCTATGTTTCGACCCTTGACTTCATCAAGAGTATTGTAAGTGGTCCACATAATCAGCTAAAGGTTCTTTACTTGGAAACAAAAATCTTATAATAGAAAAATAGTAACCCTATATATGCAGTAAAGTGTAAGCACAGATAAAATTGTATTATAGAAAAACAAGCCTGTTTTTAAAAAAAGGTTGTTCCAATTTCAAACATCATAAATGCAAACACGATTAAGGCCACCCAATCGGCTCCAGCTAGCATTACCAATGTCTAGAATTGTGATTTTATTGAAGTAAAAATAATAACTTAAGAATAAGATGAGCAAATAATAAAAATGTTGGAAATGATGTACATTGAAAATTATCAGTTATCCCGTAACTATTTGAAGTCATATTGCTTATAAAAATTTCAGTTATTTAGCTGCATTAAGATAATTAAGTTTTAGTTGTCCCTAAAATGTAGTGTATTTTTATATAATTTATGAAAAATTAGTTTATTCGTTGGTACAATCGTTTAGTAGTGCTTTTGTAAATACTGGAGAATTGTTTTAAAAATTCCAATTTCTGAACTTATTCATGTTAAGTCACTAAAGTAATGATTTCATTATTTCTACATTTAAAACACTCACATTTTTGTAAGTTTTTTCACTTTTTAGTTTAGAACGTTTACATTTGTAACATTTTGTATAACTTAATATTTATGATCAAACCACAATATGAAAAAGGGGGAAAAAAAGACGAAGATCCTTCAACCGCAACAAGCGGTCTTCGTCAGAGTCATCAAACCCAACTGTCATCTATTGTTATTTCACGTGTTTAAATGTAATATTTTAACTTAGTATCTATGAATATAGGCATATATTTGTATCTATTGATGTATGTATGGATATATACGAGTGAAGACCGCTTCTTGTAGTAAAAAATGATTTTTTTTACTATTTGTTTTTGATTCTTACTGATTTCTTTATTATTTGTCTGATCCTTACTGTGGTTTAGAAGTTGATTTTATTTCACGTGTTCCCTGTGAAATCTTTTTGAAATGACCAATTTCTAACAGAGTATTATATCTGCAACTTTTCATTGATTTATAATTATATATACAAATGCTTTTTGAAACGTTCTTCTTTTAATGCTTAAAAGACAATTGGAATAACTTTTATAGTTTTCTACAATTTGCCAAAATAACAACACTATTCGAAGAAACGAATATCAAAAAGAAAGAAAAGAATCAATTTTACTAAAAAAATTTTACAGACTTTTTTTTCACGGAGAAATACATTTTTTAACTGCATGGATTTCAATTTCTTTCCATGAATCTCTTTGGAGGTCATTAAAAGAAAAAGTTTTTGAAATAGTTCTATTTTTAAAAAAATAAACAATTAAGTTTAATAGTTGAGTTAAAAAAATATGCAAAATGTTGGAAATTGAAATGTAAATTTTAAAAAGAAAGTTTGATATTTTTGTTGTTAGTACATTGAATACTTCAGTAAGGCAAATGAAATTGCATTGTTCTAAAACATGAGTACATGGGTGAATGTTGTGAACTGATTTTAGGGGAGTTATGGTATGGGAAAGACTTAACTAAGAGCATCTGATTAAGTAAAAGAATAGAGTTTTCTGACTATAATAAGTTTAGCTATTGGCAAGTTTATGTGTCTTTAAGTTTCACGAATTTAATTGTTTCAAAAAAAAAAAATGGTTGGTGAGAATAGTTGTTGAGTTTTGTGAGAGGGTCGCACGGGGTTTTCGAAAGCAATTCTTTTCACAATTAGCATGCAGTCCTCTATGTGGAACAGAGATAAGAGAGACCGTTGACTTCACCTATCGGCCTTACGACGTGGTAAGTTCGTTTAAGCTTGAACGACATTCCTCCTTGTTCGCAGGCTAGTCACGAAGCTTAACTCAAGCAACATGTTAATGTGTTCCTAGTTCCCGGATCACATCCTATATTCACAACTGTCCTTTCAAACTGTTCTCATTTTCATTGGCAAACTTTCACAAAATGACTGACAAAAGATAAAATACGTTCTAAAAATTATATTCAATATTACACTGTACTATGGGGGCCAGGCTAGCTCAGTGGTTACGTGCTCACCAATGAACTGATAGGACCGGGGTTCAATCCTCACCTGGCCCTCGATTTATTCACGCGGGAGGTGAATAAATCTGAGTACGTCGTCCCTCAGAGAAGGACGTTAAACCGTTGGTCCCGAGCCTGTACGATGTCAGGTACTCGTTAAAGAACCCTACTCTAAATATATTTGAGTTAGGCAAAATTTAGGACTCCCACTGTAGAATCAATCTTCATTGTGTGGTATCACAAAGGGCCAATGCTTGGCCTACGTGTGTTCCCTTGTGGGACTGCCACTGCAACCTACACTGTACTGTTAAAATCTGTTTATAATAGTACAACTACAAAGCTGTCAAGTCAATATATTAAACTTCTTTCTCTGATTCTAGATTCGACTCTTAGAATGCGAAAAAATTCAGATTCTTCATCAAATTATTGAGTCATACAAATTTATAATAATAATTAGTATACCTTATTATTATTATTATTATAAATAATATAAGAAGAAGGTTAGCGGTCATCTGATATAGTTCAATCAAGCAGAGTGAAATTTTCATCGCCTTTATTAAAAACAATCTGTATTACATTAGCACAAACATAAACCATGAGATATATAAATTACAGAAGTTTTTGCTAGATAACATATTAAACAAGTTTTTGTTTGTTAAACCTTGTATACAGATTTCTCTGCTGATAAAACTAAATTCTACAATTTTTTTTATTATTCATACAGTAAGTGTATATTCATACAAATTACAAAAAAAAGAATGGTTTTTTAAAATAGAATTTCATTTGTTTGAGAATCGTAAAAAAATAAAAAAGTTTTTTATTAATCATATATAAGTTTAAAATTTACTTAAGTAAACATAATAGTTAATACTTATATAAGTTTATCATTATATTGATCTTTATTATTACAACATTTATATTTATGAATAAGATTAAGCATTATATTCATCAATTGTTCCTTGCAACATTGAGGGGGTCACTTTTTCAACTTTCAACTTTTTACTTTTCAATCTTTTAATAGGCGATATATTTTGTATATATAATACGTTCCTTGCAATTTTGAGAGGGTGACTTATATTCTGTTTACATGATACGCTCCTTGCAATTTTGAGAGGGTGACTTATATTTTGTATACATGATACGCTCCTTGCAAATATGAGAGAGTGACTTATATTTTGTATACCTACATAATACGCACATTGCAAATATGAGATGGTTATTTATATTTTGTTTACATGATACGCTCTTTGCAATTTTGAGAGGGTGACTTATATTTTGTATACATGATACGCTCCTTGCAAATATGAGAGGGTGACTTATATTTTGTATACATGATACGCTCCTTGCAAATATGAGAGGGTGACTTATATTTTTTTGGAATTGATATTGAGTTTTAAACCGAATTTTTTTAAATTGTGAACAAAAGTATTACTGTTGGTTTTGTTTTTTTATAAAATTTAAATCTGTCAACTCCGAATAAAGCGTCTCAAACTAGGTAATGATTTTAAACAACCCAAAGTGGTAAATTTAAAGAATTTGAACTCGTTGCTCAGTCGTCCATACAAGTAACTGTACAGGTGCCTCAAGTTTGAGTCAGCTTGTAAATACAACAGTTGTTTGATAAATAACTGTAGATTTATCACTTTAAAACACTGGTCTGCGAAACAGGTGTATCCTTTTCTATAACAAGATATCGCCTGTATTGCATTTGGAACAATTGATATCTTTGTAGATAAAGATATTACATAATTATTCTTAACACTTTAGTACTCATTAATTAATCACCATATTATAAATTAGAATAGTCTTGATTTATCCAACAAATATTACATTTTATATAATTTATTTGTGTTAAGTATAAATTGCAGCGATAAAGCATAATTTATATATTATATGTTTTTATTGTTTAAACCGATCCCATAGAGGGTGATATCGTCAGTCGTTTACCGGCTTTTTGTTTGATCTGTGATTCTACAAATTCTATATTGGAAGTCCTAAATTTTGACTAACTCAAGTGAATTTCGAGTAAGGATCTTTAATGAGTACTTGACATTGTACAGGTTCGGGACTGACAGCTTAACGTCCTCTCCGAGGGATGACGTACTCAGATTTATTCACCTCCAGCGTGAATAAATTGAGGACCAGATGGGGATCGAACTCTGGACTACCAGCCCAGAGACGAGTACGTTAACCACTGAGCTAACCTGGCCCCCATAATTAGTTATAACTAATTGTTTTTATTATAACTAATAGTCATGAACGCACGTACCACAACAGTCTTGAACGCACGTACCTCTTCCCTTCCCTTCTACTTTCTTCCTGATGACGAACTTCGGTTCGAAATATTGATCCTCTAAGTGTTCTCTTTCTTTATGTGTTGTTTTTTCCAGTTATATAGCTGTCCGGTTTGAACTGCTTGGTAATTTCAGATATATATATATAAATGAAAAAAGACAACATATATAAGAACCGAGAAAACTTACTGGATCGATATTTCGAACTGAAGTTCGTCGTGGGGGAGAGAGTAGAAGGGAAGAAGAAGAGGTACGTGCGTTCACTTGTACCGGCAGTGTCGCTCTCTGCCGGTACAAGTGAACGCACGTACCTCTTCTTCTTCCCTTCTACTCTCTCCCCGACGACGAACTTCAGTTCGAAATATCGATCCAGTAAGTTTTCTCGCTTCTTCTATATGTTGTCTTTTTTCATTTATATATCTGTCCGGTTTGGACCGTTTTAATATTTTGATTTATATATATATATATATATATATTTAAATGTTTACATAGATTATGTTTATAAATGAATTTTACAAATTATATGCTAATTAAAAATATGATGGATACATAAGAAATATAAATTAAATCAGAATAGTTTTTTTAAATTTATAATTAGGAGGTCAAAACCCAGTTTTCCTCACTCTGTGAAGTTACTATGGTCTCAATTCATCACTATGGGTGAACTTCACCCCAAGTGAGAGCCACTGTTTTAGTAATTTGTTTGAACAGTCCAAAAGATTAAGGATTTAAAGCTGAAAGGTACGTAAAACCACTGATCAAAAATAGATTAGACTAAAAGTTAAAAAATTTTCCTTAAAAGTAACAACTGAGTTATTAAACCTCAATAAATTTAAATGTAGATAAGTGGTATTGTTAAGTGTTACATAAATAATATGTATATAGAATGAGTATCATCACAGCGAAACTTCTGTGTGGAGCATATAATATTATTGAAGGAATAGTCAATGTCTTCTTTGATTAGTGGGTTCTACTTGATGGATGTTGAAACAGATTAGGCGTTGGAATCAAGCTTGAAAGAATGCATATTATATGTCTTAGATCGTGAAGAACTACATCATAATAGATGAACAATATGCCTTGAAACTAGACTTGAGCAATTTACTGGCCATCTATTAAATACCATGCAAACAGCTCTTCCAGAATAAATCTGATATCACCTTTTAAATCAACAGGAAAGAAACTATTCAAAAGGAATAGTTCCCTGCATTTTCAACTTACTAAGCAAGCAACAAAATTTTCTAGTTTGGGCAATAATTTTTAATAACAAAAAAATGTTATTATACAATTACAAAATATAACATTATTGTTGTTATAAAACACTGAAGATGTTATAACAATAAGCGGAACCAGCTAAGCTACAATCTCATCTTTTCTGCTTGACCGGTTTTGTATATTGTCCATTTTCCAAAGCAATGTTGCTACGTAAGAAAGACAAGATCTAAAACCGGTTGAGTCGAGAAGAAGGTATAGATGAAATGTAAGTTCTGATGCAATCTTTCTTAAGTAAGCCTAAATTGTATCAAATAGACTTATTGTTAAGGTAGTATAGTTACACATAATAAAGAAAACAATAAATAAACAGTAAATTTAGGATGACTTTACTAAAAAGTAAAGAAATATAAATTTGCTAATAATAATGTTTGCCAAATCATTATGGGTAACCAATCATTTACGCCAAAAAAAAAAATAATAATAATAATGACTGTAGTCAGTATAAGTTATCAATCTAGAAATTGTTAATTTTCTTTTTTTAAAAAAACTCATCTTTCTTTGACAAAGGTAAAACTTTACTAATTCTATTTTCAAGATAAAATAAATACATAAGTTATATTTAAAATTAAACACTTCACGTTTATTTGTCATTATTAAATCTATGGAGTATTTATTACTGAGTACATTTTGCCTTACTTATTTGAGGTCTCAGGTTAATGGGAATTTCTCTTCGAGGGGGACGATCGAACCCTTATGGAACAATAGTAATCACAAATCACAGAATTTGTTTGATATAGGTGTTTCTACTAAAAGAGATAGCTGTAAAGTTTTTCCCACATTTAGTCATAATTAGTTTTAAAATATGAAAAAACCATTAAACAATTTTATTAAAAGACCTCCTTATTCCAGTAGTGTATCTGGGAGAGTTGATGGAAAGTAGTTCACATTTTTTTATGTATTTTTTTCAAAATTATATTAAAATATTAAATTATTTATTTCTTTCTTATTATCATAATTTGCACTTGTTTTTTCAAGTGGACAATACATTATTTTATTCTTCGGACTTTGGTTATTTTTTTTACTCCTTCTTGTACAGTAGAAAAAAAAAACTTTCTTCACATGTAGTCTTAACTCGTCTTTGTTTTTTATCTTTTCACAATTTTTCCACTTACCTACCTGCAGGGGGCCAGGTTAGCTCAGTGTGAAGCAGACCTGCTCAAATTTATTCAGAGGTAATTAAATCTGAACATGGTTTCCTTAAGCTGTCGGTCTGTAGGTACTCGTTAAAGATCCTATACTAAATACTTGAGTTAGTCAAAATTTAGGACTTCCCAATGTAGAATCAATCTTGATTGTGTGGTATTACAAAGGTCCAACATTCGGAATTCTAATATTCTTTGATTAAATATTCGAATCTTTATTTATTAGCAATAAGGTTTTTTGACTTTATTTGTAACTTGTCTCTGTGTCATTTCTATCTTGTCTGTCTCGTGGTTTCGTTTCCTAATGTCAGTGAGTTTTTCAGGGTTTTAAATAATTAGTTTCTTGAATGGTTTGTCTGTTTGTTCATGATAGTCCAGTCCTGTGCATTGTTCACTTTAAATATTTCTAGAACTTCTGTTATTTTGTCAGTTCCTCTCTCGAGGGCTCTCCTATGTGAGGATTCTCTTTCTGCTTAATAATATTAAGCGGACAACAGGTTGTACTGGTACTGTAGACTGGCTAACAGGCAGAAGGCTTTGTGGCCACTGACCTCATAGGCAGAATCTAGGTCTGGAGTTCTACCAGAGAAATCTTAAAATATTGTCGGTACCACGGGGGCGGGCCAGCCCATTTGGATTTCCTTCAAGTTTCCATATGTCTCATGAATTTAAAGGGAATTTTAACAATTGCTATTAATGAACTTACAAGTTTTAATAAACTGCAAACAAATTATATATCATCAGAAAAAATATGAATGCTCTTTACCAATTGAGTATTATCTGTCACTGAGAGTCAGATAATATAATCGAGACTAAGGGGCTGCTAAAATGTAAACGCTAATTAGCACTTTTTTTTTTAATTGTTGATGGCTTTGATGAAACTTCGTCTTGCAGATATAATATATGTTACAAATAAAAGTTCTATGAAATGAAAGAAATTAATTTTATAACGATCGTGATTTTAGATTTCCGATTAAATCATTTGTTTATGAAGTATATGAAAACAGTAAATGTTTAAATGATTTATTGCTTATATAATAAACAATTTAAAACTAGTCAAAATCTAAACAATCTTCCTCATAGACTTTGTTAATAGGTAATTAACCATATATACTTCGTTTATAGTAGTTTAAAAACATTCATTTTGATAAAGTGGACGAAAAAGGTGGAAGAAATGCAAATTGTTTTATACAACCGTATGCATGAAGTCATTGTGAAACTCACTCATGCAATACTGCAATGCATTAATGAAACATACATCCCCAAGTGGCCTGGTCTATTGGAGTTTATCTGTAACGCTATGAAGAGTCTGATAAACAAATACAGGCTACAACTAAATTATATCAAGTTCCTTTGTCATTAGAAAATACTTTAGAAATAATTGTTATTCTATTTAATTTAGTTAAATACTTAGGGGGTCAGGCTAGCTCAGTGGTTACGTGCTCGCATCTGATCTGATAGGACTGGGTTTCGATCCCCACCTGGCCCTCGATTTATTCATGCGGGAGGTGAATAAATCTGAGCACGTCGTTCCTCGGAGAAGGATGTTAAACTGTCGGTCCCGAGCCTGTACGATGTCAGGTACTCGTTAAAAATCCCTACTCTAAATACACTTGAGTTACGCAAAATTTAGGACTCCCACTGTAGAATCAATTTTCATTGTGTGGTATCACAAAGGGCCAATGCTCGGCCTAAGTGTGTTCCCTTGTGGAACTGCCACTGCAACCTAACCTAACCTAACCTAGTTAAAAACTTATTTAACAGAAATTCTAATTGCAGATATATTTAAGATATTGATTTTTAGGATGAGTAACTAGTTGGTATTTTTATTTTAATCAAATATTCAACACATAACATTTCGCTACTGACAGAAGGGTATCCTCTGAAAGAAAATCATGATAATGTTTTTCATCGATAAAAAAAGATTTAGTTTGTTTTCTTATTTACGAATGGTTGATTGTGTTGATTAGTGCTAAAGCAAGGACTGCTAAACTGAGGGTCACATTGTTTGTGGTTACTGGGGGGAATCAGCCCATCTAAGTGAAGGTCGCTTCCTTTGCTTTCTTATAAGGTTGTCTTTCGGTCACTGAATAATTCAATTCTTTCGCATTTTAAATCGTTTAGAAATTTAAAAGTGTATAATTAATGGCTAAACTAAGAATAGGATATTTATTTTTATTTATTTATTGAGGGTGATTATAGTACTGCGTCCCAAGAACTATTGTACTTCTCCTCTTCTGTACTATAGTACCACAGTTAGCTTCAATGCCTCCAAGAAGCACAGAACTTATGCTGGGTCCAACGGTAAAAGTTCTTTTATAGTTTTTTTGATATATGATAAATATATATTTAACAGAACTAAAGTTTATCGGGACTCGGTCAGTTCTTTAGGTTCAAATTAAACTCTCATTGCCAACGTTTCAGTTTTTCTTTAGTTTTGTTTCTATTCCATTGTCGATACTTTTATCAATATTTATATATTTAACTGTATATTTATATATATTTAAATTATATTTACAGTTCAATGTACATAAAGAAACATAAGAAATTAAAAACACACACTTACAGTCTCTAATTTTCGGTTGAATCGTCTTCAGGAGAGACAAGAGAGGGAAACAAGCGTACTCTGTACACCTCTGTACCAGTGCGCTTGGTTTCCTTCTCTTATCTCTCCTGAAGACGGATCAACCAAAAATTAAAGACTGTAACTGTGTGTTTTTAATTTCTCTATGTTTCTTTATGTACATTGAACTGTATTTGTCCATTTCGAATCGAATTTTCATCGAAAAAGTGTAAAATTATATTTAAATATATATTCGATGTCCAAAAGCACCTGCCTCTGTGTGTCACAGTGGCTTGACAATCAGCCACCAGGTGCAACGGTGTTTCTTTGTCTACCTTTCAGAATCTGCACAAACCATGATTTATAATGCCCATTCTTTGCAGATGACCATTAAGTTTGCAGTGACCCATTAACAATCCGGTGAAAATCATTAGATTATTCCTGCTCCTTTCCATAGAATACAAGATTTGCCTATTCTCAAGCTTATTGAGAAGTATCTTTAATTATCTGTGTCCTTGAAAAGATCCTAGTATTGCTGCCGTTTTCCCTATCCTTCTTCCTAAGGAGTTCTTGTGTAGTGTGTTGTCCTATACCACAAGGATAGGTTATAGTTAATTTATAAACAAAAAGTAACACTGTCTATAATAACAATACGTTAAATTACATCGAAAAATACTCTGAAAATGTATAACAATACCCATTTGAAGAGAGTTCTGTATTAATAATAGCGGATTCTGCATTGATGATCCTTTTAAGTAAACGCTCTTTTTTTTCCTAAACACTGTATAACTCTTTAAAATCTAAAAACACATTTATTAGTCTAAACCAGTGTTTCCCAAACTTTTTCCAGCGACCGCCCCCTTGGGTCCGTAAACCTATACTCAACACTCCTCAATAATCAGAATCTTAGACTAAATAACGAAATGAGTAACATTTTAATAATTAAAATAATATAATGACTAATCGAATATTTATTTATAATCCAATATATGTATTGTTTTATAGCAAAAGAATTAATACACAATAAAAGAAACTTATAAAAGAAACACAATAAATTACTCATAAATTTATTCATTCTGAGGTAAAATGGATAAACCAACAAAAGTCTCCACACAAATGAAGTTTTTTATTCTACGCGTTTCGAACACTTTGTGTTCATCATCAGGAAAACACCAAGGAAATGGTGCTGATGGGTTGGTCAAATGAAAACTAATGATTCATAAATTTATGGTTTTATTTATACAATTATTATTAATTTTATAATATTGTTATTATAAAGCGTTAACAATGAATTTATGGTTTTATCCATCAATTTATGGTTGTATCCATAAACTGTTATTCTCATTTGTTGTGGTTATCTTAATGAATTTAGGGCATGATCATGAATTTGTGGTAATAATCCTGAATTATGGTTATATTTATGAAATAAGAAAAGAATAGTTTTTAATAATTAATACCATCTAGTAATAACTCGCCTTTTACTAAGATGGGTTTTAAATAACAAATGAGAGAACTTTCCACCTCTAAAACAGCACTACAGTAGAAAACTTATAATAGTGGATGATGGTAAAAATTATTATAAATTAATATACTGTCCTTTATTTCACCAACAGACCAAGTGTAATCAGATTAAATATAGTCAAATCTCAAGCTGAAAAATATCATTTACATAAACGTTATTTGTTAATAACATTTACAATATTATTTTCTTAATATTTTAAGAAACACGTGATTCCTCGTATTGGAATGTTGTATAGTGTAAACGAAAACGCAGAGAGACAAGAGGCCCACAATCAACTATCAACTTTTATTTTTATAGATTTCTTGCCAAATGCTACTAAAAATCAGTCAATTTGTTAAATTTATTGACAATAAGTTTGATACAAGTTTTTTTTTTGTTATACGTCTATAGAAAAATAATAAGAGTAAACCACTCCAAACATCTATTACTGAGAATATGTTAAATAAAACGAATCCAAGAATTATAAAAATTGATACAAGTTTAAAATTGTTTCAAAACGCATAAAATTTATTCAAATGTTTATTGATGTAAAATTATATTTGAATTTTTTATATGTAAAGTGTGTTTTTTTTTGTTTTTGTTATTGTATTATTTGTAAAAGATAATTATGATTGGTGTGTAAACATTTAATGAACTATATTATTATTTTTTTAAATAATAAAGTTCAATGAAATGATTAAAGCTTGTTTAGTTGGAGGTATCATTAAAGGGAGAGCGATGAGTCATTACTTGATGTAGCCACATCAAAGAGTCTGTATGGAGTAACCCAATGGAGGTCGTTTTAAATCAAAGGAACATTACACTCTTCTTGATGCCTCTAAAACTATCAGAAACTATTATATATATATATACCAATTAAAAAGAAGATAGCACACAGATAGACACAGGAATAACTCACTTCTATATTTCGACCATCGTCGTCATCAGGGGGCGAAGAGTCCCGCAGGAAGGCAGATCAGCGACTCAGAAAGAAGTCGCCGCTCTGCCTTCCTGTGGGATTCTTTGCCTCCTGATGACGACGATGGTCGAAATATAGAAGTGAGTTATTCCTGTGTCTATCTGTGTGCTATCTTCATTTTGATTGGTTTTTTATATTAAAAGTCCGCTGGACCGTTTCTTTTAATTACTATATACATATATCATATGTATATATAATAATTACTATATATTACTATAGTAATATAGGTATATATTATATAGGTATATATTACTATATATATCATATATATATATATGTATATATATATATATATATATATATATATATATATGATCAAACCACAATAAGAAAATGGGAAAACAAGACTAAGATCTTTCAACCGTAACAAGCGGTCTTCGTCAGAGTCAAAAACCCAACTGACTCTGATTCAGTTGGGTTTTTGACTCTGACGAAGACCGCTTGTTACGGTTGGAAGATCCTAGTCTTGTTTTCCCATTTTCTTATTGTGGTTTGATCATTGATTGTTATTTCGCGTGTTTATGTGAAATCTTTATATATATATATAACAAGATTTCACATAAAAACGTGAAATAACAACCAATGATCAAACCACAATATGAAAAGAAAGTAGTGCCTTATTTTGTATATAAATAATGAAAATCATCATATTGATTGGACAGGAGCTAAGTTTATTACCTATGAAAAATCGATGTTGTTAAGAAATATTATCGAATCCTCTCTAAT
Organism: Hermatobates lingyangjiaoensis; assembly: GCA_026182355.1. NCBI lineage: Eukaryota > Metazoa > Arthropoda > Insecta > Hemiptera > Hermatobatidae > Hermatobates > Hermatobates lingyangjiaoensis. The sequence goes on from JAPFBL010000090.1 coordinate 756,225, forward strand.
TAAATTTAATAGATAAAATATTATAAACATTAGTAACTGGCTCTTCAAGCTTGATACTTTCGTGACGAGGGCAGTAGCCTCTTCTAAGAGGGTTGACAGCTAGCGGATAGCTTTTTACTCTTTCTTACTCTACTCTTTTGTTTTTCCAAACATCCCTCTGTAGATATTTGTCCTTTCCTGCACTTTACATCCTTTTCAAATAGTATTCTTCCCTCCGACTCTTCTTAACTCCTCACTAGATGTTTCTGCATCTAGTATTTCATTTGAGCTTTTGACTCTGACGAAGACTGCTTGATACGGTTGAAAGACCTTAGTCTTGTTTTCCCATTTCATATTGTGGTTTAATCATACATATGCATAAATCAACATCCAAACCAGAATAAGAAATGAGAAAAATGCTGAGAACTTTCAACCGTTACAAGCGGTTTTCATCAGAGTCTAATTTGTTGTGTTTCCTAGCAGTAACTTAAACTACATAAATGGATGTGTGTATGCGTGTTTATTCGTTGTGAATATAATGAAATCCTACTGAAATAACAAAAAGAGAGTAATATAACAAAGCATATCTTTGTTTATTTCATTTCCCAATATTTTGATTATAATTGCACTCATCTTTTCTTATTTTGAAAATAAATTACTCCTTTGTTGGTCATGATATGTATTGAAAAATTCTTGATGTTATTCAATAAATCTTCAAAACAGGATTTGCCATAATTTAGTTTAAAAATGTCTCTTACTTTATCATAAAATGGTGTCTGATTGAATTTTCTTATGTAGTACATAATCTTAAAATACCTATTGCTATTGTCGTCATTTCTTTGTTACGAACTTAATTGTATAAAATGTACTTGCCTAATCTAACGTAATAAACACCTGGAGTTTTAGAAATAGTCTTTAAAGAGCATTCTGAAACTATATGAATGAGGATGTTGAAAAGGTATGTTTAATGTTGTATGTATTATGTATACAACATACAACATAATAGTATGTAATATGTATTATGATAATAGCGTTATAAACACGATTTCTATTTGTAGTTTATATTATTTTTTTTTCGTCGTAGGATGTGGAAAAATCTGTTCATCAGATCCCTTAGCAAGACGTCTTGCTTAGGGTATGTGGGGTTGGGGGTCCCGACCCACTAAAAAACCACATCCTATTTCCTGGCAATACCCGACACGGAAACCGAGTTTATATTTTTGGAACCGTTTTTGATTACATTAACTAGTGTGCCCTGCACTAACAAGTTTAATCAGAATTTTTAATTACTTTTTGATGGTTCTAAGAGAATGACATTTTAGGTTTTGTCTATTTACAGATTTACTGTAAATTTGTAAAACTTACAAGACATAAGAGATACAAAAAAAATGTATTGCATAAAAATTAGATTAAAATATTTAGAAGAAATTACTTAAGTAAATATTTGAAAGCTCCTTTCTTTTTCAAAAAATTTTTGTAACGACGTCTTATAAGGTCTGAAAAGTTCAAAAAATTGATAAAATTAGCATTTAAAATATGTTTAAATTTTGAAATTCACCTGCCAGTGATCCAGATATTAACAAGCAAGTTTTATTTAAAAAATCTCTTTTTTCTAATCGAGATCTGATTATGTTTAATTAGTTTGCCCTTTTTTCATTGATAAAATTACGCCATTTGTCATATTGGTGAAATTAATTATTTCAAGTTAATTATTACCAACCTCCACAATTATAGGCTTTCACTTTTAGTGGTTATCTAGGAGTAGGAAGTTTTGGTTGTTTTTTATTTTTGGCCTCACAATACTGGTCTAATACTATTTGTCTTTTAAATTATGCAAATAGCCATAAATCTATAGATAGGTTTTTAGTGACTCGTATAGATAATACTCGTTTATATTCGATTCATTAATTTTAGTGAATTCTGTTTTATCTCAAATTTATTATATGCTATAAAAATGGCTAAATTATTATGCGATTTTGGAGCCAAGCCAAGCCAAGGTCCAGTTTAAAAATTTAGCTCGGATTTCGAGCAACAATTCAGCTCGAATTGGCCTCGGATTCCGAAAAATTCGTGTCTTAATCAGTGAATATCTCAAGATACTACTGTATCTTAAACAAAAAAGAACTCTAAATTTAACTATTCAATTTCAGCAGAGCATGGCCTGGGAGAGAGGGCTGCAAGATAATATAAATATATACCTAAGTTGAGCACAGTATAGGATTTTACGAGATACGATTTTAATCCGTTCCAGACCCGAGCTAGGATTCCAAAAAACTTGTATTCCAATCAATTATTTACCATTTAAAGTAAACGAAATATGTTCAATCTGTTTTAACGCTTTAAAACGTTCCTAACTTAGACTATATAACTCCCATAACTATTATATGTATTATACAGTACAGTATATTTAAATGTGTATATTTAATATATAACTAAAAATCTGAAATAAAATAAATAAGTTATTAATGCAATCAAAAATGAATACTGTAATAATGAATACCGCCAACCAGCGGGAAAATTCTGAACCGAAAGTTCCCGTCTTTGTACTAACCACCGCGTAAGCCAAGCTCCTGTTTAAAAATTTAGCTCGGATTTCGAGCAACAATTCACCCCGAATTGGCCTCGTATTCCCAAATATTCGTATCTTTAAAGTGTTTCATATTTCAAAGTATCACTCTATCTTATACAAAAAAGAACTGTGAATTTAACTATTCATTCTTAGCAGAACATCGCCTGGGAGAGGGAGCTGCAAGAAAATATTAATATATACTCAAGTTGAGCACAGTTGTTCTGAGTTCTTTCATATAGTAAACACTGATTGCGCTCCACCTGATGAGAATAACTGATGTAACCATCATTAAGTTAAAGAAAAAAAAGAACGATCAAGCCAAATATTATAGATGTTTTCAAATATCATCTATGGAGTGTTGACCTGATAGGGTTTGGTGGGCTTGCCTTGGGAGTGGTCAGATCCCCCTTCCTTTATGTATCCAGTGATGCGACAAGTTAATGACGGTGTTCATGAATAGTCATGCTACAAAGACTTCATGACTTTGACATAGTCGAAACATTAATATAATATACTCACAAAAGAACATATCACTCAGAGAACGGATAAACTTTACTATTTCGATGCTTTTTCATAAAAGCTTACAACCCTTTAGCCCTAATGTTAAGATGAGACAAAATAAAATGGTTTAAGAGAATGCACGATTGAATATAATTACTCACTATTGGTTTCTCTTTCCAAGCAAGAAAAATCACTGGTGGATGACATAGATACACTATAATATACAATGTATGTCCATTCATCCATTTATATTATGTTAAAATACACATTAATATATTTATATATCAAGAAAACGATCCAACAAGGAACATCGACGTTTCAGAGTACACTATAAGCACACAGTAAATTGAAAAGCACACTTACGTCTCTAATTTTCGGTTTAACCGTCATCAGGAGAAAATGAATCATTTCTTCTGATGACGGTTAAACCAAAAATTAGAGACGAAAGTGTGCTTTTCAATTTACTGTGTTTTTATAGTTTACTCTGAAACGTCGGTGTTCCTTGTTGGATGGTTTTCTTCATATATATATAACGATTTCACATAAACACGTGAAATAACAATCAATGATCAAACCACAATATGAAATGAAAAAAAAAGGCTAAGATCTTTCAACCACAGCAAGCTGTCTCCGTCAGAGTCAAAAACTGAAACTGACGAAGGCCGCTTGCTGTGGTTGAAAGATCCTAGTCACTTTTTCCCCATTTCATATTGTGGTTTGATCATTGATTGATATTTCACGTGTTTATGTAAAATCTTGTTATATATATATAAAGATTTCACTTAAACAAACACGTGAAATAACAATCAATGATCAAACCACAATAAGAAATGTGAAAACAAGACTAAGATCTTTCAAACGTAACAAGCGGTCTTCGTCAGAGTCAAAAACCCAACTGATATTTATATCAAAATATGAAACGGTCCGTTAAGACAACAAATTAACGATTACGAGAAAAGAACAGATAGAAAGAACTCACAGTTCACTGGTGAGAAAGTGGTATCATGAGACGACATTGTTAGTCCTCCCGTAATGTAAAATGCCGTTTTATCACTGAATGAAGATAGTCAGAAAAGTAGTTGAAAACTTTGCTTTTTTTTGCATTTTATTTTACAATGTTAGTCAACACATTTGCCTAGTATCCTTCCTTTTTGTTTGTATCAATGCCTGTTATAATGCAATATCTTAATTTATGATATACCAATATTTTGAAGTTCTTTATGTAACAAAATTTTTCATTTGTATCAGTCAAAAATTTGTAAAAATACTTTTTGAATATGCTGGTTTGAAACGATAAGCTAAAAAACATTAAAATATCAAAATTTGTTAAAACTGAAATTTAACAACAGAGTACAGGCTCATTATTTAACTCATTTAATTATTTAATTTATTATTTAATTTAATTATTTAACTCATTATTTAACAATAATGATACGTACTGCTGGCAAGTTATGTTACTACTAATGTTTTAAGTTTTAAAGCTAATGTTTTAATGTTTCTGTAGTCTTTTTAGAATAAAAATGTTTTTTTGGATAGCTTTTTTTTTTCTTTTTTTTTTTTCTAGTAGAGAAGGATTGGTTGACACAACTAAGCATGGATAATCATTTCGTGCTGACTAAACTGTGTTAAATGATAGAGTTCAAAGGCATACCTAAGTGTAGCCAGATTACTTGTCAAGCGAGGATTAGTAGGAGAGCGAAAAGTGAAAGCACTTAGGGTGAGAGCAGTGTTGCTAGTCCGGGGAGTTTTAGAAAGGTACCGGAAGACGTTGGCCTGACAGTGTTACCTTCTCGCAAGCTGCTTTAATCATTGGTTTAATATACCCTAGAAAGGAAACATGCTCTAACGATCTTATGACCTTCCCTATATTAACCGTTATCCCAGCATGTCTTCACTTACTGACCTCTTTAAAGTCAAATGAGTCTCTTGTTGAAAAATATTATATGACTAGTGTCATCGGCGAGCACGCAAGCCACTGGCTACCCTGGCTTCAATTTTTGGAATTAAATAATAATTTTCTTTTATTTAATATTATTCAGATAATATATAATATATATTTTAGGTCTCTACGAAAAATTGGTGAACAAACTAACAAACAAACAAATTGACGATCTTTATATATATATAGATTTGCGTTCTATTTGCTTATCTCGAATTTCTGAATAATAATTTCTGAAAATTGGATTAAATTCTTAATTGGAATAATAAGTACAAAAATAAATTATAATCACTTCAAAAATTGAAAAAACATACTAACGTGAATGACATAATCAGCTATCATACCATGTTCAGAATGAACAAAGCTTTCCTCAATTCTCACCAGGAGTGCTGATAGAAAGATGCACGTTAGGTTATGTACTTTGTTATCTTACTATTTACCCTAGTAAAACTCTTTGATTCCTATCAGATTTTTCTATTTAATACAACTTTATTATTATCTGTATTTTACAGTCTCTTGCAGATATCTCTTTCAACTTAATCTTAGCTAGATTGTTCCAGAACAGTTCACTATTTTGTTTTTGTTCTGAAAGACAATTTATACATACATACAGTCTATACATATTCAATATCAACTAAAAGGTTCGATTTGTGACATTTTTAATCTAAATAGTTTTTACATATTTATATCAAATCTTAAGAAAATAAAAACAAAATAAAACAAAAACGAATTACGAGGTGTGTAAATAAAGTAGTGAGACTGGCAACGTCGCTTTCGATCTGGCAACGCTGGAGACGCGTGGCCTTGAGTAGCGTCAGGTGCACGTGTGATGCGCCTCCAGTATGAATCTGAACTTGCCACAGTCATTTGTTTGTCCGTAGCGTTGGTTTTCGTGAAATGGTTTTTTCTTGAGCGTTTTAAAAATGAGTGACCTCAAAGTTGAGCAGCGGTGTGCAATCAAATTTTGCTTCAGACTTGGACATAATGCAACCGAAACTTTTGAAAAACTTCAGGAGGCCTATGGAGAACGTGGAACGTGTTTTATCAAGGGCACAGGTTTTTCGGTGGTTTAAGGAATTTTCAGAAGGAAGAGAGTCGATTGAAGATGAACCACGAAGCGGAAGGCCTTCAAGTGCAAACACCGATGAAAATGTCAACAGAGTACGGAACCTTGTGCGTTCAGATCGACGCTTGACAGTCAGAATGATCGGGGAACAGTTGAATTTGAATCACACCTCCGTTCATCACATTTTGACCAATGAATTGGAGATGACAAACATCAAAGACAAGTGGGTGTTGCATCACGACAACGCGCCCTGTCACACTGCCATCTCAATAAACGAGTTTTTGGCCAGTAAAAACATTCCTGTTGCTCCTCAGCCTCCTTATTCACCAGACTTGAGTCTTTTATCACTTTTTCCTCTTCCCGAGATTGAAAAATCACCTCAAGGGAACTCATTTCGGGACACTACAAAACATACAAACTGCTGTAACCGACCAGCTGAAGGCCATTCCAGAATCCGAGTTCCACAAATGCTACAATGATTGGAAGGACCGTCTCCAGCGCTGTGTGGCTTCCGAAGGGAACTATTTTGAAGGTGACAATATCACATTGTAATTATATTTGAATAGAAAATTTAAAAAAAAATTAGTCTCACTACTTTATTTACACACCTTGTATATTCGGAGAAATGAGGTAGGTCAAAGAAGTGTGCACGTGTTTTTGGCACACATTATAAAAAAAAACAGTGTGAAAGATAGCTGCATGGTGTTTTCCTTTTTATGATTCAATCATGGTAGTTATTCTTATTTTCCTTCTCCACCAAAAAAAAAAAAAATCTTTAAAAGTTATGAAAAATGGAAAATTATAACGGTTTTTTTTTCAACCAAAGAATTTGGTATAAATTTGAGAGAAAATAGTTTGTTGATAGGTGTAATTTTAGAAGGATTGTATGCTAGATGATGGGACGTGTGGAAAGGTTTCTTTGCCCTCACGTTTGACTAGAATCGTGTAGTTAACTGAGATGAAGAAGGTTCACAAGATGCTCAGACCTCAGCAGAATGTAGGTGACAAAACCTGGCCCCTGTCTGTCGGTATAACGGTCCATGCCTCACACAAATCCTCTCTCATTACCAACTTCAATTCACTCTTCAATCAACCAACAGTAGTTTTTTTTTTCGCAATAACTCTTATAAACTTACAACAAAAATAAACGATGTTCTCTTTCCAGCATATCTTGTTCTACCCAGTTACCTATAATGCATTTGTTGTTTTGCCAGTCTTAAGATATAGTGAAGATTATAAGTTGAATAATAACTGAAGAAAATTAGCTGTTCTTAAATATGTAGAAACCAATATAGAATTTTACATTATAATATAATGAAGATGTCATATTGCAAATGTCTTCACTATAACCAGAAAATTCATGTTTGTAGCTATAAATTCATAACTATAAATTATTTTATCTAATGATTCCAAGTGAATCAGTTTTTTTCTTGTTAGTTTAATTCTTAGGGGCCAGGCTAGCTCAGTGGTTACGTGCTCGCCACTGAACTGATAGGACCGGGGTTCGATCCTCACCTGGCCCTCGATTTATTCACGCGGGAGGTGAATAAATCTGATCGCGTCGTCCCTCGGAGAAGGACGTTAAACTGTCGGTCCCGAGCCTGTACGATGTCAGGTACTCGTTAAAGATCCCTACTCTAAATACACTTGAGTTAGGCAAAATTTAGGACTCCCACTGTAGAATCAATCTTCATTGTGTGGTATCACAAAGGGCCAATGCTTGGCCTACGTGTGTTCCCTTGTGGGACTGCCACTGCAACCTAACCTAACCTAGTTTAATTCTTACCAATTCCGATTCATTTGAAATTCGTTTTCTGCAACACAGAAATGATTGAAAACGTATCTCACTATTTGTCATTAATTATATCTACTTTTTCTTGTTTACTTGTAGAAAACAGGAACAAGCGTTAAATATTATAGATAATATATCACTGAATAATAGTATTAATTGATATAACTTTAAAGATCCCATGACTTTCGTTATATTTTATAAATCTCTTTATTTTTCCAATTTTAAAATATGTCTTACCTGTTTGAACTCCACATTAAAAACATTATAAAATAATCCATAATAATCCATTCATTCTGAATTCCTTAAGAAGCTTTCCAATAAGTCCTGTTATCCTACAGGATCATCTTTTTAGCTCTTCTTTTGACCGATTTCATATTCCTGATCCTCATTTCCTTTGAACCTATAATGACATCCTATTCATATAGAAATTATTAAGTAATTTAATTTATAGCCCTCAACTCATTCCCCAACTATATTTCCATATTTCATCATATAAAAACACTCAAATTATTCTATGTTCGATGGCATAAAAATAATTACTGTTTCATTCCAAACTGTCTCTTATGATGATCTAAAAACTGCAATGATCTTTATAGCAGTGCAGATTTTTTTTAATAGCGACATTAAAAAAATTAAATTAAATTCTTAGAGAAATTTAAAAAAAAAAGTTATAAAACGTCTAGTATATGCAGTTACCAACCATTATGTAGTTTACTTAATTACCACTGACTCAATGGTTTGATTTACTTATTATTATTATTATTATTTTGTGTAATTGGTGTTATTTAGTTTAGAGTGTATTAATTAATGTCAACATAAAAAATAAACCTTATATTGTAAAAGAATTTTGATCCGTATGTGAATAACTTGAAAGCATGACATCCTATTGCATTTTTAACAAAACTACTGACTACAGGATAAAACACATACATATGGCTGGATTACCATAAATAAAATACTATGATAATCGAACGAGAAGACTATAAAGTACTTCTCACTAAGTGTTCTCCTGATGATGGACGAAATGCAATTTAGAAAATATATGTACTGTTACAGAAATTGTTTCTCCAGTTATATTTGATGTGAATATTTGTTGTAGAATAATATCAAATTTATTATAAAGTGTTGATAAACTATTGATTAAATAATGAAATACAAATAGCATTTCAAACTTTCATTATCACAAAATACATTGTTGGTAATGTAAAAAAGAAAGGCTTCCGAGTTGTTTTTATTTTGTAGTACTTGATTTATTTAATTCTTTGGAGTTGTAGCTTATGACTCGAATCATTTTAGAGGTTGTAAGAAAATTGACTTGATATTTATTTAACAGCAGGGTTCAATCTCAACAAAGAAATGGGAGAACAAATGGCCAAATAAAAGTAGAAGTGTTATGTCATGCACCTGTACAAGTTAGATCATCAAATTTTAGCAAATATGGGTGTGTTTACTACTTGGATAGGTGACGTCACGTGCCGTTAGTACCTCCAGTTAATCTGGCTAGCCAATGGTTAATAGGTGCCAAAAAATAAATGAACCACACTTTCATCTCTTTGATTAGCTCAAAAAAGTAAAAGCCTATATATAAGTGTGAATGTTGGATAAAAACGAGAAGAATATTATGCTGAGAGTGTGATTTATTTTAGTGGGTCTGAACACACGAAGTTTAATTTTTTTTTTGTAACATATAATTTATGGTTGGCTGGAGAAAATACATCATAACCTCTCAATTCCTCGAGGCAATATTGCGTCTCGATTAACTAATTTGATTAATTCTCGTTTGATTAAGTTCCGAGTCCCTGTCAATTAAGTTCCAAGATCCTTAAGAAACCCCAAGAGCAATTTTACAAGTTTTTTGTGTATCTTTTCAATTTCGAACTCTTGTTCTTAGTTCGTCTATTGATTCTAAGCGAGAGCTTTTACAATATGGTGCGCTGTTTTCTCCATCATATTACATTTCCTATACGACAAGTTCTTCAGAATTGATACCCATTCTGTGTAGTTTTTTTTTAAAATTAAATGCATCCTGTTAAATATTCAACTATTCCCTTGATCTGATTGGTAAGACTTACGTATATTTAGTAAGTCATTTGTAATTTTCATAGACAGTTCCTTGATCAGCTTTTGGTTATTCAAAACATCACCAACCCTGAATTTATGTTGTCTGAAACTAAAAGATGTGAGCAAATGATATAAATATTTTATTCAATCAGCTGTTGGGAATGCGGAAAGAGGTGAATATTTTAATATGGAATAAGAAAAAAGTTGGATGAAGTCGGACAAAAATGAAATCACTAATAGGTTTAGATGATTGAAGGTGCAATGGAAGTCCATATTGGTGGGAGGAGATTCTGTTTAGGTGCGGTGCTGTGCAGGCACTATTTATAGTGCCGCTCCATTGGCCAGAGACAGGGAAGGTCGAGCAGTGACCGGACCACGAAACCGGTTTCCACGTCACTGGCCTACGTCTCTTGAGGCACGCCCTCTCTAGTCAGTCGCATCCCTTTGCAGACAACATCCACAACCTTCCAAATCTAACCAGCTTTTGTTTATCATTTCCTCATTTCTTTCCTGCATATCTCATGCCACCTGACACCAAAACTTTTATCTTCTTATTTACCATTAGTTTATTTTTGTGTTCCTTCACTATATATATATATATATATATATATATATATATATATATATATATATATCAATGATCAAACAACAATAAGATAGGGAAAACAAGACTAAGATCTTAGTCTTGTTTTCCATTTCTTATTGTGGTTTGATCATTAATTGTTGTTTCACGTGTTTATGTGAAATCTTATATATAATATATATATATATTTATATATATATTATCATATAATATATATATTATATATAAATATATATATATATAATATATATATAAATAAACCAATTAAAAAGAAGATAGCACACAGATAGACATAGGAATAACTCACTTCTATATTTTGACCATCGTCGTCATCAGGAAGCGAAGAGTCCCGCAGGAAGGCAGAGCGGCGACGCTTCCGCTCTGCCTTCCTTCGAGACTCTTCGCCTCCTGATGACGACGATGGTCGAAATGTAGAAGTTAGTTATTCCTGTGTCTATCTCTGTGCTATCTTTTTTAATTGATTTTTAGTAAAAAGTTCGTTGGACGTTTCACTTAATTATTATCTATCTATATATATATATAATATATATATATATATATATATATATATATATATATATATATACAACTAAAAAATGATTGATCGGGATGCGGTCAGTTTCTTCCACTTTCAATTCAAACTCTCATTGCCGACGTTTCGATTTTATTTAAAATGTTTATTTAAATTTTTATTTAAAATTTTACTTGTTTTATGTAGTACATTGTAAAAAAAAAAAACCTTGTTTTTATAGGTTAGACTGCATCTTTTCGTCTTCTCATTTTTATTATTCTGTCATTGTCATCAGAGGTCGTCATACCGATTGTATTTAATTTTCCACGTCACTGCCATACGTCTCTTGAGGAGCCTTCTCTAGTCATCGCATCTTTGTGACAACATCAACCTCAAAATTAACCACTTTATTTTCTTTCCTCATTTCTTCCGCACCTTGCCACCAAAAACTTTTATCTTCTTATTTACCATTAGTTTATTTTTGTGTTCCTTCATATATATATATATATATATATATATATAAAACAATTAAAAAAGATAGCACAGGATAGACACAGGAATAATTCATTTCTATATTTGACCATCGTCGTCATCAGGAGGCGAAGAGTCCCGCAGGAAGGCAGAGCGGAAGCGTCGCCGCTCTGCCTTCCTGCGGACTCTTCGCCTCCTGATGACGACGATGGTCGAAAATAGAAATGAGTTATTCCTGTGTCATATCTCTGTGCTATCTTTTTTAATTGATTTTTTAAAAGTCCGTTGGACCGTTTCTTTATTATTTATATAAAATTTATTCATAAACACGTGAAAATTTCAAATCGTAAACAAATGTGAATGGGAAACACAAGTAGAAATGCATATTATGGTTTGATCATTGATCTATATATGAGCCGTTTATTTTGAAAGTGGCCTAATTCCATTTTCCAAAAAGATTTAGCTAATATTTAAATAATTACATTTTTACGTTATCTTTACCTTTTGCAGCAAATTGTACAAAATTTATTTAAAATTACTAAGTTTTTTTATAACAAAAATTAGTTGATAAATAAATTGACAATATTTTTAAATTTTGTAAAACGCAAACCCTTAAATATCTCTATTTTAACATAAATGAAATTAGGCCACTTTCAAAATAAGCGGCTCATATATAACTAAAATAATTCATTTTTATTAATTTTAAATATCTAAGCAATAACACATTTCTTACAAAGCACAAAATTACTAGTATTATTACACTACTCACTAATGGGATTGAAAAGATAAAGCAGGGATTCTTAAAATTTTTTTTATTAAAATACTAAATTTAGTTAGATTTTTCAAATTTTCATTTTTTATAGTTAGCCGTTTAGCCTAAGAAAATTCTAAAATCTAAGATGTACCACAACACCCATTCCTTCTATTTCATTTTAAGAGAAAAATATTCAGCTCAACTTTTAAAAAGGTTCTGTCTTTGGGTACAATTTCATTACAATCCGTCAGACGATGTAACCGTATCGAGAATTTTTTTGAAAAAGTTTTTATTTTCAATTTATTATAAGTGATTTATAGTGTTCGTGAAAAGAATTGATCTCAAGATTTTTACGGATTTACATATTTTGAGGTCTTCAAAGTCGTTTTATGGCACATTATCAACGATGTATGTGTGTTTGTTTTTGTATAAGTGGGTGGGTGGGTGTTTGTGCATGCAAAAGCTTGTCTACCTGCTACAGTCCTCAAATCTTTGATAGATCAAATTCATATATTACACAAAAATGGTTCTCATAGTGTAGATAAACCCTATTATTTGGAACCAAATACGATCGATGGGGAAGTCACTTTAATGACCAAAAACCTGTTAATAGACAAAATTGTTTTTCACCTAAACTACTAACTCTAAAATTTTCAAATATTGGCATTATTGCGAAAGCAACAAAGGTAATAATTCAAAAAACTCTCAGATTTTTAAAACAACTGAAAATATTTTTTGTTCAATAAAATATAAAAATTTGACTTATGATTCATTCTGAAAGTTTTTGAGGACTACATAAGCTATACTGTTTCAATGATCAAAATGAACCTAAAAATATAGCATTTATAGACGATTTTTTTTCCACAATTACAAGTTAAATAAAAATAGAATTCATTGATTGTCCAGAAGTTTGATATTGTGTTTACTTATAGCTGAGTGTAGCTCACTCCATATTTTTTTTACTTACCATCCCAAATTAATGAAACAAATTAAAATTATAAAATAAGAAGACAGGAAAACGAATATTACTATTTGTCGAACAAAATATGGTTAACAAATTTACAGTTCGTACCTGAGTGCCACGCTGCACATAAAAGATTTAATTTCCTTCTAACTTTTGCATTCTTTGACTTTATTCCAATACAAACCAAGAAAGAAATAAAAGGAATGGAATTGCGGTTAAGCAGTACAATAGAACAGAGGTTGTCGTCTGAAGACCTGTCTCTTTTCATTCAATAGACACCAACATTGTCTTCAGACAGTGACCTCCGTCTTATTATTTCCCTTAAGATATTGAAGTCATTTCTCATATTCATAACTTAGATTATTTTTTTATCAAACAATCTTCATTAATTTTTAGATGCATAATTCTTATACATACATATTATAACAAGATTTCATAATAAACACTTGTAATAAAAATCAACGTCTAAACCACAGTAAGAAATTAAAGAAGTCCTCTTGCGCCATCCTCAGAATATAACTAAATATGGATTGACTTAAATAACTACTAAATATTTCAATTACAATTACAAACAGGAAATTAAATTATAGAAGTTAACATTATTAACTGGTAGGTTTACAAGTTTACAGCATTCAGTTGAGTAGTTAATTCCATTTATGGGGCCAGAGTAGCTCAGTCGTTAACGTCTCGTCTCTTGAATGGTAGATTCGGGGTTTGATATTCACTGTAGCCCCACATTTATTGAAGTGGTAGGTGAAGAAAAACTCTAAGAATATCATCTCTCAGAAAGAAAGGTAATTACCATTCCCGAGTCTGAGCGATAGCGGAAACTCGTTAAAGATGTCTAATCTAAATACACTAGAGTTCACCAATATTTAGTGTTCTCAATGTAAAATGTTTGTTATATGGTATCACAAAGGTCCAATCTTTGGACCATATGTGTTCTCTTGTGTGGAATAGCTACTACAACCTAACCTAACCTAACCTCCATCTAATGTCTCTAATTTCCTCAGGGTCTGTTACTCTTCTTTTTTGCTTTGTCATTATAAACTTTACTCGTTTATTCAGGTTGACTCTGGAAAGCTTTTAGTTAGGTCAAAAGTGAATGGGGAAACAGTTGACTACGTCAGAAACGACTTAATGAAGACATATTGTTGTGTTGAACTGTTTTTTTTCCTTTACACATTGCTGCATCCTGTAAATCATTGGAAGTATTCTGGCAGAAATAATAATGCATTGGAAATAATAAAGCAGAAATATCCATTTGAATAACACGTATTTTCATTGCTTTCCTTTACCTTCCAAATAAGCAAAATAATTATTTTAAAAAATTGAAATGATCAAAAAAAAAGAAAGAAAAAGGAAAAGGAAAAGCTGTTGTAAAACTAAAATTGCAATTAAAAGCAAATACAAAAAAAAAGAAATCCAAGTGTCTTAATATTTCTCTGAACATAGAAAAATGAGGCTAGTTATTATTAAAGACATGGAAAAAACGAGGTTTAAAAACTCTTCAAAATAGAAGTTTTTGACTAATAAAAGAACCATAAATGATCAAACCACAATAAGAAATGGGAAAACAAGACTAAGATCTTTCAACCGTAACAAGCGGTCTTCGTCAGAGTCAAAAACTGACTGAAAAAAAATTTAAAAAAAAAAATAAAAAAAAATTTTATCGATGAAGAACCATAAAGTAACAACAAATAGGCTTCAAGTACTTGCTGAAAACTGAAATATCTAACCAGTTTGGTTATTTTCTATAATGAAAGCATATACAGACTAAGGTGTGATTGATTTATCATTGTAACTTGTAAATGTTATCAAATGGAGCAAAACTAGATAAAACAGGTAGAATTATATGAAAGTTAGATTTGTTGTTATTGTTTTATGTTGAATGTGTACGGAATGTAGTTTATGATGATGAGAATATCTGTTTCATTTGTTGAAGAGAAAATGTCTAATTAGTGTCAGAAGAAAGTCAAACCATACAAGGGTAAAAATGTGAGAGTTAATCTATTGTATGTAAAATTAGATTCTCTAAACACATTTAACTACCTTACTTCTGTAGTGATTATCCTGCAGCTTACTGAGTCAAACTCTGCTATTCTATCTAATGTGATAAGTTGCAGCGTCTGTATGTTTGTTACCAAACATGTACTACTGTTTCAGAGATAGACACCTATAACCACATATATTTTCAAACAATTTCAACCAGCCTAAAAGAAAAAGCTTAATAAATTTATTTATTATATGTATGTATTAAACAAATGCGTACAATTTGTATAGCAATTTGAATTTGGTGCAATATTTTTGATCGTTTTTTAAGAATTATACTTCCTCTGTATCTGTTATTAATAAACCAAATGAGTATATTTAATTACAGCTTAAAGATTTCTAAATGGTTGAGTTTGTAGATCTTGCAGCATTCATGTCTGTAAAATTTATAAACTGTAAATGATAAGAAAATTTTGTAGCAAAACAATGAAGTTAAAGTTTAAAAAAATAAATGACTTTAGAGATAATTTGAAATGATATTTTTCATTACGAATTATATTTTCAAAAGTTTCATTCGAAACATGTTTCTCTGAAATAAGAAAGTTTAATTAATTTCTCAGACATACAGAAGTCCATCCCATAAATGTTGAAATATACGATTATGTGAAATCTTGTATATGTGTATTTACTAGACTAGACTACCCGTGACCCTTTGTGTCACTCAGAAATTATAGCAATAGTTTTTGAAATAAATTCACTGAACATGATTGAGAGGGATAATTTTCATTGTTTCTTGTTATTAAGGCACGGAAACAGATTCTTATTTGGCCCAAGCTTTTGATATATATCATGTTAACATTTGATATTTGTATTGTTAACATGATTCTTAAAATATATACAAAGTAAGTAAAGTTAGCAAAATAAAAAGCATTTAAAAGTAAAAAAAAAAATTATTTTATCATATAAATAAATAAAACATCAATTCAAGTTACGTTCACAATGAAATATATTTAAAACAAACAAAACTTGTAAATTAAAATATTCAATTTATTTACCTAACATAAAATAACATTAATGAAAGAAATGTGTCTTTATAATATTACCTTAGAACATTCGTATTTTATCTGACAGTTGTGTTCAAGTTGTGTCTAAAATTATTCATTTTTAACCTCTAATGTAGCAGTGTATTATATTATTTGTTACATTTATTTATAATAAATTTGCAGTACTGCCATCAGCGAGCACGCAAACCTCTGGGCCACTCTTACTCCATGCCTTTATTTTATTACCAGTGTTTATATTTCGCAAATCTTAAATTAAAAATTTTGTTTTTTGTTACATTTATATATAATACATATTCACTAATGTCATCGGCGAGCACGCAAGCGACTGGCCACCCTGGAGCAATGCCTTTACTTTATTACCACTATTTATATTATTCAAATTTTGAATTTAAAAATTTTTTTTGTTAGTTAATTTTTAATATATTTGTGCTACTGTCACCGGAGACCACGCAAGCCACTGGTCTACCTTGGCTCCATGCCTTTAGTTTATTACCAGTGTTTACATTACACAAATATTAAATTTAAAAAAAAATGTGTTACATTTATATATAATAGATCAATGATCAAACCACAATAAGAAATGGGAAAACAAGACTAAGATCTTTCAACCGTAACAAGCGGTCTTCGTCAGAGTCAAAAACCCAACTGAGGTCAAAAACTCAGTTGGGTTTATGACTCTGACGAAGACCGCTTGTTACGGTTGAAAGATCTTAGTCTTGTTTTCCCATTTCTTATTGTGGTTTGATCATTGATTGTTATTTCACGTGTTTATGTGAAAACTTTTTATATATAATAGATTTGCACTACTGCCATCGGCGAGCACGCAAGACACTTGTTACTCTGGATCCAATTTTGGGAATATAGTGATAATTTTCTTTCATTAACATTATTCAGCTAGTAAATAATATATATTTAATTCCAGTTCTCTATCTCTACGGAAAATGGCTGAAGAAACAAACAAACAAACTCACAAACTTTATATATATATATAGATATGTTATGAAGGGCGCTTAGAGTTTGCCCCCCTGAATTCCTTAACATCATTTCTTCTATTGTTCACTTATTAAAATTCCCCTCCTCTTATATCGACAAAGCCTTAAAGGGTGCTAAAAACCTCTAATGCAGTAGGACAAACTCATTTACTATCAATATCCTTGTCTTTTCTACTTATTTTTTACTTTCTAGACTAACTGCTAATCTTGACTTTAAAATAGTTTTTTTTTTTTAAAATGGTAAGAACATAGGTAATTTATTAATTAAAAACACTTCTAGGAAAGTAGAATATACTGTTATTTACAAAATTCTTTGTGAATGTCATAAAATATAAATGGTTTAAAATGGTTCATAATTAAAATTGTGTTTCAAACAAAAACCAATTCTAGTTAATTAAAGGTTACAAAGTAGTTCCTTCTTTTTGCATATAAATATTGAAACTATTTATAAATTGGACAGGAGCTGAAATTATCACGTATTTATGATGGATGTTGTGAAGAAATATTGTTGAGTTTTGTTTAATTAAATCTAATAGATAAAATACTAAAAACATTGATAATGGTTTATTCAAGTTAAGACTCAGTGTTAACGAGAGTAAAAGCTTTGTCTACAAGGGTTGACAGATAACAGATACTTTCTACCTACTTCTTCCTTCACTCCTTTGTTTACTCTGAATTACTTTACCCTGGTAATCTTCAATTAGTTAATCTGTAAATTACTTTACTCTGTTGACCACACTTGTCTTTTGTTCCCTCTCCTAGCTCCTTACACTCTTTAAAATACCTTTCTTATCTCCTTTCCTTTTTAAACTCTCACCTAATGTTAAATATAAACTCTTGTTTATATCTGAGTGAAACTCTAACAAAGAACTGTTGTTTTGTTTCAAAGATGTAAGTTTCATTTTGATTTTCTTACTGTGGTTTAGACATTCATATTTAAATAAATTATGTGCATACATATTCTAAGGTATTGCAATCAGTTATTTATGTGGTATTTACTCATAGTAGGGTAAAAAGCTAATGAAATAGTCTCCACATATAGAAATTTAATCGTATAAACAACGCATTTCGAACACGTAGTGTTCTTCTTCAGGTTTCAACTGAAAAATACAATGCCATCAGAGAGTTATCTATAGCACAAAGTAAATAGAGTACAAAATAAAAATAAAATAAGGAAGAGAGTACGAACCTGGCTCTCTATTCATTTACTATATTAGTAATATAGTAAAATAAGTAATAAGGAAGAGAGTACGAACCTGGTTTTCTCTTTCTTATTTTATTTTGTACTATATTTACTTTGTACTATAGACAACTCTGATGACATTGTACTTTTTAGTTAATGCCTGAAGAGGAACACTATGTGTTCGAAACGGGTTGTTTATGTGGAGACTATTTCATTAGCTTTTTACCCTACAATGTGCATACATATATGCGTTGTACATATATTAAACACTCGCAGGCATAATTAATTTTAAATTAAATGGTAATGCTTATTAAATAAATATTCAACAGCCAAGATAAGTTGATGAAATGATAATGGTAGTTGATGTTGTTGTACTTGTATGTAAACTTCAACAACAGGTTTTATAAGGTTTTTTTTAAACTGAATGCTAGTTGTATATCCCTTACGTAGAGTTGTTCAAGTGGAGAATTAACTCTGCAGGAGGTTAACTGGTGACAATTAGTCTGCCTGATTTAACAGCCAGCCCTCATGATCCTACAGCCAATTATACCTTGCACTACAGCTTCCTCATGCTCGCACTAACACGTGTAGATTCCTGTCATTCTCCTGCACGTCAACACCTCCAAACTTACCACATTTTTACAGTTTCCTTTTTATAAAGTGATTTACCTTTATAGGCAGGCATCAGATTTTTTTCTCCCCATTATATACTAAGCTAGATAAATAAAAAGAAAATATAAATTTGACAACATAAACAAAGAACAAAATAATAGATTAACACAAAAAAAAAGAGTTGATAAAAAAATGAAAACTTGATAAAATAGTCGTAGGATCTAATGGATTATATCCTAGGGCATTGTTTAAATTTACCAATAAGTAATGGTAACTTGTAAAATGTTTAAGGGGACAGGTTAGTTCAGTGGTTGAAGTACTCTCCCCTGAACTGTTAGGTCTGGGGTTCCGATACCCAGCTGGCCCTCGATTTATTCATGTGATAGGTGAATAAAGTCTGAGCAAGTCGTCCATCGGGGAGAATTTTAAACTATCTGTCTCCAGCCTGTACGATGGCAAGTACTCGTTAATAATCCATACTCTAAACCAGCGTTTCCCAAAGTGGGCGGTGGTTTGATATTGGGGGGTGGTAACGCAAAAATAGGCGGTTGGGGGGGGGAACTAAAAAATAGATGGTTGGTGGCGACAGTGTAGCTAATGTAGCAGCTGGCTGCTGCAATACTACAACGTCGTCACAAACTGTTGGCGTAACCATCAAAAATCATACAAGTAATAAAAATTAGAAATAAGAATTTCAAAAGATATGCCGCTCTTTTACCTGAGGATTAAGGGGTCAAGCCCCGGTCGAAAGTAAAAGAGAGTTTTCGGTCAAAATAAAGGGAATAAGGATAGGTCAGCCTTGATCGGAAGTAAATGAGTTTTCGGTCGAGATAAGAAGAATAAAATGATCGTTTCCTATATAAATAGTAGACCGCAATCTCAATTGTGTAAAGATAGATTGTGGCTGTAGATTGCATGACAGCTAGAGGATGGTTTTTTACTATTTCTTACTGTACTTCTTTCTTTCCCCAAACATCCCTTTCTGGACATTAGTCCTTTCCTGCGCTTTCACCGTTTTAAAATAACATTCTTATATTCATTAACCTGAATAGGATAGGTTAGTTCTGATAAACTTTTTGGCATATCTTTCCTTTTTTATGGGGTAGGGGGCGCTGGCAGGCTATTCTAGAAGACAAGGGGGCGCTGGCACTCTACTCTAGAAGACAAGGGGGCGCCAGCCTGAAAAAGTTTGGGAAAGCCTGCTCTAAACACACATGAGTTATGCAAACATTTAGGACTCTCCCAATGTAGAATCAACAGATCATGTGGCTTGCCCATTAATAAAATGGCTGCCAAATAATAAATAAGTGATAATTTTCGCCCCCCCCCCCCCTCCCAGAATAGAACTAAAAGCTGTAAGCCTTATAATGTGAGCATTGAAAACCAAACAAACTTCTAAAATAATTATTCAATATTTAGTGTAATCTTAAAGACTATAATATTAATATTATTCCAACAACAACTGACATTAGGTGTCATCTAATTCAGAAGTCTTCAACCGGTGGGTCGACCCCCTTGGAGGTCGTGAAAGAGTTAAACGGGGGTCGCGAAATGTTTGAAATTGTTTATTTGTAAATAGAAAATAAAGGACTAAATTAAATAAATAATTTATTTATTATTAATGCGGCACATTAATAATGAGTAATCTCATTAAGTTACCATTGAACAAATTTATTTTAATTTTCCCTTTTTTATTTGTTGTTAATTTTATTTTTGTTCTCACTAAATGGTCGCAAATAAATTTTGGCGTCAAAAATGGGTCGCGAAGTAAAAAAGTTTGAAGATTCCTGATCTAATTACCATTAGTTATAACTGTATCTGATGGTATTTGCTCTGTGTGGATTTTTCCTTCAATAGTTGGTGGCAGAGCTCAAGTAAATATGGTACTCTCTGGATTATACGACATCTAGAGCCTCAAGTAATCCTATTTATCAACAAGTATGGACTTGTACGTGCCACCTATTTACTATTAGGAGTGCTTATATTTCATGTAACTTCTATCTGGATTACTCGACATCTAGTGAAAAGCGGGCGACCACAATTAAGAGGAATCTGTGCTGTGAGTTAATTTTAATAACAATCATTAATAATTTTTAAAATTTTGATTCTAAAAAAACATTAAAAATTGGTGAAGGATTTACCTTTTCAGAATGATATAGATGGGTAAATAATACATTTTGTAAAATTTATAATGATTTTAGAAGCTTTTTGACGAAGTCTATAAGAGAAACAGAGTTGGCGATCTGGAAATTGAAACAGGTGTTTATGAAAAGAAGTATAGATTAGATTAAAATAAAATCTGGTGTGCCCAATCTTCAGTCGGTCTTAACATTGTTTCATAGATATTCCAGAAAATGTTATCTTTTTTAATATATCTGTCCAGTTATCTGTAATTTATACCTGTTTTCATTTATTATCACAAACCCAGACCATTTGTTCATATCGTGGATAAGGCCGGAGTTTTTTACCTGTAGCTCTTTTGCTACAGTTCCTTTGACTTCCTTTTAAAAAGGAAGTGGTTAGGTCATTTTCAGTTAACTAGTTCAACTTCCTTGAGGTGGGCTTTTACGGGAGACATCACCCAAATGACTATCAAGTGCTTTATTTATATATCACTGATAAGTCTAACACAATTTTATTGACATCACTTATATGTAATCATATCGAATTTAATCATATATTCATATATCATAAGGCAATTGATATAAGAGTATCAATTGTCTTAATTATATAAAACATATAACTTAAGTTTTTGTATTTTATTATTCTTATGACTATTGAATTTATTATTTACATAAATTATATGACTATGAATATTTTTATTTTCTTTACTGATATGATTATGAGTTTTTTATTTACTTTACTCAAACCGCCATCAATTTTTTATTTACATCACTCATATTACTATTAATTTTTATTTACATCACTCATATTACTATTAGTTGTTATTTACATCACTCATATGACTACTAAAAATTGGTAGTGTTTATGATATATCTGAAGATTTAATTACTATTAAGACTTCAGTAGATAATTAAACAAATTAATCCTTTTTCCCCTGATTGGTATGAAGTCTATCTTACTTCAAGTAGAGTACTTGGTTCCATTCCTGTTCGACTGCTGATAAATTATTAAAAATATTATATCTATCAGATTTATTAAATCATATCTTAATCAAAAATTATTTTTTGTTTAATTTTTAAATGCTACCTTACATAACCTTATCATTTATTAATTTTTAAAATTAGAATTTTAAAAAAACATTAAAAATTGGTGAAGGATTACCTTTTCAGAATGATACGGATGGGTAAATAATAAATTTTGTAAAATTTATAATGGTTTCAGAAGCTTTTTGACGAAGTCTATAAGAGAAACAGAGTTGGCGATCTGGAAATGAAAAAGGTGTTTATAAAAAGAAGTATAGATTAGATTAAAATAGAATAGCCTGAAAAATGTGCATTTAAGAGCTAATAAAAAGATTTCACATAAACACGTGAAATAACAATCAATGATCAAACCACAATAAGAAAATGGGAAAACAAGACTAAGATCTTTCAACCGTAACAAGCGGTCTTCGTCAGTTGGGTTTTTGACTCTGACGAAGACAGCTTGTTACGGTTGAAAGATCTTAGTCTTGTTATCCCATTTTCTTATTTAAGAGCTAATATTGAATGAAAGTGACAATATGTAATTCACAATTTTTTTTTTGTACTTAAAACTTTAAATCATTTTCACAACCGTGAGTTTGGATTTTCGCACATAATTGGTTCCTGAAAGTGTGTGCGAATGTTGAATGTTCGAAAGTAGAAGGATCATGTAAAAAAAATATGTTCCAAAAACCGTCTTTTAAAATATTTATTTATCAATATGTATAAAAAGATTTCACATAAACACGTGAAATAGCAATCAATGATCAAACCACAATAAGAAATGGGAAAACAAGACTAAGATCTTTCAACCGTAACAAACTGTCTTCGTCAGAGTGAAAAACCCAACTGAGGGAAACCCAACTCAGTTGGGTTTTTGACTCTGACTAAGACCGCTTGTTACGGTTGAAAGATCTCAGTTTTGTTTTCCCATTTCTTATTGTGGTTTGATCATTTATCAATATGTATACATAATGAAAGTAATGGGGCATGTTAAGTGTTTTCGGGTGTTTCCTTTTTAAAAATTTGTCTAGAGTTAGGAGGATTCTGTGCTGTGAGTTAATTTTAATGAAAATCATTTATTATTTTTTAAAATTTTAAAATTAAAAATTTTAAAAATCCTATCCTATGATAGGAGCTTTAACTAAATTAGATATGGTTGTTGTACCCACTTTTTATCTGCTTCCTTTATCTTAACTCCTCCAATCAATTTCCAGTTACAAAAGGTTCACTGTCTCAGACCCATGTATTCCCTTGTTTTTGCGGTAAGATATAAGTTAACTTTATTTTTACCTATTTTTTTTTATTTTCTTGATAAAGGTTTTTATAACATGTGTCCTTCTAAATTGCCCTACGTACTTGATATATACGTTCCCCACAGAGGATTAAAAAGTTACATTTTTTTTAAAATGTACGAAATAGAGAATTGTGCGTTAGTAGAATGTTCGAAAGTCGAGGGTCACCTATAAGTATCTTATATATTGGGGGAAAAGCTCTTATTAGACAGGTGAGATAGAGTTGCAATTGAATGCGAGAAGAGTGGTTGTTTCTTTCAAGGTAGGCAGTTGGTAAGTTGGGGGGAGCGTGTGACTGAGAACTATAATATCTAGGTCAACCGCCTTACCTGGCCATCTCAGCCCACTGACCCCACGCCTTTTCTACTGTAAACCAACTTTCCACGATCTTTCATGAAAACATCAGTAATCTTTTAAAAAGAAATAACTAAAATAAAAACATTTTGTTTCTTGTTTCTTTTGTTTTCAAACGCCCACACTTATAAGGTTTTCATCTTTTTGTGCTGTTCTAATTCTTGGCGGAAATTGTGGCTCATTTATTATTTTGCACCCACTCTTTTTTTTAGTAATGAGCGAGCCACATTACTTGTTGATACTATAGTGAGAATCCTAAATTTTACCTAACTCAAGTATATTTAGAGTAGGAATCCTTTAATAAGTATCTCACAACGTACAGGCTCGGGACCGACGGATTAACGTCCCCTCCGAGGGTTGATGTGTTCAGATTTATTTACCGCCCACATGAATAAATCAAAGACCACGTGGGAATCGAACCCCGGAATACCTGTGCGTTAACCACTGAGCTAACCTGTTCTCCCAAATAAAAACATTCTAGTTACATAAAGAAGAAAATCTGGAGTGGCCTACGCTGAACTTTACTATATATAAACAAAATATCAAACTCATTCACAATCAATTATTTTAGTTTTAATTTAAAGGGACTATTATGATAAAGTTATAATATAGTCTCTGGTAAAGTATTAACAAAATTATATATAATCAATTTAATGATTTTATTGTAGCTATAAACATTTTACTAGCTGTGACAAATTTAAAACCGTTGATCTATAAAAATGAGACAAGTTGTTATTATTATAATCAAACTGTCATAAGACTCATGCACGCACGCTTATTAACCATATGTGACCTACCAAGCTTCCCTTTTTCGTTTTTTAAATCAACTTTCGATTTTAATTGCTATATTAATCTTCAAAATTGTTCTTAAAAAGTCGTCCCTAATTTCTATTGGTAATAGTTATAGTTTGCTAAAAATCCTTAATCTCTTCAAGGCGATTGCCTCGCATTTGGATGGAATATGATTAAGGGATTCCGCAACTTCTAGACAGAGTCGGCATTATTCTTATGATGTTAATTGCATCTTGCATAAGTAGTAGAAAACGAACTATTTTTTATATATTTTGCATATATTTATAAACCTTCTCATCGAAAATACAATAGTTTCTTATAAACGTAAGTGTAGATGATAGGAGCTTTAACTAAATTAGATATGGTTGTTATACCCACTTTTTATCTGCTTTCTTTATCTTAACTCCTCCAATCAATTCCCTATTACAAAAGGTTCACTGCCTCAGACCCATGTATCCCCTTGTTTTTGCGGTAAAATATAAGTTAACTTTATTTTTACTTGTTTCATTGTTAACTTTTGCCACACTAGTATACCAGATTGAAGTTCTATTTTTGGAATCAAGTAGCTTTTTATCCAGGTGATAATTTGTAATCCCTTCAAAGCCCCTGTAAAATTCTATATTAACACTAACTATTCTCTCTGTTAGCATTGTATTAATCTATTTTAAAGTACCTGGATTAAGACATCTATGTATTCTTGTTGATTCAATAGATACCAAGGATGTGCTATCATAAGTTCTTTTTATATCCACAAGTTTAGGATAATTATTTTTAAGCCTTAAATATTTTTCCATCTTGTTAACTAAAAAAAATTTGGACCTGGTTCGGTCATTTGGTCCTTTCGTTAGACATGTTTCTCCTTAGAAAGATGGATCTGTGCCTAGAACTTTTCATATTCCTATAGATAGGACTTTTGTCATGTTTAATGTAATATTACTCATCTTTGACAAAGATAATAAACACTTGTAGTATGACAATATATAACTATAAATTATAAATTTAAAGATCGGAGAAATTACTTATAATGACTAGTTGCATTGTTAAAAAAAATAGAATAGTACTTTTCCCATGATCCGCAATTACTCACCGAATGTATGTCTGACAGTTAGGTATGTTGAAGGCTGTACTATACAGACTGTTTGCAATATTCCCTACGCAACGTCTTTCACTCTGGAAAACATATAAGGTTCTTAGGCGTTTACTTATATAGTTTTCAGTATTTTATTCTTTTTACGTGCCATTAAATTTATTAAATCATTAAAACATCTTTTATTCAGACTTCTTGTTTTAAATTCTAAAACGAAAATTCTGTTTGACTCAATTCTGAGAAATAATTTCTAAGTCAACGTAGATAAACCCGACAAGAACGGCAGGTAATTAGTCTAAATTGAGTTATCAGTTTTTATATCTTTATTTTAGTAAGGAGTAATCTAAATTTATAATTTTTTTTATATATTGCAAATTTTTGGTTGTATTGCTTATGACAAAATTTTATATTTATAAAATTTAGACTCAGCTATAATGTCCATCTTATAATGCCCCACTCTTTTACATCCCTGTATTTTTAAAATAAAGTATAACCACTTAGAACGTGCTATTTTTGGGTAGAATTTCATTAAAATCTGTCAATTGGTGTGATCTCTATCATGTCCACAAGGTTTCAAAATCAATCATAAGTAAAAAATTTTACATTTTAGATAAAGAAGTACCTTTTCCGTTATTTTAAAAATATGAGGTTTTTTTTCAGTTATGATCTTCTGCCAATTTTGTTATGATTCCAATGTTTCAATCTTCAAGATATAGCGCATTTATAATAAATATAAATGTAATACATTTTTTAATGTTACCTTTCTCTTGGAGGAATTTCATTTTTTGCAATTTTTTTCCTTTATCTTCCAGGGCTTTTGAAGATTCAATGAATATATATATATGTTCACACTAGTTCAAGAATTTCAGTAAATTTGTAATAGCTTGTTGGATTGAGATGTAACTCAACCTTTCAGCTGTTTCTATTTAGTAACTGTCTCATTTAAGTATTTTTTTATTTCTGTGTGTAATTGAATCATCAATTTTTTTTTTATTTTCAGTAAAAATAAAAAAAAAATTGTTACACTCGTAATTTGCTTAAATGCTGTTTTATTGTTTTAAAGTGCTTAGGATATCATCTCAATAGACGGGATAGTCATTAACCAGCGTGTTTGGAGCCTTGCGTTCTGACAGCTTATTCAAGCAGTTTTCTTATTTGAATAAGAAGATCAAAGCCTTTGTCTTAACAAAAGTAAATACCATTGACAAATTTATTTCAGTACTATGGAGTGCTGTTAAAAAAAAATAGGTTAAATTAAATTGCTCCAATACTACAAATATTACCAATGGTTTATTCAAGTTGAACTCACTGTTAATGAGGCAATAACTTTGTCTATAAGAGTTGGCATCTAGTAAACTGCTCTTATTCTGCATTTTATTCTCTTTCTTTCTAATGTCTCTCTTACTCTCCTTCCTCCTCAATGCCACACTAGATGTCTTATTTCACTTATTTCAGTATGAGTCAGACTATCGAAGACCAATTGTTTTAGTTGAAAAAATTTAGCCCGTTTTCTGAATTTCTTAGTCTGGTTTAGGCGATAATACAAAAATATAAACAAAAGAAAATACGATTCGCGAGATATCATGTCTAGCAATTATGCAGAAATATTGCATAAACATAACTAATACATTTTTAACTCATTAGTTGTGCAATCCGTAATTCTGTGGTATTTAACCCAGTATAACTGATACAATTTCGGCTGACATAGTCATCACGAGTAAAATTGAGAAGTACTATATCCATTGGATTAAACAGTGGTGCCAATCAATCAGAGTAAAAAGAAGTACTTCCTTTTAAATGTGTCTGAAAGATGATGTAGCTACATATATAGTAAATTTACAGAGAGAAAATACTGGGGAAAGTATAAAGTCTCCTTACAAAAAAAGAAAGAAAAAAAGTTTATTATAAGAAACTAAACAACGCGTTTCGAACACTTGATGTTCTTCTTCAGGTTACATACAAAAAATATATACATTAAAGAGCTTGAAGAACATAGGGGCGAATTAATTATTATTTTATTATTATTATTATATTAATTATTTAAATTAATTATTAATTATTAATAAATTATTTTTTACAGTATACAATATTTTTTTAGATGTAACCTGAAGAAGAACATCAATGTTCGAAACACATTGTTTAGTTTCTTATAATAAACTTTTTTTGTGTGGAGACTTAATACTTTCCCCAATATGAGTAAATACCACTCTATAACCGTTTGCACAGTTAATAAAGAAAGAAAATACACAAAGAAGTAAAAAAACTCTGTTTAGTTATACAAACGTGTATATAGATATACCTAATGTTAACAAAAGGCAAATCATTCATGTGTCTTTAATATAATTTAAGCAGAATTAATTTCATTTATATATAAATCCAATGTTTATATTATTTCGTTATATTCAGATTATGATTATTTAGCAATGCTGAAATGGTATTTAGTATTAAGAGTTTATTAGATTAATTGATCGTTGTTTGCAAATGAGATGTGGCTACATATGTACTATGCAATGAATAACACTGACACGGTGGGGGCTTCCCTCACTCTGAGTAAGAGTTTTGTAACCTCTGCTAGCCAGTAGATTTCCTTGAATGCTAATCCTAAACATTCCAATCCCATTATCGAAGCTCCTCCATACTGGGACGCCATCTTGATTAGCACTTCTTTGTTCATGGAAGTTCAGTTGCCATTACTTAATTAGGAATCATTTATAAGGAATCAGTGAATTGCATAATAATTTCTGATTGTCTACTAATAATTACAACTGCTATTTCTTTTACCAGACATTTCAATTAAATACATTCATACTGTAACTACCAAACAGGTTGGTGTAAGTTATATTAAGGAATTAATGAATCCTCTTATCTCATATACTGGTATTGGAGTCGTTCGACCGGTTTCGGAAAAGAGGTAGATCTTTTTCTTCTTGGAGTCGGATAATACTCTAAACTACTGAACAACTACAACGCTAATATAGTAGTTAAGAAGTATATATTTTTTCATATATATGTACGATATATATATTTGAAGGCCCTTTTTACTCCTGATGATAACGGAAGTCATAATATAGAAGTACGTTGTGTCATTTCTATATGTTTTATCTGTTTACTTTGATGTGTGGTTCTCATTATTATATTATTATTAATATTATTATTTGAGGGTGGCTATAGCACAGCGTCTTAAAAAACTATTGTCCTTCCCCTCTTCTGTACTAAAGTACCCCATCCCAGCATGTAGCTTCAACGCTTCCAAGATGCTCAGCACTTTTGATGGGTCCAGGGGAAAAAGTTTTTCTATGGTTTTGTTGAGAGTCCCGAAGCTCCTACCTCTGTGAAGTAAAGTTACCTGACAGTCAGCCAGCAAGTGCAATGATGTTTCTTCCTCTTCTTTTCAGAATCTGCACAAACCATCATTGATAATGCATATTCAGGCTCCCTACGTTTCGGGAGAAAGACACTTTCTTCCTCCTTCTTCGGGACAATCTTCTTCAGGTCCTTAGGTGCACTTATGGGAGGTTGGCTCCCAATATTAGACCCTTTTAGACCCTCTGCACTTCCGGAGGATGGTCTTCGGGAGATCATACAGGGGAAAATCCCTGAAGCTCTATCGGTGGTATTTTGTCCGCTCCGGCAGAGCACCACATACCGGAGTAAGGCTATTTACTCAAGAGGGTCGCCTGGTACCCTTGAGGGTGCGGTCTCATAGGCCGTTTCTAGTTTATTTATATATCAATTTAAATATAGAAACATCACAGTCTATCTATAAAATCCTTCACTTCTTCAACATCATATTTTCTACGTATTAATCTCCTGAAGCCGGATAGTATATCGACACAGAACAAAAGCACGTGTTCATTCGAACTATACAGTTGTTGAATGTTGCAAAGTTTTTCTTTTGTAAAAAATCTCTAATGTATACTTACTTTTCTGTTTCAAAATTTTTTACATCTGCCATGAAAAAGGTTTTAAAAGAAAACTGAAACGTTGTTTAATTTGAACCTGAAGAACTGAGTCTAGATAAAATTTTATTTTGTTTCTACTTCACGGTTGATAAGTAGTATTCAAAAGTGTTTTTTTGTTAAATTTAATTTTTTTCCTAAATTTAATTTTTCTAATTTATATTATTTCTTATTTTATTAATTTATTAAATTTTCGTTGAATTGAATTTTATATTTATAATGATTCATTTTTATATTATTTTTTCCCCCTTGTTATTATTCTTCAGCTAGTTCTACTACTTTTTTCGTTTTTGTTGTGGCCAACTATATTCTGTGAAGTTGTTTAGTTGGATTTTGTCTTCTCGACGCTCCATATTAAAGCTAGACACTAGGACTCACTTACAATATTACGACTATTTAGCTATTAGTTTAAAAATTTAGCTATTTAGCTATTTTTTAAGGACGATATATATATTATATATAATATATATATATATAATATATATAATTAAATGAAACGGTGAACGGACTTTAACAAAAAACAATTAAAAAAGATAACACACAGATAGACACAGGAATAACTCACTTCTATATTTCGACCATCGTCGTCATCAGGAATCGAAGAGTACAGCAGGAAGGCAGAGTCGCCGCTCAATATTTCGACTATTTAGCTGTCCTCCTCAGGAAAGGAAGTTGAACAGGAAGAAAAAGGACGAAATATATATATATATATATATATATATAATAATTAAATGAAATGGTGCAACAGACTTTAAAAAAAAAACAATTAAAAAAGATAACACACAGATAGACACAGGAATAACTCACTTCTATATATCGACTATCGTCGTCATCAGGAGGCGAAGAGTTCACCAGGAAGGCAGAGTCGCCATTATCCCAGTCCAATTGGATGAAGTGATTTTTCTGTACAAATAAAAAAATCATTAGTCTCAATTCATTTCTTTTATTTTTTTTTATTGAAATAGGTTGATTTTAATTAAAAATGAATTAATAATCATCCGTCGTCATCAGTAAGAAGTGCTAAGTACTCGCGTTGAGAAGCAAACTGCTAAGACTGTCAGGAGACTGGAACAGCTTAGTTTGAAAGTCGTTAATGCCAAAGCTGTGGTACATTTCGACAATATTATATATATATATATATATATATATATATAAAGATTTCACATAAACACGTGAAACAACAATCAATGATCAAACCACAATAAGAAATGGGAAAACAATACTAAGATCTTTCAACCGTAACAAGTGGTCTTCGTCAGAGTCAAAAACTCAACTGGCCGCTTGTTACGGTTGAAAGATCTTAGTCTTGTTTTCCCATTTCTTATTGTGGTTTGATCATTTATAAATATATATATATATATTATATATATATATTATATATATATATATATATATATATATTAAAGAAACGGTCCAGCGGACTTTTTTAAAATAAAATAAATTCAAAACGAAGGAAACACACAGAAAGACACAGACATAACTCACATCGATATTTCGACCATCGTCGTCATCAGGAGGTGTGAAGAGCGAAAAGTCCCGCCCTGTCTTCCTGCGGAACTCTTCGCTCTTCGCTCTTCACACCTCCTGATGACGACGATGGTCGAAATATCGATGTGAGTTATGTCTGTGTCTTTCTGTGTGTTTCCTTCGTTTTGAATTTATTTTATTTTATATAATTTTACTTATTTTATTTTATATATATATATTATATAGTTCAATATAGACAAAGAAACATAGAGAAATCAAAAGAACACACTTACAGTTTCTAATTTTCGGTTTGAACCGTCTTCAGGAGAGATAAGAGAGGACAACCAAGCGCACTGGTTCACAGACGATTGAAGACCCATAAGATCTTTCAACCACAACAACCGGTCTTCGTCAGAGTCAAAAACCTAACTGATATTTATGTGAAATCTTGTTATTATATATAACTAATACATACACGTATATTTATTTAATTGTACGTTAAGTCATTAAATTGAACATAATTCGTGAAAAAAATTAAAGTTATTATTTATATCCTATGATTATAAAAGAAGAGCAATTCCTGGTTGAAAGCTGGAAAGTTGTGTTCTTATAGAAATAAAAAGGACTGATCGAGTAAAACAATCTGTTTTGTTTAAATAAAAAATAGTACATTACAAAAACAAGGGAAAAGTGGTTTTATAATCACTTGCAGTTCTTTATTTGCATTACTGAATGCTTTAATTTTTATCTCTCATTGTGGCTGTAAAAAGTATTATTATATCACTTCATGTGTCTTGTAATCGATGCAGCTTTCTAATTACGTTTTGCTTCAAGAATATTGACTAAGATAGATTATTTAATGAGATTTCAAGATTTGGTGAAGAATGTAAAGAATTCAATTTGTCTTAGTAATGGTCCTGAACTAAATGAATCTCCAACATTAATGGTGGCGTGTTTGTTTGTTATTGCATCATTCCTTTAATTAATAGTATGATTACTATAGTTTGTAAAGATTTCGCGATATACTTGTTAGATTTCACGGAGTTTTAATTTGATCCCTTCATGGTTGAGTGAAGAAACAATTGGATCATTTCTAGCTGTTATGATTATATGATGCGTGAAAACTAATGAAGTTGTGTAAAAAAAAACTGGGACTATGGAATTATTAAGAATTAATACCAAATGGTTGAGTCATTATGCGGTTATATTGTCGACTTGGTTATCAGCAACTGATCCTAAAGTCACTGACCGCAACTCCTCTGACCATCTCTTGTATAAATTCAAAATACCTTCTTCACTGTCGGCTGGACAATATTGTTAAATTGAATCAGTTTCATGCATCGCCTGCCCTGTGCCTCTATTACACTATGCGTTTACCACTTTATTGTTCACCTACCATCTAATTTATGTGTATAACTTTATCCCAGTCCAATTGGATGAAGTGATTTTTCTGTACAAATAAAAAAATCATTAGTCTTAATTCATTTCTTTTATTTTTTTTTATTGAAAAAGGTTGATTTTAATTAAAAATGAATGCCTATTAAGTTACATCTCTTTTATTTACAATTAAATTCTCTGTCTATTTGTTAACTAAATGACTTTATTTATACAGCAGTAAATACAAAGGCTCCACAAAATACAAGCTTTTTATTCAAACTTAGCGTTTCAAACATTTTGTGTTCATCATCAGGTAAACTTACAATGGAAGGAGTAGAGAACAGACAATTACCGAACGTTATATTATCAATTTACCTCATTATGAGTAAATCCCACACAATTATTTTATTGCACAACTAATGAGTTAGAAATGGCTTTATTAATTAATTTTGTAGGTATATCTATATACTCGCTTTTATAACTAAATAGAGTTTTTTTACTTCTTTGTGTATTTTCTTTCTTTATTAACTGTGCAATCGGTTATAGTGTGGTATTCAAGATATTGGGGAAAGTATTATGTCTCCACAAAAAAAAAGTTAATTATAAGAAAGTTAATACACTCAGTGGGTGAGCCCTTGCTTGGTTCCACCCACTGAATAACCGCCCCAAAAGAGCAGATGTAACCTGAAGAGGAACATCAAGTGTTTGAAACGCGTTGTTAATTTTTTATAATAAACTTTTTTGTGTGGAGATATAATACTTTCCTCAGTATTATTTTAGTCATCTTTATGACCTTACATGTTAATTCAGATTAAACATTGGTAGTTTTTAATCATATGAAACATGTCTCAGTGAATATATATTATAATAATTGTTTACCCATAGCTGTTATTTTTATATTTTTTGTACTTAACTGACCGTCAATAAAATTTTTTATCATAAGTGATTAGGAAGAAATTTGATTTAAATTACACTTATTGCATAGCCTTTGTCTTCCAAATTTAATCATTCAAATTGAATCATTAGGAGGCACGCTAACCATTAGAGCAGTCTTACCGTATCGTCTTAATGTTGGGCCATGAATCTGAAAGTGGTGCTGGGCATGTACCTGCTGGCCTTCAGTTGACACGGAGGTGTACCAACATACGATTGGTTCTCGTAGCACACGTCCTGTGGCTGACAGAACGTCTATGCCGTGCAGGTTGGAGGCAGGTCAAGGTGACATTTCTGGGTGAAATGTAGATTCTAAGAAGTAAATCCTAGTAGCACTGGGTACCCTGCTCAACAATTCTTACTAACCAGCCCTGTGATCGTGACTGATGATTTCCTTACATCTTTGTACAAATAGATTACAGCTTTATTTTTGCCCAAAGTTATTGAGTTACTTATTCAGATATATTTGAACTCAGACTTCCAGTTCAAGTACTACTGCACTCCTTTGTTTTCATAATGTCAGGACTTTTATTCTCAGGACACTCGCAAGGCGAGTTACCCATTGAAATTAAATCTCCCAATTTTACCCAAGATTCTGTAGTCGTTACCTGCATTCCATTATCAGCAATCAATGAGACTATTTCAGTTATATTTAAAATTGATTCAGTTCATTCACTCACGAGCTATGCAAGCAGTTACTGTATAATATTTACACAAGATCGTGAAGACAAATATACATTTATAAGTTTTTTATAAGTTTTTATAAGTATTATAACTAAGGATTTTATAAGTTTCGAATCTTAGTGTTCACATCAGGTACATCTACAATATAAACACAAAAGTGTATAACACATTTTTGAATTTATATAAAGTAAAAACCAAAATTTACTTAAAATAAAATAAAACCAAAGTAATTACATACCTCAAAGAAATTGAGGAGTGAACGAACACTATTAGAAACAAGATAAATTAAGAAAGAAGGAATAAAAATTTTTTTATACATTTTTCTGTTTATACTCGTAGTAGATTTACCTGATGATGAAGCTCAGTGTTTGAAAGACATTGTAAAATAAAATTCTTGTGATGAAGAAAGACTTAATATATTTCTTCTCACTATCTTTTGATTTAGTAAAGGCCTTTATTTCGGTGGGCAAATTTTGGAAAGGATTTTCGGATGCTGCATTCACGCCAGTTACTTCTTACTAAGGTCATAGGGTCATAGTTACTAAGGTAGCTCCTGCAGAGAGATAACTTTCAAATAGAAATCTGTTATTGTTAAAAGTACAGATTTATGTTGCATAGGTATTGTATTTGTATATATATTATATATATATATATATATATATATATATACGAGTTCGAGATTAACAAAGAGCAACACACAAAGTAGGGAAACACACTTACAGACTCAAATTTTCGGGTAATCCGTCTTCAGGAGAAAAGAGAATGGGAGACCAAGCACGTTGTAGGCGCAACGGCAAGTAACCAACCCGGCAACCGCCAGTGCTGTCAACCGTACCCGGTCTTAAAGTATAAAATTAGGAGAAGATATAAACAGAAGCTCAGATAAGCAGTACTGGTTGGGTAAAACTATAAGTAGGTGAAAAATTATAAACAATATAAGATAAAAACAAACTATAAGAAACAAAAATAATGATAGAGTAAAGAAGAAAAAATAAATAAATAAATAAAAATAAATACAATACAAAAAACTTGCATTGGTTGTTTTAGTAAATAAAAGATAGAGACTGAATAAAAGGGTAAGTATGGGAAACTAGTTAAGAATAAGAATTTAGAAAAATAAAATAGGATAAAACAAACTAGTAGTAAGTGAAGAAGACAAA
The DNA here is from genome assembly GCA_026182355.1 of Hermatobates lingyangjiaoensis. Taxonomy (NCBI): domain Eukaryota; kingdom Metazoa; phylum Arthropoda; class Insecta; order Hemiptera; family Hermatobatidae; genus Hermatobates; species Hermatobates lingyangjiaoensis. Next base: position 791,512 of record JAPFBL010000090.1, read on the forward strand.
ATAGATATACACAAAATATACGAAAGAGGAAAAAAGAAATAAGTACTAGAGAATAAAGAATACTGGAAAAAAAAGTACAAAAAAAAAAAAAATGTACAAAAAATTATCTTTTAAGGTTAAGTCCAGGTGCACTGCGCGCCCCGAGCAACCAGATGTGAGCCTCCTCAGAGGCTCTAAGGGTCACGGTATTATCACCAGGGGGAATCTGACGCAGAATCTGCACACTGAAGCAGTCGTTAAAAGACAGACCGTGGGATTTGGCGTGTATGGCGACAGGTAAATTGGAGTTGTTGTTAACGGATGCTCTATGACCGTTCATACGGAGGCTGAGCTTGTTAGAGGACAGTCCTACGTAGAACGCATCACAACGAGTACAGTCCAATTTGTAAACACAATTTTTGGATGTACATGAGCAGTCCTTAGCAACAGGGAAGGACTGGTTATGGGAAGATGGAGTGAAGTGTGAAAGGGGGTTGAGAAGCGGACAGGTCAGGCACCCCCGCCTTTCGCAACTCTTAGCGCCCACAGACGGGTGGTTGACGCGCCTGGACGTCAAGTCTCTGTGGGAAAAGAGGTTGCCAAGGTTGGGGGAACGTCTATATGAGAGGCGGGGTTGGCTGGGGAAAATAGTCGACGTGGAAGGAGAAGAGGATAGGATGGGGAACAGATCTTTGATAATGCGTTTGAGTTTGTGTATAGTTTGGATCGTATTTCGTTTTATCAGTGAATATATATATATATATATTATATATAACAGATTCAATAATATATCGACCGTTTGATAGAATAGGTGTGTTCTCTAATCGGGCTTCGGTCAATTTTCCAGTTTTTAGTCGAATTTCCAATTTAGTCCATTTTCCAATTTTACAGTCTAGTCGAAGGTTTCGTCCGGTTAACATTGTTGTTCCTTTAAATAATGTAAATTTCATTTTCTTAGTTAAAAAATTCTTACTTCTGCCTATGAAAAAGGTTTTAAATGAAACCAAAACGTTGGCAACGAGAGTTTAATTTTTTATCCTGGAAAATTGACTGAACCCCGATTATAGAGCACACCTATCTATCTATCTATATATATATATATATATGAGTAGCAGTTTGCTTCTCAACGCGAGTACTTCGCACTTCTTCCCGATGACGATGGATGTCGAAATATCAAAGTGAGTTCTGTAGTGTCTTTCTATGTTCTTTTCTCTGTGTTAAAGTATATATATATATATATATATATATATATGGATCCTGATTTTCTGTACAGATTTATATTCACTGTATTGAACAAGACGTTTGTGCAAAGTACGTACGGCTCCTTGATAAATCTCGGTTTCTGTAATCAATTTTCCTGTTATTATTATAAAAATCTGGGGAGGCCTGCACTCAACTTTACTATAGGTAAACTTAATATCAATGTTCTTGGGTATTTAATATATAATGTCTCATTTAAGCATAATGTAAATATTTAAATGTGAGATGCTTATTACTCTTTCATTTCTGAGGTAGTACAGATAGTGATTGATCGACATATCAATATATAAGCTTAATTTTGTTCATCCCACAGCGATGCAAATAATCTCATTCGTATAACTACAGCAGTTAATAACATTTTTCAGAAGCCAAAGTGACAATTTCTTGATATGAAATAATCTCCTGCAAGAGAACATGGAGTTTGTTCAAATAGCTAGTGGTTTCTTATATCGTTTACTTGACCTCCTTCTACATTGAATATTTAAGTCCAATTTTCATATTTAAATCAGGAAAATACTCTTATTTTCTCTGAAAAACATCATAAACATCCAAGAAAAAATTTCTTTTTAAGATAAATTACAATTGAGGATATACAATAATTACATTTATTAATCTTCAAACGAAAGATTTCCATTTTGAATTATGATTTACATTTTTGGTTTTTATAGAATTAATTTACTGGGAATTTTATGGCTTCTTACAATTTATTAAAATCATTTTCCTTCCCCTTTATCGAAAATCATATATACGAATTTATTCTGAGTGAGTGTTATTCTTTTCCTGCCTCCTGTACTCTGTTATAAGTTTGCTATGAATGTATATTGAGAAAAAATATATTAGTAATTAGCCAGTTTATATACTCAACTCAAAGTCGAAGCCAGCTATTCAATATAATTTAAATCATTTATAGTTGGAAGCTTCTAATTTTTGAAAATAATAAATATGAACTATTAGACTAGAATAGTCTAATTTTATCTCAGTGGTTTTGCTCAAAAAATTTCTAAGTCAATGTATACAAAAATTCGACAAGTATAGCAGGTGATCCCTTAGTCTAGGATAAACAAACAGTTTTTATAGCTTTATTGCTCTTTCCAATAATTGAACCTTCATGAATATTTTTTTATGAATTGCTAATTTTTTGTTCCATTTTTGGTCAAATTTTCATGATTTTTTAATAGCCCGTTTAGCGTCAAAAAAAATTTTCTGAAAACAAAAATCGAACTCTAATGCCCCTTTGGTGAACAATTTGAAATTTGAGCAATTTTGAAAAAAAATATCTCGTCTCAGCCTCCACATAATGTTCTATTTTTAGTCATAGTTTCATTTTGATCTGTCAAACAGTATGGCTTGTATCGCTCTCACAAACTTTGAGATTGAATTATAAGTCAAAATTTTTATGTTTTATTGAAAAGAAAATATTTACCGTTGTTTTATTATTCTGAATATATTTTTTGTTTATTTCATTTGCAACCTCAAAGATAATGCCCAAATTTCAAAACTCCAGGGTTAGGTTAGGTTGCAAAGGCAGTCCCACAAGGGAAAGCACGTAGGCCGAGCAGTAGCCCTTTGTGATACCACACAATGAAGATTGATTCTACAGTGGGAGTCCTAACTCAAGTGTATTTAGAGTAGGGATTTTTAACGAGTACTTGACATCGTTCAGGCTCGGGACCGACGGTTTAACGTCCTTCTCCGAGGGACGACGCGCTCAGATTTATTCACCTCCCGCGTGAATAAATCGAGGACCAAGCTGAGGATCGAACCCCGGTCCTTTCCGTTTAGAGGCGAGCACTGAGCTAGCCTGGCCCCCAAAACTCCAGGGTTATCAGTTTAAGAGAAAAAAATGTTTTCTAAAAACATGTTTTTGGCAAAAAAAGTGACTTTCCCGTCATGCATAATTCTTCCCAAACAATAGCGATCTTCTACACTATGAGGCCCATTATTGTACAAAATATCAACTTGATCCGTCAAAGATTCTGGACCGTAGCATGGTAAGAAGCAATGCTAACACACTCAACCACCCACCCACCCACACACACACACACAGACATCATTTAAAAAACTTCATAAAACGACTTTTGGGGCCTCAAAACATATAATTACGTCAAAATCTTGAGATCGAATTTTTTCACGATAATTATACTTTACTTACAGTAAAGTAAAAAAAGTTACTCATCCATATATAAGATATGTAACAATAAATGAGCAACCCTTTTTGTCCCTGTATAAGCTAAAAAGTTAAAAATTTTAAATAGATGAGTGATGAACAAACATTTATTTAAATTGTTATAAAATTATTAATAAAATCTTTAAAAAATATTATTGAAAACAAATATAATCATTATTCTTCCGTAAATGCCAAGGTATCGATACAAAATACTGCATAGGACTTGACAAGAGACACTTTAGACATGATGCTTTGAAATAAAATTCCTAAATTAAAACTGGCTTAAAGCTAAAACAATAGTGTTACGATAAGTAATAAAGCATTTTTTTTTATTTTATTCTGTTCAAGAATTAATTATCTCACTGCTTTCGTCAGATTCCGCACTTGCAGTAATCAAAGTTTGGTAGAACTAAATAGTTTTTTTTACTTCTGAATCCATTGACACAATAATAAAAATGCTAAAAATAATCAAAAATACATAAATGATAAAACAAAGCCCTGAAAACAAAATGTTATTTTTTATCATCTACTTATTCAAATATAAGGCAACATTTATATTTTAAATCCTCATAATTGTTTATTTATGCAACATCATTAATTTTTTAATTTTTTTTCAGGTAACTGATGGTTTAGAGGAAAATACTCTTACATCTATTTCACAGTAAGCAAACAGTTTTATAAGCTAATTCGCACACTATAAAGGAATTCTGTTTTCAGTTAAAAAGATGTTATGCCATGTAAAAAAAAAGTATAGATTATCTTAATTGCCTGAAAAAAATGTTTAGGCTAAAAAATTACTGGTAATCATTAGATATTCCCATTATTCTGTATGCTTTTTTTAGTCAAATCATTATCTCACAAATCCATTAAATTAATTCCTTTAACCATATAAATAATACATACCGTAAAATTTTTTAAAGAAACTTGAAGTATCTATTTTTCAAAAAAAAAACGTCAAAATGATTTATGAAAAAAAGTACACAAAAAAAAACAAAACAGAAAGAAGTTATTATTGATAGTTGTTTCTGTCAACCTACTGTTATCAGAGAGAAGGCAAAATTGGATTTTTCTTAAATAGAAAATTGTATTATTGTTACTAATAACATTACCATTGTTACTATTTTGTAAAAAGAAGTATCCTTTATTCATAGATTTAAAAAAGAGTTATGATACATTATCAATGTATGGATCTTCTGTACTTCAATCAAACTAAAGCACGGAACTTACTATATCGTTATTACCTAGTTGATATTTCGTTGTCAAAAGAATATTAAAAGAGAAGATGAAGTGAAAGAAAAATGATCGGAATAGTGGGTTGAAATGAAGCAGTATATATATATATATATATATATATATATATCACAATAAGAAATGGGAAAACAAGACTAAGATCTTTCAACCGTAACAAGCGGTCTTCGTCAGAGTCAAAAACCCAACTGAACTGAACTGAACTGAGTTCAGTTTGGTTTTTGACTCTGACGAAGACCGCTTGTTACGGTTGAAAGATCTTAGTCTTGTTTTCCCATTTCTTATTGTGGTTTGATCATTGATTGTTGTTTCACGTGTTTATGTGAAATCTTTTTATATATATATATATATATATATTGCAAAAACATCACCCTCCGAGCTTCCGAAGAAGCCCATATTTGGTTGCTCAATGCGCGCAGTGCACCTGGCCTTAATCTTAAGAGATAATGCTTCATTGTATTAGTTTCTTGTCTCTTGATCTAGTTTTTAAGCTTTCATCATATATATTTTTCATTTATTTAATTAATTTTAAGTTTTATTCTCTATTTTTTATTAAAGCTTAGTCCATAATTTTTATTTATTTATGCATCATTTCTTCTGTTCATCCATCAGTTTTTATTTTTTATTATTTTATATGTTTTTGTAGTTACTATTATTCTTATTTTAATTTAAACTGATTCTTGTCTACCTTATTCTCTATGACCGGGCGCGTATGTGGCAACATTGTTGGTCTCCAACCGTCTCTGTACCAGTGCGCTTGGTTCCCTCTCTTATCTCTCCTGAAGACGGTTCAACCAAAAATTAGAGACTGTAAGTTTGTGTTTTTAATTTCTCTATGTTTCTTTATGTACATTGAACTGTATTTGTCCATTTCAGATCGTATTTTCATCGAGAAAATGTATATATATATATATAAAGATTTCACATAAACACGTGAAACAACAATCAATGATCAAACCACAATAAGAAATGGGAAAACAAGACTAAGATCTTTCAACCGTAACAAGCGGTCTTCGTCAGTTGGGTTTTTGACTCTGACGAAGACCGCTTGTTACGGTTGAAAGATCTTAGTCTTGTTTTCCCATTTCTTATTGTGGTTTGATCATATATATGTATATATATATATATATATATATATATATATATGTGTGTGTGTGTGTTGTGTGTGTGTGTGTGTGTGTGTGTGTGTGTGTGTGTGTGTGTGTGTGTGTGTGTGTGTGTGTGTGTGTGTGTATCGTATCAGATCGTATTTTCATCGAGAAAGTGTATATATATATATATATATATACAAAATTGTCACAATAACACATGATATTCAGGTAACTCACCACAAATGATTGAAGATAATCACTCTGAGGCCTTTCATTTTCACGTCCTCAGAGAGCAACTGAATACAGGTTATGGATTTTGATTTATAGTAGGGTGAAGATTGGCATAATTGACAGTGTTTTTCCATAATATACTAGCAATAGTCTTGATTTGTTTAACGATTCCTTCAATTAGAAATTCATCCAATTTAAAAAGGCCTGGACTAGTGTTGACTAAGCTCTTAGAAAAGCCTTTTATGAGAGCGCTTTCAACAATGTTTCTTCTTCTTTCACATGACATAAATACCAACTCCTTTGCTTCTTCCGAGTGGATTAAGTGATTTTTGTCTCTAATGTGTAGGAACAAGGCTCTTTTATCGTCCTGTCTTCTAACAGAATACAGATGTTGCTTAATCCTTCTGTTAATTCCTTTTCCTATCTGTCCCATGTAAGCTAAATCGCAATCCTTGCAAGGAATTCTGTATACACAACCGTTTTTTCGGCTTCTCTTAGAGTTATATAAAAAGTCTCATTAAAAGCTCTAAATAAATAATCATTAACGACTGGTGCTAATCCTAATAGGTTAGTTTGTGGAAATCTTTAATTAAATTGTTATAAATATTCAATTTCACAATAAATTGAAATTATGCCTAAATATTAAACTATCCCTACAGCAATTAGAAATATGGAAAAGTTTGTTTTTTAAAATGCTGGATCTACGTTCGCCATGCAACATTAATCCTCGGAGATAATTTTAGTGGTTAGTAACTTTTACATGTTAGAAAAACTGAATCCACACAAAGTGATAGTTGCGAAGGTAATAACATTGCCAATAATTGAATTCCATTGTGCGGTGTCTGAACAATTATTTTGCTGCATGATTTGTATATAAAATTAGTCCAGAAAAAAACTTTTATTATTTTTGACAGATTTACTTTTAAAAATTAATTTATTAAATTATAATGAAATATTATGGTTGGGGAATAAAAATAACATTAAGTCTTCACATACAAAGGATTTAATTTCACAAGTTTCGAACACTAAGTGTTCATCAACATGTTACATTTACAAACACAAATATGTATAAAAATCTTGACAATAAACAAAAGGAAAAACAAATAAAATTGAAACTAAAATATAAACCAAAAAGAGTTGAATATATACTTTAGTGATATGTTGTAGTTTAAATTTCAATTCTTTTTCCTTTAATTAGCTTTAAAATTTCTATACATATTTGTGTTTGTATTGTAGATGTAACATGATGATGAACACTAAGCGTTCGAAACGTGTTGTATATATAAATCTTCTGTGTGTGAAGACTTATTGTTTCTTTTCCTCTCTAATCATGGGTAAATACTATACAATAACTCTAATGTAGTGCAATCAGTTATTATGTGGTATTTACCCATTTTAGGGTAAAAATCTAATGAAATGGTCTCCATATATAAAAATTTTAATGATATAAACAACGCGTTTCGAATACGTAGTGTTCTTCCTCAGGCATTAACTAAGGATGAGTGCCTCTGAATAAGACTCAGAGGCACTTATTCAGAGGCACTCATCCTTAGTTAATGCCTGAGGAAGAACACTACGTGTTTGAAACGCGTTGTTTATATCATTAAAATTTTTATATGTGGAGACCATTTCATTAGATTTTTACCCTACCTACAATAACTGCTTGCATAGCTCTTGAAATATTATGGATATCCTATGTGGATAGCTCTTAAATTAAGAAGGTTATTTGTTTGAAAATGTTATTTAATAGAATAATTATTGGCAAGAGGGTGTCAAGGATGAGTTGAACGAGTTGGTTGTGAGTACAGCTTGAAGAGACTCTGATGACGGGGCGGAGGAAGCCCGCAGTGTTGACCCGGAGAGGGGCAGGCTGCCCTATCTCCCGACCGTTAACCCCAGCTTACTCCCAGCTTCCATCCTACTTGTAACGGTCTTTTTCAGACAGACACGTTCTTCTAAGACCACTCTCTTTTATTGAATTCCATTCGTTTTGTTTCAACCCGGCAGCAATTTAAACTAATAGTCGTACAACTGCCAGTGAATTATCTAATATGAATCATTATTTCTATCACGAACAACAACTGTTCAACAGATTTGAAATAAGTGCAACTAGTACCTCAAATGATACTTATTAAGTTTCTAATTTCTATTACCCACAAAAAAAAAATAGCATTTACTTTTTATGAAATGGAATTTGTTACACTATTCTTGTAAAAGGAATCACCACAGTAATAATATACACTATAAATCCCTAAGAGTATTAATATATATCACTGAAATACAATTGAATAAACATATATATATGGAACAGTTTCCAGATTTAAATGGAATATTCAAAACCAAATGTTAAAATGTTTTTAAAACCTGCTGCAAATCATATATATATATATATATATAAACAGATTCAATAATATATCGACCGTTTGATAGAATAGGTGTGTTCTCTAATCGGGGTTCGGTCAATTTTCCAGGATAAAAAATCAAACTCTCGTTGCCAACGTTTCGGTTTTATTTAAAACCTTTTTCATAGGCCTACAGACAAAGGATAATAAGAAATCACATATCAACATCAAACATATACACAATATGAAAATGGATTGTTACAACTTATGAATATTACAAGGAGAAATATTTCAGAGATATATAAAACAATATTACTTACAGAAGTAAGAATTTTTTAACTAAGAAAATGAAATTTACATTATTTAAAGAAAAATTTATTTATTTTATTTTATTTTATTTATTTATTTATTCTTTAAATAATGTTTTCCAGATGTCCAGAAAACAAATAGTAGCCATCATGAAACAGTACTAAATAAGAATGCTGCAACATAAACAGAGTTCCAAGCCCTCAAGATGACATAAATATATGTCGAAACGTCGGCAAAAGGACTAGTTTTAAAATCATTCGACCTCAAACCTCAAAAAAAAAAATTACATATGTATATATGGTTCATATATAAAATTATATCTGGTGTTCGAAAAGAAAGTATTTTATTTTTGATTATGGTTATTATTTCAATAGCAGTTCGTCTTAACTAAAATGGCAAAAAAAAAATAAGATAAACAGAAGAAATAATATATTAAAACATTGTCTAATTGAGTTTTTTTAAGTGCTTCCTTCGACAAGATGATAATTGATAGTGTTTTACTTATATTCCACAGATACGTCTATTGTACATAGGTTATTTGACTTTGAATGAAATAATATAAATAAAACCATTATATAGTGAATGATTCCACTTGATACATATGTTGAAATAATTTCTGAAACATCAATATTTCTAATAATAAGCTAAATAAAATAAAACACATTTATGTTGCACAAGCAGCCAGTTCCGGATTACATGGAGAAATTAAAAAGACAAAAATATGATTATTACAATATCCTTTATTACCATTATTGCATGCATACACGAGTTTTAACACAGTTTTTCTTATAAGATAAATCTTTTATTATTTGCAATTCATTTATAAAATCATTCTTTATTGACATAAACAACACAGTGGCTATATGATAAGAGTGTTAAAGCAACAATCTAGTTAAAAAATATTTCAAAACAAGAGCAAATGCTCAGTGCATACAATACAATACAGTAGTTAGCTCAGACAATAGATCTATTTTACAGTATATTGGGTAAAGTACTTGATACATGCTCCACCAATTTTGCATTGCAGAGAATCCATACTAAATTTTAAAGGAGTCATAATTCAAATTAAAAACTATCATATATATATATATATAGTTCAATATTGACAAAGAAACATAGAGAAATCAAAAGAACACACTTAGAGTATCTAATTTTCATATATATATATATATATATATATATATATCGGCCAGTGGACGCATTTACGTCTCCGTTCCTTCATTCTTTCTCCTTTTATTTTCTTTCTTTCTACTCTCCTGAAGACGGCAAGATGCCGAAATTATCGAGATTCGTGAGTGTTCGTCCTTTTTCTTGTTTTCTCTAGCTGTAACTTTAATTATATATATATATATATATATATATATATATATATATATACACTTTTTCGTTAGAAATACGATCCAAAACGGACAAATATAGTTCAATATAGAAAAAGAAACATAGAGAAATCAAAAGAACACACTTACAGTCTCTAATTTTTGGTATGAACCGTCTTCAGGAGAGATAAGAGAGGGAAACCAAGCGCACTGGTTCAGAGACGGTTGGTCTCCAACCAATATATATAAAATAAATTTTATATATATCTATATATATATAAAAATTGGTCTCCAACAGTCTCTGAACCAGTGCGCTTGGTTTCCCTCTCTTATCTCTCCTGAAGACGGTTCAAACTGAAAATCAGAGACTGTACGTGTGTTCTTTTGATTTCTCTATGTTTTGTTTTCTATATTGAACTATATATATATATATATATATATATATATATATATCATAATCATAATAACACTTGATGTACCACAATGAAACGAATTTGGAAACAATGCTTTAAGGCCTTTCGTCAACACATCGTCAGATAGCAAGTGAACTAAAAAATAATAAATACTTGTTAACCTGGTTGATTGAAGTTTCTAGAATTGTTGGTAGCCCTGAATGTGTTTAACGATGAAGAACTCTTTATCGTTAAACACATTCAGGACTACCAACAATTCTAGTAACTTCAATCTGTTTAATTATTCCGCTAATCAAAACTTCATCCAATTTATAAAGTTCTAGGCTATTGTTCATTAATTTCTCATAAAAGTTCTTTTATCAGTGCACTTATAAAGAATTTATTTTTAAAAATTCTTAATTATTGCCGGCCTAGTTGTGGAATGTAATTGCATAATAAAGATTGCCCTGAACTAATATAAGATACCTTTATAACCTCTCTTAACCTGAACTGCTTTTTTACATTTACCCGTTGCGGATATATATTTAATAAAACAACAATAGCTATTTTGAATTATGTACTAACTTTTGTGTATTTTTGGGACAGAAGTCCTTCATATTGAAAGTTTTTACCCCAGTATTTTTGGGATATCTTTGTCATATTACGTGATCAATAATTAAAACTACTGCTAAATTTAACCTTGTTTTTTAGAATACCATCGAACAGACTAAACTAAACAGATAATGCATATTAAAAATTAAAATATTGCATATTCATAGAAAGTATGTTTATTTTTTTTTTTTATTTTATACTTATTAATATACCCTAATTGCGCTAACTCCAAAATGAAAAGAAAAACTTACACACTTACAATAATTCTTGGTTATAGATTAATGAACTATATTGAATACTAATTAATAAGGAGTAATAAACACATTAATTGAACTTCATTCAATGGATATCATATTCTCACGAATGAACTTCAGTACAAAGGAGCGGCATTGAGCTGTTTTAGAAGCAGGGCGTACTCGACTACATACTGAAGAATCTGAAAGCAAATAAAATTCTTATTTTCTTGTGGCTGGATAAAAGTGTTTTTGGACAACATTAGAATATCAATAATCTTTTTACATTAAAAACTAGTTCTGGTTTAATAATCAGTAGTTTGTTATTTTGTTTTGAACTAATTCAAAAAAGGCTGATATGACCATACCTCGTGCATTTATGTTTGTGACGTTTATATTTTGGCGTCAACCATCAATCATCATTAGACGAAGTGTTCTGTTCAAATAGAATTATACTACTTATGCAAAAAAATATTTCAGAATGAACATGTGAAATAAAAATCATTGCCTAAAGGAAAGGAAGTGATTCAGAAATAGGACTAAGATTTTTAATCAAAAGAAGTGATCTTTATTCTACTTTACTGGAATCCCAAGTTTGACTCGTATTCGCAGCTATTCTGATCAAGATCAAAATCGTTTGTAACTAATGGCTAAATTTATGCTGCCAAAAGTATATTTTATGGTATTGTTATACATGCATGGAGCATAGATGTGTGCATGACAGGGTAGACAGAGTGACGGAGGAGACTGGGAGGCTAGAGCATTCCTTCATTCCCCTCTATACGAGGTGTGTAAATAAAGTAGTGAGACTGATTTTTTTTTTTAAATTTTCTATTCAAATATAATTACAATGTGATATTGTCACCTTCAAAATAGATCCCTTCGGAAGCCACACAGCGCTGGAGATGGTCCTTCCAATCATTGTAGCATTGCTGGAACTCGGATTCTGGAATGGCCTTCAGCTGGTCGGTTACAGCAGTTTGTATGTTTTGTAGTGTCCCGAAATGAGTTCCCTTGAGGTGATTTTTCAATCTCGGGAAGAGGAAAAAGTCACAAGGACTCAAGTCTGGTGAATAAGGAGGCTGAGGAGCAACAGGAATGTTTTTACTGGCCAAAAACTCGTTTATCGAGATGGCAGGGAAAGGTTTTTCGGAACCATTTTCGCACAAATTTTTCTCATCTCCAATTCATTGGTCAAAATGTGATGAACGGAGGTGTGATTCAAATTCAACTGTTCCCCGATCATTCTGACTGTCAAGCGTCGATCTGAACGCACAAGGTTCCGTACTCTGTTGACATTTTCATCGGTGTTTGCACTTGAAGGCCTTCCGCTTCGTGGTTCATCTTCAATCGACTCTCTTCCTTCTGAAAATTCCTTAAACCACCGAAAAACCTGTGCCCTTGATAAAACACGTTCTCAATAGGCCTCCTGAAGTTTTTCAAAAGTTTCGGTTGCATTATGTCCAAGTCTGAAGCAAAATTTGATTGCACACCGCTGCTCAACTTTGAGGTCACTCATTTTTAAAACGCTCAAGAAAAAACCATTTCACGAAAACCAACGCTACGGACAAACAAATGACTGTGGCGAGTTCAGATTCATACTGGAGGCGCATCACACGTGCACCTGACGCTACTCAAGGCCACGCGTCTCCAGCGTTGCCATATCGAAAGCGACGTTGCCAGTCTCACTACTTTATTTACACACCTCGTAGGAGGCGAAATGCGGAGGGTTGGATCTCCCGCTTATCGAGTCTCCCACTGGCTGATCCAAGTATTGTCTAATCCTGAAGATTTTAGAAACTGTTTGTTTAAGTATAAGAAAACTTAATTAGTTTTCTGATTAATCAGAGTTGCTGATGCGGTGCTCCTGAGGAGACCGTAAAACATGTAATACAGTAATATCCAAGGTATGCAACTAGCAGATATAAATTGAAATGAGCCACAGAAACATCTGTAGAGGGACTATGCGGGGCGGTTTTTCTAAAAGAAATTATCAAGTATTATTTAAAGTATATCTACAGGATAGCCAAAAGAGTGTAAAAACTGGGGTATTAAAAGAGTAAATCTACACCAACATTAGGTAATAGGTGGGATGGGTTTAGGTTTTCAAAAAGTCGTTATGTGTTGTCAAGGTGTACCATAGGCATATTCTGAGAGGTTGAAAACCGATATCTTCGGCTTTGTGTCCTTTCAGAATGCGGTGAAAGAGCTCTCCCCTAAAAAAGGTTCGATTTAATACGCCGTTATGGTTGAAAGACCAAGGTACGCTAATATACCAAACTAGTTATTATTATATATCATTTAAAGTTTACCCAAAACTAATTAATTATTTCCTTCTTCTGTATGATAAAAAAGTTATTTTCACCATGTGTTCTTAAAGATCGATAGCGTCCAAAATTTGAACAACATCAACTGCAGTATAGCTGGCAAAAGCATACAAATGGTTTCCTTAATTTGATCTATTAAGAATATGATCTATTTTTTATACCAGACAAAAATAATCAGATGTCATAATAAATAATATAAGAATTAAATATTACACATTAAACTTACGTCGTAGAACAAGGATGTATCCATTTCACAAAGTCCCCAACAAGTAAAGCTTGGCACATTCTTTTTTGTCAAATACAGTTTCATCAGATTGAACTGGAAGATAAAGCATTATATTAGTTTTATAATAAAAAACAAATTATTTTTACTTGAACGGTTATTGCATATCTATAATTTCTAATTGAATTATGTTAGCCAGCAATATAATGCACAAGTTTATTGAATTTCCCAGTACTTATCTTGGTCTTATTCTTATCAAATATTTATTTCTAGTAACTACCATTATTTGTATATAGTGATTGGAATGTACTTTAGGAGGATACAATGTGGTAGTTTGATAGGTTAGGTTCCCGGTGGATTCAGTTGATGGTTTCAGGGCTGCGGCTTGTCTCGGTACTCTGACATGGTTCAAGCTCATCTATTCGATTTTTTAAATCTTGTCAATGTAATTTAAACGCCATACCCAAAGAATTTACTTGATTTTTGATATTAAGTTGTTTATTAAGAATCAAAAAAGCTTCAATTACTAGTAATATATAAGTCGATCATCATCGTATTAACAATAAATAAACATTCGGCTAGGAGCTATAATTTTGCGTTCAAACACTATATGCCAAGGTGACACATGTAAAAGTTTGGAACACATTGATCATAATGGGCTATCTGTGGTCACTATGTCAGATATACGAGTACATATTAGCTAATACATGTTAGCACTTTTTAATCATTGGTTTTGATGGTCAGGGCTCAGAACTAATGTATAGACATATTATTAATATGTTTACCCTTAGTTAGATTTATAAGGGAATGGTTATCCTAGTGGCAACGCGCACACCCCGGACTTGTAGATATGGGGCTCATTCCCAATCTCGGAATGATACGGGGTTAGTGTTTCTCGGAGAGGACATGAGCCGTCAATGCAGAGCCCATACAATATCAGGCACTTTTTAAAGATCCCTACTCTAAATACACTTGAGTTAGATGAAATTTAGAACTTCCAATATAAAATTGTTTATCTCTGGTATTAAAAATTGCCAACATTCTGCCTATGTGTGTTCCCTTGTGGGACTGTCACTTCAACCTAACCTAACCTAACCTAATACAGTGACGAGGAAGTTACTGATGTAGAAAAACTAAGTTAACCAAATTTTATTAACTTGTTATACTGTCTGGGTTAATTGTCTTCTTTTTTATTGCAATATTTATATTAATCCAAAAATTTATTGCAAGTATTGTCTTTCAAGAAAAAATCACTTCTTCTTTTATTTAAAAATGTCAATAAAAAAATTAGGATATCTTGATGTTTTTATTATCATTGTAATATGCTTTATTATTTTTACTGATCATTTAAATGGTCCAGTTTTGTTACCCTCACACTACCATTTTTGAAGCTTACTTATTATTTCCTTTTGTGATAGAAACTTTTTTCTTTTTCATCTTTACTTTTATTCTCTTGATATTCTCACTTTTTATTTTATAATTCTTTCTTTCCATTATCTCTTTATTGCATTTTATTTATCACTATATTTATTTCCCCCCTATTCACGATCGTGAATTTTGCTACTCTGATTATTGATGATATCTAGATACACTAAATATTATTTCCATTTTGACAATGATGTATGTTTTGATGCGACAAATCCCCTCTGACTGCAAAAACCTCACCCTCCGAGTCTCCGAAGAAGCCCATATTTGGTTGCTCAATGCGCGAAGTGCACCTGGCCTTAATCTTAAGAGATAATGCTTCATTGTATTAGTTTCTTGTCTCTGCATCTAGTTTTTATGCTTTCATCATACATATTTTTCATTTATTTAATTTATTTTAAGTTTTATTCTCTAGTTTTTATTAAAGCTTAGTCCATAATTTTTAATTTTTATTTATTTATGTATCATTTCTTCTGTTCATCCCTCAGTTTTTATTTTTTATTATTTTATTTGCTTTTGTGTTTACTATTATTTTTCATATTCCTATTTTAATTTAAATTGATTCTTGTCTACATTATTCTCTGTGACCGGGCGCGTATGTGGCAACAATGTTGGTCTCCAACCGTCTGTGTACCAGTGCGTTTGGTTTCCCTCTCTTATCTCTTGTGGATGGTGGCACAATACTTCCACAACAGTAATACAAAAAAATTTGGAGTGGCCTACACTCTACTTTACTATAAGTAACTTAATGTCAAATTTCTTGAGTATATAAAACATAACATCTCATTTAAGCATAACGTAAACATCTAAATGGGATATAATTCTTAGCCTTTCATTCCTGAGGTAGTACAGATAGTGATTGAAGGACATATCAATTTATAAGCTTATTTTTGTACATCACAAATAATTTAATATTTGCAAATAATTTCATTAGTATAACTACAGCAGTAATAATAACATTTTTCAAAAATCAATGTGAACATTTCTTGAAACGAAATATTATCCTACAAGAGAACATGGCTATTGTTCAAATAGCCAGTAGATTTCTTACATCGTTTACATGACATCCTTCTACATTGAATACTAATGTAAAATTTTCAAATTTGAAACAGTGAAATACTTTTTTTTTCTCTGAAAAACATCTTAAACAGCGAAGAAAATGTTGTTTTAAGGTAATTTGTTAATTAAAGATGTACGATAATTACAGTTATTAATCTCTAAACAAAAGATTTATATATCGAATTATCTTTTATATTTTCGGTTTTTAACAGAATTATTATACTGGGAATTTTATGGCTTCTTAGTATTTAATAAGATCATTTTCCTTCCCCTTTGCCAAATTACATATATACGAATTTTTTTTTATTGAGTGTTATCATTTACCTGAACAATATTATTCCTCTTACATCTCTTATAAGTCAATAATATATTTTCATTTTTCCATTGGAAACATCAATTTTATCTCAGTGGATTTGCTCAAAAAATTTCTAAGTCAATGTAAACAATGTAATAAAATACAAAAAATTCGACAAGTATAGCAGGTGATCTCTTAGTCTAGGATAAACAAAGAGTTTTTATATCGTTATTGCTCTTTCCCGTAATTGAAACTTCATGATTTTTTTTTATGAATTGCTAATTTTTTGTTCCATTTTTGGTCAAATTTTCATTATTTTTTAACGAGCCATTTAGCGTCAAAAAAACATTTTCTGAAAACACAAATAGTACTGTAACGCCCCTTTAGCGAATGTAATTTTAGAAAAAAATATCTCAACTTATTCTCCATATAATGTTCTATTTATTGGCATAGTTTCATTCTTGTCCGTCAAACAGTATGGCTTGTATCGCTCTCACAAGGTTTGAGATTGAATTATAAGTCAAAATTTTTACATTTTATTGAACAAAAAATATTTCCTGTTGTTTTAAAATTCTGAATATATTTTTCGTTTGTTGCATTTGAAACCTCAAAGATAATGACAAAATTTCAAAACTCTAGGATTATCAGTTTAGGAGAAATAAATGTTTTAAAAAAAACGGTTTTTGGCAAAAAAAGTGACTTTCCTATCATGCATAATTCTTCCAAACAATAGCGATCTTCGTCTTTATGAGGCCCATTTTTGTGTAAAATATCAACTTGATCCATCAAAGATTCTGGACCGTAGCGTGGTAAGAAGCAATGCTAACACACTCACCCACCCACCCACACACACACAGACATCATCGTGAAAACGTCATAAAACGACTTCTGGGACCTCAAAACATGTAATTCCGTCAAAATCTCGAGATCGAATTTTTTCATGATCACTATACTTTACTTATAGTAAAGTAATAAGGAGTAGAAAAAAATTACTGTTCACCGGTTTTATTCATATATTAACTGCATGGAAATTTGCTTAAATATTAATTTAATAAAATATGTATGTATTATTTAATACATATGATAATTACTCATGTTTAATATGTTAAATATGAAATATAATATTTAAGAGTCAGTATTACCAAAATTTTAGATTCTTTATTACCCTGACACCGGTTCTGCAACCCAGATCAACGCACTTAGGTGTTCACATTAACAGAAAACACAATTTTTAGCAAAGCTTGTGGCACAATTTCTGGAATACTGACGATAAAATGGTAGTGGCACAAAAGTAGAAAATTTTATAATTTAAATAATAATTTTAAAAAAGTGCATTTTGTAGGAAACAATGACTCACGTATGTATGGAATAACTGGATTCTTTCTGATAACAATTTTTTTAGAGTTCTGTGAAACTCACTGGCCTAAAACAGGCGTTTCTGGTTAAATACATAAATATAAATAAGAAGTTATTAACTGTTATGACATTTTAATAAAAATTGTAAAAAAAGTTATTCTACATAAAGCAAGGAACAATAAAATTAAAATGAAATATCTTATGTGAAAATAAATACATCATTCAAAAGATTTATTAAAATGCACAATGGGAGAGTTATATTAGCAGCAATTTACTTGTTATATAAATTCAATCTATTTTATATAAAAGTATATAGAAATAGAACAAATTAAAGACTGCCATTAGTAAATCATATATTAATAAAATCTAAAAGAATATTTATTTTAAATTTGATTCTAAAAAATGGTTCCCAACCTGTGCGTTGCAATAAGATTGATTGATTTTGAATGAAATATTAAACTATTCTATTTTAGCCACGAAATACCAAAAGCAAAATCCTTATTTTGGATTCATAAAATAATATCTGAATTGAAAGAGGAATAACA
This sequence comes from Hermatobates lingyangjiaoensis, assembly GCA_026182355.1. Classification (NCBI taxonomy): domain Eukaryota; kingdom Metazoa; phylum Arthropoda; class Insecta; order Hemiptera; family Hermatobatidae; genus Hermatobates; species Hermatobates lingyangjiaoensis. The sequence continues at coordinate 809,922 of JAPFBL010000090.1, forward strand.
AGAATACGTTTCAGACAAGGACAACAAATGCTTCCAGTTTACGATTAACATTCCAAGTTTCAATATAAATAATGTATAATATAAAATATGGACGGGAAACATTTTCTCAAGTTATTAATATCTTGAAGCATAGAGTTTGATGAACTTTAATAAGATTTCAAGTTATGTCAAATGTTACTTTGAAAATTGTTTTTCCTTAACTGCTAGATACTTGCTTGCAATATGATTTTACAAAATTCTCAACGGAATCAGCAAGTGAAGGGGTTCTCACCCCTTACTTGCTCTATCCACCCTCGCATCATTCAAACATCCCTACTTCTTTTCAAGATATTTTTTTCAACAAATTATTTCTAAATAATATTTAAATAATAATAAAACTCTTTTTATTATTTCGTTTATATATATTGATAAGTATCTACCGTGAAGTAGAAACGAAAATAAAATTTTATCAGTTCTTTTGGTTAATATTAAACTCTCATTGCCAACGTTTCGGTTCGTATTGAAAACCTTTTTCATAGGCCTTCAAAACAGAGAAATTATAAAAAAAAAATAATATGATAATTAAAAAATTAAAAATACATAAAAAGCGCAAAAAGTTACAAATAAAAATATAAAATAAAAATTTTGACAATAAGTCAGTGAGGAAACTTACAGAAGTATAAAACTTTGAAACCGAAAAACTTAAGTATTACATTAGAGATTTATTTTTAAAAAGAAAACAATGTGAATTTCAGTAACAACCATCTAGTTTGAATAAACAAGTTACACTGAACTGAAAACAAGCAAGGCAACCTAATTTTACTAGACAACCAAAAAGTCATTACAACAATTTGCAAGAATCAATAATATTTCACTTAACATACTGAAATAAATACTATTTAAATTTTAAATGTAATTAATAATTAAAGGATGACTGGTCCTTTTTAATATATAACATTTACAGAGTTTTTTCTCCTCTGTTCATATTTCTTTATCTGTTATTTTTATATAATAAAAATTAAAGTTATGCACTTCACTAATGCTATGTGCTTCGAATGGAGAGACATTAATTGGTTTTTATCTTATTGAATCGGAAAACAAGATTAAGATCTTTCAACCGTAACAATCGGTCTTCGTCAGAGTCAAAAACCCAATAGTCAGTTGGGTTTTTGACTCTGACGAAGACCGATTGTTATGGTTGAAAGATCTTAGTCTTGTTTTCCCATTTCTTATTGAGGTTTGATCATTGATATATATATATGTTAACCACAATGATTGTGGTTTGATGATTGATTGTTATTTCACGTGTTTAGGTGAAATCTTTATATATATATATATTATATATGGATTGAATTCATAGCAGATTCTGCATTCACGATTTTTTTACTTAAAGCTTCTATGTTTCTCACGATATTCCTTTGTGCTGGTTATAATTGCCAAAGCAGGCTATCAAAAGATATTCAGAGGGCTAGAACAATAAAAAACACTTCACCTGGAATATCTATATTAAGTTAACTACTACACTAAACTAAACACTAACTGAATGTCTTTTGCTAGCCTGCTTTGGTAATTATCACCAGCACAAAGGAAGATCGTTAGAAACATAGAAGCTATAAGTAGAAAAATCGTGAATGCAGAATCTGCCATGAAATTCAATACCATATGATTAAAAGAGGACGAAATACGCTGCCTAAACAGGCTAATATATATATATATATATATATATATATATATATATATATATAGATATATGATCGAACTACAATATGAAATGGGAAAACAGGACGTAACAAGCAGTCTTCGTCAGAGTCAAAACTCAACTTGTTACGGTTGAAAGATCTTAGCCTTGTTTTCCTATTTTATATTGTGGTTTGATCATTGATTGTTATTTCACGTGTTTATGTGAAATCTTTATATATATATATATAAATGATCAAACCACAATAAGAAATGGGAAAACAAGACTCAGATCTTTCAACCGTAACAAGCGGTCTTCGTCAGAGTCAAAAACCCAGTTTTTCCGGGTCAAAGTCAAAATTTTAATTGTTTTTCCAGAATTTTAAAGTTACTTACGTGAAAAGACATAATAGCTATTAGTGAATTAAGTAATGTTGTGCAAAATTCATGTAGGTTATTTAGAAATAAACCTGTTAACATAAGTTTATGTTTAGGTTTATAAGGTAGATTGTAAATTTTAAAAGAGTATTTTATTAGTTATATTTGAATGAAGCGAAATGATTGTTAATGTAAATCAGCAATTTATTATGAATTGTAAAAATATTGAAAAAAGAATTCCTTGATAATGGTCAGTGTAGACCGAAATGTTGGCCCTGTGTTAATATGGAAAATAGAAATAAAAACAAATCATTCGGTGATTTGATTTATATGATACCGGAAAGATGGGGAATAATATAAGAGAAGGTATGTAAGAAACATACTAGATTTAAAGTTGGCAAGTTATTTAATGATATATGTTTAAAAGAATGTCTGCTCTCAAAGTATACCAATATATATATATCATCAGTTGTGCAATCCGTAATTGTGTGGTGTTTACTTATTCTGAGGTAAAATGGATAAACAAACAAAACTGTTTTTCACATTTTGAGAAACACCTTGTCACACAAAATCACAGCTTTGATCCAAACTTAACCTTACCATCCTACATGCGAATAAAAAGTTTAAAGAGATTTTTAATTTGGAATCTTTCGAAATACACAAAGCCTTCATTAATAGTCCTTCTACCTTTCTGTGTCTTAATGATCAAATTCCAGGGTGTCCAAAATTTCTTAAACTGTTCCTAGAGTCACAAAGAATAAATTAAAAAAATAAAAAAAAGAAAGTTTCTTTCCCCTAAATTAGTGGTTCTGGCCTTCTGTATTTTAGTTAACGGTTTTCAAGTATACCCGACGCCTTTGTCACCTTATCTCCTAAATGCCTATCCCCACTCTTTCGCAGCGGATCTGTTTCCTACTAGTTGGTTTCACTGGACCAACCCGTCAGCACCACATCCTTGGGTATGTCTTGAATTCTCTTAATTGAATTTTATTATTTCACTCTAATTTTGTAACTGATTAGATATAATCTGTATTATAGTGTCTTCCTGATGATGAACACAAAGTGTTCGAAACGCGTTGAATAAAACTTCATTTGTGTGGAGACTTTTGTTTGTTTATCAATTTTACCTCAGAACAATATATGATCAAACCACAATAAGAAATGGGAAAACAAGACTAAGATCTTTCAACCGTAACAAGCGGTCTTCGTCAGAGTCAAAAACCCAACTCTGACGAAGACCGCTTGTTACGGTTGAAAGATATTAGTCTTGTTTTCCCATTTCTTATTTTGGTTTGATCATTGATTGTTGTTTGACGTGTTTATGTGAAATCTTTTTAACAATATATATATGCATATATATATTGTATACTTTGGGTGCAGACCTTGTTTTAAACACATTTCGTTAAATGCCATGCTTATTTCCAATCTTGTAAGTTTCCTGCATACCTTCTCCAATTGTCTTATATGAGTCTTCCATTGCCAACATGTAAACCAGCTTACCAAATGATTTATTTTTGATATTTACTAAGGATCCGACGTTTCACTCTACATAGACCATTATCAAGGAAACAATATAAACTAACTTAATTCACAATAACATTAACTGATAACCATTATTAAAATAAATTAAAACACTCTAAAATTTACAACAAAACTCAACATAACTTATGTAGCAACAGGTTTGTTTTCATCAGGTTTACTCTAAACCAAACCTAATTATACTACATCAAACTTACATAACATTATTTACGCTATCTAGTTCTTATCATGTATGTAACGTTAAAATTCTAGAAAAACAAGTGGCCTGATTGTTAATGTTTGACTTCTTCTCTTTTATACATAATCTTTTATACTCAATAATATGTAGCTTCCTATGGTCATTATCTTGATATAATATGTCAATATTGCCTTCTACGGATAGTCATTGTATGTTCTTTCGGTGCTCCGGCTGCGAGGTGCATTGTAAGTCTACGTGAAAGTTTTGTAGACGTAGAACCTAAATATATTTGTACTTTTAGAGAACACACTTTCCGTAATAAAAATATTTGATTGAACTCTTTCTAAATCCTTATTCTTGACACTTTTCTCGATAACTTATTCAGCTTTCTAATAAGCTGTTTGGAATTTTCAAGTATACCAAAAGTATTCTCCAAATGTTTTATATATAATAATTGTTATTATTAACAACTGCTTACTAAAAGTATAAAAGATATTTTATAAAACAGTTGTTAATAAAGGCAACTATTGTGTATAAAACATTTGAAGGATTGTAATTTGGTATACCTGAACATTTCAAACAACGTATTAGAATGCTAGAAAAGTAACAAGAACAATGATCCAGAAATTTACTTTGACTATGTTTATAATAGAGTTTTACAAATAGAATGTTAATTAAAAATATCGATGAATATATGGATTAAAAATCCAATGAAAGTAGAATTTTATAATTTATAATTAAGAGGTTAAAACCTATAATAGCTTTTCTCACTCTGTAAACTTATTGTGGTCATAATTAACCCCTGCAAATCAAAAATTCACCCTCGTTGAAACCTCTAAACTAGTGCATTAAACTAAACAGGGGGGGAATAATACAGATATACTAGTGTCAGCTACGGCAAGAATACAGGTAAAATTGTTATCAAAGAAACCGCAGAAATTGCCTCGATATTGAAATCGATTGTCCACCAGTCAATAAACGAATGTGGTTATATGAATTATTAAAAATATTCAACAAATATACGTGGTTACGTCTTTCTAAAAAAAATTACACAATTTTATTTAATGTCATAAATGTGATGCAAGGTTGGGAGCCAATGAATTAATATATGAATACCATATTTGAAATTAGTTGTTTTACCTCTTGTATGACTTGTGTTGTAATAGAAGTAACTCTCCATAATTGAGATAACATGGAAATAGTACACAACATATTTTGTAAAATGATTCTTCCAGGTCTTTTAGATTTCTTATTCATAACATTGAATGTTACGTATAACATACAGAACGATGCGATGGTGTAGAACAAAGTAAAAATTAAAAATATAAATGAATGTAATTTATTTGCAATGTTAGAGATATATACAAGACGGTCGTGCATATGGCATAGATGAGGTAGAAGTTGAGGATTCCCTCTGTCTAGCCTAGAAAGTGACTGGTGAAGGCAGTTAAATCTATCTCTAAGAAGTCGTAGAAGTAATATACACTGGTTTACACATGCAAAAATTATTAATTGACAAACTGAAAATTGTAAATAGGCATACATGCGTAGACTTGGATGTACTTTAGAAAATATGAATGATATTACACTTATTACATGGAGTGCCCAATAAAAAAACGCACTTTTCTTATCCATTGAGTTATCAAAGTTTGTGATCAAAATCAAATCCTTATCAAACTCTTTCAATAGTTTTAATAAGTATGCTATTGTGCTAGTAGAATACATATTATTAGCAATGATTAGTGCTGTAATAAAAACAGTGAATAAGAATATAACTCGACTAAACTTGAAATAAACACCATCGTTATCATAATATAATACCACATATACCACATACTGCAGTAACCAAATAAGTAATATGCATGAATAAATAATGAATGCCCGCGATGTGGATAAATCTGCCTTGAGACAATTTGTTCCAAAGTATCTATTTAACATTAGGGTCTTCAAAATGATTTTCATGTTAAAAAACTATTATAGGACAACATACACTGTGCAGATAAGACTGTAAGCCAAAACTGTTGAACAGTACAGCTTTCCAATTTTCTATTGTTTAGTTATATTGATTATATAATCTATTACTGTTTATATTCCCATGATTCAGTTCCAATAAAGCATTACAGATACAAATGTATTTATAATGAATCCACAAACAACCAATGCAGTCATCTGCTATAATATTAAAATCAATAAAATATAATAATTCATATATAATCAATGATCTAATGCAGTAAATTTGCAATGCGTATATGTAAGTTATTCGTCTTATCAAACGGATGCTATAGTTTTATAGATACTTCCTGAGACGTAATTATCGTGAACTCATAGAGCCAGGCTACTTTAATAATTGAAAGATTACATATATTGACTTCATATTCAAGATTTTTTTTTATAATAGTTTGCATTTTGCATTCACTGATAAATGTTCAAGCGTTATTTGACTGTATCTTATATAATTTTTTTTCATGCTAAAATTTGATTTTGTTTCTATCGGTAAAATCAAGGATTAAGTTAGTACAGGTTTGACTATCTCTGCTCCAGAATCATTGAGCACTCTGAAGGGTGCCGGATTAGTAATTTATTACTATATATAAAGTTTGTTTGTTTGTTTGTTTCACCCATTTCCCGTGAAGATAGAGACCTGAAATTTAATATATATTATTTATTGCTTGAATAATGTTAAATAAAAGAAAATTGTCACTATATTCCCAAAATTGGAGCCAGGGTAGCAACTGTCTTGCGTGCTCGCCAATGACAGTAATGCAAATGTATTATATATAAATGTAACAATTATTTTTTATTTTAATATTTGTGTAATAATTAAAAGGCATTTACTGGTAATGAGTAAAGGCATGGAGCCATGGAGCATGGAGCGTAGCCCAGTGGCTTGCGTGCTCGCCGATGATAGCACAAATATATTAAGAATCAGTGTAACAAAAAAAAAAAAAATTTGAATTTAAAATTTTAATAATATAAACAATGGTAATAAAGTAAAGGCATGGAGCAAGAGTAGCCCAGAGGCTTGCGTGATCGCTAATGACAGTACTGCAAATGTATTATAAATAAATGTAACAAATATATAATAAACTACTACATTAGAGGTTAAGAATGAATAATTTTACAAACTTGACACACAACTGTCAGATAAAATACAAATGTTCTAAGGTAATATTATAAAGACACATTCCTTTCATGAATTTTATTTCATGTTAGGTAAATAAATTGAATATTTCAATTTACAAGTTTTGTTTGTGTTAAATATATTTCATTGTGAACGTAACTTGAATTGATGTTTTATTATTTATATTATAAAATATATGATTTTTTTACTTTTAAATGCTTTGTATTTTGCTAAATACACTTACTGTGTGTATAACTTGAATCAAGTTAAGAATATTATATCAAAAGCTTGGGCCATATTAAAATCTGTTTTCGTACCTTCATAACAAGAAACAACAATTAAAATTATCCCTGTCAAGCATGTTCAGCGAGTTAATTTCAAAACCTATTTTTATAGTTTCTGAGTGACACAAAGAGTCACGGGTAGTCTAGTTATCTTAAAATATACAAAACCTAGTAAGCTAGCCATCATATCATAAACTTAAAATATCTCCTAAATCAGCACAAGTTGGTTAATACTGATGAAGAAAACTCAAATACAAACTTCATTTAGTTTACTTGCACAAAAAAAGCTCATCACTGTTACGTCCAAACTAGAAGTTATATATATTTATAAGTATATGCATTTACATATCTTGAGGTGGAGTTTTGCAAGATTTTAATCTTATATGTTTAGGACAATAACTTGTGTTTGGGCTTTACAGTACGAGAAGTACCGCTGTTATTCACTGGAGGTCCAGAACTCACTATAGAAGAACTCCTTAGGAAAGAGGATAGAAAAAACCGGAAGCAATAATGGGATTCTCTTCAAGGACACAGACAATCAAAGATACTTCTCAATAAGCTTGAGAATAGGCAAATCTTGTATTCTATGGAAAGGAGCTGGAATAATCTTAGCATTTTAACCGGATTTTTAATGAGTCACTGCAAACTTAATGGCCATCTACGAAGAATGGGCATTATCAATGTTGGTTTGTGCAGATTCTGCAAGGTGTTGGATGAAACACCGTTGCACCTGCTGGCTGATTGCCAAGCCACTATGCTACACAGAGACAGTTGCTTCGGGATACTCAGCAAAACCATAGAAGAGCTTTTACCGTTGGACCCAGCAAAAGTGCTAAGCTTCTTGGAGGCGTTGAAGCTAACTGGGGTACTGTACTACAGAAGAGGGGAAAGTATAATTGTTCTTAGGACGCAGTACTATAATCACGCTCAATAAATAAATAAAAATAATATTCACTGGTGGTATGGTTGGAAATTGTAACCTTTTTACATATATAAAGTTAAAAAAATTAAATACTCTAGGAAGAGTGGCGTAACCATTAAGTTTACCCCCTCGCTACGCCCTACCGGCTGTTTATAATCCGTCAAAATTCTAAATTACAGAAAGTCCTCAAAATATTTATTTTCATGGAATTACAATCGAAGATTTCATTTTAGACCTCTGTTATTATTCCCAGACTTTAAACTTATTACAGCAGTCGTATACATATACAGTCGTCATCAAAGAATACCAAGGATTGTTCAAAACAAAAAAATCTTAGTTTTATTATTAAAATTATAAAACAAAATTTAAATTAAATTTACTGACCACGCAAAAAATATAATAAATTCATTAATTGTGTAATCTGTTATAGTGTGGTATTTACTCATATTGGGGAAAGTATTATGTCTCAAAACAAAAAAGTTCATTATAAAAAAAATTACTAAGAACGCGTTTCGAACACGTAATGTTCTTCTTCAGGTTACATCTACTCAGCTGAAGATGTTATTCAGTTCGTGAGAGCAAGCAAGGACCAAGCAGTCCTATCTGTATCTATTTACTGTATGTAAACTAAATTTCAAGTAAATTTAAATTCATTACAGGTAAAGTGTTAAATAAAATAAATTATAATTAATACTAATTGAAAAAAAAGTTCCTTTGTAAATGTGGGGTTATATGAATAAAAATAGAAAATAAAATATAACAATAACTACCAATCCAAAAACTATAACAAAACAATACCTGCTAATCCAAAAATTATAATAATAACTGCTAATCAAAAAATTATAACAATAACTACTAATCAAAAATTTATAACAATAATTTCTAATCCAAAAAATATAAAAATAACTACTAATCCAAAAATATTAATGACATATACGTATTATTATGATTATTATTTTTTTTTTATTATTACTATTAATATTTGTTATACAAATACATTCTATATATTTATGACAAAATATATATAACAGAATTATAACCAACAAAATTGACATTATTTTTAGCATTATGTCACCCAATAATATAAAGTCAAAGATTTATACCCCAGCAAAGTCAAAACTAATTGACTTTAAACAATTATTAAACACTTGTTCTCATTGCCATAATTTTAATATTTCATTCACTAAACCCTTCTAATGCTAATTAAGAAAAAACTATTGAATTATTTTAGTTCCATATTATTAGAAATTCAAATTTTTGTAAGGACATGGTGTGACAAATTTCATTGCCGTTATTTTGTCCGCAGCGGCCATTAAAACAATTAGCAAAGGTTTTATTTTTAGTTTTCAAGCGTGTGGCACGAAACAGTAATTAATATAATTCATCATTTTGATTAAGAAAAGAGGAATGGCTCAGATAAAATCAGCATATTATGTTTATATACTCTCAATCGGCATTCGTTTGAGAGCAAACTAAATCCATTCCCTGTCTAAGTAATTTTATTTGTTTATCAATTTTTTTTCTCAATTTTTTTTATCAAATATTATTGAATAATATCAAATTTGAGAAAAGGGACTGAGATATTTCAACCAAAACAACTGTTAGTTTTGAATGTATATATATACAGGGTTACTAGCCGTAACGTGCTTGGTCTCCCTTTTTCTTTTCTCCTGAAGACGGATTGCCCAAAAATGTGAGTCTGTTAGTGTGTTTCTTTACTTTCTGTGCCAGCTATCTTCAATTTTGAGCTGTTATATATATATATATATATATATATATATATATATAAAGATTTCACATAAACACGTGAAATAACAATCAATGATCAAACCACAATAAGAAATGGGAAAACAAGACTAAGATCTTTCAACCGTAACAGCGGTCTTCGTCAGAGTCAAAAACCTAACTGAAACAATAGATGCAGAAAACATCTGGTGAGGGGTTGAGAAGTGTAGGAGGGAAGAGTGGTATTTTAAAATGGGTGAAAGCGCAGGAAAAGGACTAATGTCCAGAAAGGGATGTTTGGGGAAACAAAGGAATACAGTAAGAAAAAGTAAAAAACTATCCGTTAGTTGTCAACCCTTGTAGAAGAGGCTATTGCCCTCGTAACGAAAGAATCAAGTTTGAAGAGACCGTTACTAATGTTATTTTCCCATTTCTTATTGTGGTTTGATCATTGATCTATATATATATATATACCATGATAAACGATAAACGGTCCGGCAGGACAAATAACAATTAAAATAAGCAGTGACACATAAACAGAAACACAACAAAGAAAAGTGAGTCTTTGTTGTGTTTCTGTTTATGTGTCACTGCTTATTTTAATTATATTATATATATATATATATATGTGTGTGTGTGTGTGTGTGTGTACAAGATTGGTTGTACATGACTGAATATTTTTGGTCAATGAGCTTCTTCTCCAATTTCTCAAGCCTGCCGAAAATTCATTTTGCGTTGAGAGAACAAAGGTTAAGGTAGTGGATCCTGCTTGTCAACGTGTTTCGATTATTAATTTTCTCGTCGAAAATTAATTTTCCACAAGCTTGAGAGTTGGAAAAGAAGCTCATCGACCGAAAATATTCAAAATGATCAAAAGCAATATGAAATGGGAAAACAAGACTAAGATCTTTCAACTGTAACAAGCGGTCTTCGCCAGAGTCAAAAAACCCAACTGATATTTATATCAAAATATGAAACGGTCCGTTAAGACAACATATTAACGATTACGAGAAAAGAACACATAGAAAGAATACACAGTTCACTGGTGAGAAAGTAGTATCATGAGACGACATTGTTAGTCCTCCCGTAATGTAAAATGCCGTTTTATCACTGAACGAAGATATCAGAGGAAAGTAGTTGAAAACTTTGCTATTTTTTTTTGCATTTTTTTTTACAATGTTAGTCAACACATTTGCCTGGTATCCTTCCTTTTTGTTTCTTTAAATGCCCGTTATAATGCAATATCTTAATTTATGATATACCAATATTTTGAAGTTCTTTATGTAACAAAATTTGTCAGAGTCAAAAACCCAACCGGAGTCTCTTGCGTCTGACCTCTGACGAAGACCGCTTATTACCGTTGAAAGATCTTAGTCTTGTTCTCTCATTTCATATTGTGGTTTGATCATTGATTGTTATTTCACATGTTTATCTGAAATCTTTTTATATGTATATATATAACAAGATTTCACAAAACAAACACATGAAACAACAATTAATGTTCAAACCACAATATGAAATATGAAAATAAGACTAAGATCTTTCAACCGGAACAAGAGGTCTTGGTCAGCGGTTAAAACACAACTAAAGCATACGATGCAGAAAATTCATGATAATGGATTGAGAGGAGTGGGAGAGAAGAGAAGTATTTTGAAGGCTGTAAACTGCTGGAAAGGGCAATAGTCCAGGGATAGTTGTTTGGGTAAACAAAGGAGTACAGGAAGAAAAAGTATTATTTTACATTGGGATTCCTAAATTTTGCATAACTTGCCTGTTTAATGAGTTTAACGAGTATAATGTTTAACGAGTACCTGACATCGTCAATGAATAATGAAAAACTGTTGTGGTTTTGTGTCATTTTTCCTAAGTGTGTAAAGTACATAAGTAAAGTACTATAGGTAGTAAAGGTAAAGTGATGGTGAAAAAATTCGTTCTCCAGATTTTGACGCAATTATATGTTTTGAGGTCCCAAAAGTCGTTTTATGAAGTTTTTTAGATGACGTCTGTGTGTGTGTGGGTGGGTGGGTATGGGTGGGTGGTTGACTGTGTTAGAATTGATTCTTACCATGCTACGGTCCAGAATATTTGATGGATCAAGTTGATATTTTATACAAAAATGAGCCTCATAGTGTAGAAGATCCCTATTGTTTGGGAAGAATTATGCATGACGGGAAAGTCACTTTTTATGCCAAAAACCGTTTTTTAGAAAACATTTTTTTCTCCTAAGCTGCTAACTCTAGAGTTTTGAAATTTGGGTATTATCTTTGTGGTTACAAATAGAAAAAACTAAAAATATATTCAGAATTTTAAAACAAAGAGATATATTTTTTATTCAATAAAATGTAAATATTTTAACTTATAATTCAATCTAAAACCTTGTGAGAGCGATACAAGCCATACTGTTTGACGGATCGAAATGAACCTATGCCTAAAAGTAGAACATTACTTATGTGGAGAATGAATGAGTTGAGATATTTTTTTTTTCGAAATTACATTCGCCAAAGGGGCGTTATAGTACGATTTCTGTTTTCAGAAAATGTTTTTTGACGATAAACGGCTCATTAAAAAATCATGAAAATTTGTCCAAAAAGGGAACACAAAATTAGCAATTTATAAAAAAAATCATAAAATTTCAATTATGGCAAAGAGCAATAAAGGTATAAAAACTATTTGTTTATACTAAACTAAGGGATCACGTGCTATACTTGTCAAATTTTTATATTTGTTTACATTGTTTATATTGACTTAGAATTTTTTCAGTGAATTCACCGATATAATATAATGTTTAGAGGTATAATGAACATTTTTAAATGATTTAACGACTTATATGCGATGTAAGAAAATAAAATTTGTATATGTAAAAAGTCAACAACAATAGAGCATATGAAACATATAATCTCTGATCCTTTTTATAGTATGATGGGTTTGTCTAACAAATCAATCTATATGTTGCACAATTCTACAAAGCTTAATATCAGATGCTGAGCTTTTTACGTTTATGAATAACATTATTATTGGGTAATATTAAAGTTTTTGGAATGAACTTTTACGTCCTACAGAAAGGTTCTATGTTTTTGTCTAATTTCCAGTTTTTCACTATTCTAGTCTAATAGTTCATACCATTATTTTGAAAAATTTCCAGCCTTCAGCTTTTAAATTTAAAATTATACAGACAAGTCGACTTTGAACTTGATTTAAGAATGCAAAGGTGGCTAATTACCAATATCTTTTTTCTCAATATACATTTACAGCAAACTTATAACAGAGTAGAGCACGTGGGAAAAAATAACATTCCCTCAGAGTAAATTGGATTTTTATGATTTTTGACAAAGGGAAAGAAAAGTAAAATACTCTAGCATACTATGAAATTCCCAGTATAATAATTTGATAAAAGATCAAAAATGTAGAACATTATTCAGAATTAAAAAAAATTATTTTAAAAATAATAAATGAAATTATCCTACATCTTCAATTAAAAATTATCTGAAAACGACATTATTTCTTACATGTTTTTGACATTTCAGAAAAAAAACTTGGTAATGTTTTTAAAATAGTAAAAATATTTTCAAGTTCTAAATGGGAAATTTGTCATAAGTATTAAATGTAGAAGGAGGTCAGATAATCTATGTAAGGGATCCACGGGCTATTGGAGCAAAAGCCATGCTCTCTTATAGGAAATTATTTTGTAAAAGCAAATTTTAATTTGTAATCAAACTAATGATTGTATATTCATTAATTGTGTGACATACAAAAAAGGCTTATCTATTGATAAGTGGATCAATCACTATCTGTACTACCTCAGGAATGAAAGACTAATAAACATCTCCCATTTAGACGATTATATTATGCTTAAATGAGACATTATATATTATATACTCAAGGAGTTTTATATTAAGTTTCCTTATAGTAAAGTTGAGTGTATTCCACTCCAGATTTTTTCCTCAATAAAATGCTGCGTTCAATTGTAGCTAGGTAGTTTTGGTGACTTGAAGAAGAAGAGCTATCAGACAGTGGGTGAGGTAGTTTGATGCGTCGTTGGAAGGAAAGCCGTGGAGAATGACGGCAACGGGTGATCGGAACCAAAGAGTCGATGGGGCGTAGACACCTTCTCTCAAGAGCGTTGACTTCTTTTCTGTTCTCCATTCAAGCTTTTTTAATTTTTTCTTCGTTTTTAACATCTGCAGCATACATTTAACTTTGTTTATTATGTATATATTTTATTTTCTCTCATAAGATGCGTAATATTTATTACTTAAAATTTGAAAAAACTACTTGTTTTTTCTTCTAAATAACAATATCCGTTAAACATGAGTTTAAGATTTTTGAAAAATTTAATAAGTTTCCAATAGTTCAAAATTTAATTAAGGTAACTGTGACTTTTTTGTCCTTTAATCAATCCAATATGCTTTGCATAGAAGGTCATTTTTTTTAAAAAAAAATGTTTACTTCTTTTTAGAAGAGAATTTATTTCATTTTTTCACCTTAATCTAATGTCATCAAACTTTGATATATTGATTGCATAAAGTATGTACGGAAGTTTCATGACCATCAGAGAGAACCCAGATGTGAGATTCTTAACAACTAAACCGCAGAGTGTGGGTAACCACAAAACACCCAAGGAATCCTATTTTCTCTTAGCATAGCCACATAGAGAACGAAATTTCCTTAGTTCTGAAGAATCATTTATGTGATTTTGAATTCAAAACGTAATTAAACATGTTATATCAAATAAGAATATTGACAGTTACATTGAATACTATAAATGGATGACTAAAAATGTCATTTAATTATATTTTTATTATCAATATTCTATTAGAGTGAATTACCAAGCTTCTCTTGGTTGAGGGCTAAAGCAGTGCTGCCGCAAAGGAGAAAAATAAAAAAGGAACTAAGGAGTCGAGATCAAAAAAATAAAATTGTTTTTAAGAAGGAAAATAAAGCTGAAGAAAACAAAAAATAAAGGAAATATATACAAAATTATTATTAAAAAAATTTTATTTTAATTTTATTTAATAATAATTTTGTAATATTTCTTTTATTTTTTGTTTTCTTCAGCTTTATTCACCTTTTTAAAAACAATTTTTTTTTCTTCATCTCGACTCTCTAGTTCCTTTTTTATAATTCTTCTTTGCGGCAGCACTGCTTTAGCCCTCACCCAGTGAGTCCTTTAGTTGACTGTCGTCCCTCCGTCAATTCACTTCTTCTCCTGAGGACGGCCGGCATTACAGTCGAAATATTGAAAAGTGAGTCTTTATTATGTTTCTGTCTATGTGCCACAGTTTATTTTGAGTATATATATATATCAATGATCAAACCACAATAAGTGGTTTGTGGTTTGATCATTGATTGTTGTTTCACGTGTTTATGTGAAATCCTTTTATATATATATATATATATATATATATATATATAAACAATATACATCACGATTTTCTTTTCTTGACCCATTATTCATAAGTTATAAGTTTTTTGAGGTTTTAGGTCTGGATTTAAAAATACTTCTTTCGCCAACATTTTGACATGATTATATAATTGACACTATTTATTTAATAATGACAACTATGGATTTTCACATTTAAAGATGGTTTTACATATGTTTAAAACTACAAAGATCAATATTTGCTTACCCCGGATATCTGTTTTATTTGTAACATTCCTTCCATGGGTTTAACTAAACTACATGGAAGTTTTATAAATATTTTGTGAAGTCATCTGGGCTGATGTTGTTGTCTGCTGGAGGTTTCATTTGCTGTTGTGTTCCCTGTTCTGAATTTTGAAAACCCAGTAATTACATGTTTTATTAGGTCTGGTTATTTGAAGTGTTATATATATATGTTATACTATATATGATATATATATTATAATAAATCGAATGTCTTCCTTATCTCGACCATATATATATATACCACTATTTTTCTTTTTTATCGAGGTTTGGTCTAGCTTCAATAATACAACACCTTTTAAGCCGACATTTCGTCGATATTTGTAGACATCTTCAGGGCTACATCCATACAGAATTTAATTACAATAACATGAAACATAATTATATTATATTATTTAATTAATACACATAATTATCTTGGTACTTTTCCATTATGAGGAAACAACTACATAACGGTTTGTGTTCAAATCAGCTAGTGTGATGCCCTAACTTAACCTAAGTAAAATATATAGTATATTACTTAGTAATTAATAAATGGTTGAAGTTTCCTGGTCCTTTTTTCTCGTTTGATATAGTTTTAATGAGTTTTTAAGGTTGTTTTGAGTTATCAAATCTGATTAGAAGGTTCAAAAAACTGTCACTAGGGCAGTACACTAGCTGATTTGAACAAAAACGTTATGTAGTTGTTTCCTCATAATACAAAAATACCAAGGTGATTATGTATATTAATTAAATAATGTAATATAATTATGTTTCATGTTATTGTAATTAAATTCTGTATCGATGAAGCCCTGATGATGTCTACAAATATAGACAAACGTCGGCTTAAAAGGTGTTGTATTATTGAAGCTAGACTAAAGCTCGATAAAAAAGAAAAATAGTATTATAATAAATTAAAGCAAGATGATAAACGTTTAAAAACAAAACAGTATGACTCATTTTCAATATTTTGACCTTGGTAGTTATCAGGATAAGAAGTGGTGCCGACAGTCAACTGAAGAGTTTTACAAAATGTAGACCCTGCATATACCTTTAGATATAATCACACAAATAAAATAATTATCGACAACCACCAAAATTAAATTCTTGAACAATTTTTCTGATTGTAATTGACAATCATAACATAATCCAAAGATTTAAATAATTTACTCTTATAAGTCGTACATAAATACTATTACACAATATTATTTGAACTCAATTTCAAAATTAAATTAAACTAAAAATTTAATAAAGTAAAAGTGTCAGAAAAAAATATTAAGAACGTCAATCTCAGATCCCAATTCGTTCTTGCATTGAATAACCTCCTATTAAAACAACCTTGATTAAACGTACTTCTTGTTTTATTAAATCTTCCACAATTGAATTACTGAAATTAAAATTCAGATATTCTCATGATACCAAACCTCTTTCTATTCAGTAAATCAATGTGTTTTAATTGCATTTAAAATGAGTTAAAATCTAGTGTTTTTAACCTTGGAATAACTTTTTTATCATTGTCCTTTAACACAAAACACAAAATCATAAATTATACTCTACAATAATATAGTAATAAAATAATAGTATTATTGTTCATAAAAAGTTAAGAAACAAAAGTTAAGTAGAAACAAAATGAAATTTATCAGGACTCGGTCCGTTTTGTATTGCCAGATTTTAAGAATTGCCACACTTTAATTTTCTGAAAACAACGTTCTTTACTGGCATTTTGTTTTTATAGCTGATTAGATGTATTGTTCAGCCTTTGACTATAATTTGATATGATATTTACTCAGTTACTTCTACTATGTCACAATTTTCTATACTTAAAATACAATTTTATACAATTTTCTATTTTGCTTAAAAGTTTACTACTTTTTTGATTTCTCTATGAAATTTAGTACTTTTTCATAGACTGTAATTTAGTACTAAATTTACAGTGTATGATTGTGTGTATAACTTGAACTGATGCTTTATTTAATTGTCATAAAATAATTTTTTTTTTACTTTTAAATGAAATTTTTTTGCTAAATATACTTACTGTGTATAAATCTTGAATCATGTTAAGAATACCATATCAAACGCTTGGGCCATATAAGAATCTGTTTCCGTGCCTTAATAAGAAGAAACAACCATTAAAATTATCCTTGTCAATAATGTTCAGTGAATTAATTTCAATACCTATTGTTATTATTTTTGAGTAACACAAAATGTCAGGGGTAGTCTAGTTGGATATAAATTTAGAAAGTTTTTGGATCTTACAGCCCATGTGCCTTCAGTTCTTAGGTTACTTCCCTAACATCCATTTCACTTTGCTACCCTATACCCCTCGTTTGGAATATCGCTGTTGCACCACTGTTTACAGACTTCCAAGATTATTAAACTTGCGGACTGTAGTATAAACTGAACAATACCCTTACAGAATTACGGCGTCCAAAGTTTTTATCTTAATATATTTTTTCTTTTAATGCCATGTATTAACTTTAAAGCTGAATAATTTTCATTGAACTGTTTTTTTATAAAGTGGATGTTTATTTTATATCGTCAAAAAGTTGTTTAAAGTTTAGTAGTTACAATAATATACAAAAAGCAAATGTTAATGTAATACTTTAGTGTATTGACAATTTCAGAGGCTACATCCTTCGAAGTAATCCAATAACAAATTA
Source organism: Hermatobates lingyangjiaoensis (assembly GCA_026182355.1). Classification (NCBI taxonomy): domain Eukaryota; kingdom Metazoa; phylum Arthropoda; class Insecta; order Hemiptera; family Hermatobatidae; genus Hermatobates; species Hermatobates lingyangjiaoensis. The sequence goes on from JAPFBL010000090.1 coordinate 828,026, forward strand.
TCATAGAATATATTTATTTCAAAAGTGTTTCTAACGTAGGTTCAGGAACTATTATCCAGTTTTTTGAAGAGTGATATACAGACATTCTTTTCTAGATGTCTGTTTTAACCCTTCAAGTTTATAATATTGAATAGTAGAGAAAATTTAACTCACTGCTTTCAACTCCCTTGATAAAATTAAATTTTGTTGTGTTGGTATAATTACTATCAATATTGTTTCCATGACGCAAAATAAACTACATGCATTAAATTTGTAAAGGTTTTCGCAAACAATGTGTTGTCTGAATCTCAGGCGCTACATAATGATCTCTACAATAAGACGTATAGAATACTGGATAAAAAAGACAACTAAAAAATGATTTATTAAAAAAGTGAAATAAATTAAGATTGCAGAAATAAAATAATTGAAATCGACTTCTTTTGAAAAAAAGATATCTTGTAGAGGTAGTTAATATATTCCATATATATTCCATTGATCACCACAGTTCACGAGAATTTGATATTTTAATATCCTCTATAATGTAAGGATTGTTTAATATAAAGTTAATTCAAGCTTTTTAAAATCAAACTTGATAAAGAATAATTTATCTATTTAGCTACAAAATTATTTATTATAAGTAAAATAGAAGATCTGGAAATCTACCCATCACAGAAATAGCATAATTTAAGAGGTGAAGGAAGTGAAAATAACCTTGATGGTTAAAAAAACTTCTCCCACTTTGTTATTCCAGTACCTTGCTTCATAAAATGCAAACTATCATATGAAGTAATTTGAAAACTGTTTTAAGTCATTTTTTTGTGTGGTAGAATTAACTTTTTTCGCGAATAAATAACTCATTTTGAATTAAACGTATTTTTCAAATTATACTATACATGGCCCAAAAATATATTTTATCAAATACATAGATTTCAATTATTCTGCTAGAACAATATTTATGCAATTAATATTGCTCTGAACGTTTGAAAGGATAGCTTTGTGGAACTTGTGAAGAGCACAATGATAACAAATAATACCCTTCTCTTTACTAATTAATGCTTATTTTAAAAACAATGCATAAGAACAGTGTCACGTGTTTATTCAAAGTAGACCGTTGTTGCTGAAATTTTCAAATTGTTTTCTTTTCAAAAAAATTCTCTAATGTAATAATAAAGTTTTTCTGTTTCAAAATTCTCTACTTCTGTCTATGAAAAAAGTTTTAAATAAAAAACAAAACGTTGGTAATGAGAGTTTAATTTGAACCTGAAGAACTGACCGAGTCCTGATAATATTTTATTTCGTTTCTACTTCATGGTCCATACTTTTTTCACTGATGAATCCCTTTGTCGTAGTTTCTAGTGAAAGTACTACCTGGAGGGAAGGAAGGGACAAGAATAAAATACCTGCAAATTAATAAAATAAATTAAAATCAAATAAATCAGGTGAGAAAAAATATAAAATTTTACTGATACATAATATATATATACAGAGTCGCCGCTCTGCCTTCCTGCGAGACTCTTCGCCTTCTGATGACGATGGTCGAAATATAGAAGTGAGCTATTCCTGTGTATATATGTGTGCTATCTTCTCTTTTAATTGGTTTTGATATACTCGTGTATATATATATATATATATATATATATTCAGGTATCTCACCACAAATGATTGAAGATAATCGCTCCGAGGCCTTTCGTTTTCACGTCGTCAGAGAGCAAGTGAATACAAGTTGTTGCCAGGTTATAGATTTTGATTTAAAGTAGGATGAAGATTGGCATCATTGACAGTATTTTTCCCTATTATATCAGAAATAGTTTTGATTTGTTTAACGATTCCTTCAATTCCAGGCTTTTTTAAATTAGATGAATTTCTAATTGAAGGAATCGTTAAACAAATCAAGACTATTTCTAATATAATAGGGAAAAATACTGTCAATAATGCCAATCTTCATCCTATTTTAAATCAAAATCTATAACCTGCCAACAACTTCTATTCACTTGCTCTCTGACGATGTGAAAACGAAAGGCCTCAGAGCGATTATCTTCAATCATTTGTGGTGAGTTACCTGAATATTTATAGCACATGTTATTGTGACAATGTTGTATATATATATATATATATATATATATATATATATATATATATATATATTTATAAAAAGATTTCACATAAACACGTGAAATAACAATCAATGATCAAACCACAATAAGAAATGGGAAAACAAGACTAAGATCTTTCAATCGCAACAAGCGGTCTTCGTCAGAGTCAAAAACCCTTATTGTGGTTTGATCATTGATAAATATATATATTTATCGTTATGTTGATTTTAGTTTATTTTAATTGTTATTCACTTTTAGATCATTAATAATTTTATATATTCTTTAACCTTGAAAATGGTCAACGATGACCGAAACATGTCGGTGTATAATAATAAAAATTTTGGTGAACTTATGTTTTTAGTTCCAGAACCATGGAAGTCAAGTATGAGAACACTTGAAAAACGGATAAGAAAAAGTGTAAAAGTTAAATTGGACATTACTTTTAACAAAACGTATATATATATATATATATATATATATATATACATTTTTTTTATAAAAGCTTTTTATGTATGTTTGATATTTAAATGATTGAATTATTTCTTATATTTCCTCTGTTTTTTAGGCTTATGAAAAAGATATTAAATAAAAACTGAAATATAAAACCGAAACGTTGGCAATAATATTTTCATTTGAACCTGAAAAACTGACCGAGTCCTGATAAACTTTAATTTTGTGTAGATTTTTCATATTAGTTATAGGAAATCAATTGTATGTTGCTCTTGGGACAGGTCATAAAGCTATTGTCCCTGAGCCCATGTAATATCAGGTAATTGAGTAGGATTCCTACTATAATAATCTTCGGAGAGGTAAAATTTAAGTTTCCCGATGTTGAATCAACCAGTTATATGCTGTAAGTATAAAGAAAATAGGTTTGTTATTGTTAATATAATACTAAGGATGAATGAATTTGAACGTAGGCTTTGAAACATGTGTTTATTTGAATGTATATTTTTATAATCAATTAATTGTGATTAATTTCTTAGTTAATTGATACTAAAATTTATCTTTATTTTTTTTTTACCAAATCTATTATGACAAAGTACACTATACCTACATGAGGAGATTTAAAGGATGGAGTGTTAGCATAAACAGCTTTCTCAAGATGAGGAGGTCAGGACACGTGTTCAACTTACACAATCTTCCAAGGTGTTAATCGTTCCTGCTGACTTCCGCCCACATGGCGTTGTAAAAAACGCATAAATAGACTTTGTGTTTAGTTATTAAGTAACTAAACGCTGTTATTATTATTTTAATATTATTAAATAATAATATTATTTTTAACGCTGTTAAAAATTTTAAATAATAATAATAAAATAGAATTTTTAAAATACAAGGTTGTTCAATAAGTTTTGTCGGTCGATAAGAGAGGGCAAAACCCTCTTATCGACTCTTGAATAATAATAAACCCTCTTAAATAATTTTTGCACTAGTAGCAAATGTGCAAAAATTATTACCCATTTTGCTGCTAGTCCAAATTTGTTTTTGTTTTGTTGGTTCGCTATCAAAGTATGTGAAGGTTCATTTCAATCAGTCAATTCATTCTTTGTTTACAAGCCATTTAGTGTCGCCGTGTCACAGTATTTTCGACAATGGAAAAAATTGAATATCGTGCAGTGATAAAATTCTTATTTTTGGAAGGAGTAGCACCAAAAGAAATCCACGAACGAATGTAAAGAGTGTATAATGAACGTTCACCTTCAATTAGAACAGTAGAAAGATGGGTTGCTGAATTTAAACGTGGTCGTACAAGCCTTGAAGACAATCCACGTGAAGGACGTCCAAAAACTGCATCAACACCAGAAATCGTAGCCGAAGTACAGGATATGGTTTTGGAAGATCGTCGATTGACTGAGAGGGATTTAGTAGAGGCTCTAGACATCTCATTAGGCAGTGTGAGTCATATTTTAAATGAAATTTTGAGTTTTAAAAAGCTGTGCGCACAATGGGTGCCGCATTCGCAAACAATTGAACAAACACACATTCGAATGCGACTTTCTCAACAACATTTGGAGCGTTGTTGAATCTCACTTCAGGGATGGGATCCACAGATTGGAGGATCGTTGGAGCAAGTCATTAATGTTCAGGGAGATTATACTGAATAATAAAGTGTATTTTGAACCAAACATTGTGTTTTTCTTATCGAACGACAAAACTTATTAAACAACCTGGTAATATATGTATATATATATATACATGATAAACGAAAAACGGTCCGGCAGGACAGATTACAATTAAAATAAGGAGTGACACATAAACTGAAACACAACAAAGACTCACTTTTCAATATTTCGACCGTAATGGCGGTCGTCCTCAGGAGAAGAAGTGAATTGACGGAGGGACGACAGTCAACTGAAGAACTCACTGAGTGAGGGCTAAAGCAGTGCTGCCGCAAAGAAGACAAATAAAAAAGGAACTAAGAAGTCGAGAGCAAAGAAAAAAAAAAGTATACTTACTTTAATATTTCGACAAATGTAACAACAACCATTCACTGTTATTCACGAGCTCTCATGAAAAGTTCTTCAAAAGTTCATCTTTGAAAAGTGTGATTTTATCTTTTCTTTTGTCTTCTCATTTTTTTTTCTCTTTAACTTAAATACGACTTTCATTTATTTATTTATTCATAGCTTAAACTGGTCCACGATGGTAAGGTAGCTGCACTGTGTGTCACTTTGTATCGGTCGGTGAACACGTTCATGTTTCCATTCCTGTGTTTTTTCCTCTTTTTTTCCTTCTCTCTTAAAGACGGGAAGAAAACCGAAATTGTTAGTTTAGTCCCTTTTCTGTGTTTTTTAGTTGTAAATTTAATTATATATATAATTATATATTTTATATATATACAAAACTAAAGTTTATCGAGACTCGGTTAGTTCTTCAGGTTCAAATTAAAATCTCATTGCCAACGTTTCGGTCTTTATTTAAAGCCTTTTTCATAGGCCTACAAAAACAGAGGAAATAGAAGAAATAATATAATCATTAAAAAATCAAACGTACATAAAAGTGGAATTAGTTACAATTAAGAAATTACAGCAGAAATTTTGACTATAGGTTAGCGAGAAAACTTACAGAAGTATACATTTTGAAACAGAAAAACTAAGTATTACATTACAAATTATTTTATAAAGAAAAATAGTATGTGGATTTTAACAACAACTGTAGTCTGAATGAACAGGTGACACTGAACTGAAATAACCTAGCAAGGTAACCAAATTTCACCAGAAAACTTAAAAGACATTAACACAATTTTTTATCTATCAACAATGTTTAACTTAACACACCCGAATAAATACTATTTAAATTTGAAATGTCACTTCTATAATTCTATAATCATCCATTAATTATAGAAGTGACATTTCAAATAGGCCTATGTTTTTGTAGGCCTATAAAAAAGATTTTAAATAAAGACTTCGGTCTTATTTAAAAATAAATTATTGAGAGTTTAATGAGAGTAATGAGAGTTTAATTTGAACCTGAAGAACTGACCGAGTCCCGATAAACTTTAGTTTTGTTTCTATTCCACGGTCGATACTTTTATCAGTTTATATATATATATATATATATATATATATATATATATATATATATAAACTAGATTCACAAAAAACACACATAGTTTCTGAATCACAGAAATTTACAACCATATTTCGATTGCTTCGTCGTCAGAAAGATAGATGCGAGTCACTTCATAGACAGATAACGACTGAAGTGGTCTTCTTGAAGAGGCACTCAATCAGTGTAGCCAACTTATTGTTTGTCACTGGAGTGACACTTATGGATTAGCTGATATGACTGTGTTAGAAAAATTAAACCAATTGACTTACAATAAAGGTGCAATAAAGTGGAAATTTATATTATTAAATCATAATGAAGATTAGTGGTTCTCTTCATAGGTATAGTAGAATTTCAAAAGTTTATTGTGAACATTTTGAGTATGTTATTAAAGATGTTAATCACTTGTAAAGGTTTTATCTAAAAAAAAGTTAATTTATTACTTTTAAATTTGGCATAATGACAAATAACGTGATATTGAAGGTACACCTACTCAATTGAAGCAGTGAAAGTCAACTGTTTTTTATCTTTGGCCTAATTACTGACTTAGAAGGACGGCCAGTCATTACACATCCATCTGGAACTGATATATTGACAACTTGTAACAAATGGACTAAAACTTATTTAATATTAAACTAGATGATTCATTAATATAACATTATTCTAGATCAAATAATTTATTATGTTTAAGTAGCGTTTCCCTAAAACCCTATGGGTTCCATGAAAACAATAATAGTTGCAGTATTTAAGCAGAGAAATTCAATATTTGAGAATGGAGACTTAGGAATTTGGAAGTTTGTGTAATTTATCTGTACAGTTTATAGTCTGAAGATGGATTAGATATGTATTACAAAAATAAGAATACGAGGAACTATAAATATGGTATTATATTATCTTCATTATCTAACAAGTGAGATAAACTTGCTCATTTTTTGAGTCATTATTGAATGTCATGTATGTAATACTTTTATAGTATTCACATATCACATTCTGTAAAGTGATCCAGGAAATATCTATTGCATTCTGTTCATGTTATAGGTATCTGATATTGGATAGGAGTATACTTTTTTATTTGAACAAATTTTCTTCTATAGAGAAAATTTTTAATAAAGTACTAAACAATACTAATGTTATTTTGCATTTCTCATAAAATTGACAAAAAAATATTGATTATATATACATTTTGTTAATGTATTGTATTTTTTGAAAGGTTATGAATGTGTTAAAATCAACTGCAAAACTTAATTGAGAAAAAGAACAGGAAGGTTGCCACTTTACTTAGCAGTCCTTAATATAACATCCATCTTCAATCATTTGAGAAACAGTGTCACAAAGATTGTTTTCTAAAAAACTGAACATGTCCCCTTTCTTGAAAGGTCATGTTTCAACACAAACTTTAGAGAACTCACAGATGGATGAATGATGTTTTTGCTACTCTTTTGTATGACTTGATTTTGCATGATGTTATTTTTACTGTTGCAACTCTAGCACTTCTATCGTTTCGAAGATGTAATTTCACCATTTTTGCCAATCTCCACGTTAACAAAGGCTAGTTGTCATCTTTGGTAGGTAATAAATCATTAATTTTAATATTTGACATAGAACTATTCCATTTTAAGGGCTGTTCGAATCAGTATAATTACCTTTCAACCAGAGAGCCAGGAGCATTTTGTCCTCTTTGGCATCTATACCAATTACCCAATTTTTTAATCAGAAGTCGACGCAGGTATACTTCTGGAGTACTGTTAATGCTGTACCTGATTAAAAGATATGACAGTAGAACAAGAAGTAAATCAAGGGTTCTTCTGATCAAGACCAAGGTCTGAGCCGGACACATGTTCCTCCGCAGACACTCTCCTCTCCTGGAGAGGATACCTCCATTATGTCGAAAATAGCATACAGTTTATTTTAACCTTCCTTTAAATATGTATCTTACCAATTCAGCAAAATTCCCCTCACAGTCTATCAAAGTTTGGATAATGTGTTATTCTATTCATATAATGTTCAGGGCTCCTGAGAGGAAAAACATATGCCGGTGCAATTATTTTAAGTTCATTTTATATATATATATATATATATATATATATATATATATATATTATTGTGAGTGTGTGTGTGTGTGATGTGTGTGTGTATGTGTATGTGTGGTATTAAAAATATTCTTTGCCTAATACCCAACACAACAATCCTATTCAGTCAAAAAAAAAGATAAAACTTACCAATTAAATGGAGATAGTTTCGTTTATACAGTAACTCGCTGGCAGTTGGTACTATTACTGACATTTGCCAGTTTGGTAAGAACATTTTTATACAGAATTTTAAGCCAGTAAATAGGTTCTGGTTGGATTAAGCTGTAGACTATTATTATTGACTAGCTCCTACAGGCTGACAGTTTAAGGACTACCTTACTACTCTTATGAGTTGGGTCGTCCCCCTCCAAGAGGGAAGTTACCCGTTACCCCGGGTCAGGGGTTGCAATGCTCTTATTTGGCTCCTCTGGGTCCCTCTGTGGGTACTTTGGTATCATATATAATGATTGATAGAGAGTATTTGGTTAGAGGAGATCTTGTCTCTCTCTCTCTCTTTGTGACAGTGTACTCTAATTCTCTTTCTTCTTGAAATAATTAATGATTTTAAGTTGGTTTATAAAATAACATGTAAAATTGAACTGAAGGAAGAACACAAGATGATCAGTATTACTTAGCAACCAATATTAACAACCGTCTTCAAAAACTTGAACTCCAAATCCCAAAACAGTATTTTCTAATAAACTTAACAGATTACTTGATACCTATAATTCAATTCAAGAGTTATGCAAGGAGTAAAAAGATTAAAAGCGCTGCTCTAAACCATTTATATTTGATGAAAGATTAAAATCAGATGCTAATTTATTAAAATTAAGCTTAATAATTTGGTCGTTTAGATATATATTCATATTCATTCATTTTGAACCCATTGTAATGGTATATGATAATATAAAATATATTTCTCAAATTCACCCGACATGGCTACGTGCTCTAAATATTAATGTAACAAATATCATTGTAAGGCATCACCCACTCGGCTGTTGAAACAGAAAAGGAAGTCAAGTTTTTTTTAGAAGGGCCCTTTTGACTGAAAGAACAATGCTCTAGCAGCGTGGGCTGAAGGTCACTCTCTAGATTTGATAACGTCCACCGCGAGTGGCCTCCGCGTCTCCTAGCGGATACTGTCTTCGCTTTAGCACTTTAAATGATTTAATACAATTTTAAATACATCGCATTAATTAAATTGGTTTTTTCCCATAATCATAGAATGAAGGCCAACAAACAACAGCAATGAAATTTCATTTTAACAAAATATTTGTAAAAGAATTTACGCTATGAAACTGTTTTCCTAATTATAATCTACGTCATTAGTTTGAATAAAAATCAGTTAATTTCTACTTTACTGTAAGTAAAATGTAGTAATCGTGAAAAAAAATAAATATTCAAGTTTTTACATTTTATGTTTTGAAGTACCATAATTCATCTATGATACTTTTAGAATGATACGTGTTGATTGGTGGGCCAGTATCATAATAATCAACATAAAAACGAATAGCAAACATTTAAGAAATGTTTCCTATTTGTTCTTCTTTTTGAGAAATTAAGTGTTCATTTTTAATTATTCTTATTTTAATATTATTAATTGCAATGTTGACTATTGTCACTTCGAAGATAATACTAGTGTGCTAAACACCAGAGTAAGTAAGTAGGAAATATTTTTTGATTTTGATAATATATACTGAACATACTGTTCTTTGAAAAAGTAAGAAGTAGCTTCGACAATTATCTTTGCAATCTAAAGATTTTTCTTTTGACTTTTGGTCACACTGGACAAACATGTTAAGGTCTTTTATATTGTCTAAACACTTAAATAATTGGAAGGTAGCCCTCTTTTATTCATTATGTTTACTGCATCCTACGATATTACTATCATTTGCTGAATTTATACGGCTGGGAGGTGAACAAACATTTAATTTGTTATTTTATCACTATTATTACATTCATTCATTTTTAATTATCCTATAATCATATTATTAACTGCAATTTTTACTTCTGTCACTTTGAAGATAATACTAGTGCGCTAAACACCATAGTGAGTGAGTTGGAAAGGTTTTTTGATTTGGTCTCTTAAGTGCCGAATCAAATCCGGAAGTCCTACAAAGGTTCTCAGGTACTTAAGTCGCAAAAGGTATGTATTTGCACGAGATCTTTTCTGTCTCCCTCTTCTTTCCAACAGAACTCAGATCTGTTTTAATATCGCCATATATATATTCCGAGGAATCTGCGTAAAAAACCTCTGAACCATTCCGTCAAACTTAGCGTTAAGAGGATATCATGCTGCTGCCTCACCTGCCTTGAAACTTTAAGTTTTCTGTTTGTTTAATTCATAAAAATTTAACAAACTTTAATTTTAACATCCAGTTCTACATTGAAATCAAAATAAACGTTATTCTTAGTGAAGGATTTTTATAAATATGTATCCATGTATATTTTTTTTATCTTAAAATACATAATTTTCGAAGTATAACCCTCTCTTTCCTCCACTCTGAAGAAGAAGCAGTACTATAGTACCGGGTGTCCTAAAAAAAATTGTACTCATTTTAACAGTTGATAACTCAATTGTTTGTTTTTTATTGTAAACACATTTTAAGTGGAAAATTTACATTCTAGATTAGTCTATTATCTTAATAACGATGATCCAGACCGAAGCGGTACTTGGAAAGTGGTAGCAGGTTCAAGTAAACAAGACCAGTCACAGTTCAGTCAAATAAATTGTCCAGTTAATCCTCCAGTTGATCATAATCTACACCACGTTGTTATTTCTGATGGGATAACATGGCGGTCATAACTATGCATGTCTAGTTATAACATCAATTTAAGTCATAACTTGGATGATTCAAGGCCCCAGTAAATGCAATTGTGATAGTTGATCGAACCATTTAATTTTAATGTGGTCAACACATTACTCCCGCAAAATCTTTGTCGGGAAGTGTGCATTTTCATTTCAATTTTCCAAGTATCATTTAATTCTGGAGCATCCTCATTAAGATAATAGACTAATCTGGATTGTAACTTTTCCACTTACGTTTTTTACAACAAAAAACAAGCAATTAAGTTATCAGTTGGTAAAAGATATACCATTTTTTTGTGCAACACAATTGGAATTATCAGCAATGTCTGGACCAGAATGGACAACAGTTTGAGAATAGGTGACAAAACAAGTGAATACTTGCAAATTCTTTTACATTTTTAAAGTAAAATAAATTACAATAAACACGTAAATTATAATTAATTAAATTATATATACATTTCTTTAGGATACTCTATTTATACAACAAAAACTAGTCTAAAGAAATAAACGATAATCCTCATTTGTGAAGATTTCTGGTATCAAAAATAGAGATGCCAATTATTATTCTATAGTTACCATAAATATATTTACAACAAGAGGTTAATTAACATACTTAGTGACAAAATTTAGGGTTTCCTGATTCAACATGAAATTTTCAAGTGTTCTAAAGGACTTTCTATTGCCTTTGCTAACCTCAACCTTTAGAAAGTTTTTATTTTTCACTATAGCATTGAACTTACATGTTCATTGGCTTCTAAGATTTACATGGTCCCTGGTTCTGTGCACCTGTTACACCTTTCTCTCATAGGATCTGTCAATGAAATAACTTTTAGAATTAAAACACTTTAACATTTGGTTATCTGTTTTGTCATTATTTCGTTTCGTTAAGTTTAGAGTAGAGATGAAAGATTGTTTGAAGGTTTTCAAAAAATACCCTTAAAAGTTTAAATAAGTTATTAAATATTACACGTTATATGTCATAATTATAAATAAAACATAATTATAAAACATAATTATTAATCATGTTATTGTTATAATATAAATATGCAAATTATATTAATAATTTTGCAAAATAATTTAATGATAAATGTGCATATAAAAATATTAGGTTAAAAAAACAATTCTGCGTAACTAGTCATTTATCATAGTAAAATAGATTCATACCATAATTATATTTAAATTTTCTTTTGTAATTTCTTTCTTTGAGAGTTACAGGAAGCCATCTTTGAAGCTCTGATCGTTTGCAGTCCACTGGCTTAATGTCCGGCTTCTCTATTGTATGCTAATAAATAGGCACAGTGTACTGGAGTATTTTTGATATTCGTTCCGGTTGGCACAACAATTTTATGCCTACAGTTACACAAAGTTAACAGTTTAAGGCTATCCACGTTGTTAAAAAATACTTAAAGATAGCAGTTTTATTTCCCTTTAATCAAGTGAAATGTATGTGACTAGAAAAATGTATGTTTGTACTCAGAAAAATCATTTATTAATTTGCAATATTAAAACAATTATTCCTTTAAAACTGATTATTTTGGTAGTAGGAGACAAACTTTTTTTTTTTGTTATGCAATGGAAGTTTGCTAGCTGTTTCATTGTAATTCTTATCTAATTACAATGTCAAGGAGTTCTTACCTCCTGGGGTGTTCGCACACCCGGAGTGTGCGAGAAAAGACCAAGTAAACAACAGAATATTATTATTCAAATATTTTTCATATTTTTTCTCATGATGAAGATACTCATAGGTCTTGGAAGAAAACATCACCCTTGTTGTCATCTTATGAGTATACTTCACATCTTGGGTTGTTCTTATACTGATTTTGATGTGATCAGAGTATAATATAATTTTCAGGAGGTGTATGGTTCAAGTGAAATGTTTGTAGAAATATACGGTGAAAAAAAAGACGTGAATCACTGGTTTAGTCAAACAACTTCTAAAAGCTCTTTATTTTATGTCCTCAGAAATTTCTAACCTCATTTTTCTCTTAAAAAACAAAAATTTGAAATATCTTTCTTTTTTTTGTTGTCATTTGACATTTCAGTGTTCTAATTGCTTCCTTTTTTTAATATATAACATCTTAACTTCCTAATATAAACTTTTGCAAATTTTAAAGAAGATATACAAAATCAATAAAGTTACCATAATTATTTTTGTAAAAAAAAAATGATAGTCCCATATAATACATACATATGCAATATATCAATGATCAAACCACAATAAGAAAATGGGAAAGCAAGACTAAGATCTTTCAACCGTAACAAGCGGTCTTCGTCAGAGTCAAAAACCCAACTCAACGTGGTTTGATCATTGATTGTTATTTCACGTGTTTATGTGAAATCTTTTTACGCAATATATATGTATACTTGTAATATTTTCATAATTTATGAGTATCCCAAACTATACCTTATACATTCTCATAATATAATTATATATATATATATTTAATAATGAACAAGTGTAAGAAAATTCGACGTCTAAACAACGGTAAAATCAGAAAAATAGCTAAGCTCATTCAATCAAAAGAAGCGGTCTTCTTCTTCATCTAGCCGATGAGTATAAAAAGGTAAACAAACAGCAAGAAAGATAAAAAATTATTATGTCATATCTGCTATATTAACTCATTCAACTATAATCAATTTATCCTGATAACCCTTACCTGGGTCAATCTGAAAATGTTAAAGATATTTGCAATTGATAATGAAGAAAGTGCATGTTGATTTTTAAAAAGATTTTAGTGTTCAGACTTAATTTTGTAAGTTTAATCGAATTATTTTATGCATGGTCACAGTGTTATTTACATGAAAATAATTATTTTTTGAAAATTTTCAAGTGCATAGTAACGTTTTTTTAATCTATCACAATTCTTTTTTCTTTTTTTCCAGTGAAGAACACTTTGAGTAAGTTACTCAGTAGAGGTAGTAGAAATATATTGTTTATATCATACGGATGATAAACTAAGTTCATTTATACATCCAAATTTATATGATTTGTAAGTTTGAAGCTTAAACGTGGCCACACAGTTGATTGGAATATATTTGTCCTTTTCAGAGATTTGAGAAATATCAGTTTTCCTTTTCAGTTTATGTTTAGTAGTAGAACAAAATTATTATAAATATAACAAAGATAATTTTTTGAAACATTTTATACGCCCATATCATTTAAAAATATTTTCTAAACAGAACAGACAAAAAACTAGTCCCGTTTTGTTCATTTTACCAATTTTTTTAATATTTTTAACAAAGAAGGAGACCGTAACAGAACGCATTTGAACTGCTGAGTCAAAGTAATATCATGATTTCGAACCCTAAAAATCCTACATCAAATTTACATTGTTTAATATATTCAACCTATAATGTATATATATTATATGCCACTTATGAAATTAATGTTTTCCTCATTATATATAACGATAATTAGAAATGATTGAACGAATTAAACAAAATGTAATCACTGAAAGAAATACCATAGAAGCGTTTACAAAACTTACTGCGATATTTCGACATACATCGTCACCAGGAGGTGAAGTGAGCAACCTGTAAACATTAATTAATTAATGTTTGTAAGATGGTACATATTTCCTTTAAAACACCTTTTAAAATTTTCCTTTTAAAATGGTGTTTCATTTTTAAATTTTAAAATGGAACACCATCTTCCACCATAGGATAAGAAGTATTGGGGCCATTTTTATCCTGTTCGGATCATTGATGTAGCCCTGGAAATGTCCAAAAATAAAGACGAAACGTTCGCTTAAGGTGATTTTTTTTAGAATCGTTTCACGCTGGACCAAACTTTGATAAAGAAAAATAGTTTAGAATATATTCGGTCAAGATAAGAAAACTTTTATATATAATGTTCAGTAAACTTATATGATTCGTTTTTTATATAATATTTATTTATTTATAAGTTTAAATTCATATTGTAATATAAATAGTTACACTTCCATTCATTAATTAAGAATAATTCTGTTTAGATTGGATATTTAAAAATATTACATGAATAATATATTTTCCAATAAATTTTAAAAAAATTATTTCATGGAATATACAATGCGAAAGTTATTTGTTTCTTACGGTTAGTTTAATTCTTGTATTAACATTTCCAAACTGATATGTATATGCTTAAATTATCATATCGTTTATCTCCTAAGCGATTGTTCTCTTTTTATATAGTTGAAGGACAGAGTCAAATAACGAATAAGCAATCCAGCCACATTGTTTGATTTATCCATTTCTTCTTTCCTTTCTTCCTATTTAAACTGCTACCTGTTGATATTTGACAATATGAAGATAATGCTAAAATTAAAATAGAGATTGGTTTTGGGTAACAAAGTTTAGTTATCTGAAAAAAACTAGTTAATTCTAATTATGTACTGTCCATGTCACAGTGTGAGTAAATTTATTGAACCTATTTAATTATATCTAACCTAATTATGCTTCTTACTATTATTACAAGCAATTATGATATACAATAAAAAACTATTAATATATATATATAAAGATTTCACATAAACACGTGAAATAACAATCAGTGATCAAACCACAATAAGAAAATGGGAAAACAAGACTAAGACCTTTCAACCGTAACAAGCGGTCTTCGTCAGAGTCAAAAACCCAACTGTTGGGTTTTTGACTCTGACGAAGACCGCTTGTTACGGTTGAAAGATCTTAGTCTATATATATATATATATATATATATATATATATATATATAATAATAACAAGAAGCATTATTAGGTTACATATAGGGGGCCAGGCTAGCTCAGTGGTTACGTGCTCACCTCTGAACTGATAGGACCTGGGTTCAATCCTCACCTGGCCCTCGATTTATTCACGCGGGAAGTGAATAAGTCTGAGCACGTCGTCCCTCGGAGAAGGACGTTAAACCGTCGGTCCCGAGCCTGTACGATGTCAGGTACTCATTAGAGATCCCTACTTTAAATACACTTGAGTTAGGCAAAATTTAGGACTCCCACTGTAGAATCAATCTTCATTGTGTGGTATCACAAAGGACCAATGCTCGGCCTGCGTGTGTTCCCTTGTGGGACTGCCACTGCAACCTAACCTACTAGGTTACATATAATTAAATCAGTTAAATAAATTCACTCACACAGTGACATGGATAGTCATAGTAATGGATAGTCCCATATAATACATACATATGCAACATATATGTATACTTGTAATATTTTCATAATTTATGAGTATCCCAAACTATACCTTATACATTCTCATAATATAATTATATATACATATGTATTTAATAATGAACAATTGTAACAAAAATCGACGTCTAAACAACGGTAAAATCAGAAAAATAGCTAAGCTCATTCAACCAAAAGAAGCGGTCTTCTTCAGAGGCCAACTGATACTGAACTTGTTCAGGTTGAAAGATCTAAAGATCTTTGATTTTTCTGATGTTCTTACTGAGGTTTATACGTTGAAATAAACATATATAACCTAGAAATAAAGCGGTCTAGGATGAAAACATCAAATTACAGAGAAAAATGCATATAAATAACTGACGTATCAACTTTGGTATTTTCACACCCGACTTCATTGGTAAAATTTTCTTGAGTCATCAGGAGAGAAATTGGTTGGCTAGGAGACTAGGCACTGACATATATATATATATATATATATTATATATATATATATATTGTTTTCTATGAGTTGCATATGATTCGTTGAAATGGTGACCAATAAGGGATTAGATAGGAGACACCCAACCACCACAAAAAACAATAAGAGAAAGGGAACAGGAGTTCACTGCAAAGTGAGGCTCATGTTTTCTGCTAATAATCTTATTTCACAGAGGGACTGCGCAACCTCTATAACCATTGGCGGAATAACGAAGGCTTCGCTAGGCAGCGGGTAACTGGGACCGCACGCATGGTCCTACTAACTCCTATTGGTCCTATCTATCCTAGTCTCCTATTGGTCACCATTTCAACGAATCATATATATATATATATATATATATATATATATATATAATATATATATATATGATTAAACCACAATATGAAAGGGAAAAAAAGACTAAGATCTTTCAATCGTAACAAGTGGTCTTCGTCAGCGTAAAAAACCCAACTGGATATATATATACATATATATGTGTATACAAAACTATAGTTTATCGGGACTTGGACAGTAGAAACCCATATTTATTTTCCCAAATTATACAAATATTGATAAAAGCATCGACCGTGGAATAGAAACAAAACTATAGTTTATCGGGACTCGGTCAGTTCTGACCAAGATATTTATATTTAATATTTACCTATTTATTTACAATATTTATATTTAATATTGATACCTTTTATCAATATTTATATGATTTGGGAAAAATAAATATGGGTTTCTACTGACCGAGTCCCGATAAACTATAGTTTTGTTTCTATTACACGGTCGATGCATTTATTAATATATAGGTATATGATATTTCAAAAATCAAAACAGTTCGTCTTTAAATTCTTGCATATTCTTTCACTTACATACACACACTCTCTCTTTTTTTTTTGACTCTCACTCACACATACAAACATATACACATACTTACACATTCACAATGCAAGTGCTATCAGTATGCGGGAGAAACGAGGCATATTTGAATCAGTTCAAAGTGACATGAGATGAGTGATGTTCCTGTAGCAACGAAGCTTTGCAAACCTGGTCACATATAATTTTAGAGTCCAGTGTGTTTTAATAAAAGTAGACTAATTAGAAAGATTATGGCTACAGGGTTGGAGTAATCCTTATTTAATTAGTGATCAAGACAACACTAACATCATTGAACGATTTATAAATTAATAATGATTTATTCATAAATGAATCAATATTTATATTTATAAATATTTATTAATAAATAATTGACTTCATTATGATTTATCATACTGTAATTATAAATTATTATTATCACTTATAACTTTTAAATCAGTTTTTTTATTTATTTATTGTCATTTTAAGCATTTACAATTTATACAGAAAATATTTTATATTTATTTATTCAATGTATTGTAATCAATAATGTAAATAATTCATTATTAAAAACCAAATATTAACAAGAAACATATGTGACATGTAAGTGCATGTAATATTGTCGTGTATCATGAACGACAATAAAAAAAAACTCACATACACACCTCTCACATATACCTCTCACATCTCTCACATCACACCTCTCACATATACCTCTCACATCTCTCACATCACACCTCTCACATTTCTCACAACACACCTCTCACATCTCTCACATCACACCTCTCACATATACCTCTCACATCTCTCACATATACCTCTCACATTTCTCACATCACACCTCTCACATCTCTCACATCACACCTCTCACATATACCTCTCACATCTCTCACATCACACCTCTCACATATACCTCTCACATCACACCTCTCACATCTCTCACATATACCTCTCACATCTCTCACATCACACCTCTCACATCTCTCACATCACACCTCTCACATCTCTCACATCACACCTCTCACATCTCTCACATCACACCTCTCACATATACCTCTCACATCTCTCACATCACACCTCTCACATCTCTCACATCACACCTCTCACATCCCTCACATCACACCTCTCACATCTCTCACATATACCTCTCACATCTCTCACATCACACCTCTCATATCTCTCACATCACACCTCTCAAATCTCTCACATCACACCTCTCACATCTCTCACATCACACCTCTCACATATACCTCTCACATCACACCTCTCACATCTCTCACATCACACCTCTCACATCTCTCACATCACACCTCTCAAATCTCTCACATCACACCTCTCACATCTCTCACATCACACCTCTCACATCTCTCACATCACACCTCTCACATCTCTCACATCACACCTCTCACATCCCTCACATCACACCTCTCACATCTCTCACATATACCTCTCACATCTCTCACATCACACCTCTCATATCTCTCACATCACACCTCTCAAATCTCTCACATTACACCTCTCACATCTCTCACATCACACCTCTCACATATACCTCTCACATCACACCTCTCACATCTCTCACATCACACCTCTCACATCTCTCACATCACACCTCTCAAATCTCTCACATCACACCTCCCACATCTCTCACATCACACCTCCCACATCTCTCACATCACACCTCTCACATATACCTCTCACATCACACCTCTCACATCTCTCACATCACACCTCTCAAATCTCTCACATCACACCTCCCACATCTCTCACATCACACCTCCCACATCTCTCACATCACACCTCTCACATATACCTCTCACATCACACCTCTCACATCTCTCACATCACACCTCCCACATCTCTCACATCACACCTCCCACATCTCTCACATCACACCTCTCACATCTCTCACGTCACACCTCTCACATATACCTCTCACATCACACCTCTCACATCTCTCACATCACACCTCTCACATCACACCTCTCACATCTCTCACATCACACCTCTCACATCACACCTCTCACATCTCTCACATCACACCTCCCACATCTCTCACATCACACCTCCCACATCTCTCACGTCACACCTCTCACATATACCTTCAGCAGCTTCCTGGCTTTAGTTTATCTCTCATCCATATCAGATGTGAGTGATTTTATTTAAGAAATTCAATTTTACCTCAATATGACTTAGTAGTTAGGTGCATAAATTACACCTAACATAGTAATGCTTCTTGCTATTATTTCGAGTAATTTATATATATTTAATCAAAATCTATGTATAATAATTATATATAATACATAATAAAAAATGTATATATAAGGAACTATAGCAACTATAATAAAACTATTATAACTTTTCACATACTTAAAAAAAAAAAAGAGAAGCAAACACAAATATACAGTATGTCATTGGCTTTAGCTGCTGAGTATTGTTTAATGAAGCTTCTACTTAAAATGACATCTTCAGAAGATAATAAAGAAAATGCTGACCTGTAGTATTTTCACCATACTGTTATCACTACTGTATAATGTTCACCTTGGACCGCACTACCATACTTCTTACTCTGCAGTCAAGTAATCTACAATCTTGCCTTCTTCTCCACTTTCATGCCGCATTTTGCATTTATTTTCTATATATAATTCAACAACTCATAAAGCAAAAACTATTCTTTATATCGACTGCATCATTTATTTACATTAAAGTTTGAATATAGATCACCTACGTAAACTTATTGGCAAGTTTAATTTTTATACTTCATTTTCTTTTTAGCTTAGCTTTAATTTATGGTATATTGGTTTTTTACTTTGTCAAACTTACTTTCATCGTTTTTGGAATTTAATAAAGTTAGTTTATTTGCACATTCCTCTCAAAATGTTTCAGAGAGATATGTGATCTGAATTATAGTTCTGTTGCTCTACGACATAAACTATCACTATATATATATATACTTTTTTCGTAGGAAATATGACCCGAAACGGACAAATATAGTTCATGTACAAAAAGAAATACAAAGAAATTAAAAGAAATATATATATTTTACTTAATAAAACGAAACACGATCCAAACTGGACACAATACGAGTTCAAAATTCAAGAAGAGTAACACACAGAGTAAGGAAACACACTTACAGACTCATTGGTTTCTTTATTAGTTTCATCCATTATTTTTATCATTTTATCTTAGTTTATTATTTTTTTAATACGTTATTTTAGTCAGTATCTATACTCTTTCTTTCTCTTTCTCTATACTGCTATGTACGTATTAGAATGCCTAATATCTTAGCACTGGCCAAGAATTTTTTCCTGTCGTAAGTACGGATCGTCGTAAATCGCGCATGTCGTAAGTCTGATACCAACTGTATGAAATAGGACCATCGTAATAGGAACTCAAGTGGCCAAAGTAGTAATCTATTTCCTCAATAGTGCCATGAGCAATAGTCAAACTAGACTACTTCAATTTATTTCGTGAGAAGCTATTTCATTGAGATGATTTCAGATTGATTTCCTGAAACAGTTTGAAAGAAGCAAGCTTCAACCAATAGGTGATTAAACAATTAAAATTCATTGTGGGAAAAAGCTACATAATTAGTAAAATGCTCTATAATAGCTGGTTTCAAGTCTCCATTTCAAAAATTAATATCCGGAATATTCATTGAGAAAACACAAACTTACTAATGACAATTTAAATTCCAAGAGAGATATTGTTAAAATGTCATTTTTGAGAATAATTATTATACTAGTGTATTATATATATATATATCAATGATCAAACCACAATAAGAAATGGGAAAACAAGACTAAGATCTTTCAACCGTAACAAGCGGTCTTCGTCAGAGTCAAAAACCCAACTGAGTACTGAATACCAACTGAGTTGGGTTTTTGACTCTGACGAAGACCGCTTGTTACGGTTAAAAGATCTTAATCTTGTTTTCCCATTTCTTATTGTGGTTGGGTAATTGATTGTTGTTTCACTCCTTTATGTGAAATCTTTATATATATTCAACCAGTTGCCCCGAATTTCTTATAGAAGAGGTCGTTATCTTGCTAGTTTATTCTACCAGTAAGCTGGTAAACATATTCAGAATCCCCAGAGATGCGGCGGTCTGCAACGTCGTGGACGTCGTTGATGTCTCACCTGTCCTATTGTTAATTCTGAGTCTCATTCACCTCTTCGTTTAATTTTAATTGCTATCCTATTTACAATCCCTCTTCCTCTATCTCGACTGATTGTGTTTACCCCTTGAAATTCTCCCAATGCAATGCTTTTAACGTTGGATTGATATCTACGATGCTAAACCTTTGGATGAATAATCACAGGCTTTTGGTTGGAAATAAACCCAGCAGTCTCCCTGTCACCACTCACACCAATTCTCAGCTATAATTGATCATAGCTTAGTCCGTACTTTTATTTATGTATCAATTCCTCTGTTCATCCCTCAATATTTTTTCTTTTATTTATTTATTATTTTTTCATATTTCTTAATGTAATTATGAATTGATTCAACCTTATTCATGCGGCAACATTGTTGATCAACCGTCTCTGAACCAGTGCGCTTGGTTTCCCTCTCTTATCTCTCCTGAAGACAGTTCAAACGAAAAATTAGAGACTGTAAGTGTGTGCTATTAATTTCTCCATGTTTCTTTATATACATTGAACTATATTTGTCCGTTTTGGATCGTATTTTTATTGAAAAAGTATATATATATATATATATACGCACAATTATCATAATAAAGTGCGATATAAATATTCTAGTAACTCACCACAAAAAATAGGGGTTAACGCTCTGAGAGTTTTCCTATTTTGTTTAATAAAAGAGGCCTCAGAGCATTAATCCCTATTTCTTTTGTGGTGTGTATTTTGAATACATATAAATATTACCACTGTTCGTGTAATGTGAACATGAACCATACTGCATAAATCAGTTCGTTTGCAAATATGATCTATTCGTATATTGTGGTTAGAAGAAATAAAGATATTGTTGTTGTGTATTTTAATAGTATTTTATTTAGTATTATGGCAGTTATATGTTTAAAACAATATATTCTAATTCAATTTTTTTTCAGGTCATGCAGGATGGAAAGGGGATGGTCTCTGTTACTTTTATTATTGGCCTCAACGCACCATGCAGGTATCATTTCTTCTTTATTGCTTAGAAATTAATCATTAAAAAAAACTTTTACCTACATTACTTGTTTTCAAAGGTCATAGTTAAACTCTTTTGAAATCTGTAATGTTTTAAAAAAGAAAAATTTGGTTAATATGTAAGCTCTCAAAATAGCTCTCAAAATTTATAAAACAGTAGGAAAAATGTAAAAAATGTTATAGCTTACTGTGGTAGGCAAATCAAATTTCCTACCTTAGAATTCGCAGGCATCAAGCTGAATGAACATGCATACAAGTATGCATGTAATATGAATAAAAGAGTCCTTGAGAAATGAATAGCAAATATATGATCAGACATACATACAGAGAATTTTATATTTCACTAATAAAACTTTATCTTCTTGACTTAATAATTATTCAAATAAAAAGAATAATTCAATAATATTACAAATGTCTCAAGAAAGTTACGTTTTATTGAGACATAGACAGTTTATTTAAAGTTGTAATTATAGCTCGCTCAATTGTATGGGTGTTGTCACTTGTAAAACCAACTTTCTTGTCGTGTCACTCCTATATGCCATGCATTCATTCACATGTCATAATTATCCAAAAAAAGAGTGAAAACATCTTTTCTTTATATTTGACATATCTGCCAGAGGATTTCCAACAACTGTTAAATCGTCATTTACAACAATGTATTCACAACAAAACCTATGAATAGAGTAGATGGTATGTTAGATTAACAAGGAGGGTATTGTTTAGCAGAGATGATATCTGATCAAAAATCATGTTTAATTAATGACCTTGGAAAATACTTTTTTTACGATTAAAAGTAGAAAAGTATTACTGTCCGTTGTTATAAGCACTGGAATGGTGCTCTTTGCGTTCTTACTTCTACTTACTGTCTTTATGAAATATAGAGTAATTTAGTTGTTATTTTTTTTATCACCTTTATTTACAAATATACAACTACGCATATTATGCGTAACAAGCATATTTAGTGATAGATTACACAATGACATCGATGTACATGAGCAAAGAATGAAACCCACTGGTTCAATTTCTCACTTTGGTTTTTTTTATTTCTTTTTTTTTTTGTTTTTTTTTAAAGTATATTATTGTAATAGTAGATCCCTGGGCCATTTTCTCTTGAGTCGTCTTGGGGGATTCTGGGAAGGTGAGGAGGAAGCAAGGATTCGTACAAATGGATTTGGGTGAGAGGAAAGGTTCTTGTGAAATGACCTATAACGATCAGAGGCAAGGCTTTGGATGAATGGAATTTTTAGGTCTTTATGAAGGGTGTAGTAGTTGTTATTAATATCCCTTTTTGAGGTATTCTGTGCTTAATAAAATTGGTTTCGGAATTGGTGTGTGTGTGTGTGTGTGTGAGTGTGTGTGTGTGTGTGTGTGTGTGTGTGTGTGTGTGTGGTGTGTGTGGTGTGTGTGTGGTTTGTGTGGTGTGTGTGTGTGTGTGTGTGTGGGTGGGTGTGTGTGTGGGTGTGTGTGGGTGTATGTGGTTTGTGTGTGGTGTGTGTGTGTGTGTGTGTGTGTGGTGTGTGTGTGTGTGTGTGTGTGTGTGGTGTGTGTGTGGTGTGGTGTGTGTGTGATGTGTGTGTGGTGTGTGTGCGGTGAGTGGTGTGTGTGTGTGTGTGTGTGTGTGTGTGTGTGGTGTGTGTGTGTGTGTGTGTGTGTGTGTGTGTGTGTGTGGTGTGGTGTGGTGTGTGTGTGTGTGTGTGTGATTTTTTCTTCTTCCTCACAAGATGTTTGTATTAAATTCAATTAAAATCTTATTGAAATATTTACTAAATCGAAAGTTACACCAGATTTTGATGACAATTTTCAGTTTGAAATGTGACCTCTTTTGTATTTTGATTGTATGACTGGATTCCTTATTTATAGTGAAAATTACTATACGTTTTATATTCAAACAGTATAACACAAGGTGAGGTTTATATGATTTTTTTTGTAAAAAAATGAAAGCCAGTATATGGTTTATGTTTATCACTTTACATTCCTTGTGATATATATTTTAGATACATACTACTTTATTTGACCAAGGTTTAATGTTGATAACAGATTACAAATATAATACTGACTCTAGCTTTTAGGAGCTGTATGAATGGTTGTCCTCAATTTCTCATACATACATAAGGAGAAGAATTATGGTTTTAATAATATAAGTTTTATGAAATGAATAAGTTTGTGGTAAACATTGATTTCAAGTTTAGTTCATTAGTGGTCAGGTGAAGTAAGGTCTGTAACGATTGCTTTTAGTACTAAATATTACAGTATCGAGACCCTGGGTATTTCATGTGTGAGGTAGAAAATCAAGGTACTCTGACCCTCTTAGAGAAATAGCCGTCGATGCTGACCGGATGAACTATGCCTTTCTTTAAGTACTCGTTAAAGATCCATACTCTAATAAACATATGTGAGAAGCAATTGAAAACTCCCAATGTTGATTGAACCCAATAACATGGCTCCACTTTTACTAAAATAAGTGCTAAGGAACAAATGAATCCATTTTCTGCACCTGACGGTGAGAGCCTAAAATTGTGCATATCGAAAACGAACGCAGCACATTTTATCAATTAATAAAAATAATATATTTATCATAATTATGAAATTTATCATTATTTTTTTTAATTTTTTGAACAGTTTATTTTGTCTATATTAGTCGAAATCCTCAAAAATAAATAATAAGTATAATCATTTCTAAATTTTATGTTTTGCAATTTTTTACTTATTTCTCCACAAATCATTTGTTATCTAGAACAGACATAACAATGGACATAGTTTTTGTCAAGAATGACTTGCACTAGACCCAGGGTACCCAGTGTTTTGCGTTCCCGAATCTGAACAGCATATCTTGGGTTTGATTCTCACTCTGGTAATCAATTCCTTCAAGTTGGTGGTGAAGAGCACATCGTCCGTCGGAGAAGATGTTTAGCCCTTGTCCCAAGCCTGTATAATGTGAGGCACTTGTTGAAGATCCCTAATCTAAACACACTTGGGCTAGGTAAAATAAAGGTCTTCATTGTTAAATCAAGCAAGTAATGTGGCTCCACTTTATTAAAATAGGTGCCACATTATAAAAGAGAGACACTTTCTGCTCTCTAGAACAGCACTAAACGAGGAAGTCTATAACTCCTGTGCATAAATAAATAAACTGTATATTTATTGGTTTAGTAAAATAGATTATATACCACTTGAATTTTGAGTTGTCAGGTGTAGTCAGACATTATTGAAAGCTGTATGTATGTTTGAATCTTGGAAATGACACTATGCTTTTTATGTGAAAGATAGATCATTTTTTTCACGCCATCTCTTGGAAAGTATATAAAGCTGTCGGTGATGAAGATGTCCGCTACTCTAATAACTTCAATCATGCAGATAACAAATGAGACACCCTTTTGTCCTCAAAAACGTCTCTAAACAGTGTATTATTAGAAAACAAACAAACATTTTTAGTTCACTGACCATTGCAATTGAGCCACCAGATTCTTCTCAAAGTAATTTCCACACATTGTTATTAGCATATGAACTTTACACAAACTATCAAAAATTTATTGATATGAACCCATGAAATTTATTTTTTCCAGGAATAAAAAATATTCCAGTATTTTTTACTACAAACTAGACGTTTTTGAAATGTTTTTTCATCACTTATGTTTATTAAAAATAACCCCAAAAACGTGTTCACTGTAATCAAACTCCTACCAAAGCTACCTTAATATGTCCTTTGAACGGTGTCTGTGTATTTTCTTAACTGTTTAACTAAGTTTTGCAATTTTCCATTGTAAGTAAAGGAAATGAACAAAATTTTTACATGTCATAAAAAAATCACATATGGAAATGTAGAAGGACCTAGATGACGTCACTATTCTTAATGGTCAGTGTTACCAACAACTCTAATCCAGTGTTTAGAAATGCGTGAAAAGTGCAGTCAAATGTGATAAAGTTCCCATTTGTTGTATAGTTGTCTGTTATTTTACCACAGCAGAGGTATTTTGCAACAGGGAATATTGCAAAAGCCGCAGTCATAGCAGACAAGTGTGTGATAGGAGTTTTGTTACAGTTAGACACTAATAGGGCCTCCACGGTTCCCACCAGATCATTTATTATAAATTGCCATGTAAAAAACTTTCATGAATTCTTACAATGTTTGGTGTACCTAAAGAGGATGTATACTATTCATAAAACATATACTGTATATATTATCTTATTTTTTTTAAAAAAAAAAAATTATTCTTGAGATCTATAAGTATAAAAATTATATGTTGCTCTATGCGACCAGATTATCAAGTTTCATGATACGTCCATGTCTATTATACATAGACATATACTGTACTAAGCTATAGACACTATAAAAAACAAGTGTCTGTCTGTGTGTCCATTCACAATATAGAAAAACCCTAACAACATCCAATTTTCAGGTAAAGGGTCTCCTTTTATTGAAAATATTCTTGGTCAACTATTAGTTGACCAGCAATTGCTGGTCATGTTGCCTATCACCATCCAATTTTAAGTGAAGGGTCTTCATTTATTGAAAATATTCTTGATCAACTATTAGTTGACCAGCAATTGCTGGTCATGTTGCCTATCACCATCCAATTTTAAGTGAAGGGTCTTCATTTATTGAAAATATTCTTGATCAACTATTAGTTGACCAGCAATTGCTGGTCATGTTGCCTATCACCATCCAATTTTAAGTGAAGGGTCTTCATTTATTGAAAATATTCTTGATCAACTATTAGTTGACCAGCAATTGCTGGTCATGTTGCCTATCACCATCCAATTTTAAGTGGGGGTCTTCATTTATTGAAAATATTCTTGGTCAACTATTAGTACCAAAAAAACAAAAAAAATACAAAAAATTGGTCCATACTGCACACAGTATTAATGAAGGCCATAATTTTGATTTTGATCAAATAAAAATAATAGCCAAAGAAATGGGTGAACAGAGAAGGAAAACTCTGGAAATGTTATATACTAGAAAGTACCAGTCATCCATTAATTATAGAAGTAACATTTCAAATTTAAATAGTATTTATTCGGGTGTGTTAAGTTAAACATTGTTGATAGATGGAAAATTGTGTTAGTGACTTTTTGGTTGTCTAGTGAAATTTGGTTACATTGCTTGGTTATTTCAGTTCAGTGTCACGTGTTCATTCAGAGTACAGTTGTTGTTAAAATCCACATACTATTTTTCTTTGTAAAATAATTTGTAATGTAATACTTAGTTTTTCTGTTTCAATATTTATACTTTTGTAAGTTTTCTCACTAACCTATAGTCAAAATTTCTATTGTAATTTCATAATTGTAACTAATTGCACTTTTATGTATGATTGATTTTTGAATGATTGTATTATTTCTTATATTTCCTCTGTTTTTGTAGGCCTATGAGAAAGGTTTTAAATAAAGACCGAAACGTTGGTAATGAAAGTTTAATTTGAACCTTAAGAACTGACCGGCTCCCGATAAACTTTAGTTTTGTATTTATATATATATATATATATATAATATACAGTATTTTACATATATACATAATATACAATTTACATAATATACATAATTTACAGTATTTTCCCCTATTAAATTAGAAATAGTCTTGATTTGTTAACGATTCCTTTAATTAGAAATTCATCCAATTTAAAAAGGCCTGGACTAGTGTTGACCAAGCTCTTAGAAAAGCCTTTTATGAGAGCACTTTCAACAATGTTACTTCTTTTTTTACTTGACATAAATACCATCTCCTTTGCTTCTTTCCAGTTTTCAATCATTTTTGCTGAGTTACCTAAATACTTACAGCACGTGTTATTGTGACAATTTTGTATATATGTATGAACTACAAAGACAAGTGACTCTATCATCCAGAAATCATGGATGTCATTACTAATATTTCTGAAAGAAAATCAGAAAAACTTCTTTAACCTTTTCTGTTTTTTTTCCGTTTCTAATAGAACTGAATCGTTTCGTCGAAATTTCAAAGAGCGTCAGTACTTACTGTGAGTTCTTTCTGTATATTTTACTCGTACATACATAAATGACATGACAATATTTAATTTGTTTGGACTTATTCTATTTGTAAAACTAATAACTACAGATTATAATAAATGTTATAATATATTATATTTTGTTCACTCATGTGAAGCCGGCTGCTAGAGTTATATTGTTGAAAACGATTAAACAAGAAAATTCCAGGGTTACAGTCATCAATTAACTGTTGACATTATTGAATTGAATGTAACTGCAAAAAATAAACTGAAATGCAGCTTTTTCGGCAATATGAAGAGGAATGAAAACAGTTTTGAAGGTTTAATAAAGCTGTAAGAAGACGGAGTGTTCCTGGCTCTGAAGTAATGCCTCTTCCCACTTGACTGTGACGAGGCCTCTTCAGCAGAGCCTCTCGCTTCTGCCTGCTTTTTAACGGCTATCAAAAAAACTAAAAGACTTTACAATTCCTTTTTTCTTAATTTTTAATTTTGTTTTTATTTTATGTATTAGAACTATAAATCATACATGAAAATCTTGGAATAAATTACTACATAACAGTTTAATTATCAAAACAGTCCATTTAAAAAATTTATTGCTCTACCTTAGGCAGGTTTTTATTCACACTAAGAACTTTCTTTCCTGAGGTTGTTTATTAAAAGGGTCGAAATATTAAAAGTAGTTCCCAGTATCTAGTATTAGAATATATAGTATGTATTTATGTATATTTGTGTATTTATGTATGACCATTAAATTATGATTAGCCTTATGAAACGGAATTAAAGGCCTTGTTGCACAATATGCCATTTCTCAAGTTTACTATTTTTTTTGTTTATTTTTCTAGTTTTTGAACTTCTATCCCTATGACTTTAGGAATTTCCTGAGTTGCACAAACTTCTCCATTTGTATTCATCATAGTTTATTTATCATTAAGATTATCTACAACTAATTTTATATTCTTGTAATATATTTTACTATCAGAATCAATAATTTTGTTGAACAAAACTAACACTAATATATAGAAATTAAGGTTTACCCTTCACAAAATGTTAAACATTTTGAGATAAGTAATAAGGGAGGTTGCAGGTTGAGCAGGTTGGTTTCACTATTGGTTCAAGATTCGATTATGGGCTTCTATTAAATTTACTCTATGGTGTGTGGTCCAGGAAGGAACTTCAAAATTTTATTAAAATCCGTGGTTAGACTATTCAGGAGTGGTAGTCAGTCTTGAATATGGAAAGCTTCTAATATGAGCAAACTTTTTTGATCGCCATGATTATCAATAATTTTGGTGTTGTCTTTCATCATCTCTCTGGTTAGATTGGTTTTATGTATATTGGTTGCGTCCTCCTTGGAGGCTCCAATGGCAAGGTGCATTGTTACCTTACTTGAGAGAGTTCTTCTCGTAGAGCTTATATTTAAATCAGTCTAGATATCACAGTACCAAATAGGACATCTATATTCATATATGAGATTCGTCTTCTGAAGATGGGAATGTTCCTTTCACTATTCCGGAATAGTAGTTGTGCTATCATAGTAGATAACGAGCTTGAGGTATTGTTGTGGATCATTACAGGTCACATTGTGTTTGATCATTTTCTCACTCTAATCTTTTTTTGTATTTTTCAGGGAAACTGTTGTTCTAGTGGAATATATATATATATATGAGAATACGTTGGCAGCAGGTCTTCTCTCAAACATATGTTGTTAAAATTTGCAGCAGCTTCTGCACTCACTAACTTTAAGCCCTGCACATTGGAAGCCCTGTACATAAAGGAAAGGAACCCCTCTATAAAACATCCAGTCAAGGACATGTATGTAATTCCGACGAGCAGGAGCCTGAAACGAGCATGAGGTCCAATCAGAGCAGCAGCCTTAACCTTGCGCTTTATTGGTTCGAATTAGTCAACTCTGATTGGCATTTAAGCTGTTTACTACAAGGCATGCTCTACTGAAGATGACCAATTGTTTCCTATGGTCGAAAGCTCGTATAATATTGAAGATGTCTCTAGAACAGATGCTGTGGCAACTGCAGCCAGAAGAAAGAAAAATCTGCCCGAAGGATCGAGGCCACCAGCTTTAAGTTAGTGAGTGTCAGAAGCTGCTGCAAATTTTATAAAATATATATATATATATATATATATATACGAGTATATAGTTCAATGTAGATAGAGAAATTAAAAACAAACTTAGTCTCTAATTTTTGGTTGAACCGTCTTCAGGAGAGATAAGAGAGGGAAACCAAGCGCACTGGTACAGAGACGGTTGCAGTGCGCTTGGTTTCCCTCTCTTATCCCTCCTGAAGACGGTTCAACCGAAACTTAGAGACTGTAAGTTTGTGTTTTTAATTTTTTTATGTTTCTTTATGTGCATTGAACTGTATTTGTCCATTTCGGATCGTATTTTTATCGAAAAAGTATATATATATATATATATTGAACCCCTTCCTAGACTAGCCAAACAATTTGATTTTAATATAGTGTTTTCTAATCGTAATAACAATTACGATATATTTCGAGGGCAATATGTTAATAAAAAACTCTCTCAGGGAATTGGATTCTGGTGGTATTTATAAAATTCCGTGCAAAAATTGCCATAAAATTTATATTGGTCAAACTGGTAAATCATTAAAGACACGTGTAAAACAACACCAATACAACGTAAGTAGACAGGAAAAAATTAGTGCCTTATTCTTGCATATAAACAATGAAAATAATCATATTGATTGGACAGGAGCTAATTTTATTACCAATAAAAAATCATTGTTGTTAAGAAATATTATTGAATCGTCTCTAATTAAATTTAATAGATCAAATATTATAAACATTAGTAACGCTCTCTTCAAACTTGATACCTTCGTTACGAGGGCAATAGCCTCTTCTAAGAGGGTTGACGCCTAGCGGATAGTTTTTTACTCTTTCTTGCAGTACTCCTTTGTTTCCCCAAACATCCCTTTCTTGAAATTTGTCCTTTCTTGCACTTTCACACTTTTAAAATACCACTCTTCTCAACCTCTCACCAGAGGTTTTCTGCATCTAGTGTTTCAGTTGGGTTTTTGACTCTGACGAAGACCGCTCTTCGTTGAAAGATCTTAGTTTTGACGGTTGAAAGATCTTAGTCTTGTTTTCCCTTTTCATATTGTGGTTTGATCATTGGTTGTTATTTCACGTGTTTATGTGAAATCTTTATATATATATGTTTGTAAACGCTGGGAGCAGTCCTTCTTAGATATATATAAATGATCAAACCACAATAAGAAATGGGAAAACAAGACTAAGATCTTTCAACCGTAACAAGCGGTCTTCGTCAGAGTCAAAACCCCAACTGGAACCTTGTTATGGTTGAAAGATATTAGTCTTGTTTTCCCATTTCTTATTGTGGTTTGATCATTGATTGTTATTTCACATGTTTATGTGAAATCTTTATATATATATGTGTGGGTGTGTGTGTTTGTAAACGCTGGGAGCAGTCCTTCTTGGATATATACATTTAAAAAATGAATGTCGGATTTATTTAATTTAGTAGAAAAAAAATTTTTAGAAAAATTTTCTAAAACTCATTTTTAAATTCGGGTTTCGTAGGTCATGAATTAACTCACCATATTTCTTGTTATTAAATATATTCTTCGACATGTTCTGGTGCTACAAGCTACCATCGTCAGGAAAAAACTAAAACAATTGGAGTAAACATTACACTTGATAACAACAGGTTGAAATATCTGGTTTGGGGAATCACATTTTTAAAGTCAGGTTGTGTTATTGTTCATGAAATGGCCCTATATGATTCTTCATCTGGCTTGTCTTGATATGGTTGTGTACTAATTCTTCCTTCAATTTGTTCTCTTTTTTTGTTTTTGGCTTGTATAATATTTCCAAACAAGCGCAGGTGGTTACTGAAATTGTCTTTCTGTTCATTAATGCTTGGACATGGTCGTTTTCTCTTTGATACTAAACTACAATACAAAATTCATGAATTGGACTAAGATCTTCCACTAATAATCAATCCTACGTCGCACGTTGAATTAGAAACAGTTCCTTGGGCAAACGATCTTACTCTAATTTTAAATTTCTCGCTGTTCTTTAGACGTTGATTTTTACTTCACACATTTATTGTTATATACATATATATTTGTGTATGATGGCAGCAAATCCTCACGTAAACATGTCGTTTAAATTGGAGTAGACCAGCTTAAAAGTCGTTAACGCAGAGGCTGCTGTGTACTTTAATGAAATATATATACCATATATATATATATATATATATACACTTTTTTTCGTTGGAAATACGATCCAAAACGGACAAATATAGTTCAATATAAACAAAGAAACATAGAGAAATCAGAAGAACACACTTACAGTCTCTAATTTTCGGTTTGAACCGTCTTCAGGAGAGATAAGAGAGGGAAACCAAGCGCACTGGATCAGAGACGGTTGGAGACCCAACCGTCTCTGATCCAGTGCGCTTGGTTTCCCTCTCTTATCTCTCCTGAAGACGGTTCAAACCGAAAATTAGAGACTGTAAGTGTGTTCTTCTGATTTCTCTATGTTTCTTTGTTTATATAATATATATATATATATATATATATATATATATATATATATATATATATATACTCGTAAAGAGAGAGCTACCGTCTATATGAAATATATACTTTGTAGTCCAGGTGTTCACTAAAATTTGCATTATTAATGTAATATAATAAAATTAATGTCGTACTATCTTCTATTCGAATGCCCCTCCCTCTCCCATGGGTGTCCGAGTTCTCCAACCGGTCAGCCACCAACTCTCTCACCCCCACTTGCAAATTTAAAATATTTCGCAACAAAGGAAATCAAAAAAATCAATTTTACTATAAAATTAATGTATAATTTTTAATTAAGCGTGAATATTAATCCCAATTTTTTTTTAAATTGAACGTTTATTTTTATGAACGGAGTGTGGTTTAGTGATTAGTGTACTTACGACATTCTGCCGGTTCGGAATTCAAATCTAGCAATGCCACTAGATTTTCTTTTCTTGGCTCTGATTATAGGAATGAATAGCTATTGATCATATCACCTTTGTCGTGTCTTTTTTTGTCCTACACCCCGGAACAGAACTCAGCGAAGAAATAGGACCAGTTTTCAAGGTTGTTGCTTTAGAAATACGTTTTGACTATCAAGGTCTCTCTAGCCATCTCGTGTTACTATGAAGGCAAGCTCTGGAAAAGAATAGTACTCTCAACATTATATCTTATGTTGCAATACAAAAGACTATTTTCTTTCCGGGCCAGGATTGATACCACCACGAGTCCAATTTCAACGGCCAAGGTGTTTTTGTTTTTGTCATTACAAAGTAAAGAACCGTTGTACTGATATTGATTTTAGGGATTTTAGTTAATAGCACAGGTTGTTGAATATTACGTTAAAATAAACCTGTTCTTCCGGAACATTTCAGATATTGTCAAACATATAACTAACTAAATAAAACGTGATCTGTTGTCTAGTTTCCTAAATCTAGTTGAATAGTCTAAATAAACGTTTTATTTAGTTAGCTATAAGTTTGACAATATCTGAAATGTTTCAAAAACAACAGATTTATTTTAACGTAACATAAGGAGTAAAACTCATAAGGAACTTTATTAGTGAGAAAAGAGTAGATTACGAGTACATCCTTTAAAATATTAAACCACTTTTCATAAAAAATTTGGAGTGTCCTACACTCGTGTTCAATGAGTAATCAAATGGTCATAAATAATAAACAATCAATTTAATAATTAATTTATTTTAAGATAGCTACTACATTTTTATTTATTTTGGTAACAAAATAGTTTATGAATGCTTCGAAATTGTCATTCCTTGAATGACTGTGATTCAATAACAAAAAGAAAGAGTTAATATTTTAAATATAATGTTTTATCAATTAGAAGTGCCAATTATTAGACAAGAAACCATATAAATATATATATATACGAATGTTTTCCAATTTCGACCACATATATTTAACACTATTTTTCTTTCTTATCGAGGTTTGGTCTAGCTTCAATAATGCAACAGCTTTAAGCCGACGTTTCGTCTATATTTGTAGATATCTTCAAGGCTACATCAATACAGAGTTTAGTTGCTATAACATTAAACATAATTATGTTTGTGGGTAGTGTTTCAATTACTGCTCGAATCGTTTATTCGTTTTTGAACGCCGTCTATCAAGTGCATGTACAACCCACAAATTGCTTAAACAGTCATCCTTCTTACATCTGCTGGTCGTGAAGCACGAATCAGCACCTATTTTTCAAAGGCTGAAATTGCAGCAGCCTAATTCGCAGATTTGTTCCCCATCATTGCTACTCGTATATAGCTTGGATTCAAATGAATAAATCCCACAACTTCTAGTCAGTCGTCACTTGTTTTTTTTCGATCTAGAAGAGGTTATCTAAACACCTAATCCTTGAGACTTATATTGAACAAATTCATAAAGCCACGTTAACTAGAAACATCCTTGTAGATAATACAAAAACCACCACTGTCTAGAAAGAACAACTGAATGACCAATAAGTATTTAAAACCTCTTTTATTTAGAGATTTTTTATTTTATTACTCAATATATTTCATTGAAATAAATAATCTAAGTATTCACTCTTAAATGTTGTTACAGAAAGCAACGGACCTCCTGTATTCTCCGAAGACCTATCCAATGCTATTCTTTCCGAATCGACCCCACAGGGAACAGTGATTGGTTCACTCAAAGGATATGATCCTGAAGGATCCAAAGTCACTTATGGCATTTCTGGAACAGACAGGTTTCGTGTTGATCCAGACAACGGAGAAGTCACTTTAGTTAAACCACTTGACTATGAAGTAAGAATTTATAAAAATATTTCTTATTTAAAACTGATCTATTACCAGTCAAAGTAAATTATAGTTAAGTCTTTTGATTGGATAACTGTTTTCAGTTAACTGTCCTTGACTGGTTAAATCTGTTCTAAATATGTCACCTCTTATAAGATGCACTACTTTTCTTGAAGCCTTAAAAGCGAGTCAGGTCTGAAGCCAAGCTTAGCAACCTTCTTAAATCAGCCAAAAACGTTCTGCATAAAAACTCAATTAATCAAAACATTAATATTATATCTTTATCGTAAAAACTCATTGTTCATCATTCAATCCAAAACAATGTTCCATTCACACATACTTGATCTTTGATTGAAATGCACCTGATGAAATTATAAAATGCACTTACTTATTCAATAATTCTAATCAACTTTACAACAAATAGGACTAGGTAATTATAAATTTTGAATGAAATATTTAAAAAAAATTACTATACTATATTATATATTAAACATTGCAAATCGATGGCAGATCGAGATCTGGAAAACTGCTTGAAAGGTTTCCGTGATATTCAGTTGTTTTATATTCTTGTACTTTAAACAATATTGAAGTAAATAGTAATATTTGAAATCTATGCCTACATCTTACTATTTCCATCAAATTTGATATCAAGTTGATAAAATTTCGTATTCAAAGGAACGATGATTACACTGGAAAAAGTAATTAATGTTTACTGTTTTAAAGCGGAATTCATCATCTCAACTAATGATTTGTTTTAACAGTTTTATCTTTTTTTCTCCTTGTATACAAAATAGAAATTGTTTCATTAATTAGTTTTAATTTTTTAACTTTATAGACTAGTAAAAAAAAAAACTTTTTTTCATAAACAAATGTTTCAGGTGAATGATACTCTACGCTTTTATGTAACTTTGGAAGATGATGTAAATAATCTCGTAAGAATACCTATATCTGTGATAATAATTGATGAAAATGATAACCCTCCGATATTTAGAAATGTAAGTCACTTTTGAGTAATTATTAAACGAATAATGTAATTTAGTTTTTAATATGTATTAATGATTATATTAGCAGCATACGTGGAATTTCTGTGTAACTGTTAAGCTAGTTCTTCATACGGTAAGACTTTCAATGGAAGGTAAAGTACGCCTGTAAGACTGTTCACCAGATATTTCCAATTGTCAACATGTTTCTACTAGTCAGTAGTTATTATAAAGGCATCTATGATACCTCTTCAGATTTCTCATATACTCTTACTGACTAAGTTGACATGTTTCTTCTCAGTGCTCACAGGTAACTAAACAACGGTTGTCTGGAGGGATCCTTCCTGTCCTAGAGTTGGTCAAAATATTAAAATGTTACTTATTGATACCAACCTAATATCTATATGAAATTATATTATCTTTTTTTTTCTTTTTTATCATTTCTGTACCATCTACCAGGGTTGATCAGGTTGATTTACTATAATTTATGATTATGAATTTGTTTCGTACGTTTTTTTGGATGACCAAGCCATCAAGTGCATTGTGAATGACCTAGATATGGAAGTTGTAGTCACTCCATTGAACAAATATACGCATGGTCAGTTTCTGTGGGTGTTGGATATGATTGTTGTAAATCACTTTTACAATAACTAAATGATATATCTTTTCCCGGATAGATTAATTTTATAATGATAAATCAATCACGCCTTTTAATCTGTTTTAGCAATGGTTTTTAATAAAATACCTGCGTATTTAAATTTTTGGACGTATAATTGAAATCTGCTGTTGCTTTCCAGTTATCTTCTAATCAGACAGACCTTATCCCAAAGAGTTAACTCCTTTACTTGAAATCCTCATGCTGAAATGACTAGTACCATTTTCCTACCCTTAGGCATTCATTCGAAACTTCTTCTATTCCTTTATATATATATATATATATATATATATATATATATATAATAATGATAATATATAATATAATAATGATAATATATAATATAATAATATATATTATATATAATATATTATATAATAATATAATAATAATATATAATACAATAATAATAATAATATAATATTATATTATATATAATATAATATATACAGCTTCCTGTAGCTATCCATGCCAACAGTCATAACCTTTCTTTTAATGACTGCTTTACTGTTCAAATCATTAAGCTAGTGACCACTGATGACCGTAGTTTGACATTAAGAGCGTCTGAGGTGGCCCACATATGGTTATTGGGGGCCCGATCAGATCCCGGTTTAAATCAGAAGCGCTAACTTTTATTTGTTTTTCCTTTTATTTTTAACTTTTATATTCATATTCATATATATATTTTTTTTATTTTTTTATATATTTCCCCCCCTTTTTTATTATATATTTTTTTATTTTATTTTTTTATATTATTTTTTTATTTTATTTCTTTTTATTTCCTTTTTTATAATTTTTAATTTTATAATTTTATCTATTGTTTTTGCTTTCTCCGTTCTCCGACGTTTAGTGCCTAGCTCCTTTTTTACGCTAGTGCTGCTCTCTTCGGTTGACTCTTTATTTCTTCATTCGCGCTCCGTTCTTCGACGTGGGGAGATCTCTCTCACATCGTCCTCTCTTCTAGTCTACTCTCCTGATGACGAACAACAGTTCGAAATATTGAATTCTGTAAGTTTTCTTTGTATTCTCTTTTCTGTGTTGTGCTTTGTGTAATTTAAAGTTATATATATATATATATATATATATATATATATATATATATATATAATTAAAAGAAACGGTCCAGCGGACTTTTTTAAAAATAAAATAAATTCAAAACGAAGGACACAGAAAGACACAGACATAACTCACATCGATATTTCGACCATCGTCGTCATCAGGAGGTGTGAAGAGCGAAGAGCGAGCGAAGAGTCCCGCAGGAAGACAGGGCGGTACTCCCTGTCTTCCTGCGGGACTCTTCGCTCTTCGCTCTTCACACCTCCTGATGACGACGATGGTCGAAATATCGATGTGAGTTATGTCTGTGTCTTTCTGTGTGTTTCCTTCGTTTTGAATTTATTTTATATATATATATATATATATATATATATAGAGAGAGAGAGAGAGAGAGAGAGAGAGAGAGAGAGAGAGGGTGAGGGAGCGTTATAAACTCTAGACACAGATTAAAGATACGAACGCACTTAGAGTCTAATTTTTGGTTGAACCGTCATCAGGAGAGTAGAGATGGAGACACCAAGCGCACTTGCGAAGCGACGGTTGGGGACCAACAGTGTTGTGACACGGGTGCGCCCGGTTCAAGTCAAGTAAAAAAAAATAAACTAGGGATAAGTGAAGAGCTGAGAAATAATAAGTGAAACTAAAGAAAATGAGGAAATATAAATAATAATAACTTAATGACTAATAATAGTGAAGAATGTTAAAAAAAAATAACAAACTAAAGACTATCCGGGAATATAAATATTAAATAGTTAAATAATAAGGAGATTTTATAGAATTTTCAACAGTTTTGGTGATTCATTTGTTTTTCTTTTAGAGATTTCGAAAATAAAGAATTCTAATGCAAATATTTATTATTTAAAGGAAGTTGCTTGATAATTTCATTTATCAATAAGTTTGATTAACTGTCAGGTAAGTAGGAAACTCGAAATAAACGACCAAAGAGAATTATATATTCGCTGTGGCATTATCTTTTGACCTATAATCGATTTCAGATGCCCAAACCTTTCCCTGTTTTACTTTACTTTAATAAGTAAAATGTATTAACATTAATAAAGCATTTGAGAATGTATAAAGAACAGTCAAACAGAGAATCATATATCTTTTTATGTTTATTATTTGTTAATACTATATAAACCAAAAATTAACACGCTCAATTTGTTTAAAACTGTTTTTTAATAACAAATTCATAAAGAATTAAAAAAATTAATGATTTACCCGCCACATTACTCATAAAGTGAAACATGCAAAGTAGGGTACTTTTGGTGTAGATCACTCAGGAATTAATTGGATTATTATTTAAATACAGAAGATCGAAACGTCTACATAGAGTAACAGTTATTTCTGGACGTAAACATAAATAAAAGTAAATAAAATAATATATGAAAGAATAAAAACACTTATTGAGACTATGTTGATAGAAACACTTCAAAATTTACGCCGCAGAATACAAAATTATCAAAGAATGATTTTTACAATTTTTGACTTTAAAATTTAAAATGTTTCTTACAATAAAATTTACCTTAAATTGCAACATGATTTTGTTATAATAACTTTCAAATTTTATATTTATTGTTTTAAATATATCTTTAAATATAGTTTTTAAAACTTACTTTTTACATATATTAATCCATAACTACTAAAGTAGCTAAACAGAATAAAAATTAGGTAATTATTTATATAACGTTTGTACAAACTGTTGCAATATAAATTTGCACTTGAATAAGAATTAACATAGTTAACAGTTATCTTGATCGATAATTACATGCAAAACTGACTGACAGTTCGGGTTTCTCATCTGTAGCTGCTGGTTCGTAGGATCCAGTACTTTTGGGGAGAATTTTTGTCTATATTTTAGTAAACTAGATGAGATTTTATTTAAATTATTGAATCTTTGATTTTTTTTCTCAACAATGAATAATTAAAAAAATGTGCTCTTATGATCCGAAACCTACAAACACAGTTAGCTATAGACAGATAACTCTCATTCTCATCCATCAAGTCATCATAAGAGGTCTGATGATTAACACGCAACAAAGCACGTCACATGTAAATTAATGCCTAAAGTAGTATTAAAAAAATCCTTTACGCACTTTTTTCTTAAATTTTGACACCAAAATGAGCTAAAAAGAGCCAAAATAAATGTTGACAGCAATGGAGAGGTATAAAAAAAGACCAAGATAAGGATCAGGTCTATAGACCGTTACAATATGACAGTCCATTATCCTGAATATTTGTGGCACTTGCATATTTTTTTCTATTTTCGGAGGTAACATTTCAGAGACAAAAATATTAAGGAATATTTTTTTTACTGTCGGCACCAGGGTCATTTGGTAAAGTGTCTACAAATAGAGTCTGGATGGTTGGAAAAGGGTTCCCCCCCCCCCATTTTTTCGTCAGTTACCAAGGCGCTACAGGGTAATCATGTTTATAGAGAAGCACAACCGATTGTTTGTTGTGCTTCTATATATATATATATAGAAGATATATATATATATATATATATATATATATATATATATATAATATAATATATATATATAATATATATATATATATATATATGTATATAAAGATTCAATACTGTATTGACCGTTTGATAGAATAGGTGTGTTATCTAATAGGTATTCGGTCAATTTTCTAGGTTCAAAAATCAAACTCTCGTTCCCAATGTTTCGGTTTTATTTGAAAACGTTTTTCATAGGCAGAAGTAAGTATTTTTTTACTAAAAAAAATAAAAGTTACATTATTTAAAGGAACAACAATATTAACTGGACAAAACAAAGTCTAGTCGAAGGTTTTGTCCGGTTAAGATTGTTATTCCTTTAAATAATGTAAATTTCATTTTCTTTGTCAAAAAATTCTTACTTCTGCCTATGAAAAAGGTTATCAAAGAAAACCGAAACGTCGGCAACGAAAGTTTGATTTTTGAACCTAGGTAATTGACCAAATCCCGATTAGATAATACACCTATATATATATATATATATATATATGTAAAAGTTGGGAGCAGTCTTTCTTCAATACATGCTTTTAAAAACTGGATGTCTGTTTCCACTTGATTTAATTTTGTCTTATATTTTTCCAAATTACGAAGTAATTTTAAGTTGAGTTCTGAGTTGAAGAAAAAATTTCGTAATTTGGAAAAATATAAGACAAAATTAAATCAAGTGGAAACAGACATCCAGTTTTTAAAAGCATGTATATATATATATATATATATATATATATATATATATATATATATATATAACAAGAACGAGTATATATATAACAAAATTTCACATTAAAAACGTGAAACAAAAATAACGTTTGAAAATAAACCACAGGTTTATGCGTTGATATATATATATATCTTTGGGTATTAACCATATTGTGCTTCATTCCAGTTAATCACATGATTACTGTTTCTTATGTGCATGAACAAGGCACTCTTTTCGTCTTCTCTTCTGATTGAATAATTGTATTGTTTTATCCTTGTAAGAAGACCTTTGCTCGTCTGTCCAATGTAAGACATTTCGCAGTCGGTACATGGTATCCTGTATACACAACAGTCCTTTCTTCTTGGCTTATTATTGACAAGTCTGTTAAACAAGT
Organism: Hermatobates lingyangjiaoensis; assembly: GCA_026182355.1. Taxonomy (NCBI): domain Eukaryota; kingdom Metazoa; phylum Arthropoda; class Insecta; order Hemiptera; family Hermatobatidae; genus Hermatobates; species Hermatobates lingyangjiaoensis. Next base: position 869,223 of record JAPFBL010000090.1, read on the forward strand.
TACGATCATTACTCAACACAACAGAAACGTCTAACTTTTTCATAAATGAAGGCATATCTTTCCATGCAGTCCTTGTTTGAAACAAGGTATATATATTGATGATGATGTTGAACATACATTGATACAAGGTACTTTCAAACAAGGACTGTATAGAAAGATATGCCTTCCAGAAGAAGATTTTTATCCAACTATGACCAACGTAATTATGGTTGAAAGCTCGTATGAATTGATGTCCCTTGGACAATTGATGTGGAAGCTCCAACCACAAGATAGAAGAATCGCCCGCAAGATCGAGGCCATCAGCTCAAAAATCGTGATAGGAGTAGCTGCTGCTACTTTTAACAATATTTGCATACAAGAAGATTTGCTGCCGATTTACACCAATATATATATATATACTTAAACGATAAAAAAACGATCAAAAATGAACAATAAATTTAAGAAAAACTGAGACGCAAAATTATATTCCCTAATGTTTGGTTAGATTCGTCATGAGGAGGGAAGAGTAAGAAAGTAAAAAAGAAAGTAAGAAAGACGAAGCGTACAGGTTCAGTGATCGATAGAGGCCAACAATGTTGTCATCGGCGCACCGGGTTAATAGGATAAAGTAAAACTTATTTATTTTCAAAATGTCTGAAAATGCAAAAAAATCTATTGCTATTTCGATTAAAGTTTTGTTGTTTTTGTTCAAATTTTGATTCATGCTGAGCTTTCTTCATTGTTTTCGATTTACTTCTAAGTGCTATCCAGACAAATGCAAACAACCCTATGAATGGTCTGAAGAAGGAAACTGCAAAAGGTAGCAACAATAATGCCGACTGTACTGTCACGGATATTAGTCGAATCGCAAATGACCGACTCTTTGTCAAAGACAAAAGAACTGGAACTCGTTTCATGGTAGACAGCGGTACTGATGTCTCCGTTCTTTCAATGATGAAACCAACCTTATGGAATTTAAATTATATCCAGCAAATGGTAGCAAAATTCGTATACATGACACATATTTTTGGTCATTTATAATGGCAGAAACTACAAAAAGCATTATTGGTGTAGATTTTTTAAAGAGAATTTCGATTATGCATTGACCTATGAAATAAACAAATCCATCAACGTTTCTAAATTATCGGCAAGTGGATCAGCAGCAATATTTGTAAATGAGCCATTGAAACCACAGGAATTAAAAATCATACACATCTTTATAAGACAATATTCCTCAAACTAAAGATAAAAAAGACAGTTATGACACTGTGCATTACATAACAACGACTAATGGTCCTCCAGTATTTGATAAAGTTAGTCCTTCATGGCTTGGAAAACAAAAAAATAAACAACAAAAAAATGTCTCCTATTTAAAAACATTTTTACCATCTGATTCCCACTAGGCTAGCCCCTGAATCTGACTAGCAACAAAAATTAATTATAGCCTGTGGGTGGGAATTAAAACCAGAAAGTTCTTTATGGATACCCTTGTATAGATGTCTGAAACATCTTAGGTTATGTTAGGTTAGGTTGCAGTGGCAGCCCCACAAGTGAACACACTTAGACCGAGCATTGTGTGATACCACACAATGAAGATTGATTCTACAGTGGGAGTCCTAAATTTTGCCTCTGAAACATCTTACAAAGGATGAACATTTTCAAAGCTTGACAAACTGCAAATCTACTAGCAAATACTATGTGAATAAGAAGATAAAAGAAATCAGTTATCATTAAGCCATTTGGATAATTTAAATTCAACTTCATGCCTTGTGAGTTGACAAAAGCCCCTTAACAGATAATTAGTGAAGCATTAAGAAATTTGGACTTAAATTTTTTTTTTTATTTTTATGACGTTCTAGTTGCCCTTATAAATGATAATAAACATAAAGAACATCTGTATAGTTTCAGCGATTAAATCAGATTACATTAACCCCATCAGCTTAAGTAAATAGGAATTCGAGTAGATAAAAGTCATTTTTACAGCGTTTAAAATTACGTTATTAGGACTGATCTAAAAAAAGTTCAAACATTATCCAACCGTAGACTCCTGGAAACACTTCAAAACCATTATCCAACCGTAGACTCCTGGAAACACTTCAAAACCTGGAGGTCCATTGATTTTGTACCGTAAACATATATAGATATATAAAGTGTCTTGTATTGATAATTATATTAAATTTCAGACTCCATACGAAAGTACAGTACCTGAAGATACCTCAATCGACAGCATTGTTTTTAGTGGTGTGCACATTGAAGATCTCGATTTAACCGGCGAAATTCTTGAGATATCTTGTAAAGATTTCCCCCAGGTAGGTTTTATCCATGAAATTCCTTTTATGATGAAAATAATGGAATTTACATTAATATATATATGTTAGTTGTGTTAATGTAAATTATTGTACTATTTTTTCTTTCAGTGTTTAGTGAAAATATGTATGTAAATTGTTTGTTCTTGTACGTTTCATTATCAGATTGTCAAGATTGCAAGAAAATTTATTTTGTTCGTTGTTGTATAGAATATACTCGTTATGAAGTAATAATACAAAATTAAGGGTTTTTTTATTGGTACAGACTGACATTTAAAAACTAGTGACCATAAATCCGGAACCTTCAGAAATTCGGGACAGATTTTGGGAACATAGTTTTATATTTCCCATATTGGTGCGCCACTGTTTAACTTCTTTCTGAAGAAGCCACTACGGAGTATATTATTTAGTTATTGCAGAATAAGATTTCACCTAGTGTTTATTTTTTCCATTAAAGGACTGTAAAGATGGTCATTTTTTTTTAAATATGTACATAAAAAATTATAAACATATAAAATCCTGGAGTTACTAGGTCCCAATGTTCCCGATTTTGGGATGTCAACCTGTAAATGAAATGATTGTTTTATAAACTAATTTTCTAAATGATTTAATTTTTTAAGCAAAGAAAAATTTTAGATTTCACTTTTTTTTTGTTCTTACAAATCTATATAGGAAAACTAAGTTATGAAACAGTTAATTAATAATTAAAAATTATTGTTATAAAAAAATTTATGATTTAAAAAAAAATACTTTTAAACAAATGTATGTAAACATCCAGTTGGCCTAGGTTAGTTTTCAAAAAAATCCTGTTTTTTGTGTAATACATTTCTTTTGGATTTCCTTACACTATGTAATCAGAATAATGGAAGTACCATCTATTCCTTGTTTCAAATTATTTCAAAGTGATTTCATCTTTATTCATTTTTCATTTAAAAATATTTATACATTACTATCACTAAGGACAAACTAAAATCTGGAGTTAGTTATATTGAACTTTACTATAAGTAAACATAATATCAAACTTCTTGACTTCTTGAAGAATTAGCTTAGAATTTGTATCCGTTTTATAAATAGAACGAAAGAATTCCATTGCTCACACTTCAATATTAACAATAAATAATATTCTTCAAACACCCAAAGATAATATGATTTATAAACACAAGAAAATCTACATTTCATATTAAGTTTTGTTCAAGAGTGCAACGTACAGATTGATTAGAGCATTTTGTTAGACAAATCTATTATACCACGGAGCATCTGATTTTATATGTTTGATTTGTATTTATTTTATATGTAAGAATTTTATTCCTCTTACATCTCACATCAAGTCATTAAATCATTTCAATTTTTTTCATAAAACCTCTAAAATGAATATTATTTACGTTGATTCTCTTAAAAAAGTTCTAAGTCAATGTAAATAAATGCAAGCAAATCCGACAAGCATAGTAGGTGATCCATTAGTCCAGGATGAATATTCAGTTTTTTATAGTTTTATTGCTTTTGGCGTAATTAAAATGTCACGATTTTTTTTTATAAATTTCTAATTTCTTGTTCAATTTTTGGCCACATTTCATTGCTTTTTAACAACTCGTTTAGCGTTAAAAAACATTTTTTTTTAAAGAGAAAATGTATCATAACTGATCATTGGTTAATGTAATTTAGAAAAAGTTACCTCAACTCATCCCCTACAAAATGCTCTATTTTAGGTATAATTTAATCTGTCAAACGGAATGGCTTGTCTCTCCTCACAAGCTTTCAGATTGAGTGAGAAGTCAAATTTTTTATATTTCATCAAAAAAAAAAAAAAATATAATGTTTAGCTCCTTTAAAAATCTGTAGATTTTTTCGGTTACTGCTTTTGTCACTCTCATGTTAATGCCAAAATTTCAAGGCTCAAGAGTTAATAGTTTAGGCGAAAAAAATGTTGCCTAAAAACACATTTTATCCAAATAAGTGACTTTCCCATCATGCATAATTAATTACGCCCATATAATAGGGTACATCTGCACTATGAAGCCCATTTTTCTGTAAAATATTAATGTAATCATTAAAAGATAGTGGACTGTAGCGTCCCCACAAACTTTGAGATACACACCCACATATACACAGAGACATTATTGAAAAAATATCATAAAAGAACTGCGAGGGCTTCAAAAAAATGTAAATCAACCAAAATTCGATCTCAAGAATCGAATTTGTTTTAACCTCAAATATAAAACATAAATTACATTCAGTAGTAGACCAAGGAATAGTTGGAATGCTAGTTTTATGCCTACTCATGAATATTCAGATATAGTTTATTTTTAAATAAAGTAACTGTCAATAAAACAAATAAAGTTTCACCCAATTCACTAATCGAATTCTTTCAGTTTCCAGAAGCTTGCAAAAAGTTTAATATTGATACTGTTAATTCAAGTCAACAATATTTATTTGCCAATATCAAACTAAAAGAAAAACTTAACTATGCTGATAGACAGTTTTACCAATTACTTCTTATTGCCACGGTAAGTAAATCACCAAGTATACTTGTCATTAGTTAATTATGCTTTCAGTACTATAAGGTATTTACTCATTCTTCGGAATTATAAAGGAAGTCCTTTATATTATATTATATAAACCTTTAATTATATAAACAAGTTTTATTCTAAAGGAAGACATTTTAAACAGTTGTTCTACAACAGGTTGTTCTACCCTGAATCTACCTCTGAAGAGGTAGATTCAGGGTAGATCTTTTCCGGAATCTTTGATCTAGAATAGATCCTTAAATTTAAAAAAAAACATATACCTAATATATTAATAAACGATAAATTCGATAATAGAATTTGTTCATATGGAGACTTTCTTTATAATTCCTAATAATATGTTATATTATTATACTTATTATGAGAAGTACGACTTCTAAAAAATACAATTATGATTTTGAGTAAATCTCTTCTTCTGAAGTCTTTAATCAAGAATGGGTCCTTGATTAAAAAAAAAAAATAACTTTGTATTAATAAACGACAAATTCGATAATATCCTGTTTTTTAAATTTTTTTTCTTATTAATTTTCATAATTTACTGTTTTCATTATGTTTAGCTATTATTTATGGTTTTTTAATATAACATACAACAATTAAGTTCAGAGAATGATATAAATACAACTTATATCCTTCATTGATTTCATACTTTTTTTCCTTTAAAGATAAATTACGTTTGGTTATTCTATGTCAGTGCTTCTCAAACAGTGCGCCTGGGCGCATTGGTGCACCTTGGAAGGTAGCCAGGTGTGCCCTAAGATGACGGAAGGATTATATAATAGACTTATATTTTAAAAATTTGAATCATTTTGAAGTATTTTAGACAGACACACCAAAAATTTTCAAGTTTGAGTCAAATCTCTGTTACTTGATATTTTGAACTGGAAGGTAAATTTCTTTATTTTTTAAGCAGTTATGGATAATACTTTCTCTTTTCCTTTCCTTGAGGATTGAAATCGTTTGTTACCGATCTCTCTCTTAAAAAAACTTTTTCTTATAATTTCCTATCATTTTCCCATTTCCAAATTTCAGAACTCAATTGTCTATATTAAAATCAGTGATGCGCCCCAAAGCTTTGGTTATTTCATAGGTGCGCCCTGAAGTAAAAAAGTTTGAGAAACACTGATCTATGTTATACTTAGTGATAAAACACCGTTGTAATGATTACTTGGATTAATATTTTCATTTTAAAAGAACTTTTCTGATTTTTAATTGATAATAAAAGTCATTTTAAAACTTTATAGAAACTTGCAAATTCATTTAAAGTATTTGACTAATAACTGATCTAGAGAAATGCATATAATTAAATTAATTGGTCTATTAATGTATATATATTTTATTTAGGATGGGGTACACAATTCAACAACTGCTTTGGAAATTAAAGTTGGAGACGTGCAGGATACACCACCTATTTTCCAAGGATCTTTGACTGGAGTGATACAAGAGGATGATCCAATTGGAAGCCTGGTAATGACAGTTCATGCAAAAGATGGCGACAGAGGAATCCCAAGAACAGTTGTGTACGACTTGCTAACAAGTAATTAATTTCTAAAATAAATTCTTATAAAAGGAAATATACCCTAAGTATTTTAAAACATCAATCGTTTCATTTTATTAATAATTTTTTTTTCTAGATCCATTGGATTATTTTTTATTAAACAGTGAGACTGGTGAACTTAAAACTGCAAAACCCTTGAACCGAGAGGCTTTGAAAGAAACTACTGGAGTAATATCACTTAAAATTCGTGTAAGTGTAAAATAAAATAATAATAATAATAATAATAATAACTGTATGCAAGTCGTTAGTACCACAGAGGTTAGAAAACACGAAATTATTTTAATAACTAGCAGTAAATGTGTAGGCCGAAGATCTGACTGACTGGCAACCAACAACAAATTCCTCTTAACAACCCATGTTTGTTTTTCAAACAAACAACCAAGAATTAAGGTAATCAAACCATGTAGTTAAGGGGATCAGTGTTGCTCAGTCTATGGTCAAAATAAGACAGGGCAAGTTCACATGAACACAAAAATTTACTGTTTTTATTAGGGACAGCCACGAAATGTTTTGCACACTTACATACCGAAATTAGATAAGAAATTATGCAATTCTTATCTTTTATCAGGAAAATTAAAATTTAGGAAAACATTTATTTCAAACCATATTATTTTTTTTTCTATAGTGAAAAATATTAATAAGGACTTTTGAAATATTGAATTTTAATGAGTAAAGTATGTAATTTTTTCACCTATAATAATTTGATAGGCCCAAAGAAAATCCTGTTTTAATAGTGGACGATGAGTAGAGAAAAGTTTCCAATGATGTATCCCTCCAAGGCGCCCATAATAATGACTAAATAGAGCTTTAAATAACTATTTTATTTCAGGCAAGGGAAGTTGTGAATGGGATACCATCAAATGATCCATCAACAACAACTGTTCAAATGGCTTCAGTCACTATTAAAGACGTCAATGATGAACCACCGACCTTCAACGGGAAGGAATACTCCGTTCAACTTCTAGAAAACATACCTGTTGGTACACCTCTTCCCAATCTCAACATGACCGTTACGGATCCAGATATTGTAAGTAAAATGGATTCCTTTACCAGGAACACATAACAACTAAATAATTTTTAAATAACATATTATAATCATAAAAAAATGCTTTGTAATATTATATATTTATTATTATTATAAAACATATACTATAATGTTGTACATGTATATATTGAATATATCTTGTTCTTAACACTAGATTGCCTAATGAAGTCATTTTGACTTTTTTTAATATCAATTAGAATAAAATTGTGTACATAATGACACAACTTCTTAGAATTTTCCAAGTGAAGATTGTTAATACTTACTAATAACTTGTTTTATGACTGTAAATAATATAAAAAAAAATCTGGAGTGGCCTACACTCTACTTTACTATAAGTAACTTAATGTCAAATTTCTTGAGTATATAAAACATAACGTCTCATTTAAGCATAACATAAATATCTAAATGGGATATAATTATTAGCATTTCATTCGTGAGGTAGTACAGATAGTGATTGAAGGACATATCAATTTATAAGCTTATTTTTGTACATCACACATAATTTATTATTTGCAAATAATTTCATTAGTATAACTACAGCAGTAATAACATTTTTGAAAAACCAAAGTGAACATTTCTTGATACGAAATATTATCCTACAAGAGAACATGGCTATTGTTCAAATAGCCAGTAGATTTCTTACATCGTTTATTTGACATCCTTCTAGATTGAATATTAAAGTAAAATTTTCAAATTTAAAACAGTAAAATACCCTTTTTTTCTCTGAAAAACATCTTAAACAGCGAAGAAAATGTTGTTTTAAGGTGATTTGTTAATTAAAGATGTACGATAATTACAGTTATTAATCTTTAAACGAAAGATTTATATTTTGAATTATCTTTTACATTTTTGGTTTTTAACAGAATTATTATACTGGGAATTTTATGGCTTCTTAGTATTTAATAAGATCATTTTCCATCCCCTTTGTCAAATAACATATATACGAATTTTTTTTTGAGTGTTATCATTTACCTGCACAATATTATTCCTCTTACATCTCTTATAAGTCAATAATATATTTTCATTTTTCCATTAGAAACATCAATTTTATCTCAGTGGATTCGCTCAAAAAATTTCGAAGTCAATGTAAACAATGTAAAAAAATACAAAAAATTCGACAAGTATAGCAGGTGATCTCTTAGTCTAGGGTAAACAAAGAGTGTTTATATCGTTATTGCTCTTTCCCGTAATTGAAACTTCATGATTTTTTTTTTATCAATTGCTAATTTTTTGTTCCATTTTTGGTCAAATTTTCATTATTTTTTAACGAGCCGTTTAGCGTCAAAAAAACATTTTCTGAAAACACAAATCGTACTGTAACGCCCCTTTAGCGAATGTAATTTTAGAAAAAAATATCTCAACTCATTCTCCATATAATGTTCTATTTATAGGCATAGTTTCATCTTTGTCCGTCAAACAGTATGGCTTGTATCGCTCTCACAATGTTTGAGATTGAATTATAAGTCAAAATTTTTACATTTTATTGAAAAAAAAATATTTCCTGTTGTTTTAAAATTCTGAATATATTTTTCGTTTGTTCGATTTGTAACTTCAAAGATAATGTCAAAATTTCAAAACTCTAGGGTTGTCAGTTTAGGAGAAATAAATGTTTTAAAAAAAACGGTTTTTGGCAAAAAAAGTTACTTTCCCATCATGCATAATTCTTCGCAAACAATAGAGATCTTCGTCTTTATGAGGCCCATTTTTGTGTAAAATATCAACTTGATCCATCAAAGATTCTGGACCGTAGCGTGGTAAGAAGCAATGCTAACACACTCACCCACCCACCCACCCACACACACACAGACATCATCGTAAAAACGTCATAAAACGACTTCTGGGACCTCAAAACATGTAATTCCGTCAAAATCTCGAGATCGAATTTTTTCATGATCACTATACTTTACTTATAGTAAAGTAATAATAAAAATTAATTTTAAACAAATTTCTTGACACATTAGTTATTCCTTTAAAAGTGAAGTCATTTTGACTGCTTTGGGGCAATATAGGTATATACTAAGTTTCAGTCTTTCTAGTGTTAAACATTTTGTTAAAATTAGTCATTTAAAAACAGTTTAATAGGAATAAAAAAAAATAGAATTTGCTATCAATAGAACATACTTTGAAATATCAAGATAATTAAAAATTGTTTTCTTAACCATTATTATAAGGTTACTAAGTCCCTTTTTAGGCCTGTAAAAAGGGACTTAATTTCCTTTTGTGATTTTGTTTATCACAAACAATATTTTTGTGATAAACTTTAGTCTTGGTGTTTATCACAAAATTATTTCTGATAATTAAATGTTTTAGAATTAAAGGTAAACTAAAGGATTCAATGCAGCGTAAGATAATATCAAGTTCTAATTTTATGAATTGTTCGTTATTATTATTTTTTTTTTTTTCAGGGAATTAATTCCATTTTTTCCCTCCGACTGTCGGATGTTTCTGGCTGTTTTGCTGTTGAACCAACTCAAGCATCAGGAACAACCGCTGTTAGCATAAGACTAATTGATGGACCACTTGATTACGAAAACCCAAATCATCGGAAATTCATAATCCTGGTAAAGTATAATATCATATCTTTTTTTAAAATTCTTTTCCTTATCTTAACAGTTATACTAACTGTAATTATAAAGTCTTTAATTATAATTACTTTAATCATATTACAGTCTGAATATTTTGAAATAAAAAATGATATTTTCTTGTTGCAAACAGTGGAACAATTTTGATATTTAATATGGCCATACAATTCAAATTAACATAAGTACACCTTCACTGAAGTGTTATCTAACAGTGTTAATATGTGTTAATATATGTTCACTCCTTTGGAAAGAAGACCGCCCAATGAAAATAATTTTAAAGGAAAACTTAAAAAATATTGTTTGTAATCGTTGCCTAAATATTTTAATAAATTTAATATTTTTATTGTTTAGGTTATTGCAGAAGAAACCGAGACAAACCCAAAACTTTCTTCAACTGCTACAATCACAGTAGAAGTGTTAGATGCAAATGATAACCAACCCCAGTTTGACAGGGATGCTTATAATGCAATGATTGAAGAGGCTGCTTACCCTGGAGATCCCATTGTTACCATAACAGCTCTTGACATTGATACAGGAGTCTATGGAAATGCTGGAATTGTATACGAGCTTATTGGTCACGGAGAGGAAAAGTAATATTAAAAATAAATTATATACAGGGTGCTCCAACAAAACATGTAAACACATTTCAACATCCAAACAACAATAAGAAATGAGAAAAAAAAACTAAGATCTTTCAGCCATAACAAGCGGTCTTCGTCAGAGTCAAATCCCAACTGGATTTGACTCTGACGAAGGCTACTTGTTACGGTTGAAAGGTTTTTGTCTTTTTTCTTTTTTCTTATTGACGATTAGACGCTGATTGTTATTTCACATGTTTGTTGTGAAATGTTTTAAATAATTGTAAACTAAAGTTTATTGTAATTTGTTTAGTTTTAAACTTCTAAAATTTACAATCATTCTGTTGTTTTTTCACCTCTTGTTCTGAATCTATGAAGAACAATTATCTTCTTGTCTATTAGCTTCCAGACACTGCTGATAGCGTGAAGGAATGGAATAGCACACATCATGAAATAATTCCCATCATACTTTGCATACATTTACGCTTAAGCGTTCATCTCATTTTAGTGACTGTTGCCGATCTCAATGCGTATACTTTTAGGCATTGCCATAAAAAAAAAAGTACAGTTGAGTGATATCTGCTGAAAGTGAAAAGTATTCAAAGGAACTTCCCCTAAAGGGGAAACCTAACATGGTTAGGGTAGTATTGGGGTGTCCAGTAAAAAAAAAGAAGAAAACAAAATTCTTCTTTTTCAAAGTCTTCTCTAATGCTTGGCATGACATAGTTACAGCAAGTTCAAGTAAACAAAACGAAACACAGCAGCGTGATTCAAAAAAATGGTTCCATTAATTCTCTTGATGATAAGCCATACAGTACTGTGATTTCTAGTGATTTGAAATGGTGGCTTATCATAACATGTAGATCTCAGGTGCAACTGTGATAATTAATCAAACTATTCAATATAATTGAACCATTTTATCAGTCCACATAAACTTTAAGGAGAAGTAAGCATTTTTGTTTAATCTTTCCAAGTACCACGAAATATGCATTCTTTGGTCTATATCATTGTCAAAAGAGCTAGGCTAATCTTGAAAGGAACTTTTCGATTTACAACATTTATCCAAAAACAAACACTTGAGTTATTAGTTGATATAAGATGTATATATTTTATTGGGCACTCTTTATGAATGAAATACCATATTATTTTAATTATCTCTATATATTAATGATAGATAAATGTTTACATTATAGATTTATAATGCATAAAATTTATATTGATATATCGTAATAGTGTGGATATAATAATGTTGGCATTGTATACAAGCTGAATAGTCAAAGAAAAGAAAGTAAAATTAAACTAACAATTATTTATAACATCATTATTACTTCATAATTAATAAATATTTGTCACGAATTTTTCAAATTTACATTTCACATTCAACTAATTTGTATATATTTATTAAGTTCCCTGTATAATTTATTTGTTAATAGTAAAGGAATTTTTAATATAACCAATATATTAAGAGCTATTGATGTTTGGTGAATAAAACTTATTCCTCTTAAAATGGGTGTTGATTTATGTTTCTTATATTCCATAATACCAGTTCCGTTTTAAGTGAATTCAAGACTGCCAGATAATTATTTGGATAATTTTCTAGCTACTTGGTTTTAAATTAATTCCTCTTAACTAAAATATGTAGATTTAAAAGAGTAATGAATATAAGTAGCACTTACTGGAAATTGTATTTTTATGTCAAAGAAATATTATCTTCTATTTATCTATAGTACTTATGAGTTTCAAAATAAATCAATTCACTATATATGTTTTAATGAGATTTGAATTATATTTTCTCAACCTATGTAGACAATTGGTATCAGGTTTGTTTAACTTTAGGGATTTTTTCAGGTTTAATGTGGACAAAAAGACTGGATTAATAACTGTAGCACCATGTGACCTGCCTGGATCTCCAAGGTGCCTTGACTTCGAGACAAAACCCACCTACTATTTGACATACAAGGTAGTGGTTCAGAATTGATTATTTATTTAGAATTAATAACTCCCATCCATTATTTTATATATTTTAAGAAGATTTATTCTATAACTGCTAATCTACCTGACATGTTAAAAAACAAACTAAGACTTTAGGTTAGGTTAGGTTGCAGTGGCAGTCCCGCAAGAGAACACACATACTCGTAGGCCGAGCATTGGCCCATTGTGATACCATTCATTGAAGATTGAACAGTTGGAGTCCTAAATTTTGCCTAACTCAAGTATATTTAGAGTAGGGATCTTTAACGAGTACCTGACATCGTACAGGCTAGGGAGTGACGGTTTAACGTCCTTCTCCGAGGGACGACGTGCTCAGATTTATTCACCTCCTTACTTTAATAAATCGATGGCAAGGTGGGGATCGTACCCCGATCCTATCAGTTCACAGGCGAATACATTAACCACTGAGCTAGCCTGGTCCCTCAATCTAAGAATTTACTGATAACAATAAGAATTCAATTACTTTGTGAGCCATATCTTATAGGAGTAGTAGACACTATCACATAACTTAATAATAGTTGGAAATTCAAATTTAGTTTCTGAAATTGGGTTCTATTCCAGAATCTTACAATTTTAAATCATATATCCTTTGAAGAAAAAATAATTATTTAAACAACTTTCATTTAAAAACAGACAATTTGTTCATTTTTTTAAGTACAAAGAAATATTTCTAACCACTAAAAGGAAGTTGCAAGGTGAACTAATTTTTATAGGAAGACGAAATAATAATGCATACTAAATTAATAAAAATACAATAAATGTATAGATAGAAACATTGATCGCTTTTATTTCACGCTATAAAAATGATTACCTTCAAACTATAGAAATTCTTTCTATAAAAATGTGACTTTGTACTGAAAATAAGGAACACATTGTTTGTTTTTAATTGAAATTAGTTTACATTATTATTTTTTTTTAAAGGATATATAACTTAAACTTCTAATTTTTGAAATTTAATCATTGATACAATAGAATAATTAGTTAATATTTAATGAAATAATTAATTGGAGATTTAACTTATCTAACATGGTTAAAAAAGAAAAAAAATTTTTAAGTGAAGTTGTCATATTTTCAAAGATGAGTTCTAACAAAGAATACTTTCAATGAAACCAAAAATAATCAATAACGAAAAGAAACTGTAATAATGTTTCCTATATTACATGTCATTTTTAATACGTGGTGTGTAAATAAAGTAGTGAGACTGATTTTTTTTAAATTTTCTATTCAAATATAATTACAATGTGATATTGTCACCTTCAAAATAGTTCCCTTCGGAAGCCACACAGCGCTGGAGACGGTCCTTCCAATCATTGTAGCATTGCTGGAACTCGGATTCTGGAATGGCCTTCAGCTGGTCGGTTATAGCAGTTTGTATGTTTTGTAGTGTCCCGAAATGAGTTCCCTTGAGGTGATTTTTCAATCTCGGGAAGAGGAAAAAGTCACAAGGACTCAAGTCTGGTGAATAAGGAGGCTGAGGAGCAACAGGAATGTTTTTACTGGCCAAAAACTCCTTCCCTTTCTGAGATCTTTTTGGTCTTGGGAAAGGTTTTTCGGAACCATTTTCGCACAAATTTTTCTCATCTCCAATTCATTGGTCAAAATGTGATGAACGGAGGTGTGATTCAAATTCAACTGTTCCCCGATCATTCTGACTGTCAAGCGTCGATCTGAACGCCCAAGGTTCCGTACTCTGTTGACATTTTCATCGGTGTTTGCACTTGAAGGCCTTCCGCTTCGTGGTTCATCTTCAATCGACTCTCTTCCTTCTGAAAATTCCTTAAACCACCGAAAAACCTGTGCCCTTGATAAAACACGTTCTCCATAGGCCTCCTGAAGTTTTTCAAAAGTTTCGGTTGCATTATGTCCAAGTCTGAAGCAAAATTTGATTGCACACCGCTGCTCAACTTTGAGGTCACTCATTTTTAAAACGCTCAAGAAAAAACCATTTCACGAAAACCAACGCTACGGACAAACAAATGACTGTGGCGAGTTAAGATTCATACTGGAGGCGCATCACACGTGCACCTGACGCTACTCAAGGCCACGCGTCTCCAGCGTTGCCAGATCGAAAGCGACGTTGCCAGTCTCACTACTTTATTTATACACCACGTAGTATTAATATTGCATTAGAGTTATGAATTTGAAATCATTATGTATTTGGGATACTATTCTGAAATATAAAAAAAACTGTAATTTTATCCTTTTATAATTTAAAAAATCCAGAACTTGAACAGATAAATTAATAAAAGGGCAATATATGCTTCTATTATAATTCAAAGAAATTAATCCTATTATTTCATATAACTTTCCTTAAATATCATTATTATAAATAATGAATAAATAATAAATTATTGGTACCTTTAAAACAGAAAGATGAATTCGTGTGACAGAACTATTAAATAGAATAAACAAAATATTACATGTGTGATATTATTATCATATAACGAGTTTTAGCCTCCTACCTACATCATGTATGTTTTAAGAGGTCTTTTATGTGATAACACGTAAATGATAAAACTTCCTTCTCGGTTATGTGTTTACAAAACGTTTCAAACACCTTTTTTTCCGTATTCTCCTCGTGAACCAACCGTGGGTTATGGTTATTACCCTTAAGGAATTATTATAATATGCCAAGAATTCACGGTATCCAAGAAACTCTAATTAATAGGAAAGCAACCTGTAAATGAAGATTGGCGAAGACCTAATGATATGTTTCGTGTAGATTACGATTTGCTGATATATTACATTTCCCAATTCAATACTGTATATATTAATTTGTAATTGAATTGTGAAAACTAGACTCCATAAAACCAAAAATACCTGCAAGCATCTTTTAAAACTATAATTTAAATACTTTTGAAAAAAGGGATTAAACCTTGATCAAGTTTTCAATAGCGTTTAATTCTCTTTCAGTAATTTAGTAAGATTGTCATTGTCATTAATTTATGCTAATATTAGTTTGCTCTTTTTTCGAACTGTTAGTGAATTTCGTTCGACAACACTGGTCCATTAATTTATGTTAACCTTGAACAAGTTTTCAATAGCGTTTAATTCTCTTTCAGTAATTTAGTAAGATTGTCATTGTCATTAATTTATGTCAATATTAGTTTGCACTTTAGAACTTTTTTCGAACTGTTAGTGAATTTCGTTTTACAACACTGGTCCATGGCGCGAAAGTATTAAGTTATAACAGTTCGAAAAGATGATTAAAAGAAATACCTTAACTCTTATCTGGAATTCCAGTTTATCTATGTGATATTAAACTGAAGGTTTGTTAATGTTGTTGTTTAGAGTAGAAATAAATATCTGCTTTTTCATTGACAATAGTTCTATTGTTAATTTTTTAATATTGAATAATAGTACAAAAAATAAAATAATTATTTTTTTTTAGGCAACGGACGATGAAGGAAGAGGTATGAGTGCTGTTGTTCCACTAAAAATTAACCTTTCAGACAGTAATGACAATCCACCCCAGTTCTTGTCCAATGTGTACAAGGCTATTATTGACGAAGGAGCTTACAAATTTGAACCTCCACTTGTAGTCCAAGTGAGTAGAATATGTCACAGTACACGTACCTGCATATATCAAGAAGCGTACATGTTTATATATAAAAATCTCTGGATGTTTGCTTTGCATTCCTTTAGAAGTATGCTGTTTGTTGCTCTGATTTTTTTGCCTTCGAGTTGGACAAGTCTACCTTATATTTCTGAAACTCTTTTAAATGATGTTTTCTCACTATTATTTATTGTCTCATTTATCGTTTCCATGGGTAAATGCAAAAAAACACATGTTTGCTAGAAGTTAACATTTTTGCTACAATCAATCTGACCTACCTATAACCTTCCCACAATTCACCAGGATTAATATTAAACTTTAATTACTGTAAAGCCATTCGGCTATCCATTTCAAAGATACGAGCTAGGAAAGTCACGAGCTATTCATTACGGCATCATCCAGAGAATTTTATATATATTAAGAATAAGAAACATAAGAAATAAGATATGTTCCAAGTAAACATCAAAATTTTATTTATTTGTTTATTAAGGAAGTATTTTTTTAATTGTTGGATATATTTCTTAATTTTACACTACTATTATTATTGCAGGCAAGAGATATTGACAAATCCTCCAAAATAACTTACAGTATTATAGATGGTAACGTAAACAACCTTTTCGACATAGATCCTTCTAGTGGTGAAATTATGGTCAGAAGTGTGAATGGACTGGATACCACCAATGTTTCTTCCGATGTTATTAAACTAGTTGTCAAAGTATGTATTAAGAACATAATATATTGTTTTTTGATCTATTTCCACATTTAATCTTCTTTGCTTATTCGTGGACTGTTTGAATATGTTAATATTTGGGGGACAAATTTGTTTGTTGAATTGCATTCTAAACAGTTTTCTTTTGTTTAACAAAAGTTTTCTTTTTTTTTCAACCACACTTTTGGCTCCATTCTTAGTCAGCTGTACACTTTATGTTACATTGATTTGATTAATTTCCATGCCACGCTTATAGGTTTTACCTCTTATGCTATTCCAGCCATCAGAAATGTGGCTAATTTATAATTCGGCATCCATTCCAGTTATGAGTGAACGATGTTACCGGGTTGTTTCTACATCGGAAGTTCTAAATTTTTCGTAGCTCTAATGTATTTGGAGAAGGAGATCTTTAACGAGTACCTGGCATGGATGGTAAATTTTTTTGTAGATTTTTTCACCCCCCTCCCCCCTCACGTTAAAAAATCGATGTAAACTCAGATCTACCAGTGCAGAGGCTAGCGCACAAGTCACTGGACTCCCCTGACCTCATTTTTTCTTGCATAAAAATAAATAATATTTTAGAAATAACTATTAATTCAGAAGATGTAGTTATGATTAATACTCAATTTGTTAGATTTTTTAAAATTTGAATTTAAGGGACAGAGAGAGTTTAGTAGCCGAAGAGTTGACAAATCAACAATGACCAAAATGTTTATAAAACTAATTTGTTTGAATAAAATCAAAATGTAAACATGGATGGATTTTGTTGTAATGGATAATTTAAGGTAAATAATGTCTATTTATTAGACTCAAAGAAGTGTTTGGTCTTCTTCCAAACCAGGAATATAGCAAGAACTAATTAAACTTATATTGATTCTATAAACTTATATTGAAAGAAACATTTGTGCAATATAAGTATGAGTTGCATTCAAGAAAAAGAAATGACTTCAAAATCCCTACTGGAGAGTAGGGAAACCCTTATAACCTCTGTGTAAAGGTCCGTCTCTCTAAACGCTGGGGCTCCTTAAGTATACTCTAGCCGAATTCAAAATAAGTTTATACAAATTTATTTACACATTATACTCTTTACTAATTATTGATTGTTTGCGAAATAAATAAATGATTTATGATGGATTATGAAATCAATGAATTATGGATTATGAATCAATGAAATCAAATGGATTATGACCATTATGAATTTTCTTTTAGGCTTTTGATGGAATCTTTAGCAGTAACTGTACAATTGAAATAGTAGTATTGGATGTTAATAATAATAATCCAATATTTGAAAGGGATACTTATTCAGTCCAGATCAATGAGGATGTACGAAAAGGTAAGATTTGATTAATGAATATTTATTTCCTCCTAATATTTATTGTCTTTAATATTAATTAATCATTAATTTTACTGAAATAGGTAATTTCGTTTAAGTTTGTTATGTTGTCAATCAGTGTTGACATAGAGTTCTTTAAAAAAAAAAATAAATTATAACATAACAAAAATACAATTACTTATACATTTATAGATAAACTGTAAATAATATTGTACAGATATATTGAAAACGAAGGTTAGGATTATATTACCTGATATTGTTTTTATTTAACTAAGGTATTTCTATCTTCTATCAATATTAAAATGTGTTTTTACTTACTCTTGTGATGATAAATATTTTTAGGTGTTAACGTGGCAAATGTCGTTGCACATGACGCAGATACAGGTATTAATTCGGAAATTGTCTACAAAATTGAAAAGGGCGCTTACGATGACTTTACAGTTGATAACAAAACTGGTGATGTACGAGTCGTGTCAAACTTAGACTTTGATAGAAGAAGTAGATATATCATTCGTCTTGTAGCAGTTGATGGAGGTTTTTACTTAAATAATTTTATATTTATATTTACTTTTTGTTTTTAGATGTATACGAAATCAGTAAAAAGTTATCAGACAGTTAGTTATCTGACAGTGTACCGTTATGTCTACTGTACTTTCTTTCTTTTTTTTTTTTGTTACATTACAAATCTTTTTATGATTAATAAATTAGAAGGAACAGAAAAAAAACGTTTATTTGATTCATTAGTTGTGCAATTCGTAATTGTATGGTATTTACTCATTCTGAGGTAAAATGGATAAACAAACAAAAGTCTCCACACAAATGAAGTTTTATTCAACAGCAACAAAGCGTTTCGAACACTTTGTGTTCATCATTAGGAAAACACCAAGGATGTGGTGCTGAAGGGTTGGTCCAGTGAAAACAACCAAAACAAGGGACCAACCCTTCAGCACCACATCCTTGGTGTCTTCCTGATGAGAAACACAAAGTGTTCGAAACACGTTGTTGCTGTTGAATAAACCTTCATTTGTGTGGAGACTTTTGTTTGTTTATCCATTTTACCTCAGAATGTTTATTTGATTATTAATCTTAGCAATTAATCATTTAGATAGATTTATTGAATAGATATAAGCTAGATTATTTATTACAATTAAATTTAACCTCAAATTTGAAATTAATAAAAATTTACATTACTTTA
Organism: Hermatobates lingyangjiaoensis; assembly: GCA_026182355.1. Lineage (NCBI taxonomy): Eukaryota > Metazoa > Arthropoda > Insecta > Hemiptera > Hermatobatidae > Hermatobates > Hermatobates lingyangjiaoensis. The sequence continues at coordinate 888,575 of JAPFBL010000090.1, forward strand.
ACAGTTATATTGGAGCAAGTGTTATTCAAAATAATTATAAAATGATATGAGTATGTGAACTCACAGATCCTGACAAATAATGGCTCCAGGGCAAGTCAAACTTTCTTCAGCAATACTTATTATTAGAAAATTTGTTTACTACTATTTTCAAATTGACTTGATCTTATTTATTATTTTCAATTTAAATTTTTCATATTTTCGTTTTGGATTAGTTTAAATTAAACAGTTTATTACAATTTTCTTGAAATATAGTAGAACTTGTTAAAATACGTTATTTATTTGATAACTGTTAAGTTCCAAACGAATTAGGAAATAACTATCATCAGAACTTCAAAATTCAGTTTCTTAATAAGTTTTTAATTAATGAGTTAATAAGTTCATAATTATCTATCATTATATATCTGAACAACTTAAACCAGTTTTTATTACTAATTTAATCATTTTGAGGTAAAATGGATAAATAAACAAAAGTCTCCACACAAACGAAGTTTTATTCAACGCGTTTCGAACACTTTGTGTTCATCATCAGGATGACACCAAGGATGTAGTGCTGACGGGTTGGTCCAGTGAAAACAACAAGTAGGATTTTTCCTACTTGTTGTTTTCACAGTATTACTAATTCAAGTAAATTTTAACGAAAATTTGTAGAAGATTGGGGTTGAGTGACTTGTGATACATACAAACAAACTCCTGTAAACTTTTTTTTTTTTTTGCAGGTACTCCTCCTCTTACGGGTACTGCAACGTTATCTATCACTGTAGTCAATAGTAATGACAAAAGTCCTTACTTTGTGCCTAGCATTCAAAGAGCTGAAGTAAGTTTTTAGGCTTTAACCATTATATATTTACACTAATTTATATGAATTAAATACACTATAAACAATATATATTAAACTAGCAAACGTACCCGTCTTTGACGGAATCAAAAATTCTATTATACTTGGTATTCCAAAATATCAATTATAGTATTATACTAATACTACAATTAGAAGTTATAGAATAGTAGAAAATACCATTATTAGTACAGTGCTAAACAAATGCCTCTGCATACAAAGATTAGATTTTAAGTTAGACAAACACAAATCTACAATCAATGTTTCAGCTTTATATGTCTTATGGTGGCAATATTTTGTCGACAAACCGATAGACAGAAATTATTCTAAGGGTACATGTGGCTACTCTGATGTATCAAACGTAAAGAAAACTTGAAATGAGTTAGTTCTAATTAACGTGCTCCCAGTCAAAAGCTAGCGCGCAAGCCACTGAGCTACTCTGGTTCCATACCTTACTTTATTACCAGTGTTTATTTTGCGCAAATATTAAATTAAAAAAAAAATATTTTTCTTGTATTTATTTATAATACATTTGCACTACTGTCATCGGCGAGCAAGCAAGCTACTGGCTACCCTGGCTAGATCCCTTTACTTTATTACCATCTTTTATATTATCCACATTTTAAATTCAAAAAAATATTTGTTTGTTATATTTATTTATAATACATTTGCACTACTGTCATCGGCGATCACGCAAGCCACTGGGCTACTCTGGTCCCATACCTTACATTATTACCAGTATATTTATTAAGCAAATATTAAATTAAAAAAAAGTTTACAGTTATATATACTACATAGCAAACGTACCCGTCTTTGAGGGAATCAGAAGTTTCTGTTTTGGTTTATTGCCGTGTGCCTATGCCTTTCGGCTATACCACGGAGGAATCATAAGTTCCGTCATTTTTGGTATTTCAAAATGTCATTAGAAATTATAGAATAGTAGAAAATACCATTATTACTACAGTGTTAAACAAATGCCTCGAAATACACTGCATTAGCTGTTTGTCCTTCAGGTTCATGGTAGAAGAAAGAGTTGAAACCTCTGACCCTTGAGCAAGTAAACTACATTTGACCATGTGAGAAAAACTCGGTTTCGCTACCTTGTATTCCTGCGTTAGATGAAGTCTCTCTTTGCGACTTAGTTAACGTCATTGCGAAATAGACTCTGACCGGACTTTGCAATCATTTCAACGTTAACAGACAGTGGCTCGGAATCAATGGTATGTGTAGTATACACACAGACTCCCCAATACCACATCCAGTCATTATGTCCGCCTCTATGGCATATCTGTGTAGAGCACGAACTCAGAGTCGTGTCCCGTTGCACAGTTTTGGGGAACTCATGTTTCGTAACATGAAAATTGTTACTGCTACTAAATTGCAGCATGATTGGTTCTCGTACTTTAAGTTTTTACTCATGAGCAGGCAGTCCAGGAGAAATAAATTCAGAGTCAAGAAATTCAATTAGATAATGAACTGCTTCTTCATCACTAATCCAATCTCTTTACTGACTTGTAAGGTCTTTCCTCGGTATGATATAGCGTAAGAACTTGTTTGTTGATTTTTCCTGCCTGTTTGTATTAAGAGTTGAGAATTGCCCGTTTACAAAACTATTTATTCGTAATAGATAGTACATCCTCAACTCTGGGAAACACTTTTTCAAAGATGTCAAATACGCAATATATTCATATGCTCCAATGAAATTAAAATCAACTAACAATACCTACTTGCTTCACCTGTGTATTTTCAAAACAAACTTGTCTGTGAAGTTAGAAAAATACGCTTAAAGCCCTATAACTTCCTATCTGTACTTAATTATGAATCTATTTAGAGCCTATATTTTAAGTTAGGCACACACAAATCCAGTGTCAAAGTTTCAGCTCGCCATGTCTTATGGTGGCTGAGTTTACTTGTGACAAACGTTTTTGCTTTAAACGTCCATAACTTCACTTCTACGTTGAATTTCCAAATAATTCAGAGCCTATATTTTAAGTTGGACCTACACAAATCTACTGTAAAAGTTTCAGCTTTATATGTCTTATGGTAGCTGAGTTTACTTGTGACAAAGTTTTGCGGACAAACAGACAAACCGACAGAAATTTTTCTAAGGGTGGATTCGGTTTCTCCAATGTATGAAACGTAAAGAAAACTTGAATTGAGTCAGTTCTAAGCAATGTACAGACAAAATCATTATTTTATTTATATAGATAAAATGCTCTAAGGCCTTTCGTCACAACATCATCAGAGAGCTAAATGAAACAACCAAAAAAAAAAAACCACATAATAACAAGTTAATCTGGTTGATTGAAGTCTTCAAGATTGCTGGCATCCCTGTCTGAGTTTAATGTTCCTAAACTTGAAGGAGTCTTGATCTGCTTACTTATTTCTTTTATTAATAATTTATATAAACATATATCTTATGAACGTCCAAAAGAACAGTATGAAATTAAAAAAATGGGCCTAAGATCTTTAACGAAAGCTACTGGTTTTTGCTAATAACACTCAACTTTCCCAGTTCAGTCAATTCGAATGTTACTTTGACGAGGACCAGATGTTTTCGTTGAAAAATTTTAATCCCATTTGAGTATTTCTTACTGCGGAATTAAGAAATGATCCCATTTCCTATATATTGATTTTTATTTTACATGTTTGAAATATTGTCATAAATACACAAATAACTCTTTATTGTTGAACACTATCATCATAAACATTAAATAATCCTTGACGGTTCTTTTGGTTGAAAAAAGATGTTACTATAAATGTAAAGTGCTTTTAAATAGCTTCTTTTGACGAAGAAAACTCTCAAGAATGATTTTAATATTTGTCAAACGATTATAAGAAAAGAACGAATAGAAAGAACATATTTCACTTCAATCTTTTGACACGTCGTCATCAGGAGAAGAGGAGTTGCTGTTGCTTGTTGCTATTTGCCAGTTGAGTAGAACTCTTCTTCTTCTTCTCTTTATGACGACGTGATTGAAATATTGAAGTAGGATGTGTTGTTATTTCTAAGTAATAGTAATTTCTAAGTAATATAAGTTATTTCATGTAATCGTTTGATAAGTTGTCTTAACGGATAGTTTTATGTTTTGAATTATTTAATATTTTTGTACACCACAACGTCCGAAACAAAATGAGATATTCAGAAAAGGAGCCAATATTTTCTTCCCAAAGCCCTCGTCAGAGTCAACGGTCAATCGTGTTCATCAAGTGACCCTGATGAGGATCGGTTACTTTAGTTGGAAAATCTTGGTCCCATATCTGAATTTTTTATTGTGATATGGACTCTGCTATATATATTTATATATCAATGATCAAACCACAATAAGAAAATGGGAAAGCAAGACTAAAATCTTTCCCATTTTCTTATTGTGGTTTGATCATTGATTGTTATTTCACGTGTTTATGTGAATTCTTTTTATATTTATACATATATGTAGAATATATACATTTTTTTATAAAAAAAATAATGCCATGTCTAGCTGAAATTTCTTTTTTAAATTTTTTTCATATTCACAGCACTACTTGTTTACATGTCTTCAATTTGGTGTAACATTTTACAATTAACAATTTGGTGTAAATTGAAGGCAATAATGTATAGAAGAAGTGCCGTGAATATGAAAAAAGTTTTAAAAAAGAAGTTGCGACTAGATATGGCTTTACTTATAATAAAATATGTATTGATGTTATGTATATATATATATATATATATATATATATATATATGGATTAATTTACCACAATGAAAATAATTTTTGAAACATTGCTCTAAGGCCTTTCGTCAACACATCGCCAGAGAGCAAGTGAACTAAAAAACAATAAATACTTGTTAACTTGGCTGATTGAAGTTTCCAGAATTGTTGGCAACCCTGAATGTGTTTAATGATGAAGTCTTCATCTGTTTAATTATTCCGCTAATCAAAACTTCATCTAATTTATAGAGTAGATGAAGATGAAGTTGAAGTAATTCAACTCTATAAATTAGATGAAGTTTTGATTAGCGGAATAATTAAACAGATGAAGACTTCATCATTAAACACATTCAGGGTTGCCAACAATTCTGGAAACTTCAATCAGCCAAGTTAACAAGTATTTATTGTTTTTTAGTTCACTTGCTCTCTGACGATGTGTTAACGAAAGGCCTTAGAGCATTGTTTCAAAAATTGTTTTCATTGTGGTAAATTAATCCATCTATTATATCAAGTGTTATTTTGATTATTATTCATATATATTTATATCCTTTTAAAGGTTAAAGAAGATGCTAAAGTTGGAATTACTGTTCATAAATTAAACGCACTTGATCCTGATGTGGAATCCCCGGACGCATTGAATTTTGCAGCAAGTGAGCCTATTACAGCGGTTGATAAGAATGGAAAAGAAGTCGTTGGCGGATCAATTTACAAGGTATAGATAAGTTTTTATGTATTCTAAACCAGAAATGCCTAATCATAACCGGTTGCTCAGAATATGAAAAATAAAATAACATTTTATTGATTATCGGAATCAGTGAGATACTTTATTTTGAAGTATGTATTAATTATTATTATTATTGATGTATTATTATTGAAACTATGTATGTTTGTCGGTTTGAAACTGACATACATACATAAATGTTTAATAAAAAGATTTCACATAAACACGTGAAATAACAATCAATGATCAAACCACAATAAGAAAATGGCAAAACAAGACTAAGATCTTTCAACCGTAACAAGCGGTCTTCGTCAGAGTCAACTTGGGTTTTTGACTCTGACGAAGACCGCTTGTTACGGTTGAAAGATCTTAGTCTTGTTTTCCCATTTTCTTATTGTGGTTTCTTCATTGATACATAAATGTATGTTTATCGGAACAAACATAAATATATACATATATTATAAACTACATTGATAAAAAGAACACAGAAATGAAACAGAAACTCACTACTATATTTCGACTGCCTCGTCATCAGGAATATAAAACGAGTCGCTCCGGTGGCAGACCAAGACACATATATATATTTTTTTAATTGGAATATTAATCCCTTAATTGGAAAAATTTCAGGCAGATATATATATATATATATATATATATATATAAAATTTCACATAAACACGTGAAATAACAATGAATTATCTAGCAGTTGGGTTTTGGACTCTGACGAAGACCGCTTGTTACGGTTGAAAGATCTTAGTCTTTTTTACCCATTTCATATTGTGGTTTGGTCATTGATTGTTATTTTACGTGTTTATGTGAAATATTGTTTTATATATATATTCAACTACTGAAAGAATAGAAAACGAGAAACAACAATGACAGAAGAAGAAGAAGAGTTCTGGACGTCGGACAAACAACTACAGTTGCTATTGAGCAGAATTGTTCTTCTTCTTCTCCTGATGACGACGGGATCGAAAAACTGAATGAGTTTTGTAGTTGTTTCTCCATGTTCTTTTCTTTCAACACTTTAATGAGTTATCTTAACGGACAGTTTAAAAGCACAATATATTTTTATATATCATGTGCTATATTTTTTGATTTTAACGTGAAAACCTTACATACTGTAAGGATTTTATGTTCAGATTAGATAAAAAAAGCGATTGCAAGCTAACAATGCACAGAACATGTCTATGAAGCATCAAATTCAGTTATCACCAGAATTGTGTAATCAAGGTGCTTTGATAGGTTTTTATAGATGATTAAAAGCTGCTTGCAATTTATATTCGACAGAAAAGTCGTCACATTTTGGGTTAAAGTTAAAAAATAGTATATTAGAATTGCTGTACTGTCAATTGAATATTATGTTTTTTGTCACTTGGCTTTGTGAAATGTCATTTTCAATATTGGAATGGTATTAAAACGGAGGACAGGTCACATCTGAAAACTGTGTATGAGTGCGTATCAAAATACCACTATAAAAGATCATATTGAATAATTAATTTAACTTATTTTTGAAACAGTGAATATGTTTGTAGGAAAAAAAAGAATGTATTTTTGTAATCTACAAAAATATATTAAAAATCCTTTAGATTACTTTTTTTATTCTTTTAGCTATACAAATTTAGGGGTGCAAAATTATCTTATTATCTTACAACAAAATTGTAAATAGGCTCATGGTGAGAAAAGTTAGGAAACCCTAATCTAGATAGCAAAACAAATGGAGAGATGGGTATAGTAACACTGGAAATAGCTGAATTTCATCTTGGTAATTTATGATTAAAGAAAAATGGAAAATCTTACCCCGTGAATTTTTTTCTCACTCGATTTGTTTCAATCACTCCGGAAGATGGACAATGTTCGAAATCTTTCGATTGATTAGAGAAATTTATTTCATTCTTCTTTAATTGTTACTAACAACCTCTGTCATACTAACTAAAGTAATATTGGTTGTTTTTATTAGTTTTTTGTTTGCAATTAAAATATTATTGCTTTAAAACTATGTTTAATGTTAAAATGTTTCTTTTAGGATTTCTTCTCTGTGGATAGGTCGACTGGTATTGTTAAAGTTGCCAGGCCTCTGGACAGGGAGATTGCTGCTGTTGTTACCATAACAGTATTGGTTACAGATATCACTGCACCAAACAATCAGCAGGGAAATGGTTTGTCGTCTCTATTCATATTTATTCATTGCCCCTTATATTGTAATCATGTGTCAGGTTCTCAAGCAGGCTTTGGGACTTTATTTCAGTTCAACAATTCTATTCATAGAATACAAATTCTCGCTTCTTTGGTTTGTAACGCAGAGTCCTGTTGATTCCCACTATAACTACTTCTACAGATTTATTTTATTATACTAAAGTATAGTATATATATCTTTTTTTAAAATAGCACAAATAGGAATATGTAATTAGACTCATTCAATATTGGATGGAAAGAATTTATAATATTTTCCTAAATATTTATACATCAGTGCAATAATTATGCATCACATAATAGTACGTTTTAATCTTGAAATGATATCTCTCATTTTCAAAGTCCTATCAGAGCATTTCATAATTTCAGAATAATCATAACTACTTGTATTTGAAATTAGATTTTTTCTTTTGAATTCTCCTATTTCAGTTAATTTTTTGTTTTAGTGATAATCAACATTGATTTGTTGATGAATGGATTAATCTATCAACGATATCTAAACGTGGTTTTAAACTTTTCTTTTACTGTTTCTTCCTAACTGGTACTTAATCTATAATAATCATAACTACTTGTATTTGGAATTAGATTTTTACTTTACTATAAGTAAAGTATAGTGATCGTGAAAAAATTCGATCTCGAGATTTTGACGGAATTACATGTTTTGAGGTCCCAGAAGTCGTTTTATGAAGTTTTTACGATGATGTCTGTGTGTGTGTGGGTGGGTGGGTGGGTGGGTGGGTGCGTGTGTTAGCATTGCTTGTTACCACGCTACGGTCCAGAATCTTTGATGGATCAAGTTGATATTTTACACAAAAATGGGCCCCATTTAGACGAAGATCCCTATTGTTTGGGAAGAATTATGCATAATGGGAAAGTCACTTTTTTTGCCAAAAACCGTTTTTTTTAAAACATTTATTTCTCCTAAACTACTAACCCTAGAGTTTTGAGATTTTGACATTATCTTTGAGGTTACAAATAAAACAAACGAAAAATATATTCAAAATTTTATATCAACAGGAAATATTTTTTTTCAATAAAATGTACAAATTTTGACTTATAAATCAATCTCAAACCTTGTGAGAGCGATACAAGCCATACTGATTGACGGACATGAATGAAACTATGCCTATAAATAGAACATTATATGGACAATGAGTTGAGATATTTTTTTCTAAAATTACATTCGCTAAAGGGGCGTTAGAGTACGATTTGTGTTTTCAGAAAATGTTTTTTTGACGCTAAATGGCTCGTTAAAAAATTATGAAAATTTGACCAAAAATGGAACAAAAAATTAGCAATTCATAAAAAAAAATCATGAAGTTTCAATTACGGGAAAGAGCAATAACGATATAAAAACTCTTTGTTTATCCTAGACTAAGAGATCACCTGCTATACTTGTCGAATTTTTTGTATTTTTTTACATTGTTTACATTGACTTAGAAATTTTTTGAGCGAATCCACTGAGATAAAATTGATGTTTCTAATGGAAAAATGAAAATATATTATTGACTTATAAGAGATGTAAGAGGAATAATATTGTGCAGGTAAATGATAACACTCATTAAAAAAAATTCGTATATATGGTATTTGACAAAGGGGAAGGAAAATGATCTTATTAAATACTAAGAAGCCATAAAATTCCCAGTATAATAATTCTGTTAAAAACCAAAAATGTAAAAGATAATTCAAAATATAAATCTTTCGTTTACAGATAAATAACTGTAATTATCGTACATCTTTAATTAACAAATCACCTTAAAACAACATTTTCTTCGCTGTTTAAGATGTTTTTCAGAGAAAAAAAGGGTATTTTACTGTTTTAAATTTGAAAATTTTACATTAATATTCAATGTAGAAGGATGTCAAGTAAACGATGTAAGAAATCTACTGGCTATTTGAACAATAGTCATGTTCTCTTGTAGGATAATATTTCGTTTCAAGAAATGTTCACATTGGTTTTTCAAAAATGTTATTACTGCTGTAGTTATACTAATGAAATTATTTGCAAATAATAAATTATTTGTGATGTACAAAAATAAGTTTATAAATTGATATTTCCTTCAATCACTATCTGTACTACCTCACGAATGCAATGCTAATAATTATATCCCATTTAGATATTTATGTTATGCTTAAATGATACGTTATGTTTTATATACTCAAGAAATTTGACATTGAGTTACTTATAGTAAAGTAGAGTGTAGGCCACTCCAGATTTTTTCTTTTGAATTCTCCTATTTCAGTTAATTTTTTTGTTTTAGTGATAATCAACATTGATTTGTTGATGAATGGATTAACCTATCAAAGATATCTAAACGTGGTTTTAAACTTTTCTTTTACTGTTTCTGCCTAACTGGTACTTTTTGGATAATAAATAAACCTGATGGAACCATTGTACATTCACAAAGTGCGTCAATACAAAGAGATATGGAATTCGGCTTAAAAATAAAAACAAAGACAACAATCATTGATCACACCGTCCTATGAATTTTTAATACAAGCATACAACTCAAATTAAATGTTGATTTCTAATAATTATTTCATTTACAATTAACAAATTTAAAAGCAAAATATAATCTATCCCAGTGAGGTCCATCTTTATTTCTTATTTAGGACCATAATCAATGCTTAAACCTTGAACAACCAGTACATAGGATTTTTCCTTTTTAACATATAGATATTATTATATTATTGATTATTGAAAAATCATCTTAATTGTGATAGTCCAAAAAATTTTGACATCTTTAAGTAGATTATTTTTATTATTTTCAGATATTAAATTATTCCTGATTGTAAAAACTTCTTAATTATTAAAGTTCACGAAGTAGAGTAATTTTGAAAATCTACAGTTTTTCATCCGACTTTACTTTTCTTATATTGAAATTCAGTTTACTGTATTACTGAAATCTAGTACTTTCATTCTAATATTCATAAATGAACATTGAATATTATGTATTCATAGTATATATTTGATATATATATATATCAGCAGTGGCGATTTCTCAGGGAATGCAACACATGCATTGCATGCATAGAATTCATCTTTAAAGAAACCAAAATGTTCGAGACTCGAAATATTTAAAGAAACCCCTTTTTTTTATTCCACTACACGCTAAGGAACCATTTTCTATGATTGCGCTAAGCTTCCCAATGCAGGGGTTTACTCTAATCTTTTCTGGTTAATGAAAATGGTCTTAATTGCCAAGAGAAACAAGAACGAAGTTTGCATACACTGCAACTCAGGCTTGTTGAGCTCCTCAAATACATACTGGAAAGTGTTTTGCACACAGGTCTTCCGGAAATTTATAAACTCATGAATTTGGTTATGACTATTCCCATAACAACAGCAAGTGTTGAGAGATCGTTTTCTGCCCTCAAAAGAATTAAAAGTTATTTACGAAGCTCCCAAAGTGAAGAGCGATTGTCTAATTTATCCCTAATTTCAATTGAAAGACATTTACTTAAAGATCTCATGGCAGACAGAGAGAAGTTTTATGGTTTTGTTATCGAAGAATTTTGCAAGAAGTTTTTATTCAAATGATGTATTGTGTATCTCTTTCTTTAATAAAAACATTTTTTACCTTTTTTTTTATTGTATTGGTTAATAAAAGTTAATGTTAAAAGTATTTCCAAATAGAACCTGATTCAAATACCCATAAAATGTTTTTAATACATCATTATCCTTTTGTGCAACATGCAAAGACTGAACATGAGAATTAGAAGGGTATTTCTCTGTATTTCTTTTATTCTTTGAAAATTGCATGCCTAAAGAAAAAGGTCAGGAGTCGCCACTGATATATATATATATTAATTTCGAATAAAATGAAAGGTCCGTGTGGACAATAAACACTTTAACACAGAGAAAAGAACACAGAAAGACACTACAGAACTCACTTCGATATTTCGGCATCCGTCGTCATCGGGAAGAAGTGCGAAGAACTCGCGTTGAGAAGCAAACTGCTACTGTAGCAGTTTAGCAGAGTAAGTAACTTTAGTAAGCAGAGTAACTGCAGAGTAGCAGTTTGCTTCTCAACGCGAGTACTTCGCACTTCTTCCCGATGACGACGGATGTCGAAATATCGAAGTGAGTTCTGTAGTGTCTTTCTGTGTTCTTTTCTCTGTGTTAAAGTGTATATATATATATATATATATATTGATATTGACTTATTGATAATTTGACTTGTTTATTGATAATTGGCTTATATATTGATAATTTGTTTAATAATCATCAATAATGTTGTTTTGATTTCAGGTAGCTTAATTATAACCATAGTAGACGTCAATGACTTTGCCCCAGTCTTCCTCAAGCCGTGGACTGTAGCCAATCCCCGTTATGAAGTAGAAATGTTTGAAGAACAACCTGTTGGTACAGTTGTGGGAACATTTACAGCTACTGATCAAGATAATAATCTTATATCTTATTCAATTGAACCATCGTCTGATTTCTTTCAGATTAATTCCTCGACAGGTATATATCTCTATATCACTGATATAGATCTCTACAATTGAATAACTTTATTAATCACTAACTGATTTATTTGTTTTAGGTGTGGTTCAAACAAAAGTAAGAATTGATTATGAAGAAACTTCTAGAATAAATTTTCGTATCATAGCATATGATACAGGTGTTCCTCAGTTAACAGCATCTGCAGATGTTACGGTTCATATTATAAATATTAATGATATGGATCCTATATTTAATCAGGTTAGTATTACTAATATACACTTATACAGTCAGTATTAGTTTGACTCTGACAAGAACAGCTTGTTTTAGTTGAAAGATCTTAGTCATTTTTCTAATTTCTTACTGTGGTTTAGACGTTGATATATTTTAGTGTGTGTGGGGGAGGGGGGATGTGTGTGTTATCTGATCAGATAATATAATCAGATAATGTTATCTGATGAGTCTAGTCGAAGGTTTTGACCAGTTAACATTGTTAGTTCGTTTAAATAATGTAAACTTAATTTTCTTATTAAACAAATTCTTACTTCTACCCATGAAAAAGGTTTTAAAATAAAATCGAAACGTCGGTAACGAGGGTTTGATTTTGAACCTAGAAAATTGACCGAATCCCGATTACATAATACATCTATTCTATCCAACGGATGTTATATTATTAAATTTGTTGTGTGTATATATATAACAAGATTTCACAATAAACACGTGTAAAACAATCAACGATAAAAACCACAATATGAAAGATCTTAATCTTTTTTTCCCATTTCATATTGTGGTTTGACTCTCTCTCTCTCTCTCTCTCTCTCTCTCTCTATATATATATATATATATATATATATATATATATATATATATATATATACTATTTTGTTGGAAATACGATCCAAAACGGACAAATATAGTTCAATATAGACAAAGAAACATAGAGAAATCAAAAGAACACACTTACAGTCTCTAATTTTCGGTTTGAACCGTCTTCAGGAGAGATAAGACAGGGAAACCAAGTGCACTGGTTCAGAGACGGTTGAAGACCAAACCAACGGTTGGAGACGGTCTCCAACCGTCTCTGAACCAGTGCGCTTGGTTTCCCTCTCTTATCTCTCCTGAAGACGGTTCAAACCGAAAATTAGTGACTGTAAGTGTGTTCTTTTGATTTCTCTATGTTTCTTTGTCTATATTGAACTATATATATATGTCTGGGTGGGGGGGGGGGGTGCATGTGTCAATGAGTATGTATATATCAAGATCTCACAACAAACACATGAAATGAAAATTATAATTTAAACCACTGTATGAAATCAGAAATATGACCAAGATCTTTCAACCAAAAGATGATGTTTTTGTTTCAGTATCAATTGGACGCTGTCGAAGATGACTTATTTTGGTTGATGATATTATCCATTTTTGTGATTACATACTGTGGTTTAGACGTTGAATATGTATAACATGCATGTATGTGAGAAGGTGTTTTGTTTGTATAAGGGGGAGTAGGGGAGTGTATGTATATATTTACAAACAGTTCAACATGAGTAGAGATACACTATAGTAACATTGCGTCTCATAGTACATCTTTGAAGTCATAATATTCTATTTTGTTGCAGTTGGAATATTATTTCCAAATAGAAGAAAACGCGTTACCAGGTACAGTTGTTGGTCGTGTGTATGCTACTGATATGGATGCTGGTTCAGCAGGAGAAATATCCTTCAGATTCTCGGAAGATGAAAATAACTTTGTTATTAATCCTGATAGTGGTGAAATAAGAGTTGCAAACCATGCTAAACTTGATAGAGAGACCATGGAATCAATCGTACTCCGAGTGGCAGTACAGGATAAGGCACCTGGAGAAGACAAAAGAACTGCTACTGCACTGGTTAGTTTTCCTTATTTTGCAGTAGTTCATGTTAATTATATATATGGATATATTTATCACATAGGCATAACTTATTAGGTGGTTTATGCATCGTATATATATAAACTTTGACACAAAGAACACTCAGGAAATGAAACAGAAACTCACTGCCATATTTCGATGTCCTCGTCATCAGGAAGATAGAAACGAGTCGCTCCGCAGGCAGACAACGACTGAGTTGAGTCACTGAGTGTTCTTTGTGTCAATATAGTTTATTTAGTTCGTGGAATCGTTTCATTTAATTGGTTTTATATATATATAAAATACGGTACTGTTTTCTTGGCCACAAATTATAACAAACACTTTTTCTTCTTCTTGGAATTTGGTCAGGGTTCATTTTATAATACGGTACTGTTTTCTTGACCACAAATTACTAACAAACACTTTTTCTTCTTTTTGGAATTTGGTCAGGGAGAAGAAGAAAATTCCAAGAAGAAGAAAAAGTGTTTGTTTTATATATATATATATATATATATATATATATATATATAGTTCAATATAGACAAAGAAACATAGAGAAATCAAAAGAACACACTTACAGTCTCTAATTTTCGGTTTGAACCGTCTTCAGGAGAGATAAGAGAGGGAAACCAAGCGCACTGGTTCAGAGACGTCTCTGAATTTGTCCGTTTTGGATCGTATTTCCAACGAAAAAGTGTATATATATATATATATATATATATATATAGCTTCTTGATGACAACGATTGTGAAAATATAGAAATGAATTATGTTCGATTTCGTTTTTTGTTTTTACCTGATGATGGCTGATATAAGCCGAAAGCTCGTGTCTTTAATTTGTAAGTAATTTGTTAACCTAAGTCATATTGTTTGTATATTAGTATTAGTCTCATAGATATTAAAATGTTTGGATAGTGTTTAGTGTTCCACATTATCTTCAATACCTTCTTGTCGTTACCAGAACACCTTTGGCAAATACCTGTAATCACCGCAAACTAGTCAGGAAACTAGAAAACATCAGCAAGAAATTAGTCAACGTAGAAACTGCTGCTAACTTGAATAATTTATAAATATATTCAAAACTAAAGTTTATCGGGACTCGGTCAGTTCTTTACCCGATAAACTTTAGTTTTCTTTGTATTCCACGGTCGATACTTTTATCAATATATATATACAATCTTTTGTTATTGAGGACTAGTTTATATAAAAGGAAATAAACTCCTTCCTAGGCCAACGTTTCGATGTATTTGTACATCATCTTCAGGGCTAAAATTAGAGTGAGGACTATAATACATTTACCAAAACAATCTACAACTCACATAGAGAACTAACACAAATTATTGAGACCAACAGATACACACAAAAGGCTATTTTATAATCAGAGTTGTTAAGTACACATCTATTTCAAAGTATCAAACAAAAGGAAATTAGTTTTACCTTGGAAAGTGTACTAATGGTCATTAAAGTTACATGAGAATTAATTGGTTATAGGTACGAAAAACACTACTTTGTTATAGTCATCTATCATATTAACAAAAACAAGGAGGGTGAACATATGAAGGTTGCACTATAAAGTAAGGTTGGTTTATGACTTAAGGTTATCATCCATGTTACAATGATATACTATTGTTATTGTGACTGGGGATGGGAAAGAATGTTTTTATAAATATGGCTTAACTTTTCAATATCAGATCTAGAATTACAAGTGTTAGAAGTTTTCTATATGTGTATCATTTCTTTTATTATTCTTTTCCCAGGTCCTGCTTCCATGTCAATGATTTTTGAATTTTTAATGTCAAAAGTGTGATGGGCATGTTAAGCGAAAATAGTTATATATTGTTTTGGTAAATGTATTATAGTCCTTACTCTAATTTTTGCCCTGAAGATGATGTACAAATACATCCAAACATTGACCTAGGAAGGAGTTTATTTTCTTTTACATGACCTAGCCCTCTCTAGGCCACGAACAATTTATTGAGTATATATATATATATATATGAGTCACCGCCCTGCCTTCCTGCGGGACTCTTCGCTCTTCTCACCTCCTGATGACGACGATGGTCGAAATATCGATGTGAGTTATGTCCGTGTCTTTCTGTGTGTTTCCTTCGTTTTGAATTTATTATATATATATATATATATATATATATAAAGTATATACATATATACTTAAATAAACTGTGACACATAGACGGAAACATAACAAAGACTCACTTTTCAATATTTCGACCGTAATGGCGGTCACAGTTTATTTAAAGTGTTATCTGTCCTGCCGGACCGTTTCCGTTTATTATGGTATATATATATATAAATTTGCTGTTTGATGACCAAATGAATTAGATATCTTGGGGTGGATTAGTAGGTCGTTGAACTTCTATTCCTCTCCGGCTCTAACAGAAAGCTCATATTTAATACATCTCGTTTGTGGAGTTAATTTTATAAAAATGACAAATATTTGGGAGTGCTCACACTCCCTCAGGAAATCAAAGTGTTACCATGTGGCATAAGCTTCTCCGCGTAGAGATCCCCGGGTTTTTTTTTATTAGAGCCGGAGAGGAATAGATTTTAAAGGACTCCTACTCCACCCCAAAACAACTAATTCATTTTGTCACCATGTGTTTGTGTTTATGTATTGATAAACTAATTCATTTGTGTTTGTGTTATTTACATAGAGTTCAACATGAAGATTATAGCTGCATGTATATACTACACTCGTTTATATAGTAAAGGCAACTATAGCTGCATATACTCTATATCTTCTTTAAATAAGTTCCATATTAAAATAATATTAGTTTAATACTTAATCATATGCAGGTAAATAAGCTTAAAGCTTGTTTGATCTATAGATCAATGTATAATTAATTTTGACCTGTTAGTTCAAACACAAAGAGCAGAGTAGATGTGAGTTGCACCAAAATGGATATTTATCAGAAAATCTGAAAACAACATTTACAGTTCTTTTTGTTGAAGTACCGAAATTAGATCAAATTACTATTAGGGTGGCTATGTTTCTAAAAATTTTGTAGCGGTCCTGCAGAACTCCTCGCACCCATCAGCTGATTAGGCTCGCTTCACTCGTCACCCATTCCTCATTGCTCCTTGGATATGATATACAATATTATCAGATATTGGTATTACCAAGAAAAAAAACGGATTATTAAATGTCTTGTATTTTGAATCAGTCATAATATCGAACAATAAAAAGCAAAAAAAAATAACATATAGGCTAGAATAATGAATTCAAGAATGGGTGAAAAGTAATGAGTTATAAGGTTTTGGCTAATCATGTAATTTAGTTTAAGAAATCAGTAACGAGTCTTGAAATTTTCCTGGCTCAATATTATATTCAATCTCCTAGGATACGACGTTAGAATAGAATTAGTGGAATTAGATGGGGAACCTGCAAGACTGGTCTCCTTTTGTTAATTCCAAAAAAGAGTGTCCGTACGATTGGTATATCTGTGTCCTAGATATTCTTTGTGGTGATGGTTTTTTAAGTGGGATTGCTGGAAGGCTTAGGTACACATACAGGCCTACACAGGTTGAGATCATTTGTTCTTTATGTGACAGTGGAGCAGGTCAGGTTTGAGGAGTGAAAAAATGCCATTTAATTAGGTCGAACTTATTTTCTATTATGTGTTTATTTTGATGCTATTATGTGTAAATTATTTGATCTTGCTATGATTTCAGATATCACTTAGCTTTAAATGATATACTATTGAATTTCATGTTTTCAGGTACATATAAAACTAACTGATGTTAATGACAACCCACCAGTATTCACTCAACATGAATATGTAGTTAACATAGTAGAGAGCATATCCCTTATGCCTCCAGCCCCAATTCTTCAGTTACGAGCACATGATGCAGACGCTACTAGTCAAATGAGATACGCTATAGCAGCTGGAAATATGGACGGTAAATCAACTTTCCAACCACATATATACATGTTTTTCAAACATACAATTTAACCATTCAAAAAGTATTTTGTTTTCCAACACCCAAACTTATTAGTTTTTTACATTTTAGTGTTTTTCTGGGGCGAAAATTGTGGTTTATTTATTTTATTGGCACCCATTTTAGTAATGGTGAGCCACATTACCTGTTGATTCTACATTGTGAGTCCTAAATTTTACCTAACTCAAGTGTATTTAGAGTAGGGATTGTTAACTAGTACCTGACATCGTACAGTCTCGGGACTGACGATTTAACGTCCTCTAGAGAGATGACGTGATCAGATTTATTCACCTCCCACGTGAATCGAGGGCCAGGTGGAGATCGAACCCCGGACCTACCAGTTCAGAGGCGAGTACGTTAACCACTGTGCTTACCAGTCTCTTGCGTAAATAAATCTGAACACGTCGTCTCTCGGAGAGGACGTTAAACCGTCAGTCTCGAGCCTGTACGATGTCGGATCCTAGTTCAAAATCGCTACTCCTAAATTCACTTGAGTTATGCAAAATTTAGGACTCTCAATGTAGAATCAACAGTAATTGATAAAATTGGTACCAAATAATAAATGAGCCACAATTTCCGCCACTAGAAAAGCACCATCAAAAAGTTCTATGTGAATTATACATTTTTTTACAATTTACATTGTAAACATCGAAATTAGTGACTGATTTCTTCTAAGCTAGAACTAGGAGTATATACTTTTTTTAAGGATCAGTGAAGCACTAGGACTGTAGTAGAGTTGTAATACTTGAATAATAAATTATTTATGATGCCTAGAATCATCATGGCTTACTGAAATCCATCTCATCTTATTACAATATGATGGTACACATATTTTCCCTGGTATTTAATTATTTTAACAGTGATCAGTTATCAGTGGGAGTCATAACAACTTGTGTGTAATTTTCTTTGAAAAATACATGGTTAATTATTTAAAATTAAATTTAATTAATATTATGCAAGTACAGGCAATTAAAATATACGAAATATATTTGTCTATAAAATTAAAGCATGTCTTTCAATTCATTTTTATTTTTTTCTTGAAATTGGTAATGCCAGGCTTCTCTACTCTTATATACCAATAAATATATCTGTATTTGCGTCAAACGGAAAATAAATAATATTGTATATGAGATATGATAAAAAAGTGAGGAAACTTGCATGCGCTGTTTACTATAATTTAAAAAAATTTTTGTTGTTGTGTTGATACATCCGTCACGATCATATGTTTATAGTTTTGAAAGCGTATAACTTCGTTAACCTTGCCTAGGCTATCACATAATAACAACACATGGTATATGGTGAAAACTGTGAACATATGATTGTGACGAATGTACCAACAAAACAACAAAAAGTTTTAAAATTAGAGTGTACATAGCGGGTGAAATTAAAAAAAAGTCACCTTACTTTTTGTTCATACATCGTATAAAAAAATAGTCTTTAACTTTGAATGCATGTTGTGTGTTATCGTTATTATTATGACCCAATCAAAACATTCTAAATGAATTATAATTGTTATCCTAAAACATAATCCTAAAACTTTTAAGCGCGTTGATTTTAATGTCATTGACATTCTTATCTATATAAATAAAAGCATTATTTTGTCAGTACATTGCTTAGAATTGGCTCATTTCAAGTTTTCTTTACGTTTCATATATTAGAGAAACCGAATCCACCCTTAAAAAAATTTCTGTCGGTTTGTCCGCAAAATTTTGTCACAAGTAAACTCAGCCACCGTGAGACATAGCGAGCTGAAACTTTGACACTAGATTTGTGTATATCTAACTTAAAATATAGACTCTGAATGGATTGAAAATTCAGCGTAGAAGAGGAGTTATCAACCTTTAAGCTGTATTTTTCTAACTTCGCAGATATGTTTATTTTGATAATATACAGGTGTAGCAAGTAGGTATTGTTAGTTGATTTTAATTTCCTTTGCGTATATTCAAGATGTACTATCTATTCATAATAAAAAGTTTTGTGAACGAGAGATTCTCAATCCTTACTAATGAACAGGCAGGAAAAATCAACAAACAAGTTCTTACGCTATATCAAGCCGAAAAAAGAACTTTCAAGGCAGTAAAAAGAGTGATTATTAGCAGGCAGTTCATTATCGAACTGAATTTCTTATCTCCATGACTGGTTCTGGACTGCCTGCTCTTGTGTAATAACTTAAAGTAGGAGCACCAATCATGCTGAGATTTAGTAGCAGTAACAAATTTCATGTTACGAAACTTGAGTACCCAAAAATGTGCAACGGGACACGACTGAGTTCGTGCACTGCGCAGATACGCCATAGAGGCGGACATTATGACTGGGTATGGTTCTGGGGAGTCAGTGTGTATACTACGCATACCATTGATTCTGAGCCACTATCCGTTTCCATTTAAACTATCGCAATATTCTGTCAGCGTCTGTTTCGCAATGATGGTAACGAAGTCCCAAGGGGTACTCTATCTATCACAGGAATTGAAGTGAGTGAGACCAAGTTTTTCTCACATGGTCAACTTTGCCCATAGTTTGCTTGCCCAAGAGTCAGAGGTTCCAACTCTTTGTTCTTTCATGAACCTGAAGGACATACAGCCTATGTGTTATATACAGAGGCATTTGCTTAATACTGTACTAATAATGATATTTTCTACTATTTTAAAATTTCTAATGATATTTTGGAATACCATGTATAACCGAGTTTGTAACTCCGTCAAAGACGGGTACGTTTGCTGGTAGATTATAAAATCACAATTTCGGCAATTATATATGAGTCAGTGTTGATTCAGACAGTGGTATACTAAGAATTCAGTACGATATCTCAACATCCGTCGTAATAAAGAGGGCGAAGAAAGCCTGTGTGAAGAGACTTCACTTACCTTCCGTAAGGCTCACTTCATTCTCCTGTTTATGACGGATGTCGAAATATTCTAGTACGTTTGTAAAGGAGTTAAGTACATTCATCTATGCGTAGTCTCTCAGTAATTTTATTCGATTCAGTTCGTTGGATCATTTTCGATTATCAAATACAATTTCATATATAATATTGGTTATGGGTATATATCAATTTTGTTTGTCTGCTCTGTATTTTAATATATTCAGTGTGGACCAATCATCTATTTTTATTAATACTTGTCCCAAGATTGGGACACAATTTATTAGATATATATTTTGGTATAAATAGGTAGCAGATCTTTTAACCATGTATCATTAAAGCTAACCTCAGTCTCGACATTCACAATCCTAAGACTGAGAGATTCGATACTACGAATTGACTTCCTCCTAACAGGGTTCAACTGGGATAGGAATGAGCAGGTGACATGTTAGAGAAAAATCAATAAAATAGATGAGAAAAAGAAATTTTTTTTATTATATGGAGATAAGAGAATGTGAATTTCAAAAAATTTTTTCCTTTACAACCTCTATATATGGTTACTTAGAGACAGTTTAATTGTGTTCTTCAATATGTAGCCTTTAAATAAACAGCAATTGAATATAACACAAGTTAATTGTTTTTAGATGTATTTACGCTAGATACAATAACTGGAATAATGTATCCAAGGGTTTCCCTGAGACACAAGCTTCCTCACTATTCTCTTCAAGTCGAAGTGTCAGATGGCACACATCTAGACAAAGCTACAGTTGATATCACAGTACAAGCAATCAATGAAAACCAACCAAACTTTGTAGAACCTTCCAGCAGAAATTCAACAGTATATGTTAAAGAGGTATTTATAATGATATATTTGTTTCATTGTAGGGTAAAAATCTAATGAAATGGTCTCCACATATAAAACTTTTAATGATATAAACAACGCGTTTCGAACACGTAGTGTTCTTCTTCAGGCATTAACTAAAAAAATACAATGACACCAGAGAGTTATCTATAGTACAAAGTAAACAAGTACAAAAATTAATATAAAATAAAATAAGGCAGAAAGTACGAACCTAAGGTTGAGGGCCTCTGAATAAGACTGACTGGAAATGGAAAGGACATGGGTGGGGGTATATAGGGTACATCTGTTTCTTATTAGAGCAGGTAGAGTTTTCTCTAAAGTTAGGCTGAGCCTTTACATTTTCTTTTAGACTAAGTGTAGGAAACATATTGAAAAAATAACGCACAGAGCTATAACGAAATATAAACCAAATATATGTATAAGGAGGAAGTAGAACTTTTTTTTTTTTTTTTATATTATTATTATTTTTATATAAATAAATTAAGAAACGTTGTACATTTGGGGATTTGCTCATTGAGGCAAGTAGAAGAATTATCGTGCACTAGTTTGTTGATTTCATAGCCTTCTAAAATAGTTATTTCCCGGAATTTATTGTTTCTGTGTAGTATTTCTATATTTTGGTCTGGGAAAAATTGGTGGTTAGTGGTGACTAAATGCTTGGCGAAATGGGACATAAAATGGGAATATATTTGTTTACTTATTTACATGGATGTTTTTAGTATATTTAAGCAACTGATTTTTTTTTTTTTTTTTTTTTTTTTTTTAGAACGACACTGTACCAAATCCTCTTGTTCTCACAGTACAAGCAAAAGATGGAGATTCAGGGGAGAATGGAAGAGTTACTTACCATATGAAGGTCAATGATCAAAACGTTCAAGAAACGGAGGACTTTATAATTAATGAAGATTCAGGCGAGTTGAGAGCAAAACACCCTTTAGATCGAGAAAAGAAACCATTTTATCAGGTGACTGCCAATGCTTATTGCAAGAATGAATATTTGTATGCTGAATAATAAGAAATGGTTAAATAAATAATATATTCTTTAATAAATTTATTATGCAGACCAACAGTACAGTATATAGTAATATATATAATCTATTATTTCAAAAAGATATAGAATTGTCAATCGTATAAATGTTTTTACCACCAGTTGGACATACACATAAAAAAACCATCGTACTGCCTCTTTCATCAATAATAATGAAGTTTTTTGCTTTTATTTCTTTGAAATGAAACAGTTATGCAGTTTATTTTTCATTTTCCTTCAATTACAGTACTGCCTTTTGAAGGAAAGGAACTGCTTTTTTGAAAAGTCTTTTTTAAAAAATGTTTGTATATGTGTCATAGATTTTCGGTATTGTATAATATCTAAGCTAATTTCCAAGTGGATCGTAAATTTTTAAATATTTAATTCGTACTAACAGTTAAAAATTATCTATGATTTTATGGCTACAAACAGATGATTGCCAAAATTTAAACAGATAGTAAACTCCAATTTTACTGTTTTATATGTTTTTAAGATTTTAAATGCTTATATGGAATCATAGAGAAAAATGTTTCAAATAGAAGTTGTAGGGACCAAGTGTTTCAGATTTGCTGTAAGGTCATTTCTTTTTAAAATATTTTACCTCAATTTTTTACATGTTTAATCATGCGATCTATAAAGTCATCTACATAGATCTCTACAAGGCGTAATTATTCAGACTGATGTGGTTTATTAAACACTTTAAAGTGATCGAAAGAAGGCATGATTCTTTTTATTTATATTATATTGCTTCTTGTATAAAGTAATATTCTAAATTTTGTATACCAAAATTAGACTAAACAAATTTACAAGAGAATAAAACCCCTGCTCTTCAAATTAGATATATTTGCAATATCTATAGAGTTCATAAACTATTAATGAAGAATTACACCTCTTATAGCTTCAAGAATGTTGTGTTAAGGTATAAAACTGGTAAAA
Source organism: Hermatobates lingyangjiaoensis (assembly GCA_026182355.1). Taxonomy (NCBI): domain Eukaryota; kingdom Metazoa; phylum Arthropoda; class Insecta; order Hemiptera; family Hermatobatidae; genus Hermatobates; species Hermatobates lingyangjiaoensis. The sequence goes on from JAPFBL010000090.1 coordinate 911,984, forward strand.
CAGTTTCATGTTAAAATAGTGACTCAAGAATTTGAAATGCCTACATCCTTATTACTAATATATTATCAGTGACATGGTGCAATTAATAGTAATTAATTTACTGAGACAGACTTATATTAAGATAACATTTGTAATTAAGATAAAAATTATCATTTAAGAAGGATTTATCTCATATTCGGATCGAATAATTCTGTAATTTTTGAATCATAATTACAGTTAAGTATACCACTTTAGTTCTAGTAGAAATGGACAAAACATTACGTTCTCTTTTTATGTTTTGCAATATCAGTTGTATGAAAATGAAACTATATTTCCAAAATAGAATTACTTAAGCATAATTAATTAACTAAATGACAACAAAATAACATTATTTATTTATCAAACGATTACAAGAAAAGAACACATAGAAACAACACACAACTCACTTCAACATTTCGACCTCGTCATCATCAGGAAGGAGGAAAAGAAGCAAACCTCTTATTCTTCTTCTCCTTCTCCTGATGACAACGAGATTGAAATATTGAAGTGAATTGTGTGTTGTTTCTACGTGTTCTTTTCTTGTAGTCGTTTGATATGTTGTCCTAACGGACCGTTTCATATTTTTCATTTAATTAATTATTATCATTTTGATTTAGTTGATCTTGGTAGCCAGAGATCATGGAACTCCTACTTGGTATGAAGCTCTGAGGTTTCTTACAATAGTTCTTGTTGATGACGATGACAACAAACCATTGTTCCCTAACTCTGGAGAACCAGTAACGTTCCATCTTATGGAAAATTTACCTCCCCATTCCAGAGTTGGTAAGTCCAAAAGTTGATATTTCTTCTAATGATTTGTAATATGTAGTATTATAATCTGACCACCATCTTCTTGTCAATGAAACTTACGATGAATTTCATGGTTGTAGAACCATAAAACATTTGCTGAAACTGTTTCTATTACAGCCTTACGTATTCGCTTCTGGACTGGCAGATCGGGTTTCGACAGTCACTCTGGCACTCGATTTATTCACTTGGGAGGTGAACAAATCTGAACACGTAGTTCCTCGGAGGGGGTGTTAAGCCGTCGGGTCAGAGCCTGTACGATGTCAGATACTGGTTAAAGATCCCTACATTAAATAAACTTGAGTTAAGCAAAATTCTTGATTCCCAATGTTAAATGTTCATTGTTTGGTATCACAAAGGGTCAATCTTTAGCCTATGTGCGTTCTCTCTTGGGACGGCCATTATAACCTAACCAAACGTAAGCATGTGATGGGTAAATAAGTAACTATCTTATGACTCAGTAATGTCCAAAAATTATACAGCACTTCTTTGATTAAAAAAAAAAAAAAAAAAAAAATTGGTATAATATCAATTTGATTCATCAAACAGTGTGACTTGTAGCGTGTCAACCAAATTTGGATACACTGACTATCTCTCTCTCTCTCTCTCTCTCTCTCTCTCTCTCTCTCTCTCTCTCTCTCTCTCTCTCTCTCTCAGACTAAAAAAGTCTGGTCCAAGTTTTTGACCAGTTAAAATGTTAGTTCACTAACTATCTATTGTTACTTCATTTTATATAATGTAAATTTCATCATTTTTCTAATTAAAAAAAACTGACTTCTGCCTATGAAAAAGGTTTTAAATAAAACCGAAACGTCGGCATTGAGAGTTTGATTTTGATCCTGGAAAGTTGACCGAATCCCGATTACATTATACACCTATTCTATCCAACGGTTGATATATTATTGAATTTGTTATATATATATATAGACGTCATCAAAAAACTTCAAAAATGGATTCAGAAGACCTTGAAAGGATTACATTCTTTAAAATTGAAATCTAATGTTTTCATGATTACTACAATTTGTAAATATGTTTAAAAGTTAATATATTAAATAAAAACAACGCCTTCTTTTTATAATGATGTATATAATGAAGTTTAGGAAATAGTTCTACATCTTCTCTCATTTTGTTGTCCAGATTAGAACTGATCAATATCTGAATGAACCAAACTCATCCTATAGAAGTTCTTTAAGGCATAAAATTCACTGTCTAAATGAAACATATATTTATATATATTTATGTATATATTTATATATATAATATATTTATATTATAAATATATTTAACATATATTTATATATATAATGTTAATTTATCAAGTATTCAATTTTTTTGAATTTTCTTGAATATGATTTCAGCCATATTGTAATCAGTTAAATTAAATTACATTTACTTATAAGTGACATAATAACGTTATTTGTGGTAAGCTTCTGCAACAACCACAGTAGATTTTATTTTGAAATAAAAACCATTTGAAATATGAAAATTATTTTAAACTTTTGTTAACATATTTTCTCAGGTCGGGTTTCAGCTATAGACAAAGACGATGTGGAAAATGCAAAAATATATTACTATTTATTGAGTGGGGGTAATGGAAGCTTCGTTGTAGATCGCGTAGATGGGTTTATTTCTACAACAATATCCCTTGATAGAGAAAATATTTCTAGCTATGATATTTATATCAAAGCAACCAATGACCCGGACTACTATCAATCGAAGGTATGTTTTCAAATAGTGTGATTTTATTTACCTATTATATAGTAAATTTGTTGTTTATTTTTTTTTTAAATACTGCTTTGAGATTAGATGAGATTAATACGTTATTATGTTTAATAAATCATTGTTTGTTAGAGAAAATAGTTTTTTTTTTGTTCTTATTTAAGGATCGTGGTAGGTATAGTGACAAAAGATAATCTCCCATAACATACTATATTCTGAGGATGTTTTCAAATAAACAAGTAGAGACTACATCCACCATGATCTTGAATTACAGTCCTTGATTAGGGATTAATAACCTTTTGTACTGTATAGCAAGAATGTAGCAGATCACAGTATTAGTAAAAACATCTCTAATAGTGATTAGATGTATACCTTAAAAAAACTGGCATAGCATTATAACACTATATAGATCAAAGTATTGTTGTTAGTCAGCTGCTTACTGTAATTTTCTTTAAGTAAATTAAACTCAAATAGAGTGTGCATGGAATAACAAACCAGGTTACCTCTTAGACTGAAGACATGTTAGCTCAGTGGTAACGTGTTGGCCTTAAAATTGGTAGATCCGGCTGGAGGTGAATTAATCTGAGCACGTCGTCCTTTAGAAAGGACGTTAAGCCGTCGGTCCCTAGCCTGTGCGATGCCAGTATTCGTTAAAGATCTCTACCTTAAATACACTTTAGTGAGAGGTGAATAAATCTGAGCACCTCATTCTTTTGAGAGGACATTAAGCCCTCAGTACCGAGCCTGTGCGTGCCAGTATTGGTTAAAGATCCCTACTATAAATACACTTGAGTTAAGTAAAATTTAGGACTCCCAATGTAGAATCAGTTTTCTTTGTGCGGTATATCAAAGGACCAATGTTCGACCTTGTTTCTTCCTTTGGAGGGGACTGCCACTTCAACCTAATCTAACCTACCTCTTAGACTACAGTTAATCCAAATACCTTTCTCATTAAAACTTCTTTCAAAATTGTTTTACCAATCCACTAATAAGTAAATAAAAAACCCCTTTTGATGATCATGGTACTTAAAGCATAAATTGCATATTACTATTTGAACTAATGCTTACCTATTATTAAATTGGATAGTATTTGTAACTGTACCATTACAAACATAATGATTTTGTTCTAGAATAAAATAATGGGTGATGACCTCAAGCACGAAAGTATTGCACATGTAAAAATATTTGTATTAGATGAAAATGATAATGCTCCTATTTTTCTACATCAGGAATATAACGCAGGTAATTTTTTTAATTTAATTTTTTTTTATGTTATGTATTTACAAGCTTATCAATAACTGTTATTATATTGATTTGTACCCCTTAGGCTACAGTTAATACTAAAAACCTTTCTCAAGTCAGCCATCATAAAGCAGGAACCACACAAAATCATGAGTTGTTTTGAATTTCGAAGTTGAGTTTGATTTCGAATCTTAATAATTCGAACTCACGATTTTTAAGATTCTACCAAATTATGTAAAAACCTAATATTAACATTTAAACTTCCTAAAAAACTTATTTTTTAATAATTTTGCTTTTTTTTCTCAATTTCCAAGATTTTTTTCCCTAAATACTTGGTTTTACAAGTGAACATGAATTTTTTCACGAGTGATATTTTATGATTAATAAAATATTTGTATTAAATAAGATCTGTTAGTTTCCCAAATATAGTGGACTCTTTATAATATTGTTCGTAGCATAGTCTTCAGCATTGCCTGATAAGGGTAACTAAGAGATCGAAACATTTCGAGTCCTTATATTAGTTTTACTTAGTAATTATAGCTTTAACATATTATGAAAATTGTATTATCACAGAAATTGTTACTTATGTTGTTAATTTTACAATCCACTCTACAGGAAAACTGTGATGCTTCAGGACTTTATATATTCTCTAAAATGGTAATCAAAGATAAAATAAATATAGTTTTTAAATACTTGTTTTACATGAGGCCCGCTCGTAGTATTTACTAATATATATAAATATAATTAATACGAGTTCAAAATTCTAGAAGAGTAACACACACAATAAACACACTTACAAACTCAAATTTCGGACAGCCAGTCTTCAGAAGAGTTATAATTAAATATAATTAATTAAATAATGTAATTAATAATAAATGAATTTAACAATTAAATTAAATATAATTAATGTCATTTGTTTTATTTTGTTAAAGATGTAAATAAATCACAACATTAATAATAATGTAATACTGTGCATTGTAATTTATAATAATGTCATACATTGTAATACTACACATTGTAATGTTAGTAATGTAGCGAATAAACATTGTTATAGAATAATACCATAATGTATTATTAATAGAGTATTAATTATACTAGAATAATACCGTAAATTTAATAATACTATAATATTATAGCTAATAATTTATAATAAAAATTATTTATTAATGAATAAGTAAATTAAATAAATAATTATATTAAATATCAATTATTTATTGTAAAGAAAAACCTTTAATGAGTTCGTAACTGTTTAATCGTTCTGATCATGAATTAGGAATATGTGATATTACGACTAATAAATGTTTTGTCTCTAACTCGTTAATTTGCATTCCATGTTTTTGTGCTTAATATATATATTTAGTTCTAAAATGTTAAAATGGTGATTCAATTTGCAAAAACCCTACATACGCCGTGGTTGTGTTTCAGGTGTAAAGATGTCAGCTGGCTCTGGCGAGTTGGTTGTAGAGGTGAACGCCGTGGACGTGGACTCCGGAGCCAATGGAAGTCTAAGTTACGTCATTCTCACTTCTCACCTGTACAAAGCTGGCTCCAATGTGTCTTCTGGCTCCGTAGTCCCGAGCCCCTTCTCAGTCACTGATTCAGGCAACATCGTCACTGCTGCCCTCTTTGCTGAGTATAATCAGGACAGGTTTAGGCTTGAAGTGTCTGCCAGAGAAAAAGCACCTCCTTATAGAGAAACGCACACTATTATTAACGTAATTCTCTTCCTTTATACTAGATCATAACATCTGCGAATATAGGATTTTATCATACTTTCTTATTTCTATAATTGACGATTTATGCCTTAAGAAGCAAAAATTCCTTTCGTTACTGGTTTTCACTTTTTTTCTTTAGAATATATCTGTTCTACATAAAAATATGTATTTTTAAAATCTAATGATGTTTATTAAGTCAAATTCTAGTTTCTTATCCAATTTATTTATTGTTTAATGGTTTAAAATATATACTTTATGTAAAACTTTTTTTTAATTTTTTAATCACAAAAAGAAACAAACAAGGAAGGAGGAGCGTCTAAGGGTTGCAGAGGAAGAAGGACCTTCCTTCCTTCCTTCTCTCTCCTCCCCCCTCTCTCTCTCTTCCTCTCTCTCTCTCTCACACACACACACATATCTTTTCTTTCTCTATTGGTTATAACTCTATCTCTATCCCTCACTCTATATACCTGTCTCCCTCTTCCTCTCTCTCTCTCATACACATATCTTTTCTTTCTTTGTTTTCTTTGTCTATAACTCTATCTGTCTCTATCTCTCTTCTCTATATACCTGTCTCTCTCTCTCTTCCTCTCTCTCTCACACACACACATATCTTTTCTTTCTCTATTGGTTATAACTCTATCTATATACCTGTCTCCCTCTTCCTCTCTCTCTCTCATACACATATCTTTTCTTTCTTTGTTTTCTTTGTCTATAACTCTATCTGTCTCTATCTCTCTTCTCTATATACCTGTCTCTCTCTCTCTTCCTCTCTCTCTCACACACACACATATCTTTTTCTTTCTCTATTGGTTATAACTCTATCTATATACCTGTCTCCCTCTTCCTCTCTCTCTCTCATACACATATCTTTTCTTTCTTTGTTTTCTTTGTCTATAACTCTATCTGTCTCTATCTCTCTTCTCTATATACCTGTCTCTCTCTCTCTTCCTCTCTCTCTCACACACACACATATCTTTTCTTTCTCTATTGGTTATAACTCTATCTATATACCTGTCTCCCTCTTCCTCTCTCTCTCATACACATATCTTTTCTTTCTTTTTTTTCTTTGTCTATTGGCTATAACTCTATCTATCTCTATCCGTCACTCTATATACCTGTCTCTCTCTCTCTCTCTCTCTCTCTCTCTCTCTCTCTCTCTCTCACACACACACACACACACACATACATCTTTTCTTTCTTTTTTTTTCTCTGTTGGCTATAACTCTATCTATCTCTATATACCTCTCTCTCTCTCTCTTCCTGTCTCTCTCACACACATATCTTTTCTTTCTCTATTGGTTATAACTCTATCTATCTTTATCCCTCACTCTATATACCTGTCTCTCTCTCTCTCTCTCTCTCTCTCTCTCTCTCTCTCTCTCTCTCTCTCTCTCTCTCTCTCTCTCTCTCTCTCTCTATCTATCTATCTCTCTTCCTTTCCATCCGTCCTCTATAAGGCTATATTACTTTTTCTTAATTTATTTTTGGAAGAGTAGTTGGAGGGGGTTACCAATTTAAAATTTGCGATTTTTTAGCTCTAAGGGTCAACAATATTCTACCAATCTTCTCCTTTTGACCTTTCAGTTGTCGCCCAGTATTAAATTTGAAATTGTATTTAACTAAGTATTAATCGTATATTATTCAAACCAAAAGTAACATAGTTGTTTTTTGTAAACAAACAAACTTAATTAATAGAAAATATAAATTCATAGAGTAAATACTTGAATAATAAAATTTATTAATTACCATTAATAATAAAGCACAATCTACTTATATGAGTTAGTATTGCATCCTTTATAAGTGTTTTTTTAATTAATGACAATAATAAATCCACATTACAGGTATGGGTATACGAACAGCAGCAGTTAATTAAAGTAATATTGTCAAGGCCACCTGAAGAAGTAAATAGAGAAAAAGAGGAAATTATAATTGAATTGAGTAATGCAACTAAGAATTTGGTTGTCATTGATGATATTAAATACCATGTAGATCCAGCCGGTCGCATACAACATGACTGGTATTTATTTTTTTTTTTAAATGTTTATGTTCATTATTTTCTTGAAAAAATCAATTGAATGTAATTATTTGTTTTAATAATTTTACTCTAAATAAATTCACTTTTGTTTGTAAAAAAAGTATTTATCTGATGAAAAAATACCTTATACTTTTAGCTGTGGACACTGAATTATTAATTATCAAAAATTTATATTGAAATACTCCTCTTAAAGTAAAATAGTAAGAAAAGATAAAAAACATAAATAGTTTCCAATGGCACAGCTATATTGTATACACTGGTTTCATACAACTTAGATCAAAGTTAAGCAACATTGGGTATGGTTATCACTTAGATGGGTGACAACAAGTGCAGTAGGTGCCCATCAAAAATGGACCACATTTTCTTCCCTATGTAGACAAGTGAATACAAAATTTATATATATATATATATATATATATATATTTGTGTACAATGGCAGCAGGTCTTCCCTTAAGCATATGTTATTAAAATAAGAAGCAGCTTCTGCATTGACCAATTTCTTGTTAACACTCTCTAGTTTTCGTATCACTTTACGGTGAGACTCTGGTAGCTTCCAAAGAAGGTTAGAGAAAGACATTAACACACACAATAAACTTTAGGTCAAACACGAAAACACTTGAATAAACCACTTTTTTAAATACCAAAAAAGTATTTTTTGTATGTATATTATATATATATATATATATATCTATATCAGCTCAAAAACGAAGAAAAGCAACACACAGAGAAAGAGACACACTTACAAACTGAAATTTTCGGATGATCCGTCTTCAGTTTGGATCGTTTTTTTCGAATTTTGAGTATATATAAAAATATATATAATAGATTCAATAATATATCGACCGTTTGATAGAATAGGTATGTTCTCTAATCGGGATTCGGTCAATTTTCTAGGATAAAAAATCAAACTTCTGTAAGTAATATTGTTTTATGTATCTCTGAAATACTTCTGCTTGTAATATTCATAAGTTGTAACAATCCATTTTTATATTGTGTATATGTTTGATGTTGATATGTGATTTCTTATTATTCTTTGTTTGTAGGCCTATGAAAAAGGTTTTAAATAAAACCGAAACGTTAGCAACGAGAGTTTGATTTTTTATCCTAGAAAATTGACCGAATACCGATTAGAGAACATACCTATATATATATGATAGAGTTACTTATCTTGTCAGGGTACCACTTCCACTCCTGATGACGACCATTAACTGGGTCGAAGTATTGAAAATTAATCAATGTTTTGTTTCCACTCTTATTTCTTTCCTTTGACCATAGTTTAATGTTACCTGATGACGAGAAAAGTTTAAATAATGAATAGTGATGTCTAAGTTAAAAGTTATTCTAAGATAAAATAAAATATAACAAAACCAATAGTTATTTATTTTCAAAGTTCACTGATAGTTCTATGTTCGATTTTTCATTGTACCATCATACCACGTACAGTATCCTCTTTCTTTCATCCGGTTGAGTTTAAGACTAACCATTTCCCATGCTTAAGAGTCTAATTTTCTGTTAATATAATAAAAGTCTCATTATATTATAAAAAAATAAATAATATTTAGCATAAATATAATTTTAGCATTTGAGGTATTTAGTGCTGATATAAATATAATTTTAGCATTTGAGGTATTTAGTGCTGATATAAATATAATTTTAGCATTTGAGGTATTTAGTGCTGATATAAATATAATTTTAGCATTTGAGGTATTTAGTGCTGATATAAATATAATTTTAGCATTTGAGGTATTTAGTGCTGATAATTATCTACCAGTTTATGAATATCCATTTCAAGTTATTTAGCATAGTAGTAGATAGTTGATGATTATAACATTAAATACATGAATGTTGTTATTACCACTGAGGTTAGTATGATTAATATTAGAAATAGAAAAAACCGTCATACCTCGTAAGTTGATATCCAACATCTCCGATATCAACTTACTAGGTATGACAGTTTTTTTCTATTTCTAATATTAATTATAACATTAATTATTGATAATTATTAATAATTAATTTAACATAGTTATTTGCATTGTAGATAATTGAAGCAGATACTCTTTGTTTTTAGTTTCTCTTTTTCAAAATTTTCTTCATTATTTTTTATTATTTCCATGTTTTATTTGAAATTGTTGTTTTAGGTGTGATATGTACCTGCACGTTGTAGATCGTAAAACAATGACCATATCAACTATCCCAGATGTCTTAAAAGTTATCGACTCGCAGTATGATTTCCTGAAGGACTATTACGCAGGATTTGCTATAGAGAATGTTTTGGTGAGTTAAATAATGAATGAAATGATATATATTTTTTTTTAAATAAAAATTTTTTTTTTTTGTCTTCATAATCTGGATGAAGAAACATAATCGGTAGGGTATATGATCAATAAGATGGGGACAGTTTTATTGTTTGGTAGGTCCTCATAACTTGAAACTAATCATCATAAGATATTTAAAAGTGTAAGGTGCTGTTTACATCGTCAGTCGCCATCAGAAGAAGTGATTTGCTGTTTTCAAAGCGAAGTATTTTGTGTTTATGTGTTTGTTTTCACTATAATTTGTTTTCGTCATCATCAGGAAAAGTTGTTTAAGCTGCTGAGCTATTCACTTCTCTTGATAGCGATTGGTGTCGAAATATATAAATCAGTTCTGTCAGACCGTTTATTTTTTTATTTGATATATAAATTGTATTCGCTTCAAATCATGAACTAGTTCTTAAAGGATGTCGCAATTTATATTCATACTTTCTCTTTCTTTTTTCTTATCTGTGGTTAAAGGTTATCAAGGACAGTTTCTTTTGAAGTACGGCATTTGGGTTAAACTGTTTCCGGTTTCGGTCAGTTTTTATGTGTAAATCAAACGTTTCTGTTTTATTTAAGGCTTTATAAACATAAAAAAAAGAAAAATAAGAATCATTCAATTATCAACCATTAAGTTATTGAATTTTCCAAGTAAAGGAACTTACAAAAGTAACAAGATTTGTAAAATGTCAACTGACTCGAGTAATATATAAACTAACTAAGGAATAAAATTACTAAACAGAACGGTTAAATAGCGTAAAAACAAACAGTAATAAATTAAATATTTCACTGAACATACAAACATGCTATTATTATACTCGGCCTCTGGTTAAATTGGGTATAACAAATAAAAGCACAATCAATATAGATTCCACGTAATTATGTATATGTAAAATCTCTTGAAGTATGTAAAGATTACATAAAATCTATGTGCAAATAAAGTCTATCCACTTGTGATTTGCTAATTACATATTATTAATCATTTAAGTAATTTATGTTTTTGGAGACCCAGTTTATGCAAAACCAGTTTAGTAGAAACGTGCTCACCTCTGGACTGGTAGAATCGGGGTTCAATATCCACTCTGACCCTCCATTTATTTACGTTTACGTACATTTATTTACGTTTATTTATCATTGTTATTTTGCCCTTTTTTATCATTTTATTTATTTATTTTATCATTTTATTTATTTATTTTATCATTTTATTTTTATCAATTTTATCATTTATCATTTTATCAATTTATTTTATTATTTTATCATTTATCAAGTTTATTTACGTACATTGAGTACGTCCTGCCTTGGAAAGGACGTATTAAGCCGTCTGTACCCAGCCTGTACGATGCCAGGTGCACGTTAAACATTCCTACTCTACAAACCGTTTAATTTGAAGCATAATTTAGGATTCCCAATGTAAAATGTTCATTGTATAGTATAACAAAGGGCAATTGTTCAGCTTGTGTATGTTCTATAGTTGGACTGCCACTACAACCTAACCTAACCTAATTTATGTTTTAAACTTTCAGCCTGCTTACATTGGAGCTAAAGAAGACACCTTTGAACCCGCCTTGGCAGCTCTTATAGCACTTCTTATTGTCCTCTTTGTTGGATGTATCTCTGTTATCATAGTTTGTTGCTGTTTCAGGCATTGGTAATTTATGATTTATATAGATATTTTCCCACTTTAAATATAAAAAAAATATGTTTTGGTATTTATTCAAATCTCTGATCAGGATTCTGTATTTATTTCGTTTTTTTATTCTGGTTGAAAAATGAAATTTCTTTTGAATTTTTTTTTTTAAAAATCATTGAACCCATGTAATCATTAGGTTGTATTCTAAACTTCATAAATAACTTGTTTTATATCGAATGAAACAATTTTTTTTTAGACTAGGATCTGATTTTATATCCAAGAGCGATAAATCATGCATTTCAGAGGTGTGAAAGGTATGACGTATCTGTAGATCTCAACAGAGATACAGAGAAGATTCACGCCTTCCTTGCTGAAGATCAAAAGTTCGTATCTCGGTCATGACTATAGATTTTTAAAGTAGGAGATGAGAAACCATCTTCTTTTAAAAATCATTCAATTTTGTTAACCACTAAACATTTTTTTTGGAGTATTTTCTATCTGGGAATATCACAAAAGCCATTTTGTTCGAGATACTTTAAGAATTTAACTATGATTTTGGTTCCAATTACGGGACAATAATATTGTGAACAAGTTGAATTCAGAAAACTTCAATAGCACTTTTCTTAAGAAATAGGTAAGGACGTCATGGTAATCCAGTGGCTTGGGTGATTACTTCTGGACTGGTAGGTGTTTCAATGCTTTCTCTGAACCTCTATTCACTCGAGAAGTGAACAATTCTGACCATGTTGTCGCTTGGAGAGAACGTTAAGCCGTTGGTCCCGAGCCTGTACAATCTCATATTCTAGTTAAAGATCTTCTACTCTAAATGCATGTTAGACAAAATTTAGTAAAATAGTAAAATGTTCACTATGTGGTATTACAAAGGTTTTTTCCAGTTTTGTGGTATAAGACTAAGTGTTATAAGTTAAAAAATCTCAAGAAATATGCTTCTTTTTAAATTTTATTAAGAAGAATATTTTTTGTTTAGTGTGACCTTTATGCTTTGCTTTTATTAAATTGTTATAAGATATTTATTTTTTTTTGTGATGTAGGGTCGTGGAAGCTCGCCTCCGCGTGGTCCACCTCGGGAGTATTTCGGAGGTTTTGTTTGCCTCTATCCTAGGCTAGAGTTTGTAACTCCCGAGATGCGGCAAAAGAGCTTTCACGTAAAAAAGACATCTTTCTGTTTTGTTGTTGTTTTCAGCGATATGGCTGAATAAGCTGGGAGCGCTAAATAATACCAAAACAGGTATTATAAAGGGTCAATCTTTGGCCTATGTTCTCTCGTGGGACTGTCTAACCTAAGAAGTAGGTAGAAAAGCTTAGTTTCAGTAATTTAATTCGAATTGAATTAAACTAAACTAAACTACAGTTTAACTGTTTTTGATGTTAATATCTCACTATGTATTTTCTTTTTTTTTTCAATATGAGATGTGAAGCTGACAATATAAGCATATCACATACTAACTGAATCTCAATCACCTTTTAATTCTAATTATCAGGTGATAATGATAATAGTTTTACTTGTTATAATTAATTTTATTAATAATTTGCATAATTGTTTATTTATTTGCTACTTGCAGGGTGGTGTCAGAACCAGTCGATTTGAAGCAGTCAGATATGTTAATCAAGAAAACCGTGATTGATGACTTAACGACTACGGAAAACCCTCTCTGGATAGAACAGTCTGTATCACTATGTTTATTGTTAATTATACATGAATATTACGAGGTGTGTAAATAAAGTAGTGAGACTGATTTTTTTAAAATTTTCTATTCAAATATAATTACAATGTGATATTGTCACCTTCAAAATAGTTCCCTTCGGAAGCCACACAGCGCTGGAGACGGTCCTTCCAATCATTGTAGCATTGCTGGAACTCGGATTCTGGAATGGCCTTCAGCTGGTCGGTTACAGCAGTTTGTATGTTTTGTAGTGTCCCGAAATGAGTTCCCTTGAGGTGATTTTTCAATCTCGGGAAGAGGAAAAAGTCACAAGGACTCAAGTCTGGTGAATAAGGAGGCTGAGGAGCAACAGGAATGTTTTTACTGGCCAAAAACTCGTTTATTGAGATGGCAGTGTGACAGGGCGCGTTGTCGTGATGCAACACCCACTTGTCTTTGATGTTTGGCCGCACACGAAGGACTCTTTTTCGATCATTCGATCATTCTGACTGTCAAGCGTCGATCTGAACGCACAAGGTTCCGTACTCTGTTGACATTTTCATTGGTGTTTGCACTTGAAGGCCTTCCGCTTCGTGGTTCATCTTCAATCGACTCTCTTCCTTCTGAAAATTCCTTAAACCACCGAAAAACCTGTGCCCTTGATAAAACACGTTCTCCATAGGCCTCCTGAAGTTTTTCAAAAGTTTCGGTTGCATTATGTCCAAGTCTGAAGCAAAATTTGATTGCACACCGCTGCTCAACTTTGAGGTCACTCATTTTTAAAACGCTCAAGAAAAAACCATTTCACGAAAACCAACGCTACGGACAAACAAATGACTGTGGCGAGTTCAGATTCATACTGGAGGCGCATCACACGTGCACCTGACGCTACTCAAGGCCACGCGTCTCCAGCGTTGCCAGATCGAAAGCGACGTTGCCAGTCTCACTACTTTATTTACACACCTCGTATTTTAAAAAATTTCGCATAAACAGCTTTATATAATTTTATTATACCGTCTTATTTCATCGGTTTTCCTCATATCTCGCCCTGTTTTGGGATCAACCATTGTCAAGAGAAAACTGAAGTTATTCTGTCGTCAGGGTTTTTTGGAGGACAGATTGTTGACTTCCTTTTCGACTTAACCGAATTGATATTGTTACTTTACTAAAAGACTTGCTGAATTATGTAGGATTATTATTTTATCCCAAAAAAAAGAGAAAATTTTTATATTGTTTTTATAGTAATAAAATTTTTTTAAATATTAGTTATACGATTTTCAATATTTGTTTTACTTGGTTATTTGAGAATTCAATTTAATTTGGCTATATAATTGATTTTCATTTAATCAATTTTTTTTAGTATTTTGGGAGTTAAAGCTGTGATTTATTTATATAATATAATAAGGTTAATTTATTTTTTTGTATGATTAATAATTTCTATAATTTATTCTGTTATAATTACTCTTTATTTGGTTTTGTTTTTTTTTTTTATTTATTGGGTACTCATTTTTACAATGATCTGTATTTATAATTCATATTTACTAGTTTTTTGATAGAAAAATCGTCATCTGTAACTCAAAAAGTCATAATAATAAATTCATTAACAATTAATTATTAATAATAAATTATTTTTATTATTATTATAAACCTGTACCAGATCTTTTGGTCATACAATTGATAAAGCAGACAAGGTCCATGTTTTTTATGTCTAGTTCTTTCGCAACATCTAAGAATTTTCCAATTTATTTCAACATGGAATTAAACAGTCCTTTTGAGGTTTCTAACGCCTATCTCGCAGTGATAGACTTCAATAGTAAAGCATCAATTTAAATGTGAACAAAAATTTCACAATCATTTTACTTCTATAAGTCCTTCTTCATAACTGATTGCTTCCATCTTCATTTTTTACGAAATACAATCTTCGTATCCTTTTCTAATATTTATTTGTAATAAATATATGTTATGTAGAAACTTTTAATTTCTCCACGATTTTAAATAACACTATTTTCTATTTTCAAGGAAATTGAAGCTTTATGAAGAACAAGAACTGACAATGCAAGTTTTCTGTGAGCCAGAAAATAATCAAAATGCGCTACAAAATAACGATCGAAGGGATTCCGTAGATTTATCAGTGGTTTGTATTTATAAATAGGCATAAAATTATATATTATTATTTTTTTTATATTTAAATTGAAGTATCATAATCTTATTTACTTTAAATATCTAAATTAGTGTTAATGAGAGTTTTTTAGTAAATGTAATGTAGCATAGTGTATTCTTTGAACTTGCAAAAAAATTAAAAAAAAACTTTACTTGAAGTTCAGTATGAAGAATCTAGTTCATCTAAATTTCCTTCTTACAATAAATTTTAGTTTTACAGCATGCCAACTGATTGTTGACGCAACCATGCATATTTAAGATGTCAAACCTGTTAGGATAAATTTATTTGATAACTGAGTTCTATTTTTTATTTTATTAAATTATTACTTTGATTACAGGCAGATAACACTTATGCAACCATTCAGCATCCTCAAAGACGTGGTTCGCTCAATACTATGTTGTCTTTGGGCGGAGGAGAGTATGCAACTTTAGGAGGTTCTGTCCTACCACTAGACAATGTCAGCTCGCACAGTCAGCAGGTATGAAACAAATTCATTATTAATCTGTCTATATAAAATGTCTAAATTTTACATTCATCTTTAATATCTTATTGGGAATTGTTAAAGAATTTAAGTAAAAATTAACAGTTAATTTTCTTTTTACTTTACCTCATTATATGTTGAATTAATTGAAAGAAATTAATCTGACAAAAGAGTATATTTCAGATGTTTGAAGCTGCTTTGGGCTTCCAAGGATCTACTTTTCAGGTTCCTGAGAACACGGATCTATTTAAAACAAGATCTGAATTGAGATTAAATAAAGACGGACAACCTGAGTTCGTTTCAGAGCTTATTTAATATTTAGTTGCCATGAATCTGTAAATAATTAACTGAAATTCCATTGTGTATTTGTATAGTGTACAGTATTAGATTATTGAGATAGTTAATATTTGTATTTTTTATATATATATGTTATATACGTGCCAAAAAATATTAAAAAAATCCTTCTAGATAACATTATCACTGTAATTAGATTTTTATATTTGATTCATTCACTACGAGTCTTTCAGTTGTCGTCATACTTATGAAATTATTACTTATATAATTAAAAGCTTTGAGTTTTTTTCTGCTATTATCAAATTATATTTTTTAAAAATTCTTGTAAATCTGTGTATTATTTATATTGTTACCTGTTCATATAAAAGTAAAAAAAAATCTAACACCAGTGAAAATTTATTAAATTGTTTGTAAATATTTTTTTATAAACTTTATAATAGATATATGTTATAAAATACGCTTAATAAAAGTGTCTGTTCCATAACTGAAGTTTCAATTAGTTTTATAAATTTTCTGTCCCTTTTATTGTGTCAATAATTGTGTTTTTTTTTGTCTTGTGAGTGATTGATTTAACGTGCCTGCCTCAAGAACAGATGGTTTAAAGTTGGAATTCTCAAATTATTCTAAATTTGTTTTTAGATTTTTTGATTAAAGCAAATATGTAGAAAAATTGATCATATTCTGCATATATTTCCATTTGTGGTTTCTGGTAAAGCATCGAAGAGTTTTACTGAGGAAAACTCAGTTTTGAGATTGGCATAAGAAGCGGGCATAAAGACCATGAAGTTCTTAGATGTGAATAGTGAATACCATTACCACATATCAATGTGGTTTAAATCAACGAGGTGTGGAGTGTATGAGACAATAACAGTAAGTCCCTGGTAAGGTAGAAATGTGGCGTAGTAGAAGTATTAATTAATAAGGCGTTAAAAACATCATCCATTTGGAAAATTATCATCAGACTGTCGGCAATGTTAAACATCTTCTTATAAATAACAGTAACTTCGACAAGCAGCTAAATGAATATATCAGCATTAGAAACAACAATGTAGACAAGGAGAGCGATACCCAAAGGAGGGCATAATTTTCTAACAAAAAATTGTCCAAGAGTTACAAAACCAACCAAAAAGTACTAAAACTGTTATGTGGAACAATGCCCAATAAAAAAAACTCAGGAGACAGATCGAAGTTATATATTTCAAAAGAAGAATGTTTGATTTACGCATGCTTCTCCGCCTTTCGACCATACCTTGATAAGTCATACCTGGTTGATGTTTAATGTGGAACCCTTTCGCTACGATAGAGTAACTACATCCTCTGAAATTGGGAAAACAAAACAGTCCTAGCGAGGTGGTCAAGGTGAAATGGGAGTTTCACGAGCTATATCAACAATCCTGAAACAGGCTTTATGGTATATACCTCTTTATGGTATATATTAAAATAAAGCATGTTAGTTTTAATAAGACTGCTGAACTTTTGGTGAAAGAGATTATCGAACATTAGAGGTGGAAAATCAAGAAAGAAGAGGTAAGAGTAAGATATAATAGGGTGTTGAGAAGGATAGAAAGAACAGGTAAGTAGAGGTAGAAGAAAGGTGACAGGAAAAGAAAGAGGAAGCATACAAACGCTAACATGTTGAGACCGGCCAAGCAAACAAACAGCTTACCAAGACAAGCTGTTGGCATAAACCTTTGTAAGAAGGACAGGGTCTAACTGGAGGAAGACAAGGAGGTGTGGACCAGCAGCACTGAAGCAATCGCACGACTGAGGAGACTCTACACGAGGATACCTTCTCAAGAAAGCAGCTAAAGCCACTGCTGTGAGAAAGAAGCTTTGTAAGAGACAAGGCGTGTCTAGACTAGGGCTAGCCATTCATGCCTGAAGGGACAGGCTCTCCAGGCCTGAACCTGATCGAGCGGATCTTCCAGTCGTAGAGACCCACCAAGGGACAACCCGATCAACTGCACCCAAAAGAGATAGTCTAGAAAAAGACAGGTGTTAGCCTCATAAGACTGATATGGATGGAACCAAACCAGAGCGCGATAGAGCGGACTTTTTATCCGAGGACAACCATGAGGGAACAACCACCCAGGCAAGTTAAGCTCGCTCTCCTCTAGGGGAAGCCATATCTGGAGGGCAGAGAATCAACAGCATACCACAATCTACTGATTATATGAAAAACTTTCAAAAACTAACAACCTCTACATGAAGCGAACATTGTGCACGTGTTCATAGATACAACCGGTAAGTGTGAATTTATCCCGAAGAAGGAGGTAGAAAGTATTTTCTCCCGAAACGTAGCAAGACTGAATGGACATTAATTAATGATGATTTATGCAGATTCTGCAAAAAAAAAGAGGAAGAAACACCGTTGACTGTAAAACAACTTTACTGCCCAGAAGTAGGTGCTTCGGGACACTCAACAAAACCATAGAAAAACTTTTACCGCTGGAACCAGCAAAAGTGCTGAGCTTTTTCGAAGCGTTGAAGCTAATTACTGAGGTACTTAAGTACAGAAGACAACGGAAGTATAATAGTTTTTTTTTAAGACGCAGTGCTATAGTCACCCTCAAATAATAATAATAAAGTGTGAATTATAATATTGATTGTATATTAGTTCAACACTTTCCCGACGTCTAAATATTCAGCTTTTTCAAGGCGCTCCAAAAGAACACATGAGAAAATTTTTTCATAATAAAATAGTCAGAAAAATTATGCCTTCTATCTACTTCTTTCTTTACCTATTCCACATTTCTTTATGGATGTTCGTTACTTTTTTTTATCTGGAACTTTATAATCTCAGGAATGACCTCTATATGTTTATGGAATAAATGTGTATTGTGAAAACAATAGCATTATAAACTAGACAGTTTAGAAAATTCTGGTCTAAAGTTTTGATCAGTGCACATATTCTCGTCAGCACTGTGTCCGGTTTACGGAAATAAATTAATATGGTTTAATAATTTTTGACCATAATGTGTTGTTTACAAAAATAAGTTTTTTTTTTGTATAAAATAAGTCATATTTTGTAATCAACATAAATTAATGTCTACAAAAAACTGTAGATTCAAATAATAATAATAATATATTTAAATCCGAGTTACGAAAATTCTCTAAATTGATTTCTAATATTGCTTGCACTGGTTGTGAACCTGCAGTTTTATGAATTGTTTTTTTAAAACTACGCAGTTTTAATGAATATATTTTGCTATTTTTGCACACGATTTTGAAAAAAAAAAATTGATATGAATTTAAATCTTAGTAAAATTAACATGGATCTTTTGACGCATGGTTCGTGTATTAAAATTAAACGTAGTGACGGAAAAGTGCATGAAGCTGTTATCTCGGATGTGAGAATTGAAGAAGGCATGATAACGACAGAGTGGATGGAAAATGGTGAGTTCAAAGGAAAAGAGATTTCTTTAGAAGATGTTCTTCAATTGAATAAACATCTTTGGATGAATGGTAACGCGGTAAAGAGTCAATCAACAACATCTCTTCTTAGTAACAATTACAAGTTTTCAACAGATTCAAATAAATCTAATAATGCCTGCCGACTTTCCACTGCTAATAGGTTTAGTACAACTGTAAATCAAGTAGAGAAACTGAAGAAAAATCGAGAAGAAAGAAGGAAACATCAAGCTAGGAAGAGAGAAGAACGTCAGACATTAATCAGAATGAACCCTCAAAATCCCAATTGGGAATTCCTTTTAATGATTAATGAATTCAGGAAAAATTTATTAGTGAAAAATATTCCTGATGAAGGTCCAATCGAGTCGCATCAAATTACTGTTTGTGTTCGGAAAAGACCGCTTAATAATGCTGAAATCTCGAAGAAAGAATTAGATGTAATCACTGTTGTTGACAAAGAAACTTTGATTGTACATGAACCAAAAACTAAAGTGGATTTAACCAAGTTTTTGGACAATCAGTATTTCAAATTTGATTATGTCTTCAATGAAAATTGTTCAAATGACTTAGTGTATAAGTACACGGCAAAACCTTTAGTGGAGACAATCTTTGAAGGAGGTGTAGCCACTTGCTTCGCTTATGGACAGACAGGTAGCGGGAAAACTTATACGATGGGTGGAAATCCCTGCTCAAAGACGGGCGAGGCTTTAAATGGAATCTATGCTAAAACCGCTAATGATGTTTTCACTTATCTTCGTTTTCCTCGTTACGAAAACTTAGGATTATACGTTTCAGCAAGCTATTTTGAAATTTATAAAGAAAAGTTATATGATTTGTTGGCGGGAAAGGCACAGTTAAGAGTGTATGAAGACATGAAGCAGCAGGTAAATTTAATAGGCCTTACAGAACGAAACGTCTGCTCTATAGGAGATTTCTTAGCTTTGATTAAAGAAGGAAATTTGGCTAGGACATCAGGAAAAACGACTGCTAATGAAATGTCATCAAGGTCTCATGCAGTACTTCAGATAATTTTACGGAGAAAAGGTTGGAATAAAGTATATGGTAAGTTTTGTTTAATTGATTTAGCCGGTAATGAAAAGGGAGGGCAATCAATCACTCATGAAGCACAGGTAGAAGGAGCGAATATCAACAAATCTCTATTAGCTCTGAAAGAGTGTATCAGAGCTCTAGGTCGAAAAGGCGCGCATTTACCTTTTAGGGGCAGCAAGCTAACCCAAGTGCTTAGAGACGCATTCATTGGTGACAAAGCAAGAACTTGTATGATTGCAATGCTTAGCCCTACCTTAAGTATCTGCAAGCACACTCTAAATACTTTACGGTATGCTGATAGAGTAAAAGAGTTGGTTGGAACTGAAATAGAATTGGAGGAAATAACAGAACAAAAAGAAATTGAGAAATTTGATTCAACATCCACGCCAATGGAAATAATTGAAAAACCACAGGAACCAATCAGAAATGAAAAAGAAATACTTTTGTCAGAAGCTTATGAGAATTATATGAAGAATAGAATTAAGTGGAATACTCAAGAAGAGGAACTTAAACTATACCACAGCACACTAGGATATATGACAAACGAATTTGTAAACAGTTTGGAGAATGTTGTTAACGATAGAATGAACTGTTTTAAGAATCTTCTCCTTTTATCAAAAGATTTTAGAGATTCAATGGAGCTCAAGTAACCTAAGGTTTCTCTCACAAACCTGCTTAACCATTCCATTAAAACAATTTAATTATAACGCCATAAATTATAATTTTAAACCCTTTGGATCAATTATCGTCAGTATGTTTTCATTAACTGAAATAAATAGGAATTATGATGGAATATTAATCTCCCTGTACTCTAGATTACAATTAGTATATTATAATTGAATTCTTAAAATTGTTTATTAGTTGCATAATGAAGATGAAATACTCGACCTACTAAATGGTGAATTTCTGACTGAACTACTTAAGTATCATATTAACATATTAATAATAATTTTTAATAAAAAAATTGATTGTATCATCCTAGTTTTCATCGTTATGAATTATAATAAATAGAAATTACATTTACTTTACAAGTACTACAAAAAGCTATGATAACTTTTTATGTGTATATTATTATTATTGTACTAGATTTCTATCGCTTACTAATACTAAAATTAACATTAAGAAGCCATAAAGTTAATTAATATTAACTTTTAATTCGAATTAGAAACTATTTCTTTGAGCAGACACAAAAATAGTGTCAAATAATTTTAAAATTTTGCACAACACTTATTGAAGAGATAAAAGTACCATTAAATCGTTAATATTGCTTCACTGTTAAATGTTAGAACACATTATTTTATTGGTAGAACATGAAAAATTCTGGTTTCATTCACCGTAAGTCCGACTTCAGTCAAACTCAGTGCGTTATTCACTTTAGTCTTGATTTTATCGAACTGAGAGGAGAGTTCCTCCTGAAGAACTTAATAGGTTCCAATCAATTGATCACGGATCTCATCAGTTCATTGCAGACTTTAGGCGTAAATTTTTTAAAGTTGGAAGAAGAGCTTCACCTGGAAGCTATGATATCTGACCATTTATCAAATTAATTAAGTATCTTCACTTTAGTTTTTACCGTAAAGTGCATTTATTATTAAAAATTATATTCTATTCTCCATTGACACATTGTAATATTTCTTTCACACAACTGGTATGCTGTTAATGTGAGTCATTCATTACTTTTAAAAACATATTGATTTAATTAAGTTAATGTTGCGTATTTAATGCTATACAATCATATATCAGCTCTTTATGATATTTACCCCTAATATATCTGTTCGGTATTGCAAATTTAATTAACGAGAGAGAGAGAGAGAGAGAGAGAGAGAGAGACGAGAGAGAGAGAGAGACAGAGTCGTTATCAGCCTTTGGAGCGATTCACATCTATTCCTGACGACGAGGACATCGAAATATAGTAGTGAGTTCAGTGATTTCTTTTCTGTGTGTTCTTTTGAAAATTCTAGGTTATATATATAGAGGTACGGATCTAAATTGTAGTACTCTACGCTTCGGAGATTTATAGGTACAGACGAAAGGATACTGCACACAGGTTAGTGATTTTATATTATAATAACATCGATTTTTCATAGGTAATAAATTTAGCTTCTCACCAATCAATATGATGATTTTCATTGTTTATATGCAAGAATAAGGCACTACGTTTTTCCTTTATATGCAAGAATAAGGCACTACTTTTTTCCTGTCAAAGCAATAGCCTCTTCTAAGGGGTTGACAGCTAGCGGATAGTTTTGTACTCTTTCTTACTGTACTCCTTTGTTTCCCCAAACATCCCTTTCTGGACATTAGTCCTTTCCTGCGCTTTCACCCTTTTAAAATACCACTCTTCCCTCCCACTCCTTTCAACCCCTCACCAGATGTTTTCTGCATCTAGTGTTTCTGTTGGGTTTTTGACTTTGATGAAGACCGCTTTTTAGGTTGAAAGATCTTAGTCTTGTTTTTCCATTTCATATTGTGGTTTGATCATTTATATATATTATATATATATATATATAACATATTATACATTTATATCAGGTGAACTCTCTAATGTAAGATAAACTGTCCAGGTATAAAACGCGTTTAAATTATGTCATATTACACACACACACACACACACACACACACACGCATATATATATATATATATATACATATATGTATATATATATATATATATACATATATACATATATGTATATATATATATATACATATATCCTTATTTTAAGTGTACTGCATCTTTATCATTAATTGTTGAGGTATATAACATGTTTAATGTTGTCATATATGAAATATATATCATTATTAAACTTTGCTCTCTTATGTATCTTAAATGGTGGAGGTGTAGCATGTTTTAATGGTCTTGCATGTTAAACATACATTGTTTATACAGTATATGTGTACTGTCGCATGTATTATTAATGGAGGCGAGTGGGGTACAAAGTAGTTCGCCTCCACGTGGTGTACCCTGGGTGATGCTAAATGAACTACATGTCTATGTCGAAAATCATGCCACAGTAAAGGTAAAGGAGCAATAATAATACAATAATAACAACATAAATAACAATAATAACAACGACGCCCTCATCAGGCGGAATAACTATCGAGTATGATTTGGAATGCAGGCGGAGTGAACAGCACTAACTTCAGTGAGCCAAGGCATATTTTAACTAACAGAAACCTTGATGGATTTATTATATTGGAAGTTGGGGCCTCCACAGAATTAACCGATTCTATAAAAATGACAACTACTCTATGTATAACATAATGAGAAGCAGACTAGTGGCCTCTGGAATGATTATTGGCCATAAGAAAGATAAATAAACTAAGATCTTTCAACTGTAACAAACAGCCTTCATCAGAGTCAAATCTCAACTGTTAAAAAATATTAGTCTTTTTTCTGATTTCTTACTGTATTTTTGGCATTGATATAGATATATATACACAATATATATTTCTTATATAACATAAATGGTTGAGGTATAGCATGTTTAAACGGTCTCGCATGTTAAATATATATTTTTTACACAGTACAAGTGTACTGTTGCATATATTACATTTATATGTATATATACACCACATATACTTATAGACATACACATAAACACATACAAACATACATTTGTATATTTTTACATTAAAGACATACACAACACCAATAAAAATTCAAAATCATAAGACAAACTTATTGCACATAACAGATTTACAAGTATACACAAGCTAATTACATATATAGACATCCGAGCCTGTACAATGTCAAGTCTTCGTTAAAGATTACTACTCTAAACATTCATGAGTTAGGCAAAATTTAAGGTTCTCAATGTACAATTAATCTTCATTGTGTGGGTACCACAAAAGGCCAATGCTCGGCCTATATGTGTGCCTTTGCTAGTGGAACTGCTAGTGCAACCTAACTTAACCTATTATGGGCATTATCATATACTAAATTCAACATTATATATATGTAACATTTGCATATTTACATATATAGTATACAATAAATACAGAGACGACATACACCCGTCAAAACATACAAAAAACGTACAGTACCATACAATAGACGAAATAAACATAGACATACAAACATGAAAACACATAGTTCTACGAAAACATGTATAGTTACAGATACCAATACACAGTAACTTAAAACTATATACACATTCATATACACATACAAAAATTTATGTACACATACGTCCAGATACATACGTATTCGCATGAACATATTCAGATGTGTATACATACTCGCATAAACACATACACAAACAAACACACAAATTTGACTAACGTCAAATCAGTTGGTTTCTGACGAGGACCACTTTGGTCTTGTTCAATATTTCTTACTGCGTTTTAGACTTTCACATAAACGTTAAACATAGGTATAAACATACACATGTGCAGATAGTGTACATAAAATACACATACACATATTCACATCCCTTCTCGTATAATATATACACTTATTAATAATTGAACTAACGTTATATGAACATCATGTATACTGAATATGTATGCATTTCATTCTACTAGGTGACTTTTCTACTACACTTTGATGTTACATTATATTCCATCGCGTTAGCATTTCTCTGAGAGTTCTGTTTGAGTATTGGTAATAGAGGTCGTTGAGGTGGACTTGCTTTCTTCTTGGGAAAGATATAAGATCTATTTTAGCCGTAGTTGTATCCAGGGCTGTGGAGTCGGACCTATTATGGCTGACTCCGACTCCGACTCCGACTCCTCTATTTTGTAACATCCAACTCCGACTCCGACTCCAGTATCGACTCCACCTCATCTTTTTATTATTAAAATCAGATGACAGGTGGCTAATAATAAGAATTAGTACTTTGTAGCTTTGGTGCAGCTCTAAACCAGATGGAACATCCATAGGCCATAGCCGAACGAACAACCTCATTATAGACAAGGTCCTTGACTGAGTCGACCACCAGGAATGAAAGACTAATAAACATCCTCTATTTAAGCATTTATACTATGTCTAAATACCACATTAAATAACCAAGAAGTTTGATATTATATTTACTTATAACAAAGTAAACACTGAACAAGCAAGACCATATATTTTGTATTAAACTAGACATTTTGTGTTCTACCATCAAATGTCTAATGTCCTTCTCCGGAGGAAAAAATTCCACTTGGACATTAATTCTAATTAATCATGTTTTATCATTTTATCTCATTTTCATGTACACAAGTAATAACTAGGTGAGGAGTCGGAGTCCGTTGATTTCTTTCGACTCCGAGTCCTCCAGGTCGAAAATATGCCCGACTCCACGACTCTGACTTCGACTCCACAGCCTTGGTTGTATCAAGAACATTCTTTACCCATTTTTACTATACTCTAAGTAAAATAAAGTGATCATAAAAAAATTGATCTCAAGATTTTGACGGATTTACATTTTATGAGGTCCCGAAAGTCGTTTTATGACGTTTTTTTTTTATGATGTCAGTGAGTGTATGGGTGAGGGGGTGTGTATCCAAAAGCGTATGTGACACGCTGTAGTACACAATATTTGGGAAAGCAAGACTAAGATCTTTCAACACTGAATGATATGTTGGGTTTTTGACTCTGACGAAGACCGCTTGTTACGGTTGAAAGATCTTAGTCTTGCTTTCCCATTTTCTTATTGTGGTTTGATCATTGATATATATATATATATATATATATATATATATATACAAAATTATTGTTTATCAGGACTCGGTCAGTTCTTCAGGTTCAAATTAATTAAACTCTCATTGCCAACGCTCCGGGTGTTATTTACGAGTAAAACCTTTATCATAGGCCTACAAAAGAGAGGAAATATAAGAAATAATTCAATCATTCAAAAATCAAACATACATAAAAAGCTCAATTAGTTACAATTAAGAAATTACAATAGAAATGACAATAAGTTAGTGAGAGAACTTACAGAACACTAAAACTTTGAAACAGAAAAACTAAGTATTACATGGATTTTTTATGGATTTGAAATTTAATGAATTTGTCTACGCGATATAGTCCACAATCGTTGATGTTCTCTATTGTTTAGGAATAATTATGCATGATGGGAAAGTTACTTTTTTTGTCTATATTTTTAGACAACATTTTATTTCTACTAAACTGCATAAACACATATGTGACGTTTGTCACATATTCCTCATGTCATTATTTCAGAAGCGCTGGAATCGGGTAAACTACAGGTAAACAGTAAATATGTAACACACATTTACAGTCTCTAATCTGTGAACCACACTGACTTGTAGATCACTTACTAAACCAGTACGTAAAATCAATGAGATAAATGAATTTATAAATAGTTTGATATTACTTTCATAAATTAGTTTAATTAATATTTATTATTTTAAATATTTATTTGAATAAAATTCTTAATTATTAAATTATATTCAATTAGAATAGATTCAGAAAATGTTTTTCAGAGAATCTAACATTGGGTGTTTTGAGGACTTCAAAATTAACCAATTGAAGACGATTGGCAATGAGATATCATTTAGTAAACCTCTATTGTTGTAATAATAATATACTAAAAAAGAGAATAATCTTGTTAAAGGTAACTAAAACAAAAGGAAACGAAAAAAAAAAGTTTATTTATCATAACAATTATATTGAAAACACAACATATATGAAAGTATTAATACATAGAGATAATACAATTTTTCAGTCTTTTTTTTATAAAATATGGTTATTACCTGATAAACAAACTAAAGAATAAAGCGTTCTTAAAATTATTCAACAAACAAGTAAAGTTTTATAATTTTATGGATAACAATATAAGTATTTAAGAACCTCTCATATTGTTCAATATTGTTACTTTTTAATCAGTCTAAACATTAGGTTATTTCCATTTAGAAAGTTATTACTCAACTATTCATACCTCAGTGGTTTTCCTTTCAACCTTTTCTATTTAATCAAAAAAAAATCTTATGGTTCAGTAATATTGAAGCCCTAACGCCCCATTTACATTGATGTGGAACCAAGTGTTAAATGATTCAAACAAAATCCAGTTATGGTTGAAAATCATCCTACTTTAAAACCTAGTGTTTAGTCAAAAACATGTCATATGTTCTCAGTATTAATTTGTTTCGAACGAGTATTTTTTGTTGCTCTAAAAAGTATATTTATGGTAAATAACTCTAGTTTACAAGCAGTAAGGATAAAAAATACATAAGATAGGCGGTTATCTTGTTATTTAGTTCTTACAATTTAACAATAAAAAATAATATAGTCGTACTGAGATGGAGACATACATCAAATGTATTCTTGAACAAAATTTGCTTTGGAAAATTTTAATTTGAACATTTAGCTTATGTTAAAGAGGCTGGCTATCCCATCTCATTGAGGAAATATATAGATTATTAGGATAGGGGCATTTCCAGTTGCCTGGTCATTACAGAATTTTCAATATTTGAGATATTTCCCCAAGTCTTGAAACGTTACCTTCCATCTTGGAATTAATTTTGAAAAGTCATTGAACTCATGCAATTTTTATTATTTTTATCTTGATTACAACTTTCTTTTTAAAATTTAAGCAAATTTTTTTTTAACTTTATTTGTTTAAAGTCACAACAATGTAAGTGTTACATTACCAGTGACACTGATAACACAGATGTATGACGAAACACAGGAGGGAAGAAGCAATCCAGTGACTACACTTCCTGGCGTGGGTCTATTTAAGCAAATATGAGGTAAAAATACGGAGTAAACTATGTTATGGAGTAAATTTTGTCAATCATGCAAGATCTTTTGTCAATGTCTTATCCCAACGATCCAGTAATAAGTAGAAAATCATCTCATTGCAAACAGAATTCTTTATTGCTTTGATAAAATAGTTGAAAATGAATTTTATACTAGATAATTTTGCCTATTATTACCCTTTATTGCAACTTTAACCGTAATGTAGATTTATCTTCTATCAGAGGGAATTTTATAAAAGTATAATTAAAATACCTATATTTTTTTTTAATTTATGTTGAACAAGAGTTTGGTATTAAAACTAAGTTTTTAAGTTGAAAAGTGACAAACAGGCTTCTTACTAAACGTGCTTAAGAAGAATCAGTTATGGCTTGAATAAATTAACAAACCTCTTGCACAGGGGTTCTTAGCCTATGATTGCTTGTAGACCCCCTGAGAGTTATTTTACCATCTGTGCCCCCCCACCCCACCACCTATCCGGAATACTTAAAAAACATTATTCACGTGTAAATTTTCAAACAAATATTTGCTTTTAAGTCAATGAAAAGTGTACCTATGAAACAATTTTGTTACATTCACATTATGTCGAAATACAAAAATATTTTTAAAATAATTACAAAATATTTCAATTATTAACATTTTATAAAATATGCTGAAATCACTCGTAAAAGACTAAGTTTTGAATATAACGTAAACAAAATTGTAATAAAACATTTTAATATATAGGAACATTACAACAAACTTACTAGGATATTGGGCATTAGGAAATTACAGTCTGTCTATTTTTCGAATATTATCCGAGGTTATAATTGTAATAAAACAATTAAATCGTTTTAATTGTTATGTTTCATTTTCTAGCGGCCAGCTTTGATATATATTTGGTTCTACTCTTCTGATACACTCTATAAACTTTTCATGGAGCCCTAACCACGTGACATGGACCCTCAAAATACTATTTTTTTTCTTTTGGACTCCCGGCAATCCTCTATGGACCATTTGGACAACGTTGAGAATCACTGCTCTATTTTTAAGTAATGGTATAAAATATTACCTTATCAAGGAAACAAATTGATTTATTACTCATCTCTTTATTTTTATGTATCTTAGAATGTTTGAGTTTTCGAGGAATATTAAAAACTTTACTTTTGAGAAATTCAAAGTAATTGATTTGCAACCTTGGTTCTTTAGGTGGAGGCCTACAATTCCTAATGTATCTGTCTAACTGAAGAATGATTTCATCATTAATTAAACCATTTTTTCAATAATTTTTAATTTCTTTTAACCATTTCTATATTTCTCTATCCATTTTCAGTAATATATATAAAATAAAATTTTTATGTAAATTTTTTAAACATATATTATTTTAAACAATAATTTGTAAAAATGTGTCACATAATTACTCTTTCTGCTTTGTTCTCACAATTTTTCTGACAATTAGTATTTACTCATAGATTACTGTTACTCATAGTAGTTCAGCCATAGACACTCTTTTTTTCTTGATAAGAAAATAACTAATAGTATATTACAATACGAAACAAATTGTACTATATGAACAAAAAATATAACTTGGTAAAATTGTTTTTTCAAGATTTTGTCATTATTTCAAAAAAATTTATAACTTTTTGTAACTGATGGATGAGTCCTCTTAAGTGTAATTAGTGTTCTTATTGTATTAATATTTCTTTATAGAATAAAGAGCAATAATTCCTTATGCTAATTACAATTTGCAAAGAAACATTACACAAATCTTTATCATTTCCCACCACTGCGATTTACAACATTTACTTATTTTTTTTTTAAAAAAAAAATCACTTTTAATAATTGAGGTGTGAATTCTTTTAAATTTAAGAAGTGTTTTTGGTGTGCTAACACTTCTTTATAAAGTAATTAAACAATAATTTTGACACCATAATTATAATTAGCTAAGCAGTTTTTAATCGAGTTATTATAAATTTTGTTCTGCAATTTAAAACATAGGATCGTCTATAAATTCAGCACTCAGAAGTTCTGGGTCTTCTTCGTGGCTTTCTTCTGAACTTGTTTCTTCTACTGAACCATCCATCCAATCTTCATCTGTGTCAATATAAAATTTTCTTTCAGCCTCAACGTTTTTCGGAGCCTGATCGGTAGATGATTCAATGGCATGTTTATTTTGATTTTCCGCTGTACTTCTTGGATATCTTGATTTTTTTTCAAATCTTGGAGATATTTTAACAGAAGTTTTGGTTATATTAACTGACTCTTCGCTGGATTCGTTAGAATCATCATAAGATTCGTCCGATCTGAAATCGTCAAGGGTTAGATCATAACTATTGGTAGAATTTCTCGGGTTGCATTCTTTGAAGATACTACCGTTATCTATACACTCAATACAAGATATATTTCCACTAACTTTAGTGCTGCAGTTAAGAAATCTGTCCATTTTTCGAATATTATCTGAAGATATAATTGATTGAGGTTTTATTTTAAGATTACTCCCATCTTCACTGGATTGATATCCAATTGAATCTGAACTCATAGAGTTAATTGCCTTTGCTATTTCAGACTCATATTCATTATTTTTTCTGCTAAATTCCGGAAACATATTTAAAAAATGTTCTTTGTATATATCTTTAACTGATGCAATTTTTTTGGGAATTTTACTGCCACTTAAACCCAAATCTTCTTGTTTAGTAAAATAAGTTGGCTTAGATACTGTTTTATCCAAATTTTGTTTTGTTGCTGATCTAGATCTACTGGGAATTTGCTTTGAGAAGCCCTTTACACCTTGATTGCAAGAGTTGCCATTCCTGATGTTTTTACACAAATGGCAATTCGATGTGTCGGTGCAGTTCAGTTTAGGAGAATCAAACAATGATTCATAGTTTGTATTTCTGTGTATGGAAGGTAGAGTACTTTTCTGACCTGTAGATCGCCTATACCTATACATCGTAGGTTCCGTCATTTGTACTTTATGTCCAGAATTATAGTGATCGGGTATTAATCCACGTTCTTTTGTGTACCCGGTATTTGATTCAAATTTGCATCTTTCTGTGTATTGATTATTCCCTCCTTTGCACTGGTAGCAGGTTACTATCTTTCCCTGAGAATCAGGATTATTAGATGGTACTAATTTAGTGACTACTGTACAATTTTTGTTTTTCAGTTCCGAGTCAGTACTATGCGATTTTGGTAATGATGGGCTTTCAGTTATTGCACTTCTTCTATTTGCAATATTTTTTTGCTTAATGCTGAATGGAGGTTTACTGTCTTTAATGTATTTGTAAACTGATTCCTCTTTCACTTCTGGAGAGGAAGGTTTTTTAACAGGTTTTTGAGAAGAAAATGCACCAAGAGTCTCTTTTGAAGAGAATAAAAAGTCATCATCAAAATCAAAAGATTTTCTAGAAGACATTTCCGGATGATTGATGAAGTATTCGTGATTGTATGGATTATCAGGAGAACCAGTTTGTACAGAAACATGGGATCTATAATCAGAAGGACTATGAAACGATGATCTCTCCCTAGGAAAGTCTGGGAAATCTTTGAAATCAAAATCACTATCATCAAAATTCCATCCTTCATCAAAACCAGACTCTTGTCCAAATCTTTTTGTTTTATCATCTTTATCAAAATCAGCCATGAAATTTTTGAATTCTCTTGAACTAAACATTTTTTCACCGGAATCAAATTCAGATGATTTAAATGAAAATCCCTTGTCTTCATCATAGTCAGAATTACCATATGACGGTCGTCTCTCTCTGTTGGGCATTTCATCTCTGTAGTCAGTATCTTCACTGGCTGCTGATTCATCAACATACTCTTCTTCTCTACTCTCCGCAGATTGTCTTCTTTTCACCGGATAAGGCTTCACCGTCACCGCCCCACCTTGTTCTAGTACGACTGATGATAGAGGCAAACATACCTGCAGATCACAAGTCAATTAGTAACGTTTTCTTATACCCCTCAAGATATAAATGTCTGTAAATAAACTACATTATTAATTCTAGTGCTGAACATTAAAATACTATAATTTATTCCTACTTACTAATTAAAAACCAATTACAACTGGAGTAATCTGCACTCAAACGTTACTGTAAGAGCACTCATTATGAGAAATAATGAACAATCAATTTCATATATTAATTTGTTAATGTTCGTGCTATTCAGGGGGTCAGAGTAGTCCGAGAGCTTTCGCTCTTGCTTCTGGACAGGTTGACCCGGCGTTTGATCGACACTCTGGCGCTTGATTTATTCACGGAGAAGGTGAAAAAAAGCTGATCACTTCAACCCTTAGAAAGGACGTTAAGACGTCAGTCCCGAGCCTGTACATTGTTAGGTACACATTAAAGATCCCTACTACAAGTACATTTGAGTTAGGCCTAAATTGATGAATCCTAATGCACAATGTTCATTTTATGATATTACAAAGGATCAATGTTCCTCTCGTGGGACGGCCACTGCAACCAAATCTAGGCTAATCAAAATACTAAATTTCGACAAGTATAATGAAAATTAAAAAGCATATTAGGAAGGTTTGTTTATATTGAATGAACAATTATTCATTTTTTCAAATTTATATCTTACTTTATGCTTCTTTTTGGAATTGTTTCTTCAACGAACGATTAAGCCAGTTAAACATATAAAATAAGCAATTTTATACTTTTATAGTTTTTTGTAATTTTCAATCCCTAAATGATGTCAGAGAGCAAAATCTATTAAATCAAAGTTGTAGGAATAAAATTTGTAAACGACTGTGTGTGCTCAAAGTTTTTAAAGAAATTTGTTTTTAAGTATTTTGTTATCAGTTTTTTTATACCTTTCATGACTTATATTTTTTACAGATACTACGAGTACATAGACATGATCAAATAAGTCTTTAGTTGACATAGACATGAACTAATAAGTCTTTAGTTGACATAGACATGATCTAATAAGTCTTTAGTTGACATAGACATGATCTAATAAGTCTTTAGTTGACATAGACATGATCTAATAAGTCTTTAGTTGACATAGACATGATCTAATAAGTCTTTAGTTGACATAGACATGATCTAATAAGTCTTTAGTTGACATAGACATGATCTAATAAGTCTTTAGTTGACATAGACATGATCTAATAAGTCTTTAGTTGACATAGACATGATCTAATAAGTCTTTAGTTGACATAGACATGATCTAAGAGTACCACTTTGGTTTTATAGCAGTACTTTACGGACCTTTCAAGTGAACAATAAAAGAGTGAACTAAAACTGACTATAAATCCAGGGCCAATTGGGGATCGAACCCCGGACTACCAGCCCAGATGAGTGTACGTTAACCATTGACTCGCCGCTGGGCTGACTAAGAAAGTGAACAATACTTTCTTTAATTATACTAAGTCAACTAACTTACTAAGTTTTTTTCTATACAAAACCTTGACTACAAAAAATTAAAATAAAATGAAATCCGTTCTCTTGGAAGTAGAAGTGCTTTTGAGCATCTTTATAGTACTTGGCACAGTTATATTATTATTGTTAATAATAATTGATTATTATTCCACCTATGGTTCACACAAACACCTAATTTTAAATATATAAAAATTATATAATCTATCGACCGTTTGATAGAACAGGTGTTCTATTTTACTAACATTACTAACTTTATATTGGAATATATTACGTTTTACTAACTAGTAATATTGGAAAATTGACTGAATCCTGATTAAATAATACTTCTGTTTTAAATTTATAGTTATACCGTTTTACCTAGCAGGTTCTCGGTTGTACCTCAACCGGTTTGTTTTGTACCCTGAACCACTTTATTATCACTTGTCCCTTATAACACTATCACAGAACACAATAATTTTGCTCTTGATTATGGATGAGTTCCGAATCCTGACAAGATATATCAGATACAGAGTGTAGTTTTCTAATAATATTACTAACATTTTCTTTAGTAAAAGTAATTATTTTAACATAACTAAGCTTTTGAAATGATTGTATTCCAAAACATTAACACATCAAGTGAGAATTAATGAAAAAAAATGGTTAGATGACAGGTTTATTATTTACAGCAGTAGAACCATAGGTGACGACAACATATGTGGACTATTCGAATATAATAATTTAATTCTATATTATGGAATATGGAATATAATACCTTTAAATATATTATATTCCATATATTTAAATATATGGATGTACATATTTATATAATTATTAATTGTTATCTGTCCTGCCGGACCGTTTTTCGTTTATCATGGTATATATATATATATATATATATATATATATATATATATATACCGGTAACTCACCACAAATGAATGAAGATAGTCGCTCTGAGGCCTTTCGTTTTCACGTCGTCAGAGAGCAAGTGAATACAAGTTGTAGGCAGGTTATGAATTTTGATTTAAAGTTGGATTAAGATTGGCATCATTGACAGTATATTTCGACTGCAGTAGGGAAATATAATGTCAATGATGCCAATCTTAATCTAACTTTAAATCAAAATTCATAACCTGCCTACAACTTGTATTCACTTGCCCTCTGACGACGTGAAAACGAAAGGCCTCAGAGCGACTATCTTCATTCATTTGTGGTGAGTTACCTCTATATTTATATCACGTGTTATTGTGACAATTTTGTATATATATATATTATATTATATATATATATATATATTATATTAAACGAACAATTGTTCATTTCTCAAGTTTATATCTTACATAATGCTTCTTTTTGGAATTGTTTCTTCAACGAATGAAGAAGAAATCTTGTTATAATATCGATAACCAGATTTCTCATACATTACAAGATTTGTCGTTTGATCATATATTTTAATATATTTAATAAAAATTATAATTACATTCCATATTCCATAATTTAATTCTATATTATGGAATATGGAGTATAATATTTTAAATATTATTATATTCCATATATTTAATTACATCCATATATTTTAATATTATATCGATAACAAGATTTCTCATACATTACTTTCCGTCTATACTTTGATCATTTATATATATATATATATATATATATATATATATTGATCAAAGCATAATCTTTCAACCGTAACAAGCGGTCTTCGTCAGAGTCAAAAACCCAACTGAAACACTAGACGCAGAAAACATGTTGTGAAGATGGATAGATTTTATATACATACATATATATATATGTATGTATATATGAAATCTTGAAAAGTATTATAAAAAAGCCATGTTAAACAACATAAAAAGCCATGACAAACTACAAATTCAAGATTTGTAGTTTGATCATATATGTAAATATATATAATAAAAATTACAATCACATAAATGATGTAAAAAAAAACTGTTATTTGAGTTGATTTAAAATATTAAATATTTTGGTTTACACCGAAACTTGACCATGATACTCCTCCTCTTTAAATTAGATGTTTTTTGTACATTTCTATAGAATGAACGGATACACATTCGGATTTTGATATTTATAGATTATAAAACGTTATTATTTAGAATTATGTAAATTACCAAATAATTGATATTTAATAAATAAGATGAAATTTAATTACTCCATTTTATAAATATAATAAACAAATGGTGAACACCAATTTCAAACTTTTTTTATTTATTTTTTCGAGTTCTTAGATAACTTCAGAGGGAAAAATCTTTTCAATCAAAATTGTATAGAAGAATAAAATTTGTAATCTGCGTGGAATACAATTTACTCTAATTTACTCAGCTTTAAATTTACTTATTACTAATTCTAACAAACTTATTACTAATTGCTCTAATTTTTTTAAGTTATTGGAGTTAAAAAGATTGAATAAGTTAATTATTTTAAGTTTTAATAGCTGTACTTACTAATAATAAGACTCGAGCGTTGACAGCCATGAGATTGGACACAACAGGTGTAAGAAGGAGTTAATCTGCCTTTATAGAGGGTAGATTCTCCCTGTACCGTGACCTGCCCGCCCCCCCTACTCCTTTCATAATCTGCCTTTCATAACAATTACCTAAAACTCACAACCATCCTGTTTTGATCGTTGTGTACCTTAGCTTTCCAGCCATTACACCAATAAATCAAACCAGGCCGACATTGTACGTGTTGCCCTTTAGTCACCCCCTAGTTGCCACAAAACTTGAGGGTGTCCAAGGTGGACCTCGCGGAGGCGGGCACCACGATGCTACGTCGCGCATCTCACTTATGATTGAATCGCGCAATCATACCAAAAGTTCGCAAAGACTAACGAATAACTAAAAAAACAAAAGCTTCTTTATCTGTCTGTGAGAGTTATTGTTCTCTTCTTCCTGCCCACTTCGTATACAAAGTTCTCAAAGTCCACCCTATGTGGTCCTTTTAAGACGTTGTTGCGAAGGTCTTCTATCTTCATCCCAGTTTTTAGCTCCAACTTGAGTCGCCCCATATACATCCACCAGAAATTAAATCTCGTCTTCTCATCTAAATAGCATTCATCCATTTCTAGATAATTATTGTAACCATAACTTGTATACCAACTCTAAGAGCTAGTATACTCGTACTATTTAGAAATAATAGAACATTATTTGCAACATTTTTTTATATTTTCACTTTTATTTACCTACTATAAAAAAATTAAAGGTACGAAATATTGTATTCAGGTAAATTTCGATATAGTATTTTCAAAATGAATGTTCCTTTGACATCCCCTGAGTCAAATTATATTCTATTGTGTATAATAAATAGAAATAAGTATTAAATTTACTTAAGAAACTGTATTCACTAATAATATCTGGAGTGGCCTTCACTCAACTTTACTAAAAGTATTTAGTATATTTAATTCTTAGATAATCAATTATTTTTTTGCCTTATTTTTTGCCTTATTCTAATGTAACTATTGGTATTGTTATAATACACCTATTATAATGGTGTATGGTGTTACTCGTATGTTATAATGGTATTATTGTTATAGTACACCTCAAATGTAGTTAATAACAGTAGAATTCACCTGCAGGGGTGAATTTTAGGATTTTAGGGGTAAATTGTGTCAACAGTAAGTTTAAAGAGTGAGGAAAGTTGTTACAGGTTTGACCACTAAAATATAAATTAACAATACTATGTATTTTAATTGAATTAATATTTTATATCTCCATCAATATTTTTAAACATAGTTTAATTTGTATCACTTGTTATAAACATAATCCATGTAAATTTATAAATATATATACATAATATAAATATACAAAATTAAAACTTATCAGAACTCGGTCAGTTCTTCAGTTTCAATTTAAACTCTCATTGCCAACATTTCGGTTTTCATTTAAAACCTTTTTCTTCGGCAGAAGTATAAATGTTTTTTATTTTTTTTCAAAAATTTATACTTCTTCCTGTGAAGAATGTTTTAATTTAAAACCGAAACGATGGCAATAAGATTTTAATTTGAACCTGAAGAACTGACCGAATCCTGATAATCTAAAATATTTTATTGATAATCCTGATAAATAAAATTGTATTTCTACTTCACCGTCTATACTTTGATCATTGATATATATATATATATATATATATATATATATATATATATATCAATGATCAAAGCATAATCTTTCAACCGTAACAAGCGGTCTTCGTCAGAGTCAAAAACCCAACTGAAACACTAGATGCAGACAACATGTTGTGAAGATGGATAGATTTTATATACATATGTATATATGAAAACTTGAAAAGTATTATAAAAAGCCATGTTAAATGTATTAAGCCTGAGGTTAGTTTGACCATGATAACCTACTACCAAAGCCCTTCTTCAATAAGCCGTTTAATAATGAAAAATAGTCCGAGCGTAAAAGAATCAAAAGAAAGAAATCTTGTACATAGTACTCTTGTAATATCGAGAGTTGCGAGGCCCGTAAAAGCTCATATATAGGAATGACCACGACTTCATTATCAAGAAGAATTACGATGCATCTTTCTGCCGGCGCGCCAAAATGCCATACAACAGCACTCCATAAGACAAAACTCACAAGTGAAATGGTGGTGAATTCCACGAAAATTATCGCCAAAGAAAGAAACCATGTTAAATTACAAATATTAGAAGCATTAATAATTCAAGAAAAGCAGCCAGCCATAAATACCCAACTTAATAATTCTTGTGGAATTTTAAAACTATTTTCCAACAGGCCAAACCAGATTAGCCAGGTAGTAGGTGAGTCCAACCACCCTGCCTTAATCCCCCATAATGCCCCGTGACCCAGGGCGATGTCCTGTGAACATTCCAATAGTAGTCCACCTCTATATATATAAACTAACAATCCTACCATTAGTCTCATTATTGTCCAGATGATGAATGTGGTACATTCGAAACATGTCGACTAACAATATTGGTGATAAGCTTTATAGTTTTAATGAAGAGATGAGGAAGGAATTCCGGAAACTAGAGAAATTGTGTAAGAAACAGATACAAGCCAAATATGGGCGTTATTTAACATATATATATATATATATATATATATATATATATAACCCATATCTTGTTTTCCCATTTCATATTGTGGTTTTATCATATATATATATATATACAAGATTTCACATAAACATATTAAATAACAATCAATGATCAAACCACAATATGAAATGGGAAAAAACGACTAGTTTGGTTTTCAACCTCTTGTTACGGTTGAAAGATTGGTCTTAGGCAAGTTCTTATTATTAGGATCTACTAAGACCGATAGGACCCACTGAACTCTTGAGTAGCTTTGCCATATGTGACCTTTCTAGCTTCTTATTTTTTCCTTT
Organism: Hermatobates lingyangjiaoensis; assembly: GCA_026182355.1. Lineage (NCBI taxonomy): Eukaryota > Metazoa > Arthropoda > Insecta > Hemiptera > Hermatobatidae > Hermatobates > Hermatobates lingyangjiaoensis. Next base: position 950,934 of record JAPFBL010000090.1, read on the forward strand.
TAATATCAACATTGGATTTTAATTTCTTTATTCAACTTCAAAATTTTTCTCAAAGAATTATCTTTCACCTTAATTTTTTATAGGTATTGTTTGTTAAAAATGCTTTTCCTCTTCAAGATTGAATGGAAAAAAAGCTATGCGCAACTTTCAGATAGAGTCTACATTATTCGTGTTATGTTAATTGCATCTTACGTCAGTAGAAGTTAAGAAAAAAAAATACGATTAGATATTTTACACACATTAATATTTCTTTACATCAGTATACCAGACTGAAATTCTATGCTTGAAACCAAGACGCGTTCTATCCAAGTTATAATTTGTAACCACTTCTGTAAAATCCCCCTGTAAAATCTGCAATCACACAAAATATTTTTGCGTTAGCGTTGTATTTAGTTTCTAGATTGTATGTATAGATTCATGCTAATTCAATGGGTGGTAGAGATGTACTATCAAGAGTTCTTTCTAAGAAGTCTGTAGTAGTTCCTTTAACCATTAAAGATTTTTCTATTTTGTTCACCAAAATGTTTGGAGGAACGGATTTTGTTATGGTATGCTTATGAAGATGTTTTGAAGATACTTATTTACCTAAAACTACTCATGTTACCGTAGATAGTACTTTTGCTATTCTAATGCAAACTTGCATATCCAATATTGTAAGTTCATGAAACATTAATAATATGACAATATATAATAATAAATAAATTTTGATCGAATCCCACAAAAAGTCGCTTACAAGTAGTAGGCATATTGCCATTAAACAGAAATAGTACCTTCCTTGCACCAATATTACCAAAAATAATGGAGTTCTTGGTAATAGATAATGAGATGTATTGAATGGTACGACATGTAGACTGAAAAACACATTCTTCCTTGCCAACAGTTCTTCACCATAGAAAACCATCGTACAATTTCTATTTGTATGATGTTTGCTTATATTTTTAAAAAAAATTATTGTTCTTACATATAAAATCATTAAAACATCTTTACTTGAAATTTTTTTAGTAAACATTTTGTATTCAATCAGAATATGTTTCAGTGAATTCATAAAAAATTGTCTTCGGTAATTATACCTTAAATAAATAAATAATATTCCTTTATATATTATTTATTTCCTTATATAGGTATCGAAGGTAATCCATAATTATAAATAAGTTTTCAGTTTTTATTGGTTATTACATTTTTATGTAATAGAATTAATTGATTATTTTTTTTTGTATTTTGCAAATTTATTTTCCATTTTTTGCTAAATTTCATTGTTACTTTACTATCTATAAAGTATAGTGTTCATGACGAAAATTGATCTTCAAATTTTGACAGATTTACGTGTTTTAAGGTCCCAGAATTCCTTTCCTGACCATTTTTTGATCATGTCTGTGCGTTTGTAGGTGTAGATCCAAATGGTTATGGGCACTCTGCAGACGGGATAAAATACAAATTTCACACAAAACTAGGTCTTATAGTGTAGCTGTGCCCTATGATTTGGGGACAATATTGCATAATTGGAAAGTCACTTTATTGGCCGAAATGTGTTTTTCAATAATTTTTTTTCTCCCAAACTTCTAATTCTAGAGTCTTGAAACTATGTCATTATCATCAAAATGATAAAAGCAATATCTAGAAAAATCATCAGATTTTCAAAACAACTGGAAACTTTTTAGATTTTTTTTTAATAAAATGTAAAAATTTTGACACATGATGGAATCTGAAAACTTGTGAGTAATCTACATGTCATACCGTTTGAAGGGTAGAAGTGAAATTACACCTATGGATAAAAACTTATGTAAAGATAAGCTCAATGTATTTTTATGAAAATTACAAGATTGGTAAGTATTGCTACGGTGTTATAAAATTCCACCATTTCAATTTTTTTTTTTTGTAAATAGCTAATTATAGAACAAAAAAATTTAGACCTAAAATTAGTAATTTAAAAAAAAAACTTTGTGAAATTTTGAAACTATAAGTGGCAATAAAACTATAAAAACTGAAAATTCATCTTATACTGATAGATCACCGTATGCAATCCTAAAATAAATGAAGAAAATATCCATGTAAGCCTACACAGACAAGCTTGTCAAAAGATAACAGAAAACTTATCTCCTTCAGCATTGATAACTAATTAAACATCGCTTTTTTTTAGGTATTTTTTTATCAAGAAAAAATATTTCCAGATTATTGAGTTTGGTATAAAATAAAAATTTCTCTTTTTGAGATAAAGTTCACAAAAATTTAATAGAAAGGAACAATAATTTGCCTATATATTGCCAAATACAATGCCCGTCATAGAATATTCTAAAAGTGCGTCAAAGTAATCACAAATGAACACCTCGATTGGAAGTTTAAGTTTTTCCACATGAGAACTATTTATTTTAAAAAATAAAAAAATATTTTATTTTTTATTGTAATAAAGGTATAAGTAATGTATACATTGTGAAACATATTGCAATATACAATATTTATAATGTATCATAAATACCAATTATAAAAGTAATTTTTAATCAAAGTATGTTAATGTATGCTTACATTAATATTTTTATAAATAAAGGACTGTAGTTTATCAGTTTTATTCATTACTTCAGGTGTAGACTAGGTTAAAGTACTTTCAATTAGTGCTGAAGATTTTCAAGAGTAGGATGATGATTTTTACTGAAGCCTTACCTCAGACCAGGGGTAGAGTCGCTGATCTTGAGTCTATCAAGTCAGGTACTGATTACAGATCTCCAATAAATAAACTTGAGTAAGACCCCTCTTATGTATGTATGTGTTTCGTATGTAATTCAAATAGGTGTGAACAAATAACGGTGGAAACAGTTTTTACACCTTACATTTATATTGTTAGAATATTCTAACGTAGTGCAATCAGTTATTATGTGGTATTTACTCATTGTAGGCTAAAAAGCTAATGAAATGGTCTCAACTATAAAAAAATTTTTTATATGTGGAGACGATTTCATTAGATTTTTACCCTACAATGTTAGAATATTGCTTTGAGTTTGGTAAATTTGAGTATTACACCTTCGAATGTCAGATTTCCTCGTCTAGTACTGCTAAGTTGGAAGAAGAGGAAAATGACTCTTTTAAACTTTCTTGATCCATGACCAAAATAGTTTTTAAATATTTTGAATTCACCAACGGTTATAACCATGTTGAATGCACTGGTACTTACTAAATCATCTAAGTTAAAAAATTCTGGACGAGGTTACCACTTGGATGGGTGACACCACGATAAAATGACTCACCCATAGTTACGAAGCAATGAATGATCCACGCTTTCATCTCTTGACTTGTACAAATGTTTCTCTAAGTCATTCATTACTTTCTCTTTCTCTGTGTGTTGCTTTTCTTCGTTTTTGAACTGATTTGTGTCCAGTTTGAGTCATATATATATGTAAATTTGAATCTTTTGCTCTAAGGACTGCCTGGTTGGCTGACCTGTGATTGCACAGCTGGTTGTCTTGACATCACTTGTGAATGGACAGTGTATCATAGTTAATGTTTTCATTGTAAATTAAGGAAAGGACTATTAATCAATTGTATAGTTTAATAAAAACTAACAATAGTTTATTTGTCCGACTTTCTCTAAAACTTCCACATCACAAATTGATTAATAGTCCAACTGCTGCAATGACTGAGGAACAGAAAATTCACTTTCACGTTGTGAAAAAAAATGAAGGTAAATATGAATTATTAGCTTTATCTTTGGATAAATGTGTGTGGTTTCTAGTTCCTCAAGAATTGGGAGATATTTCTGGTCATCAGGAGTTAATGGCTAACAAGACAATTATAAGCAGCATGAAATCCATAAAAAATATTGGAGGTTATAGAAAAATTGCTATAGCTTTAAATGCAAATCTTAAAAAGAAATATCTTGATGACGATGGTAATTTTCGAATAAATGATTACTATTTGGAAGAATTATCACCAGAAGAGTGCAGTCAATCTAATCCTAATGAAATTTTTTTAATGAATCGAATTAGAGAATTAGAGTTGCGAGTGGATAATCAGAATAAAATAAACTTAAATGAAATTGAACATAAATTTGTAATAAGAAAATTTGATGGAAAACTTAATGCAGTCACATGGATGGATCAATTCGAAAAAGAATGCAATAGATTTAATATCAAAGAAGGAACACTGAAAGTGGAAGTTTTAAAAATTTTCTTAGAGGGAAAGGTTAAAGAATGGTATGATGCTAACATAATGAAATTTTCTTGTTCAGACTGGCAATCATGGAAACAGTCTTTTATATTATTTTATAGTAAAAAGGGTTGGTCTCCTATTCGAAAAGCATTTGGTTTTAGGTATATCTCTGGCTCATTGATAGAATATGCTGTCACGAAAGAACGACTTCTTCTTGAGGCGGACCGAAATATGTCTGAAATGTTCAGAATTTACGAAATAGTTTATAATTTACCATTAGAGGTCCAAGATGAGTTAGACCGAGATACAATTGTAAATATCGATGGGCTCATTCGAGAACTAAAAAATATAAATGAAAGATATGTTTTCAAACGAAAAATTCTAGAAAAAGGGCGAATGGAGCCTGGTAATAAAACCTATGGAAAACAAATGGATCCTGTAAAGAAGCCTTGCATTATATGTGCATCACATGGCTTCAAGAATCGTTTCCATCCAATTCAACTTTGTAGGAATAAAACCTTGCCAAAACAGCAGGCAAACTTAATAGAACAAAACAATGAGATTGAAAATGAACTCTATAACATGGAGTTCTACAAAACTTGTGAAGAAAAAAACTAAGAAGCCCGGGAAAATCTGCACCTTGTTCACTAATTAAAATTAAAGTCATTGTAGATAGAAAAAAGATGATCAAGGCTGTTTATGACAATGGTTCAACGTGTTCTCTCATTAATGAGAAACTGGTAAATACCTTGAAATCTAAATTAAAAGCTAACAGAAGTGCTTTAAAAAGTATTTGTGGTGTAAATTTTAGTGAATCCCGGGCAATAATACAGTTGAAAATTGGAGAAATAGAGGATACATTAGACCTATTAGTGGTAAAAAAATAGTGACTTTAATTATGATTTACTACTAGGATTAGATGCGATAAAAAAGTTTCGTCTGATACAAGATGAAAATTTAAAAATAAAACAAAAAGTATTGGACAAAACAGTAGAGGTTGAACTTGAATCAGAAAATACAAATAACTTGAATTTAAATGTTAGTTTAGATTTTCATGATCTTCAGACAAATTTAGAACATTTAGATTTGGATAGAAGACAGAAAATTTTTAAAATAGTTAAAGAATATTATTCTTGTTTCGCTAAGAATAAATTTGATGTAGGTTCAATTAAATCTAGCGAAGCCTGCATTAAGCTAAAAGAAGAAAAATATATTTCAAAAAAGCCATACAGATGTTCATTGACTGATCAGGAAGAAATAGAATATCAGATTTCTAAATTACTAGAAGCAGGACTTATAGAAGAGTCGGATTCCCCTTTTGCTTCGCCAGTAACATTGGCTTTCAAAAAGGAAGATGGTAGAAGAACTCGTCTTTGTGTGGATTTTAGGGAACTTAATAAAATAGTTGTTCCCGAAGCACAACCATTCCCCAGGATTGAGGATTTGATAGTGAATGTGGGTAGTTGTAAATGGTTCACGGTGCTGGATATTAACTCTGCATTTTGGTCCATACCAATAAGAATGAAAGATAAGAAAAAAACTGCATTCATCACTCAAAGGGGGCATTGGCAATGGAACGTGCTGCCATTTGGTTTCAAAAATGCGCCAGCTATTTTCCAAAGAATTTTGGCAAACATTATAAGAAGATATAATATGGAGCAGTATTGCGTAAATTATATCGACGATATCTTGATTGCTTCAAAAATATTCGAAGAACATCTGAGTCACATAAAATTATTTCTGGATGCGATTATAAAGGAAGGTTTTAAATTGAAGTTAAAAAAATGTGCTTTCGCTAAACATTCCGTGCAGTTTTTAGGCCACGTTATAGCAAATGGTACAGTAAGTCCAATTAATGATAATCTAGTGGCTATAAAAAAATTTCAACGCCCTACGAACAAAAAAATGGTTCGTCAATTATTAGGTAAAATTAATTTTTATCATAAATTTATAGAACATTGTACACAGAAATTAGCTCCTTTACACGGTTTATTAAAAAAAGATTTGAAGTTTAAATGGACAAAAGAGTGTGAAAATTGTTTTGAAGACATAAAAAGGTATTTATGCTCGAATCCGATTCTGGCCATTTTCGACAAAGATAAAGATATTGTGATAGAAGTAGATGCAAGTCGTTTAGGCGTTGGTGCAGTTCTAAAACAAAAACAAGAAGACGGCATATTACATCCAGTTGGATATTTTTCAAAGAAACTCACTGCGTCTCAAACAAAAAAGGAGATCATGTTTCTGGAATGCTTAGCAATAAAGGAAGCAATTTTATATTGGCAATATTATTTGATTGGAAAGTCATTTACAGTAATGTCTGATCATAAACCCTTAATTAATTTGCGTTCAAAATCCAGAACAGATGAAGCATTGGGAGATATGATTTTATATCTATCTCAATTTAACTTTAAAATAGTTTACAAGGAAGGAAAAGAGAATATAGAAGCCGACTCTTTATCTAGAAACCCAGTCCTTGAATGTTTTAAAAGCAGTGAAAACTGTTTGAAGATAGTTAATATGATTGAGCTGGAAGAAATCAAAAATGATCAGAAAACCATAAAACAAGAAATATCAAAAGAAAAACACATTTTGAAAGAAGGAGATATTAACTATAAATTTGTACGCAATCGGAAGAGAATATATGTATCAACCACATTTGGCTTAAAATTAATTCTTAAAGTTCATCAATATTATGGTCATATAGGTAGTAATAAAATAGCTGAAAAATTAAGACCACTTTTCTATTTTAAAGATATGGACAAACAAATTCAAAAGTTTTGCAGAGAATGTGAAGTTTGTATAAAAAATAAAACAAGATCTTCACGGGCGATTGGACTATTATCAAAATTAGGTCCCGCAACATATCCTTATGAAATAATGTCTATAGATACCATCGGAGGTTTTGGTGGCAACCGATCACCCAAGAGATATATGCATCTACTTGTGGATCATTTCACCCGTTATGCGTGGATTAGAACATCAAGTACACAAACTGCATATCTTTATAAATAAAATAATGATTTTGTCTGTACATTGCTTAGAACTGACTCATTTCAAGTTTTCTTTACGTTTCATACATTGGAGAAACCGAATCCACCCTTAGAAAAATTTCTGTCGGTTTGTCGGTTTGTCGTTTGTCGGTTTGTCGGTTTGTCGGTTTGTCGTGTCCGCAAAACTTTGTCACAGGTAAACTCAGCTACCATAAGACATATAAAGCTGAAACTTTTACAGTAGATTTGTGTAGGTCTAACTTAAAATATAGGCTATGATTTGATTGGAAATTCAACGTAGAAGTGAAGTTATGGACGTTTAACGCAAAAATGTTTGTCACAAGTAAACTCAGCCACCATAAGACATAGCGAGCTGAAACATTGACACTGGATTTGTGTGTGCCTAACTTAAAATATGGGCTCTAAATAGATTATTAATTCAGTACAGAAGCGAAGTTATGGGGCTTTTAGCTGTATTTTCCTAACTTCACAGACAAGTTTGTTTTGAAAATACACAGGTGTGGCAAGTAGGTATTGTTAGTTGATTTTAATTTCAATTGAGCATATGAATATATTGCGTATTTGACATCATTGAAATGGTGTTTCACAGAGTTAAGGATGTACTATCTATTGAGAATAAATGTTTTGTAAACGAGCAATTCTCAACTCTTAATATGAACAGGGAGGAAAAATCAACAAACAAGTTCTTACGCTATATGAAGCCGAGGAATGAACTTACAAGTCAGTAAAGAGATTGGATTAGTGACGAAGAAGCAGTTCATTATCTAATTGAATTTCTTGACTCTGAATTTATTTCTCCTGGACTACCTGCTCATGAGTAAAAACTTAAAGTAGAGCACCAATGATGCTACAATTTAGTAGCAGTAACAAATTTCATGTTACGAAACATGAGTGCCCCAAAACTGTGCAACGGGACACGACTCTGAGTTCGTGCTCTACACAGATATGCCATAGAGGCGGACATAATGACTGGATGTGGTATTGGGGAGTCTGTGTGTATACTTCACATACCATTGATTCCGAGCCACTGTCTGTTTACGTTGAAATGATTGCAAAGTCCGGTCAGAGTCTATTTTGCAATGACGTTAACTAAGTCGCAAAGGGAGACTTCATCTAACGCAGGAATACAAGGTAGCAAAACCAAGTTTTTCTCACATGGTCAAATGTAGTTTACATGCTCAACGGTCAGAGGTTTCAACTCTTTCTTCTACCATGAACCTGAAGGACAGACAGCTAATGTAGTGTATAAGCTGGAGGCATTTGTTTAACACTGTAGTAATAATGGTATTTTCTACTATTCTATAATTTCTAATGACATTTTGAAATACCAAAAATGACGGAACTTCTGATTCCTCCGTGGTATAGCCGAAAGGCAATAGGCACACGGCAATAAACCAAAACAGGAACTTCTGATTCCGTCAAAGACGGGTACGTTTGCTATGTATTATATATAACTGTCAACTTTTTTTTAATTTAATATTTGCTTAATAAATACACTGGTAATAATGTAAGGTATGGGACCAGAGTAGCCCAGTGGCTTGCGTGATCGCCGATGACAGTAGTGCAAATGTATTATAAATAAATGTAACAAACAAATATTTTTTTGAATTTAAAATGTGGATAATATAAAAGATGGTAATAAAGTAAAGGGATCTAGCCAGGGTTGCCAGTAGCTTGCTTGCTCGCCGATGACAGTAGTGCAAATGTATTATAAATAAACACAACAAAAATATTTTTTTTTTAATTTAATATTCGCGTAATATAAACACTGGTAATAAAGTAAGGTATGGAACCAGAGTAGCCCAGTGGCTTGCGTGCTAGCTTTTGACTGGGAGCACGTTAATTAGAACTAACTCATTTCAAGTTTTCTTTACGTTTCATACTTCAGAGTAGCCACATGTACCCTTAGAATAATTTCTGTCTGTCGGTTTGTCCACAAAATATTGCTACCATAAGACATATAAAACTGAAACATTGATTGTAGATTTGTGTATGTCTAACTTAAAATCTAATCTTTGTATACAGAGGCTTTTTTTTAGCACTGTACTAATAATGGTATTTTCTACTATTCTATAACTTCTAATTGTAGTATTAGTATAATACTATAATTGATATTTTGGAATACCAAGTATAATAGAATTTTTGATTCCGTCAAAGACGGGTACGTTTGCTAGTGATTTTATAAAGTTGATAGAGCCTATTGTTAAAAATAATAATGTTAAAATGTTAATGGTTGACCAATATAGCGGATTGACTTCTTCAAAATTTAAACAATATATAAAACACAAAAATGTCCAATTGATTTTTACAGCAGTTGATAACCCTCAGTCGAATGGCTTAAACGAGCGTCTGAACCAAACGCTCGTGAATAGAGTCCGCTGTAAAATAAATGAAAACAAATATCAGAACCGACCTTGGACAATTATTGCTAAATTATGTGTGGAAGAATATAATAACACCATTCATGCATCAACAAAATTTTCACCAGCCTTCCTACTCTTTGGACAAAGATCTGAAATTGTACCTGTATCATTACAATCTACAAGCCAGGACATAAATGAGGCAAGGGCACAGGCATTAATAAACTCGAAGAAGAACTTTCATAAAAATAAAGTAAGGGTGGACCACAATAGGAAAGATCAGGAGTTTAAAGAAGGTGATTTAGTATATATTTCAAACGGAAATAAATTAAACCGCAATAAATTAGATGAAGTACAAAGTGGTCCATTCAGAATTACGCAGAGGGTGTCCAAATCTATTTATGAGGTTAGGTGCAGAAAGAAACGCAAAGAAGCAAATTTGTTTCATGCAAGCAAGTTGGTGCCTTACTCTTTATCTGAAGAAAAAGAGTCACCGGGGGAGGAAGATGTAAATTTGAATCTTTTGCTCTAAGGACTGCCTGGTTGGCTGACCTGTGATTGCACAGCTGGTTGTCTTGACATCACTTGTGAATGGACAGTGTATCATAGTTAATGTTTTCATTGTAAATTAAGGAAAGGACTATTAATCAATTGTATAGTTTAATAAAAACTAACAATAGTTTATTTGTCCGACTTTCTCTAAAACTTCCACATCACATATATATATATATATATATATATATTTACGTTAAAAACGGAAATTTGATCCAAACTGGAGATAAACAAGACAAACTGGCAACCCTTAGGATGGTCTCCTGCCATTGCGTTTCCGGCGTGCTTGGGCGTTGATTTTTTTTACGTGTTTGTATCTATATCAATGAAACAAGATTTTACAGCACAAAAACTATAAATGAAAATCAACGTCTAAACATTAGTACCATTTTAGAATTTCTTATTATGAATTTCTTCAATCTCTATAGCAATTATAGAAATGGAACTAAAACCTTTGGACTAATATAACTTTTCTTCGTCCAAGTGACGATTGAACTAAGAATCAGTTTTGTCTGACGAAGAAAGCTGTTTGGTTGCAAGATTTTAGTCCCATTTCATTAATTTTTACAGTAGTTTAGACGTTAACTATTATTTTACATGTTTGTAAATATATGTGTTTGTATACATATGTATGTCTGTTATATATGTATAATTATTAATAATATAATTAATAATTAATTATAATAATATGTATAACATATATATTACTATTATATAAAAAGATTTCACATAAACACGATAAATAACAATCAATGATCAAACGGGAAAACATTTCCCATTTCCTATTGTGGTTTAATAATATTATATATATAGGGGGTCAGGCTAGCTCAATGGTTACGTGCTCGCCTCTGATCTGATAGGACCGGGGTTCGATCCCCACATTGCCCTCGATTTATTCATGCGGGAGGTGAATAAATCTGAGCATGTCGTCCCTCGGAGAAGGACGTTAAACTGTCGGTCCCGAGCATGTACGATGTCAGGTACTCGTTAAAGTCCCCTACTCTAAATACACTTGAGTTAGGCAAAATTTAGGACTCCCACTGTAGAATCAATCTTCATTGTGTGGTATCACAAAGGGCCAATGCTCGGCCTAAGTGTGTTCCCTTGTGGAACTGCCACTGCAACCTAACCTAACCTATATATATATATATATATATATATATATATGATCAAACCACAATAAGAAATGGGAAAACAAGACTAAGATCTTTCAACCGTAACAAGCGGTCTTCGTCAGAGTCAAAAACCCAACTGTTCCAGTTGGGTTTTTGACTCTGACGAAGACCGCTTGTTACGGTTGAAAGATCTTAGTCTTGTTTTCCCATTTCTTATTGTGGTTTGATCATTGATTGTTGTTTCACGTGTTTATGTGAAATCTTTTTATTTATATATATATATATATTTGTAAAATTTGGGAGCAGTCCTTCATTCAAGCATATTTCATTGAATAATTGACCGTAATTCACGAATGTCATTTTCTTCACCAGTTTTTGAATACCTTCTTCTCCCTTCATCCAAACGTTGGAGAATATTAATTAAGGGGAACCGACATGTTTCGACTAGCTTCCAGTCATCTTCAGGGTAATTAAAAAATTAAAATTAAATTAAAAAAATAATTAAAATTAATACCATCTCTAAAGATTTTAACCATTTTTTAATTACCCTGAAGATGGCTGGAGGCCAGTCGAACATGTAAGTTCCCTCTTAATTAATAGTCTCCAACGTTTGGATGAAGGAAAGAAGAAGGTATTCAGAAACATCGGAAAACTGGTGAAGAAAATGACATTCGTAAAATACGGTCAGTTATTCAATGATATATATGTATGTGTGTGTGTTATATGTCTATTTATTTTAACAATGGTTAATCAAATAAATGAATGGAAGATCGATCCAAAACGGACAACAAATGTTCTCTAAGGAAAGCTCACACAATGCACATTATTCAAACACACACAACTGTAGTCTTAAAATTTCGGTTTTTTGAGACATTTTGGAACAGTGAAGAAGTTTTGCACAGTAGAACGATGGCTGACAACTCTGCGTGTCATTGTATAACGTGTTCATTTTTTTGGAAACTTATTTATAAATGTTAATGAATTCCTAAAAATCTACTTTGAAATATTCATCTGGAGCTTTGAATGTTAATAAATCATTAATTATAAATGAAATTCAATTGGAATGATTTTATAATTAATTCTTATTTTAGAAAACTGTATATGAAAGTAACTTGAAATTTTAGAAATAAAATTTTATTTCTAAAGAAATTGAATTTTATTTAATTAAACAATTAAATAAATAATTAAAATAATTTAATAAATACAATTTTAGTCTATGAAATCCTACAATTTATATCATAAAAAAAATAAATGCTATTTTTTAATACATTTTTTTTCTTTAATGGTCTTTAAAGAGGTTTAACGCCGCCTGTCTTGCAGTAGAAGGGATGAAAGTACGGTTACTTTTTGATTCAGCATCCATTTAAAAGCCATGATTGAACAACAATGAAGGGGACCAACAGCACGTGTTGTAACCACTCCACGTGTTATTGATACCCAATGTGGCTTAAGTTTCGTAATCTAACATGAACTCGTATGTTCGACAATTACCGTTGAATTTTTTTGTTATTATTGAAGATTGTTTGCAACTATAACAAATCTTAGGCCTTTTAATGGATTTGTTTGACAGGAGAACGAACATTGAATGCCTTTTAAAGTGAATTGAAATTTCCTTGTCTTAAAGATATTGTAATTGGATCTGTTTGATGACACTGTCTGCCGACGTAACTGTGGTGAGACGAAGCAGAGGAAGGTGTCCGTTGTCGCGGTTGAGGCCTCCAAGTCAGCCCCGCTTAGCTGTCTCGCTCCAGCTGATCGCTTTCTTATAGCAACCCTTGATCGCTTTCCCTGATTCGCCTCGCAACGCTGCTCCTCTCAATACAAGGCCTATTTCAGTTGATACATAATTTATTAAACTACGATTTAAAGTGGTGACCAAAGCTACTTAACGATAACATTTATTTGGTTCACGAGCTGTGCAAGCGCATTTATTGTGTGCTATTTACTCATGGTTAGAATAAGCAGAAGAAAAACTAAGTCTCCACACAAAAATTTTTATCTAACGTCAATGCGTATCAACACTTAGTGTCCATCATCAGCTTACATCTGCAATACTAGACTACCCGTGACCCTTTGTGTCACTCAGAAATTATAACAATAGGTTTTGAAATTAACTCACTGAACATGCTTGACAGGGATAATTTTAATTGTTGTTTCTTGTTATGAAGGTACGGAAACAGATTCTTATATGAACCAAGCTTTTAATATAGTATTCTTAACATATCCACAGTAAGTATATTTAGGAAAATAAAAAGCATTTAAAAGTAAAAAAAAATCATTTATTTTATCATATAAATAAATAAAACATCAATTCAAGTTACGTTCACAATGAAATATATAAAATAAACATATCTTGTAAATTAAAATATTCAATTTATTTACCTAACATAAAATAACATTAATGAAAGGAAAGTGTCTTTATAATATTACCTTATAACATTTGTATTTTATATGACAGTTGTGTTCAAGTTTGTTTCTAAAATTATTCATTTTTAACCTCTAATGTAGTAGTTTATTACATATTTGTTACATTTATTTATAATACATTTGCAGTACTGTCATCAGCGAGCACGCAAGCCTCTGAGCTACTCTTGTTCCATGCCGTCATTTCATTACCAGTGTTTATATTTCTCAAATTTTTAATTAATTTTTTTTGGTTACATTTATATATAATACATTTTTACTACTGTCATAGGTGAGCATGCAAGCGACTGGCTACCCTGGATCCATACCTTGATTTCATTATCATTGTTTATATTATTCAAATTTAAAATTCAAAAAATTTTTTGTTATACATATTTATTTGTAATATATTTGTGCTACTCATTGGCGAGCACGCAAGCCAGTGGGTTATCCTTGCTCCAATTTTTGGAATATAGTGACAATTTTCTTTTATTTAATATTATTCAGGTAATAAATAAAATATATTTAATTTCATGTCTCTATCTCCACGGGAAATGGGTAAACAAACAAAACAAGCAAGCAAGCAAGCAAACAAACAAACAAACCCACTATTTTTTATATATAGAGATAAGATACGAGTAGAAAGTGTGAAACTGAATACAGAAAAACAACCAATATATAAACAAAAAAAGAGTTACAGAAGCAAGTATATAACTGTTTTGCTTTTATGATAGTTGTTTTTTGTATTTGATTTCTCATTCTCTATTCATATTTCACATTGCAGATGTAACCCGACGATGAACACTAAGTGCTTGAAACTCATCAACGTCGGATAAAATCTTTAGTATGAAGACAATGTTTCTTCCTTTTATCATTCTAATATTTCATTTGTAGCACATATGCGCATGGCTTCACCCACAATGAACAGATAAAATGGTCTAATAGACATTTTTAAATAAATTAGCTTTATTAGAACTTTTTTTTTCAATTTTTTTTTTTAGATTTTGCTGCTATGAATGAATTTACTCAAATAAAGTTTTCCATACAATCTTCATTTTTGATACTATTAACAGATATCTGTTGGACCTCTTTTCCTTATAATCGCAAGGTATAAAACGCAATCTCACCTATAATAGCAAAACTAAAGCGCTTGAAATAATATGAGTTTAAACAATATCTACTTAAGATATTAATATCATAGACAGAAATAGAGTCATTCAATCAACGTGAATTTTAATGGCATCGAAAGTTATCTTATTCATATCAAAAACATAATTCATTCAAAAAATTATTGAAAGTGTCATCACTATATACCAAAAGATAAGAACGCATTCAAAGAGATATAATTCCAAAATTTTAATACTGATAAAGTTAAACTATCTAATTTTACCATTAAATGGAGTTAGCTGTCATAAAAAAGTCAAAAAATAATTCCAAATACTACCCCCTTACATACATATAAGAGGTACAGTATGTTAGTGTTTTATAGGTACACTAACAGTCGTGCCCATCTTGGACAGGTATTTTACAAAAAAATCAAAGATGATACGTGATACTCTAAAATATTATTAGAAACTATAGAATAGTAGAAATATCATTATTAGGACAGTCTATAACTGTCATTAGATCTGGAGTTTGTTTTACGTTTTTCAGATTTAAACACTGAGGTGGCATTTGATTTTATTCTAGGCATTCTTCTTATTTAGTACGCAGGTAGGTTGGGCTCACTTTTTTTAAAGCGAACAAATTATGATAAAAGCAAACTAAATTAAAATCAACTAACAATACCTACTTGCTGCAGTAAAAATACCTCTATACCTTTAGCTATATACTTGTATACCTGTATATCTAGCCAAACACAGTTTAAAAGATCATAACCTCGCTTCTACGTTGAATTTCCAATCCATTCAAATCTTAGATTTTAACTAAGACATACGCAAATGGACTGTCAAAGTTTCAACTTGCTATGACTTATGGTGGTTGCACAAACAAACAGAAATGTTTTTAAGAGTGGATTCGATTTCTCTAATCCATAACACGTAAAGATAACTTGGAATGAGTCAGTGCTAAGCAATGTACAGTCAAAACTTTTCTTTTACTTGTATAGTTTTTTAATCTATAAAAGAATAAAATATAAATTATTATAATAGATTTTAATCTATTTAACTTTTACAATTAGTATTTTTTTGTCCTTTTTATTGAATTTTCTTCAATTAGGAATTTAACTTATGATCTACTATAATATTGTAGTAAATAAAGCAATAAGCTCTCCATTTCCAACTGAATAATATCTTAATGTGAAATCAAACAAACCAAACTAAACAAATTCATTTATTATTAACAGTCGTTCCTTTTTCATATTCGTCCTTCTCCATTTCATATTTAATGAGTAATCTTGACATCATGTTTGCTTATATCTGTCTTGACATGGTTCATGACATAATAATTCTACAAGTATTCAATATTTTTCATTACTATTCAATATCTCCAGGGATACAACTTTAGTTTCTTGTAACACTAAAGCACATAGAGGACCAGTTTTAGACTTAAATCACAGGTAAGCACGCTTTAAAATATCCATTTTAGTGTATATCTCACTACAGATAACACAACTAATATTATAAGAATAACGGAATAACTTATAAGGTAACTCATAACTTATTAGAATAATAATAATAAGTATAACGAATATCATAAAAGAAGAAATCTCTCTAAATTATATGGAATCACTACATTTCTAATTGAGTTTATGAAAATAAATAACTACATATCTTATTTTACTAGAAGTATTACTATAAGTAAAGTATATCAATCATGAAAAAAATTTTGTCTCGAGATTTTGGCAGATTTACATGGTTTTTGAGACCCCAAAAAATCTTTTTTTGGCGTGTTTTTGGTCATGTCTACAAGTATGTGGGTCGGTGTGTGACAAAAACTTTGTTGGCACGTTACAGGCCAAACGGTTGGAACTATAAAATTCATATTTTACACAAAAATAAATGCTTAAGATTAAATGTATCTTTTTGTTTTTTGGCCCTTATTGCCTAACGGAAAAGTCAAAAGTCAGTTTTTTTTTTTTGGTGAAATATAATTTTAGAAATTTGTTTTCTGCTAACTCTAAAGTTTTAATATTTTGAGATTATCATAAAAATTAAAGAATCATTAACAAAAAAAACCTCAAATTTGTAAAACAACTGAAAACGTATTTTTTTTAAAATAAATTACTTTATTAAATTTTTTTTTATCATTTTATTTTATTAAAAGTATTGACTTATGATTGAAATTGAAATATGGTGAGCAGATTTCCATTGGGTTTAAATAAGATTAAACCTAATAAGAGCACCTTATGTGTGGATGAGCTGAAGCCTTTTCATTCATAATCATATTAACAGAGGCGTTATGTTACATGTTATAACTTCAGAAAATATTTTTCCTTGTACCGGAATACAAGATCGGTAAAAGTAAATGAATTAAAAGTAATTAGAAAAAAATACCATACGGAGAAAATAAAAATTGACATTTAATTAAACGATGTCAAGAGAAACATAAAAAAACACGAAAGAAATAATTTTGAGAGGAAGTGTGTTGGGACTTATTCTCTCATTTCACAAAAAGAAATGATTTTATGAAAATTTGAATTACTAAATGTGTTTGTGTAGTCTGTAAGTTACCTGACTTCATTGTTGAACTTATATATACCCAGTTTGGATGGTATTTCTAATTTTAAAATATATGTATTAAGAAAAATATGAGTGACAAAATTTGTAACACATGAAGAGGAGTAGTTTTCAGATATTCAGCTCATTGTTACAATGTAATTTACTGTAATTAATCATGTCATGACTATTAACAGAACTAATTAATTACCTTTTTAAAAATGTCTTTTATTTTAATACATATTACCTCTATATTCTAAGAAATACACTAGATTAAGTAAATATTTTCTTGAAAAATAATTTTACAGTATTAAATACTAATTTTTTAGTTGTAATAATAAATAAATTGTTATTTATAGGTGGATTGTTGGATTTTATTAAATTTGAAGAAAATGATTTCCAATCTGTATATTATGAGTGTACTATTTCTTTATTACCAACCACTGATTGGAATAAATAAAGGTAAAAGGAATAATAAAGGAATGCACACACACAATTAGTGAATGCTTAATAATGAATTAGTGAATATAATATAAGAAAGAATGAAAAGAACTTTACGACAATTCCATTCTATGAAGATGACGTCTACATCTTATGGCTTTTAATTTATGTTTTACTTTAAATCTCCTTATAAGCATTGCATATTCAACCAACATTTGCTTATACTATCCCAGATAGCTACCCTGTCATCTGTGGAGACCATCCTATCACTTAAAACACCTTATTAAGCATGTTTAAATTTTAAATTGATTTATTGTTTGTTGTAAATAAAAAAATTATCATCAAACAATGTAATTAAATTATTAACTTGATTTCCAAATACAAAAATTTGTTTAAAATATTCAAAAAATATTTTCCTTTTCCAAATTTTATGTAAAGCAATTGTTAAAAAAATTAATTTTACATAAACAAAATTGTAATATACAATAGATATAACGAAACGAGTTTTAAAATTTGAATATATTTTTTTTTAAATTTCTTTATTTAAGCTTAAATATAATAAGAAAAGCAAAATAACATTTAAAATAAGGTCATTATGACAAACTAATGAGAACTTTGTACCTGACGTTACAGACCTAATGTTTGAACATTCTACACTCAGTTCCCTACGCTATTGATATATGTATATGTTTTTGCATGGAGACGTTCTTCTTGATTTCTTCGGAGACATTGATAGAAGAAGCATTAAACACCGCATGCGATTGGTTGACTATACTAGCCAGCCCAACCAGTCACCCGGCCTCTCATGGCTACTCAGCCGATTGGTCATCACCATTCACAGAGGCATCGAATTCGCTTACATCGATTACTAATTTGTAGGAGCTATCAAAGTTTCTGCAGCTAGGTATAACATAGCTGCAGCATTATACCTAGCTGCAGAAACTTTGATAGCTCCTACAAATTAGTAATCGATGAAAGCGAATTCGATGCCCCTGTGGAATGGTGATGACCAATCGGCTGAGTAGCCATGAGAGGCCGGGTGACTGGTTGGGCTGGCTAGTATAGTCAACCAATCGCATGCGGTGTTTAATGCTTCTTCTATCAATATATATATATATATATATAATATATATATAATATACATATAATATATATATATTATATATAATACTTTATAGTACCATAAACCCCCAGAGTATTGTTTACTGATGAGCCCTCTTTAAGTTTGAGTGGGACCTCAAAAGTCCATGTGGACTACATTTGTTACCCCAGTATTAAACAATCAACTTCTTTTAGAAAAAAAACTGTTTTTTATTTGATTCATGTAAACGTTTTATTTTTCTTTTAGTTGATGCAGCTACAAACATAAAACCCTATTTGAAAAACAGTTCAACATACTATACTTTACTTGAAGGAACTTCCAATTTTCTTTTCAATTATTTGAAAATCAAAGATGCAGCTTTAATATTTCGAACAAAAAACGGTAAATTTGTTCTTATTTTTTATGGCTTTGAATAATTTGATAAATATATTTAAATGTGTTTATTTTTATGAATAAAATAAAACAAATGAAGAGTCCTAATTGAAGTAGAATGTATTAATTATAATTATAAAAAAAGTTTCCAATAAAATATTTCATCGAATGAAGGCAGTTTTTGTTTATATTTATAAACAAATTTTGAATTTGTTTATAAACAAATTCAAAATATATTACTTTTTGAAGGCAGTAATATATTTATGTATATACAATTCTCTGCATGTTCACCTGTTTGTTTCGCATTCCCAAACGTCTTTATTAATATTAATGTAATTTTACATGTTAATGCAGGTTGACCCTGGGAAGATTTTAGGTAATTCAAATTGACTGTAGCAGAAAAGGTTAACATCACAGGAGAGATACATTTGTATATTATTTGCTAGTTGTTTATATTACAAGCTGTTATTTAACAAATATTTGTATTGTTTTTCTTTATTCTGTAACTTATCAAAAATTTATGTTATGAACTTTAGACGATGCTCCCTGCCAAAAAAAAAAAATAAAATATATAAAATTATAAATTAATTAATAAGGAAAAAAACATTTCAAATGGGACATCTAAAAATAGGGAAATAAACTAGCAATTATAACGTACATGAAGATATCAAGTAAATGAGTTTAGCAAATTCTTCAAGGCAACTATAAAACACCAACTGGAGGACTTAATTTACTAGTCGAAAACTGCTCCGGCATTACACCGAAATCACATCATCAAAATGGTCACTTAGTAAGAAATGATTGCTTCATCATTGCGAGTAATAAAGTTAATCTGTCAAACCAAGGCAGGGTAGTTTGCAATAGGTATTCAATGTAACTTCGCCACATTCAGTAATAATATGCCAACATATAGGTTGGTAATTCGTTTCTTCAGTAGCATAATGCATGCATCCTTCTTTACCATTAATTCATTTAGTCTATTCTCGTTGCCTCTTTTCCATAATTTTTTTTGAAAAATGTAGTGTCATTTTAATGATACATTTTCGGTATCCAGTTAACCATTACGATACCTTGTTATGAATGTTATTTGAACTCGTAGTTCAAAATTCTCAAGTACATAATTCAATGTTAAATCCGTTCAATACATGAGAACATGGTTTATGCATTTCAAGACTAACTCAAAATTAAATCTGTTTAATACATGGGAACATGGTACTATGCATTTCAAGACTAACTCAAGACGTTTAATACATGGGAACATGGTTTATGCATTTCAAGACTAACTCAGTTCTGATAATATGTGAATTGTTTTTAGAATCAGCTGAAGGAGGAAAGTATTTTTCAAAATCTGTACTTAGATTGGCTATTTTCACAAACCACGAAGCCTTCTCAAATCCAGAACAGTTATATACTTTAAGACCTTCCTATTTGGTGATTTTTATAGTATCAAAAGATGAAAATCTTTTAATAAATGTGAGAGACAATATAAATAAAATAATGTACTACTTTTTGTAAATTTAATAGAATTAAATATTAATAACTATGTTTTCAGAATGAAGTAATGGCTAAATGGAAAAATAGGACTATTTATGTTTATGATGAAATCATCGAAAATGAAATTGATAATGTTCAAGGTTCAATGATAGTTCACTTTGATAGTACATATTGTTGTGAACCTACTGATGAAATATGCAAATGTCCTCCAACCAATCAAGTAAGTTTATAATTCAAATTTGCCAGTAACTTTCAATATCTTCAAAAATTTATAAAAATTAAGAACAATTATCCATTTAATTTTTTCCTGGTATATTTGATTGCTTATGTGGTTTAGACGTATATATATATATATATATATATATATCTTTATAAATAAAATAATGATTTTGTCTGTACATTGCTTAGAACTGACTCATTTCAAGTTTTCTTTACGTTTCATACATTGGAGAAACCGAATCCACCCTTAGAAAAATTTCTGTCGGTTTGTCGGTTTGTCTGTTTGTCCGCAAAACTTTGTCACAGGTAAACTCAGCTACCATAAGACATATAAAGCTGAAACATTTACAGTAGATTTGTGTAGGTCTAACTTAAAATATAGGCTATGAATTGATTGGAAATTCAATGTAGAAGTGAAGTTATGGACGTTTAACGCAAAAATGTTTGTCACAAGTAAACTCAGCCACCATAAGACATAGCGAGCTGAAACATTGACACTGGATTCGTGTGTGCCTAACTTGAAATATGAGCTCTAAATAGATTATTAATTCAGTACAGAAGCGAAGTTATGGGGCTTTTAGCTGTATTTTCCTAACTTCACAGACAAGTTTGTTTTGAAAATACACAGGTGTGGCAAGTAGGTATTGTTAGTTGATTTTAATTTCAATTGAGCATATGAATATATTGCGTATTTGACATCATTGAAATGGTGTTTCACAGAGTTAAGGATGTACTTTCTATTGAGAATAAATGTTTTGTAAACGAGCAATTCTCAGCCCTTACTATGAACAGGCACAAGAAATCAACAAACAAGTTCTTACGCTATATGAAGCCGAGGAAAGAACTTACAAGTCAGTAAAGAGATTGGATTAGTGATGAAGAAGCAGTTCATTATCTAATTGAATTTCTTGACTCTGAATTTATTTCTCCTGGACTGCCTGCTCATGAGTAAAAACTTAAAGTAGGAGCACCAATGATGCTGCAATTTATAGCAGTAACAAATTTCATGTTACGAAACATGAGTGACCCAAAAACTGTGCAACGGGACACTCTGAGTTCGTGCTCTACACAGATATGCCATAGAGGCAAACATAATGACTGGATGTGGTATTGGGGAGTCTGTGTGTATACCACGCATACCATTGATTCCGAGACACTGTCTGTTTCCATTCAAATGATTGCAAGGTCCCCTCAGAGTCTATTTCGCAATGACGTTAACTAAGTCGCAAAGGGAGACTTTATCTAACGCAGGAATTCAAGTTAGCGAAACCAAGTTTTTCTCACATGGTCAACTGTAGTTTACTTGCTCAATAGTCAGAGGTTTCAACTGATTGTTCTTCCATGAACCTGAAGGACAGACAGCTAATGTAGTGTATACAGAGGCATTTGTTTAACACTGTACTAATGGTGTTTTCTACTATTCTATAATTTCTAATTATAGTATTAGTATAATACTATAATTGATATTTTGGAATACCAAGTATAATAGAATTTTTGATTCCGTCAAAGACGGGTACATTTGCTAGTATATACGTATATATATATATATATATTGATAAAAGTATCGACCGTGGAATAGAAACAAAACTAAAGTTTATCGAGACTCGGTCAGTTCTTTAGGTTCAAATTAAACTCTCATTGCCAACGTTTTGGTTCTTATTTAAAATCTTTTTCATAGGCAGAAGTATAAATTTTGAAACAGAAAAACTAAGTATTACATTACAAAGTATTTTAGAAAGAAAAATAGTCTGTGGATTTCAACAACAACTGTAGCTTGAATGAACACGTGACACAGTGTGTTTTTTTTTCATTTCATATTGTGGTTTGATCATTTACATATATAAATATATAAAATTGAGACTTTTTTAAATTTAAATATGTTAGCTTATTTATTACTTTACTATAAGTAAAGTATAGTGATCGTGAAAAAATTCGATCTCAAGATTTTGACGGAATTACATGTTTTGAGGTACCAGAAGTCGTTTTATGACGTTTTTACGATGATGTCTGTGTGTGTGTGGGTGGGTGGGTGGGTGAGTGTGTTAGCATTGCTTGTTACCACGCTACAGTCCAGAATCTTTGATGGATCAAGTTGATATTTTACACAAAAATCGGCCCCATAGGGAAGAAGATCCCTATTGTATGGGAAGAATTATTTCAATAAGTTGAATAGTTAGTTATTTCAATCATAGTTAGTTCAATCATTTGAAATCGTTTGAAATGGCTATTTGAACAATAGCTATGTTCTCTTGTAGGATAATATTTCGTTTCAAGAAATGTTCACATTGGTTTTTCAAAAATGTTATTACTGCTGTTACACTAATGAAATTATTTACAAATAATAAATTATTTGTGATGTACAAAAATAAGTTTATAAATTGATATGTCCTTCAATCACGATCTGTACTACCTCACGAATGCAATGCTAATAATTATATCCATTTAGATATTTATGTTATGCTTAAATGAGACGTTATGTTTTATATACTCAAGAAATTTGACATTAAGTTACTTATAGTAAAGTAGAGTGTAGGCCACTCCAGATTTTTTTTCTTACATTAATTTGGCTAACATTTCATTTAATTCTTCAGACATGAAGGTAAACCATATCAAATCTTGCGTCTGAATACACCTAACAGTTTTTCTTCGAAAATTCGCGTGGTTTCGATATTAGACTCTGAGAACATCTCTCTCACTTTGTTTATCTTCTCTTGATATTTAGTTTTTTCATTTAATTTTTTTCAATATCAAAATGTTCAAAATAGCGTTCGTAGAACGTTTTGTTCTGCTATGTGATACGTGAACTTTTTAGTTTTACTTAGTCTAATTGGACTCAAATTTTTTTCATATTTTGAAAAAATAAAAATTATAAAAACATATAGTAAAAAACATGGTGAGTGATTCAAAATATGTAAGACATTAAAAGGAATTTTCATTTCGTTTGAAACTCAGTTGAAATAATAGGTTATTAACAATGTTATATGCATAAGTCATATATTATGAACTCCCAGAGTGTTTAAATTAATTATAGTCTATTTTGAATTTAATAAATTATTTGATACAAAACATTTTATGACTGTATATGATACGGTATAGCCTTATTTTCTGATTTCAGTATGATGATGTTATGCAAAATGAACAGAGTCCTGGAACAAGAAAAATACGAGTTAATTTTTCGTCATTAGAAAAAGTAAATAAACAACAGGTGAATTTGAAAATTCGTTTGATGGCAACATGGAGTAAAAAAGATGGGTTGGCACTTCTGGCTGAATCACCGAAAACACGACGTTTTTTTAACATTGCAACAATTAATGTAACTGGAATATCTATATAATAATTTCCCTCTTAATGTATCAGGACGTATGCTGTTAAGATCAATGTTTAATCCACTTATATTGCTTGTTTCGTGTGTAGTGTACCTAGGGCAGGCATGGGCAACCTGCGGCCCGCGACGTGTTGAAATGCGGCCCGCAGAGCCTTTTAGGTTTCTTAAAAAACAAAAAACAAAAAAATTCAAATCAGTAAATGCCCAGCCTTCGTCTTCAAAATTCCTTTCTCAGTCGAAGGTTATCCCAAGGATGATTATCGGACCTGGAAAATCAATTTAACCGCGGAAATCCCACTGGGAAAAGGTATTTATCTTACCCCCCTTTTAACCAGAATCTTAATCCTAGTTAATAGTCTGTCGGTCAGTTTGGAGATTTACTGGGGATTAGTCCGTATGCTTTCACTTTTTGTCTTGTGTTTCCATATAAAAGGGAGCAAATCATTATTGTCATTCATTCCATTTCTATCAACCCATGAAGAGCATAGTTCTCCTTGTATCCACACAGCCAAGAATACATTTTTTGAAATATTTGAACCCCAAGTATGTCGAAGAAAAGAAAGGTAATTGATGAAGGTCGTGTATTTCAAGATAAGTGGACGATAGACTATTTTTTTGTGATATGGAAAGAGAAACCAGTGTGCCTCGTTTGTTCAGATGTAATTAGTGTATTGAAGGAGTATAATTTGAAAAGACTACTTGACAAAACATCCTTCATATCACAACCTTACTGGTCGACCAAGAGAAGAAAAAGTTGAAAAGCTGAGAAAAGCCTTGATAGGACAGAAAACGTTTTTTGTTAAGAAACAGAATAAGAATAATGATATTGTGCAAACCAGTTACATTGTTGCAGAAAAAATTGCTAAGTATTCGAAAGCCTACAGTGATGGAGAATTTATAAAAGAATGATGAGAGAATTTATGTCATTTGAACATTTATAAAGAAACAAAGAAAGTAAAATAATGGAAAGAAAAAGAAAATCAGGCCTGCGACAGTAAAACAAATAAAAACAAAGTGAAAAAAAAAGTATGTATGGAAAAGTAATATTTCTTGCATATGTGTATCATCATGCGGCCCTCGCCCACTCGAAAATAGTAAAGTGCGGCCCGCAGGTGACAAACAGTTGCCCATGCCTGACCTAGGGTCTTTCGGTCATGACACAAAACCAAACCAGGCTGACGATTAACGCGCTGCCTTTAGTCACTCCAGGGCTCAAACCCAAAATGGCTAAAACCCTGGAGCGTCGAAGGTGGACCTCGCAGAGTCGGACTCGCCCGAAACTGCACCACGTATCGGTACTATTAATCATGCAACTCCATCAAGCCATCGGTCATCTTCCATTCACATTACCGCTGTTCGAGTCTCATTTCGTCCTTTCCAAAAATTTTCCTCCTTAAAAGGTGCATTGGAAACAATAGCATACAGCATTGAAACCATGTAACAAATGTTGCCCTCTTTAGATAAAACAAATTTCAATCATGGAATTAAAACTATTTCTCTTTGAAACTATGATGTGATAACTTTACAAATAATGACTTTCTTTATTCCAAGTTTCACCTGTGCGCTACATCCGAGGCTTCATCTTTAGTTGACTTATACAGACCTTACGTTATGTATATCAGGTTTTTGAATTGTATTGTAAGAAAGCCTTCATAGCCCATAGTATAGTACACTGGACTTCCAATGCAAAGGTCCTGGGTTCGAATCCCACAAACTTATGTACATTTTATTATTTATTCAGACAATGCACAGTGGCAAGAAAACAATTATTCAAGAACGTTCATCAGATCTTTATAAGTATATAGATATAAGTATATATACAAATTAAATAAAGAAACGGTCCAAACCGGACGAATAAACAACTGAAAAGAACAACACATAAAGAACGAAAACGAAGTTCGCCATCAGGAAGATACTAGAAGGCAAGAAGAAGAGGCACATTCGTTCAAGACGGACGGTAGAAAGTGAAACTTTCACCTTCTTCTCTTTTAGTCCCTTCCTGATGACGAACTTTGTTTCGA
This sequence comes from Hermatobates lingyangjiaoensis, assembly GCA_026182355.1. Taxonomy (NCBI): domain Eukaryota; kingdom Metazoa; phylum Arthropoda; class Insecta; order Hemiptera; family Hermatobatidae; genus Hermatobates; species Hermatobates lingyangjiaoensis. The sequence continues at coordinate 977,145 of JAPFBL010000090.1, forward strand.
AATATTGATCCCAGTAAGTGTTGTCGTTCTTTATGTGTTGGTATCCGGTATTCCTTCTCCCAACAACATCTAAAAATCCGGCAACATTTTTGTTTGTAATGTACTCGTAACTTGGAGTTACAGCATCTGAATGTACCTGTGCTGGGTACCCAAGCCGTGATAGTATGTGTACCGTACATATATATTATTGCTTAATTTTCTACTATAGTTACTGTCCTTACTTTTAATTTTTTTTTAATTTAACCATATTCTTAAATCTGTATACTTACACATATCTTGTGTACTCTTAATTTTTGTTTTGTCTTCCTCGTCTTATTTTATTTTTTCACTTCTAGGTGAACATCATCGTTGCGCAGGTACAGTACTGTAACTATTTCGTTATATTCTATAATTTTGTAGCACTTACTGGTCATGAGGTATTCTAGATTATTTTCTTTACAGTTTATCTGTTTGTCTAGTTTTAAGTGCATTAGTATTCTTTCAACGTGTTTTTCTATATACTTCTGTATGTATATTTTCATATAATACAACAATCATATATCAAAATAGTGTTATTGATACACTTGTACAGCATAATACAGGGTAAGGCATGTATATAGAGGGTGTTTTAGGGATTACCTATTGTTCGGAATTTTTCATGATCGGGAAGTCTAAGCTCCGGTGGTTACCAGATTAGGGAGGCCAAACTGTATAGACTTTTACCTTTACATCTTGAAATCTGGGACTTGACCAGATTTGACCTTGGGCCTTGAAATCTGTAAACCTGTTAAATCTGGATGTCGAATTTTTTTATGATTACTGTATTTTACTTATCTTAAGGAAACAAAAACAGGAGATTATTTTGTATAGCCTCCAAAGTATAGTTTTTATATGATTTAGTATCGTAATTCACGAAGAAAGTAAGTCTTGTTTTCAAATTGAAGTAATCCAACTAACGTTTTGCTTATATTAAAACATGATTTTTAGGTGAAGCCTTTTGCTTATTCCATGGATATTGAAGAGAAAGATGGAAATAATAATTATAGTAAAAATTTAGTAGGATATTCAATTGAATTTATAGAAAAACTGTCAGAAGAAATGGACTTTGATTATGATATTATTGCATTTGATGAAGAAGGTAAAAGACTGGAAAATGGTACCTGGACCGGAGCTGTGGCACAACTCTTGACCAAGGTGCCTTCAACAGAACCTTTGTTTAATTTATTTTTATTACGAGTAATGTTAGTAATTATGCTAAAGTTAGTTATAAATTAATTATTTAATTTAATATCTATTAAAAATACTATTGGGGACCTCCTATTAGTTCGGAATTTATCATGATCCGGCAAGCCTAAGGTCCGGTGGTTGCTGGATTAGGAAGGTTCAACCTGTATCGACTTATACCTTTCTTCTACTTATACACTTCTACTCCTAGTATTATTCAATATTTTATGATAGCTACACCAAAAAAAAAAATCAATTTCAATAATAATATCTAAAATTATTCTGGCTTAAATTTCAAGTCTGATAGGGGGGGGGGGGGGGGGTGGGTGTACTAGGAAGAACTATACCTCTAACGTTGATTCCTCAAAGCAATATGGTACCTCCCTTAACATTTTACAATGGGGGTCCCTAACTCAAAGGTATTTAAAGTAGTGTTTTTTAACCTTAAACCTGGCATCATAAAGTCTCGGAACCGATGTCTTCTTAACTCCTCTTCGAAGGACAACGACTCTGACTTTTTCACCTTACGAGTGAAAAAATCGGAATCAGAATGGAACCGAAATATACAAATCGAGAGGCCTGTACGAAAGCTACTGTACCCTTTTAACTTTATTATTAAATTGTATACTTCTGCATCATAAATAAATATATATCATTGGACATAAATTAAAATAAAGGAGTTCAATTTGTCAATAAAATCAATATTAGTTAATCTACGAGTAAGTGGCTATCTAATGTAGGAAATCAATAACAATCAAGATAAATTGTTTCTAAAATTTGCAGAGAATTGATATGATTGTTGGACCATTGACTCTTTCTTCTGAAATGTCAAAAGTGATAACCTTGGCAGTCCCTCATTATGATTACATTGGCTTCTCAATCGGTAAATTCATTCTATTTTTCATGGTATAATTTCAATAGTAAAGATTTATATATATGATCAGTAATATTTAAATGCAAAATCTATATCTCCCACTATTTGTATACCGGCATTTTCTCTTAATTACTTTAAAATTATTACTCTGATAAAAAAAACTGCTTGGTTATTAACGATTTTTTTTTAATATTGTAAATTCAAATATTTAAGTCAGTTTTTAACTACGTTTATTAAACTGGATACAATAATTTGAAGACATCAATAAAATACATACTTCAGTTAATCTTCAATACTTATGTTTGAATTAAGTATTAAGTATTGAATAAACATTAAATACAATTGTATTTATGAGTTTATAGATATTTGCTTCAAATTATAGCTAATTAATTAATGTTGTGTATTTCAGTTATTAGGAAACCAGACAAGGAGAAAACTTTGTTTCATTTTGCTGAAGTTTTTAAAATAGAGGTTTGGGTGAGTACCTTAGTGGTAATAGTAATGACTTCCCTTTTGATGTGGGTAATGGAGAGACTGTCCCCAAACAGTACTAGGAACAAACCTATATCTGATGCTACACGGTAAGAGAAAATATTAAAAACTTTGATTGTATTTACCTTAAATAAATAAGGAATATTTTAGTGTATTATTTTAAAATTAACTATTTAATGAATGAATGTTTGAAAGTAAAGAAAGTTTTTTTTTTCTGGTACAGGGAGTTTTCGTTGAAAGAATGCTTCTGGTTTACTATTAGTTCGATGACTCAACAGGGAGGTGGGGAGGCTCCAAAACCCATCAGCTCAAAAGTGCTAGTCACTTCTTACTGGTGTTTCATCTTCTTCACTATGGCAGCCTTTACTGCGAATCTAGCAGCTTATCTAACAGTATCAACTCAAGGAGTAAATATCATCTTGCCTTCTCCTATTCATATATATATATATATATATAATATATATATATATATATATAAAGATTTCACATAAACACGTGAAACAACAATCAATGATCAAACCACAATGAGAAATGGGAAAACAAGACTAAGATCTTTCAACCGTAACAAACGATCTTCGTCAGAGTCAAAAACCCAACTGATCAGTTGGGTTTTTGACTCTGACGAAGACCGTTTGTTACGGTTGAAAGATCTTAGTCTTGTTTTCCCATTTCTTATTGTGGTTTGATCATTGATATAAATATATATATATATATATATAGAATTTTCAAAAGAACACACCAAAATGAAATCACTGAAACTCACTACTATATTTCGATGTCCTCGCCATCAGAAATAGATGTGAATCTCTCCAAAGGCTGATAATGACTGGCTTGCGTTCAAAAAGAAGCACCCAAACAGTGGTGCCAACTTTCAGAAAGAGGGGTGACAAGGAAGATAAAGAAATAAAATAATTAAATTTACCTTTCTTGTATATATATTATATATATATATATATATATACAATATATATTCCTGTTGAAGATGTGTTGAATTTCCTAGAGACAGAACTAGGCAAACATGTTCAAAATTTACCAGTTTCTATCCCAGAATTAATCGAGTTGATTCGTTTGTGTGTATTGGATGGCTGTTTTTCGTTTCAAGAAAAATTCTATAAACAAAAGTTTGGATTGGCTATGGGAAATTGTCTCTCCCCAGTTTTAAGTAATATCTATATGGAATATTTTGAGATCACCTACCTACCTACAATACTACCTACTAATGCTAAATGGTTTAGATATGTCGATGATATATTATGTATTTGGCCTGAAAATGAAAATGTTAACACCTTTTTGGATACCCTCAATACGGTTGTACCATCCATAAAATTTACAATAGAACATGAAAACAATAATAAACTTCCTTTCTTGGATGTACTTTTACATAGGAATGGTGATAAATTAAAGTACAGTATTCATAGGAAGTCAACCAATGTTTCATCTTACGTTCATTTCTTCTCGGCTCATCCACTTAAAACTAAAAAGTCAGTTTTTAGTAGCATGTTCTTAAGAGCTTTCAAAATTTGCAGTGAGGAATTTTTAGATGAAGAAATCAAAAATATTTACAAAATTGCAGATTCTTTAATGTATCCAAAAAGGTTAATCGACAATATCATAAAAAAGGTGAAACAATCCATGATATTAAAAAATGAAGAACAGTTCACAAGAAGGAATTTGTTAGTCATTCCATACAGTCCTTGTTTGAAAGATATGCCTTCATTTATGAAAAGATTGGACGTTTCTGTTGTGTTCAGTAATGATGGTAACTTGTTTAACAGACTTGTTAATAATAAGCCAAAAAGAAAGGACTGTTGTGTATACAGGATACCATGTACTGACTGTAAAATGTCTTACATTGGACAGACGAGCAAAGGTCTTCTTACAAGGATAAAACAGCACAAATACTCCATCAGAAGAGAGGACGAAAAGAGTGCCTTGTTCATTCACATAAGAGACAGTAATCATGTGATTAATTGGAATGAAGCAAATGAATTAATATACGTATCTTCAGAAAGAAGAAGAAATATCGTAGAAAGTGCCCTCATAAAGAACTTTTATGAGAGGTTGATGAACAATAGCCTAGGACTCTACAAATTAGATGAAGTTTTGATTAACGGGATAATTAAACAGATGAAGACTTCATTATTAAACACATTCAGGGTTGCCATCAATTTTGGAAATTTCAATCAGCCAAGTTAACAAGTATTTATTGTTTTTTTAGTTCACTTGCTCTCCGAAGATGTGTTAACGAAAGGCCTTAGAGCATTGTTTTTAAAAAATTGTTTTCATTGTGGTAAATTAATCCATCTATTATATCAAGTGTTATTTTGATTATTATTCATATATATATATATATATATATATCAATGATCAAACCACAATAAGAAATGGGAAAACAAGACTAAGCTTGAGTTGGGTTTTTGACTCTGACGAAGACCGCTTGTTACGGTTGGAAGATCTTAGTCTTGTTTTCCCATTTCTTATTGTGGTTTGATCATTGATTGTTGTTTCACGTGTTTATGTGAAATCTTTATATATATATATATATATATATATATATATATATAGTTCAAAAATGAAGAAAAGCAACACACAGAGAAAGAGACACACTTACAAACTTAAATTTTTGGATGATCCGTCTTCAGGAGAAAAGAGAATGGGCGACCAAGCACGCCGGAAACAGGGTTTAAAATATTGGCATATTGATACTTGTATAGATATTGGCAGATAAATATCTGCATTGTTTCAATGCAGAAACGGAAAATGGATCATCCAAAAATTTGAGTTTGTAAGTGTGTCTCTTTCTCTGTGTGTTGCTTTTCTTCATTTTTGAACTGATTTGCGTCCAGTTTGGATCGTTTTTTCGAATTCTGAGTGGATATACGAGTATATATATATATATATATATATAATCAAACCACAATATGAAAATGGGAAAAGAAGACTAAGATCTTTCAACCGTAACAAGCGGTCTTCGTCAGAGTAAAAACCCAATTGAAACACTAGATGCAGAAAACATCTGGTGAGGGGTTGAGAAGAGTGGGAGGGAAGAGTGGTATTTTAAAAGGGTGAAAGCGCAGAAAAGGACTAATGTCCAGAAAGGGATGTTTGGGCAAACAAAGGAGTAAAGTAAGAAAGAGTAAAAAGCTATCCTCTAGCTGTCAACCCTCTTAGAAGAGGCTAATTGCCCTCGTATCGAAAGTATCAAGTTTGAAGAGACCGTTACTAATGTTTTGATCTATTAAATTTAATTAGAGACGATTCAATAATATTTCTTAACCCAGATTTTTCATAAGTAGTCAGTTTAGCTCCGGTCCAATCAATATGATGATTTTCATTATTTATATTCAAGAATAAGGCGCTACTTTTTTCCTGTCCACTTACTTATATTGTTGTTGTTTGCTGCATGTTTTTAATAATTTACCAGTTAGAACAATAAAAATTTTAAAGCAACTTAGCACGAGATTTAATAATAATAATAGTAACATGTCATATCTTTCCAAATCAATGATTTCAAGTTTGATTACTAATCAAATAAACATAGTAACATTACAATTAACGAATTCATTATTTTTTCATTAATTTTATTAAAATGTTAAAATATAATTTCAAACTCAATATAAAATAAAATATAAATAAAATAAATAAATATAAAATAAAACAAACTCAAATGGTTGCCACCTTTTTTTTTATCATACTTACTTACAGTAAATTAAGCGTAGACAACTACAGATTTTTTAATTTTGACATTTGAGTAGATATATTCACAAAAACGTACGTTTTAATGTTTCGTAATTTTTTATAGCAATTTGCGAATCTTTTTATTTTTTTAATTTTACTTTTCAATTTTTGTAAAGAAGGTTTAAGGTGATGGCCATAAGAGATGTAGTTATTAGTCTAAATTAGTAAATGAAACTAATTATATAAATTTACTGATGATCATCACAAGGTAAACAATTCTTAAGTTATCTTAGCTAATTACTACTATTTTACCCGTTAAGAAATTGTAAAATAAGTGATTATTATGTTATTATTATTAAAAATTTATGATCGCTTAATTTAACAAAATCAGTTAATTCAAAGTAGCTCTAACATGAATTTTTAAGATTTGATCCATGAAAACTGAAACTATTTCAGTTAAAAAATAAAAAAAAATGCAATTAATTAATTTAAATGTTTTTCCAGTTTCCAATACAGTCATTTTCGCAGTTGATTCAACAAGCCAAGATTAAATACACTGTGGTAAATGGGTCCCGGGCACACCATTACATACTCCGAATGAAGCAAGCTGAAGATGAAATATATACGTTAGTCATTCAATAATCTATTCCAGCTTACTAATGTAATAAAATTCTGAAACTAATTGCCATTTTGAATTGAGTTTAAATCAAATTAAGAAAATTGTCCTTTACTTTATTCATTTTTGATAAACAGTTAATACTAGAAAAATATTTGAATTAAATTTTTGTATTTAAATTTGTATTTAAATATTTGTATAATTTAAATGTATGTAAATGGTATGAGAGTGATATGGTGTCATGTGGTATGGGTCTTATGGTGGGAGTGTGTGGTATAGTGTAAAGTGGTAGTGGTATGAGAGTGATATGGTGTCATGAGGTATGGTTATTATGATGAGAGTGTGTGGTATGGTCCAATTTGGTAGTGGTATGAGAGGGATATGGTGTTATGTAATATGGGTCTTATGGTGAGAGTGTGTGGTATGGTGTAATTTGGTAGTGGTATGAGAGGGATATGGTGTCATGTGGTATGGGTCTTATGGTGAGAGTGTTGTACATACAGAAATCTACCTAAAACTTTTACAGTAGATTTCTGTATGTCTAACTTAAAATATAGGCTCTGAATGGATTGAAAATTCAGCGTAAAGGAGAAGTTACCATATGAAACTTTAAGCTGTATTTTGCTGACTTCACAGACATGTTTATTTTGAAAATATACAGGTGTAGCAGGTAGGTATTGTTAGTATGGTGTAATTTAGTAGTGGTATGAGAGTGATATGGTGTCATGTGGTATGGGTCGTATGGTGAGAGTGTGTGGTATGGTATCATGTGGTTTGTGTGTTTAGTGTGTACATGTGGTGATGGCATGTTGTTTTGTATGGTCTGATTGTGTGGCATAGTGTCATGTGTGATCCTGTGTGTCTTTTAGTGTGTTGTGATATGAAAGTCACTCGTACGTTGCTGGTATGCTGTCCCCTGGTAGTGTTTGTTCAGGTAGAAGAGCAGTCTCTTATCTAGTAGTGCTGTCTTGGTCCTGTCTCTATGGCATTAACTCGAGTATTATTATTCCATTTTGCATTCCTTTAATCACTACTCTTTGCCCTTTCCATATTTCGTTTTTTTTCCTATTAGTCATTTTTTTGAGGTATATTGTAAATTATGTATATTTTATACAAATTTCTTTATAAATTAGAAATTTCAAAGAAAATATTTTTTTTAGGTCCTGGAAAGATAACGTATTGAAAAAAGCAAAACAGGATAATATATATCCTATCTGGGAATATCCGGTGAAGGAGAGATTCAAAAGAGCGTTAGGTAGCATCCTTCAGACGGGAATCGAACCAGATGCACCAGCTGCCTTTAGCAAGGTAAAGTGGTTATATCTAAACTCTGGAATGTCTAATATATACGAGTTAAAGGGTTCACATCAGCACTGGATGAAATCAGAAGGGAATAACACATAAAAAAAACGACCACAACATTTTGATATTCATGTCATGAATCGATGAATGACTCTTAAACAAATAAACACATAAAAGAGTTCTGAGAAAAACTGACGATTCAAATTTAATGGAAAGATACTATAACAAATATATTCTATTGCAGACTGTTAAAGGCAAAATTAGACAGAATGTTTTTCTGTTGTAAGATTTGTGGATTTCTAGTTGTTTCTCAAAATATGAATTTATAATTTAACGATTGAAAAAATGATCTGAAACGGACAACTGCGGTTCAATGTGAACAAAGATACATAAATAAATGTAAAACACACGCTTACAGTATGAAATATTATTTGCTTGAACCGTCATCTCAGCAGAGAAAAGAAAAGGGAAGAAAGTCCACTGGTGCAGGAACGATTGGACCAACATTCCTACCGTATGCACACTTGGTCACTTGTCTATATGGGGGTCATTCGTTCAGCATTGCCTTATGGATGCTCCGTCTGGTTTAAAGCTGCACCAACGAACAAGGTTTGTAACCAGATCGTTCAAAATAAGTGTGCCCGCCTTATAGCCAGGGCTCTTTGGTACGCCCGAAATGTGGATACCTTTTGTACGCCCATGATTTCATAATGGAATCCGATAGTTACATCTCCCGACTTACTACCAATGAAGACAACTACCTACTCATCCAAACGTCCTTCTTCAAGCTCTCAATCCTGCCACCACCTTCCTCAACCTCACTGAAGAATTACTTCATCCACTGATTATTTCCCCAACTCATGATTAAAAACATTGTAAACTATGACTAACAAGACCACATGACCGCGAATACGACGTCATTACTATACAGACAAACATCAATTATTGACAGTCCAAGTTATAGTAGCACACTAATCACGCAGTAGAAGGCCTATGGTCTGGATCTGCTGGTTACTAGTTACTTTACTAGTTACTAGTTACAACTGGATAGTTGAGGATGTACTATCTATTACGAATAAATAGTTTTGTAAACGATCAATTCTCAACCCTTAATATGAACAGGCAGGAAAAATCAACAAACAAGTTCTTACGCTATATCAAGCCGAAAAAAGAACTTTCGAGGCAGTAAAGAGAGTGATTATTAGCAGGCAGTTCATTATCGAACAGAATATCTTAACTCCATGACTGGTTCTGGACTGCCTGCTCTTGTGTAAAAACTTAAAGTAGGAGTACCAATCATGCTGAGATTTAGTAGCAGTCACAAATTTCATGTTACGAAACTTGAGTACCCAAAAATGTGCAACATGACACGACTCTGAGTCCACGCACTACACAGCTACGCCATAGAGGCGGAAATCATGACTGGGTATGGTACTGGAGAGTCTACATGTATACCACGCATACCATTGATTCCGAGCCACTATCCGTTTCCATTCAAACGACTGCAATATCCTGTCAGCGTCTGTTTTGCAATGACAGTAACTAAGTACCAAGGGTAAACTCTATCTACCGCAGGAATTGAAGTGAGTGAGACCAAGTTTTTCTCACATGGTCAACTTTGCCCACAGTTTGCTTGCCCAGGAGTCAGAGGTTCCAACTCTTTGTTCTTTCATGAACCTGAAGGACAGACAGCCTATGTGTTGTATACAGAGGCATTTGCTTAATACTGAACTAATAGTGCTATTTTCTACTATTTTAGAATTTCTAATGATATTTTGGAATACCATGTATAATCGAATTTGTGACTCCGTCAAAGACGGGTACGTTTACTAGTAACAAATAAGGGAACCAGAGGGATGAACAAAGGTTGCCATAAATAAATAAAAACTAAAAAAGCTATGCTTTAATAAAAATGATAATATGAAATAATAAATAAATAAAATTAAAATAATTTTATGTCAAAAATTATGTATAATTCCTAAGTATGACTTGACAGCTACTAAATGAAATAACTGTGCTTATTCAGGTTTTAAACAGTAAGAGTGACTTGGCGTTAATTCACGATGACTTTGAGATCAGATATCGTGGAGCAGAGGATTGCAGATTGATGGAACTAGGGGAGTCCTTCGGTCAAAGACCCATCATTCTTGCACTTCAGCAAGCCAGCCCTGTCAACAAGGAACTCTCTATGAAGTAAGCCCTTCTTACATATGTTTTTTTTTTTTGCTATAACCTTATTCAAAGACTCTGCTACAGTTACATATCTCTTAAAATGACTTTTAAATTGAAAATTGAAAAACCATTTCAAAGTTTTCTTTCTTCTGTTCACACATTTCTCTTCAAAGAAATCTGTATGATGTGTACTTTTGCAAAAATAATAGATATCTTTAGATTTTGCTATAAATATTTCAGACTATGGAAAAATGATTGTTAATTTGTATGAAAATGACTAGAAAAAAAACATTTTAATTTGGAAGACCCTATTATACTAATTAAATGTAATGAAAACTAGTAATTAGATATACTTTCAAAAATATAAATATCTTTAATAATTAAACTAATATTTATTAATCACTTAAAACAAATATGTGGAAAGACTATCATTTCTAATTAGATTTTAGTAGTATGAACAAATAGTAAATGTAATAAAACCAAGAAATAATTTTCGTAAATGTAAACAAGATATATATATGGCTAGCATCATCACGTAGCGTACCTGATTACGGGAATTTTCAACAATCCCCACAACTCTGTTTCAAGTTTTTTACTTACAGATATCAGTGAGCAAATTACGAAAATACTATAATTATGTATATGTTACTTTCATTCATTCACTACATGCAATATGGAAAAATTTGAAGTATTAGACGTAGGTGAGAAATTTTATATCAAGTTTTTAACGAAAAAACACTTGAGAGTCGCCAGCGACCAATTAAATAAGTTTTGCAGATTGGTCAGTCTGTGTGTGTGTGTGTGCGTGTGTGTGTGTGTGTGTGTGAGAGAGAGAGAGAGAGAGAGAGAGAGAGAGAGAGAGAGAGAGTATGAGATATCTGATATGAGAGAGATCTGATCTTAGATACTTTAGATTTTTATCAAGAATAAGGAAATATTGATAAATTAGCGAAAACTTTAAGTAACGAAATATTAATAGATTGGCCTGTAATTTAACAGATACAATACATTTCATATAAATATACAAAAGATGAAGCTCTCGATTAGAAGCTTTCTGATTTCACAAAAAAGGTTCTTTTAATTATAATAATTAATAATTATAATAATAATAATTATAATAATAAAATAATTTTTTTTTTCGTCGTAGGATGTGGAAAAATCTGTTCATCAGATCCCTTAGCAAGACGTCTTGCTTAGGGTATGTGGGGTTGGGGGTCCCGACCCACTAAAAAACCACATCCTATTTCCTGGCAATACCCGACACGGAAACCGAATAAAATAATAATAATAATAATTATAATTATAATAATAAGATTAATAATAATATCCCAGCTTTCTTCAGAAAGCTCTTGATAAATGAATAACAAAGGTGTCTAAAATGATATTCTAACTGAAATTAAATTTGTCGAAAACATGATAAATGTAAAAAGGACGGTTTTATAAATATATATGGAATTTTAAACTGGACACTTTCTTTTAACTATAACTTATGCAAGCTATATGTAACGTCACAAAGGATAGTGACTCTCTCTCAGTGACGTGCGGTGAGGTTCATGACAGGTGAGGCACTGACTTCATCACCGTTAAATTTACAAAAATATGAACCTTACAGATTACCTTTATCACTATTTGATTGGCAGTAGTTTATGTTTAAATCTCATATCAGCTTCCTTTTAAAACATTTTAACGTTTTAATTTTTGAAATGCACTACTCCATTTGCAAAAGTAAGGAAGGTAAAAAATAAATTGCTAGCTTTTAGAGTGCTGTCGCTGACTGTATTTTGTTGCTGAATCACAAAGAAGAACCCCTGTAGTCACAGGCGAACCCCACCATGAGGCAGCAGAACTGCGTGCCTCACTTAGTGACTCTTCGCACAGCAGGCGGCAGACTCACCGCACATTTCTTTTCAGTATCTAAGCAATAGTTGCGAAAAACCATTGATTTTGAATAAAAAAAAAGTTAAAAATGCTGACAAATATCTTTACAGCGCAATTCATTGGATAAATATAACCATTTAGATATGTACAATTCATTTTGCATTTTTCCTTTCCAAGATTATCAGGTGAGGCAGTGCCTCACCTGCCTCCCCTGACTGCACGTCCCTGCTCTCTCTGGAAGAGGTGAAAATCTTTTAAAACATATTAAATAAATTCTAGGGAATGAAATTGAAGAGGTAAAACGATTTTTAGGAAATAATATGTAAGACCAGAAAGGTACTTTTCTGAAAGGTACCAGAAATGTAAGTAAGAAGTGAAAAATACTTTTAGAGTAACAATGAGTAACTTAGCTGATATTGACTATAGAAACTGCTAAGAGAATCAAAATAGGACAGATATGATCATGAGATGAGACGCAGGTCTTCAGTTTATTAAAAACGTGTCAGATTGTTCAAATACAAAATAGGTTTTTGAGGATTCGGTCAAAAAATTAATTATTCCAGATTACTCTCTGACGTTTCACCGAAAATGTTCAGTATTATCAAGGATAAAAACAATTTATTTAAAAAATAAGTACTATATAATCAAATCTCTGAAAACAAATACCTCTACAGGATATCAACTAACAGAAAACAAAAAACACAAAAAAGCAACAAACACAAACAGATGAAACGTTGATATTTTCTGTGGAGGGTGTTTCACCGTCGTTCATATTGATAATACTATTCGTGAGCCAATACCTCTTGGTTGATTAATACCATATTGATATAGCTTATCGACCACTGATTCTTCAAATACAAAATAGGTTTATGAGGATTTTGATTTTTTTTTTGGATTCGGCCCAAAAATTAATTACTCCAGATCACTCGCCTGGAATTTGTTCGGCATTCTCAAAAGTGAAAACAATTTATTGATAAAATAAGCACTACTATAAACAAATCACTGTAAACAAAGATTGTCCTAGATCAATGATTTTATGTTTGTTATAACTGATAAAGTGGTATAGACATTCAAATAAATGAACCCAATAAATCCATTATTATGAGCTTATAATACTTTAGAAGAAAGTTATATTATATTTACACTTAGTTACATTAAAATAAAACAAAAAAATAAATTGATAGTTAACGAGTTTGATCCTTTTACTTATAGGAAATTCTAAATTTTTAGTTAAATATTCAAGATGTTTTTGCCTTTCATCTTGGGGAACAGATACATTAAATGTTTATTGCCAAATAATTTTAACATTTCTTATTCCATTTAGAATAGAGTTAAATTCTTCAAACGATTCCAGTAAATGCTTGAGTTTAAATATTTTATTTTAACCTTGAAATAGAACTTTCAACTGTGTTTATCATATGTTGGCCTTTTATATAAATTTAAACAAGTAAATCAGATTATTGCTTTGGTTCTTTTGTTAACGAATTATCTAGGATTCTTTTTTATCTGAATAAATGGCGCAACGTTTGAATAATGTAATAAGATGCAAGAAAATTTTAATACTATGGAATATCTTGGAAATAATAATTGAATACTGCATTAAGTTTTAAATATGAAATGAACATTTTTTCACATAAGAAAGCTCCAATTTTTTAATATTACATATTTAATTTTTACAGAAAAGAATATTAGTTTAATATGAATGGTTAAAAGAAAATGAAATAAATTACTAATTCTAATGTAGTGCAATCAGTTATTATGCGGTATTTACTCATTGTAGGGTAAATCTAATGAAATGGTCTCCACATATAAAAATTTTAATGATTTTAACTAACTTAAAAATATTAACTAACCTTAGTTAATGCCTGAGGAAGAACACTACGTGTTCGAAACGCGTTGTTTATATCATTAAATTTTTATATGTGGAGACCATTTCATTAGATTTACCCTACAATGAAATTACTAATTTTGAAATTTAAATTAATTTTTTTAATTTATTTATATACAAGAAATGAGCGCAGTACATTAAATAATACCCACAGAGTATTCAATTTGATAGGAGTGGTAAAATCATAAATTCGATAAATGAAGCTCTATGACTAGGGTAGCCCAATGGCTTGTGTACTTGCTTCAAGATTGGTAGATCAGGGTTCGATTCTCTCTCTGGCCCTCGATTTTTTGACGAGGGAGGCGAACAAATCTGAGCGTATCGCCTTCTCGGAGAGGCTGTCAACCCGTCAGTCCCGAGCTTTTACGATGTCAAAGCTAAACAAAGTCTAAACAAATGGGAAACGCAGATTTTATAGTTTCGGAAAATATTGAATGGATGCAAAACAAAGAAAAGTTATGTAAAAAACAAAAATGATGGCAAATATTTTGATTAAAATTTTTGGGAATGAAATTTTTAATCAATTATATGTTTTCATATTTTCTATTATCACATGTTTTTAAAATACTTCAGACTGAATATTTTGCATCATTCTTTGTGCTTATAGATTTAATTTAATATAGATTTGATATAGATTTAAAAGTATATAGATCTAAAAAGTCATTCTTATAGTTATTCTTAAAGGTTAATTCTTATAGTTATGACTTAAAAAAAAGTCATTCTTAAAGTCGAAATAGAGTTTGCAAACCCGTTTGGTTAATTAGCTGCGTACACACTGAAGTACGGTCCTTGTAATGATTAAAAAGTGCAAAAAATGCAAATTTGATGTATTAAAATTTTTTTATATATTTATGTGATAATTTTTCAACTTTCTTACACCAAAACTTGACCAGAAAAAATGTCAAAAAATAGTCATAACCCTTTCAAATTATAGGTTGTTTGGCCATTACTATGGTATAAACAAGTACAAACAGAGAAACAGACAGACTAGAGACACTAGATTTTACATTTATAGATAATTTGGATTATATAAGCATGCAGTTATTTTTTGAGGGTGGGAATTTAATTTCTGCTAGAAAGCAACACCTCTGACGCTAAGATCTCAAGGGAATATTACATTACAACTCCCTATGACTCTTCATTGCAAACACTAAATTTTGCCCAACTCAAGTTTAGAGTTGGGTTCTTTAACGAGTACCTATATTAAAGTGGACTACTTAAGATCGTCTTTTGAGAGACAACGTGCCCAGATTTGTTCACCTTTCACGTGAAAAAATTGAAATGTATAGTGAGAATTGAACCCGGGAGCTACCAGTCCAGAAACCAGCACGAAAACTACAGTGCTACCCTGCCTCCTTTTTTTATGTATTACAATTTTTGACACAACATACAATTCGATGTTGTGTCTACTTTCTTAGCTAAAGAATTTCATAATTATTTTAATAATTATATTTAATAAAAAAAAATAAAGAATTGTACAACAGTATATTTCTTCCTAAGACTAAATTAATATTTTATTTAAAGTAATTAATTAAATTAATTTATTAATAAATAAATTAAAATTAAAATATAATTTAAAAAATTAAATTAATTTATTTTAAATTAGATTTAATTAGTAAATTAATATTAAAATAAATAATTATTTCAGATTATCAACTTTGAAAAGAGAGAAATATTTTGAAAACTTGATGAAAAAATATACCGGTGAATCTGCCAGATTGAAATGTAATAGTTTAGGAAACCCATTAGGTGTCCCTCTGGAAACTCTAGGTAAGTGTAATTCACATGTCAATTTCTTTAATGTGTGTTAATAACTGTAAAATTAGTTTTCTAAGTAAAATTTAATATAAGATTTTCCTGTTTATAATTAATTAAATTATTATTATTAAACTTGTTTAATGCATATGTATGTATATGCATATATACATATGGTATGTCAAAAACCCAACTGAAACAGTAGATGCAGAAAACATCTGGTGAGGGTTGAGAAGAGTGGGAGGGAAGAGTGGTATTTTAAAAGGGTGAAAGTGCAGGTAAGGACTGATGTCCAGAATGGGATGTTTGGGGAAACAAAGGAGTACAGTAAGAAAGAGTAAAGAACTATCTGCTAGCTGTCAACCCTCTTAGAAGAGTGTATTGCCCTCGTAACGAAAATATCAAGTTTGAAGAGACCGTTACTAATGTTTAAAATGTTTGATCTATTAAATTTAATTAGAGACGATTCAATAATATTTCTTAAGGTAGATTTTTCATAGGTAATAAATTTAGCTCCTGTCCAATCAATATGATGATTTTCATTTTTTATATGCAAGAATAAGGCACTACTTTTTTCCTGTCTACTTACGTTGTATTGGTGTTGTTTTACACGTGTCTTTAATGATTTACCAGTTTGACCAATATAAATTTTATGGGAATTTATGCTCGGAATTTTATAAATACCAACGGACTCCAATTCGCTGGGAGAGTTTTTTATTAACATATTACCCACATTATTACGATTAGAAAATGGCTAATCTTGGAAGAGGGTCCAATGACACATGATAAGGCAACACTATAGAATTTGACAATGAATGGGGCTCTGTTGAAGTATTAGAGAAAGTTTTTTTAGCACCCTTCAAAGCTAAATCGATATAAGAGGAGGGGCATTTTAATGAAAGGGCAATTGACCTAATGTTGTTAATCTCTTCATTAAGGAATTCAGGAGAGCACACTCTTAACGCCCTCAAAAACATATTTCTAAAAACAGAAATTTTAACATTTTTTGGATGGGAAGAATAAAAGTATCCTGGATACATAGAAATATACAAAAGTTGTTAAATCTTAATTTACTCAAAAGACATTGAGGTGGTGGACAGACGCTAGTCATAACTGCCGCTCCACTTTATACTACAATTTTTTCTAAATAATTATTAATAATTAATAAATATATTTGAATATGTAAGTATCTTAATTCATATTTGTAGTCCTTGTTACCAAAGTAATTTTTTTTTTTTACAAGGTGGAATATTCGGAGCTAGTGTGATATTACTCCTCTTTTCCATCATTATTATGATATTTGAAGTTAGACAAGAAAAGAAAGCAACTCCAAAAGAGAAGAAAACTATGCTTCCCCTAGAAATCAATGAAAAAACCAAACAACCTTTTGCTATTACTAATTTTATTTATCCTAAGAATGCTTTTTACTGAATTTAATTTTTTTGAATAGTATTTTGTAGAAATATATTTATTCTATTGATGGTTTACTTTGTAAACCCCTCTTTTTCTGTTTAATTGTTCATAATGAGTCTATCAGGTTAATACACATACACACACACACACACACACATATATATATATATATATATATATATATATAATATATATATCAATGATCAAACCACAATATAAATAGGAAAACAAGACTAAGATCTTTTAACCGTAACAAGCGGTCTTCGTCAGAGTTGGGTTTTGACTCTGACGAAGACTGCTTGTTACGGTTGAAAGATCTTAGTCTTGTTTTCCCATTTCATATTGTAGTTTGATCATTGATTGTTATTTCACGTGTTTATGTGAAATAACAATCAATGACCACAATATGAAATGGGAAAAAAAAAGACTAAGATCTTTCAACCGCAACAAAGAGGTCTTCGTCAGAGTCAAAATCCAACTGACTCAGTTGGGTTTTGACTCTGACGAAGACTGCTTGTTACGGTTGAAAGATCTTAGTCTTTTTTCCCCATTTCATATTGTGGTTTGGTCATTGATATATATATATATATATATATTGATAATTGTAGGGTAAATACCACATAATAAGTGATTGCACTACGTTAGAATATATTGATAAGTTTTCTTGTGCATTTTTCAAAGAAGCGGAATAATTTCCGTGCGTCTTGGTTGATCCTGTACAAAATATCACCAATTCTTCTCTCTTCTCTCTTCTTGAAGAAGAAGAAGTGCCATAAATAACGAACAACTCAGTACAAATCTCACTATCCCGAGGATGACTGATGGACAGTTGAAACGTGTTGATATTGAAGAATAAGAGATAAGAATTGGAGATGTTTTTTATCAGGACTCTTTTAGGTTAGATAACTTTTTTTCTAAATTATATTTAGATTTCATAAATGTATTTTCTCTGAGCTTGGTCATTGTGCCTATATAATTTCTAACAATAATATCTGGTAATTTCTCATTTGACTTTTCATTACAATTTCTAATAGTCCTATTAATAATATCAATACGCCAAATTGTAACCTTGATTTCAATGTTCGGTACACTTTGCTTAAATCGGTTTACCACTTTCTCCATTTCTCTATGAAAAGGACTATCGTTTACAACTAAATCTTGCACTGAATTAACATAATCACTAATATGCTTCGGAAATAAATGGCATTTTAACAAGAAAATTCTTCGACTTGATTGTCTGACTAACTTACTATGCAACTTCGCCACTTTTCACTCTCTCTCATATTGCATCCAGATGTTCTTCTTATATCCTCATAGAAACCAATAATTATTATTCCAAATATATAAAAATTGATAAAGTATCGATCTGAAATAGAAACAAAATTAAATTTATCAGGACTCTTTTAGGTTAGGTAACTTCTTTTCTAAATTATATTGGATACTAAGACATGTGAGGAAACATCAAGCCATACAAAGAGCAATGGAGTCAAGCTTAGTTGGGATTAAGAAACAAGACAAAACATGGGATGAAATAATAAATATAAAAACAGGAGTGGAAAATATTATGACTACAGTGTGTGCACTGTATAAGTGGAAGTGGGCAAGACATGTCATTAGAATGAAGAATGATACATGGGCAAAGATAATTATTGAGTGGTATCTTAGAGAAGCTAGAAGAAGAAGTGGGAAGACAAAGAAGAAGATGGGAAGAAGCGAGTAAATTTAAAGAAACAGGGTTCATAATGAACAATGTGGTTCAATGTCTCTCGAGAAATGAGAAAACGGATAGAGTTGGGGAGAGGCCTATACCCAGAAGTGGGCCTAGTTTCAGTTTAAAATTTAAAAAAATCTAATTTTATACATACACACGTTTATCGAACAATATGTGTTATTTTATTATTAACAAGTTTTAATAGTTTTTTTTTAAGTAAATGGCTATTATTATTATTATTATTATTATTATTATTATTATTATTATTATTATTATAAATATACCACCACATGTTTAATTTAAAAAATTGTGGCTGCATATTTTATTTTCAATTTCACATTAATCTTGATAATAAAATTCAATAATTCGATAACTTTTTTTTTTAAAGAAATTTATAGGTCAAAGTCAAATTCTGAATGCAATATGAATAAAGCAGAAGGAACGATTTGAAAGCTTGTCATTGTCAGATATTAGTTCATGTCTAGCATTCAGAAAGAATGTCTAATGAGGATTGAATAATTTAAGTGATACAAGTTGTCAAAATTGTTAGATATCGACAGTCACCAGTGAGGTAAGTATTTGCATTATTTAAAATTGTATTTTATTATATTTGCTGAAATAGAATTGTTTGTTGACTATACATTAAATATTGAGAGATTAAGATACACCATCAATATATATATTTTTTCCTTTGATCATGCTGTTCAAATACTGATTCATATTGTAGAAAAGTTTGTTATTAATAAAAAATATTACTGGTACTGAAATTATTTCTAGTTGGGTAAATAGAAAAAAATGAACGAAAATAACATTGGTTAACTTGAACGGTTCTTATTAGTTGTGCAATTCGTAATTGTGTGGTATTTACTCATTCTGAGGTAAAGTAGTTATACAAAAGTCTCCACACAAATGAAGTTTTGTATTAAACAACAATGCGTTTCGAAAATGATGTTGAACACAAGGTGTTCGAAACGCGTTGTTGTTTAAAAAAAACTTCATTTCTGTGGAGACTTTTGTATAACCACTTTACCTCAGATTGAACGGTTCTGTTTCTTTATGATTCTAGATATCAACTCTATGAGGGTAAACTTTCTAGCTGATATTAAAAGTTATCATTATTATAATGTGTTTGTTATTATATCATTTTGATTGTGTATTTTACTTGTTTTTATATTTTATTGAGAAAAAGTAGTAATTTTTAGCAGTAGAATTAGAAATAAATGAAACAGTCCGTGTGCTTCTTCCATCTTCCACTATTATTTCTTTGTTTGTTCTACAGTTTCTTAATTTGTTTAAGTACCCAATTATTGAAAAACATTATTGATTATTTTCTTTTACATTTCTGTGTTTGTAACTTACTCTTTTTTTATACTTTCCTATTCCTTTCTTACTCTTTTTTGCGGTCCTCTCTCTATACCGGCTGTGTTAGAGGTAAGGTTAGCACAACAGCAACGTACTCGCATTTGGCCAAGCAGGTTTAGGATTCAATAGCAACTCTGGCTCTCAATTAATTATGCTGGAAGTGAATAAATCTGATCACGACGTCCCTCGGAGAGGACGTTAAGCCGTCGGTCCAAACCTGCACGATGTCAGGTACTTGCTAAAGATTCCTACTCTAAATACATTTGAGTTAAGCAAAATTTAGACCTCCCAATGTAGAATCAACAGGTAATGTTGCTGCTCGATCATTAGTAAAATAGGTGCCAAATAATAAATGAATCACAATTTCCGCCTCTAGAACAGCACTAAAAGCTGAAAGCCTTAGGAGTGTGGTAAAAACTTAGCCGTCGGAAAACAAAACTTATACCAGTGGTATTTTCTTTATAATGACCCCAAAGTTTAGGGACTTTCTTCCAGTAGGTTAGTGGTATTCATCATGCATCATTAATGATAAATGATTTTTTTTAATAACAGAACAATTTTAAAATAACAGAACAATTCTAACCCAGAGATCTGATATATAGCAAGTGAAATGTTTAATCCACTAGTAAAAGAAATAATAAATGTACCAAAATAACAATGTGGTTACCAAGATTATATTTTTTCCCTTCTGGATGGATCTATTAATTTTAACCGGAGAAAAGTTTCTATTTGACCAATAAAAATCTTTACCATTATTAAATAACAATAAAATATTGTTTGGTCTCTCTAAGCAAACTTAAAAAAGACATCAAACTAAATCGAATGTGATCGTTTTACAAGGTTATCCTAAATTACCGGACATTGATGTGTCAAGCTTACAATGTGAGTCATTATGTATCGGCAGTAACTAGACTTTAGTCTAACTAGACTATTTTTGGCAGAAAATAGACCTTTTTTTTGTTAGCCAAGCATATGAATGAACTTATTTCTTAATCTACTTTCAGTTAAGCAATTTAATGATAATATACATTTATACTAGAAAGTAAGGTGATGTTTTTTAATGTAAAATATTTTTACCAATTCAAGGTGAGTAAAATCATATAATATAACTAATTAATTAACTTATATATTTTAGTTATTTAGTTATATTATTTTAGTTACATTTTAACTATATTTTAGTTAAATATATTTTACTTATATAATTTAGTTTATTTATCTATTCAACGCTCTCACTTCCTTAATCAATATCATATTTAAAGAAATTTAAAGCAATAAATATGGCCCATTCTTATCAACTTAATATTTGCATTCAAATTTAGAGGATCAAATACCAAATTTTTATTAGTAGTGTAGTAGTACTAAGAAGAAGGATCTTTGTACACCGTTCCACCGGCTAGACGAGGGCTTGCACTCAAAAGGTTAAGGACCAAACTCTTCATCCTACCGACTTTTTGAACGTCATCGAGGAATGAACGCATGTGCCTGCTCACAAAGAGGACGTCTTTTTAGCAACACAGGAATTCAGAAGCAAGGTCATTGTAATCCGTAAGAACAGATTTAACCATCATTCTCTTCTGGCCTGTCTACAGTTCGAAGGTTGGGAGTAGTTATAATTCTTTTGTAGGTTGTAAAGTCGGTATTCGTCAAATAAGTCTATTCTCTTTAAATTTATCGATAGAGTGGAGATGGAAACTCAGACACCTATACGTGTATATGTGTCGTTTCTAACAAACGGCAGAGAATCGGAATTGATTTTATCAAACCAACCACTAACCTAGAGATAATATGGAAAACTGAGGCGCTATCACTCCCTGGTAGGGTCAGTTTATCAATTCAACAAGTTATCACCAACCCAATGCATTCATCACTAAACTATGATCAATATAACAGGAATGAAATGACCCTGTGCTTATCATCACTTGGTGTTGTGATGATACTCATCGTCAGTCACTCATCGTGACTGTGATCCTGAATCAGTGCTGAACTAGAATGGCTCAAACACTATCTTTGTGACTATCTATATCTGCTCAAGAGGTTAGCTGCAGAGTATCAGTAGTTATCTAGAGGATATCCATTTCTACTAGCAGATCCTGATCTGCAAGTAGGAATATTTCACTTTAGTCTATATTATTAAACCTGGACCCGGTTTTTTTGCTCGCAGAATAATCTGGAAGGCATCGATTTTTTTTGATTCAGTTGTCATTGATAATAACTCTGAAAACAGTCGAAGACAAATCACCTAATGAAAAGAGCAACACTGAGAACTTGTCTCCCTACAAGAAACTCCCATATTTTCCTTCTTTAGGCGTTTCAAATTTCTTAATATTATTTACTAAACAAATGAATAGATACAGTTTAGGAGCATCGGCAGTTTCAGTTAATTGGTCTTTAGTAAATTTTCGGATAATTTATTGGCTTAAATACGAACATGCTTTGAGATCCATTATATCTGAACAGGAAATGTTAGAGTAAAAAATCATTAAGTACTTCCCAACATGATATGGTTTATATGTAATTATATTTTTTTCATATCCATAATTACTGAAAGAGCAGCTCTCTTTAAATTATTTCGAATATAAATTACTCGTCGTTAATCCAGCCTCTCTTATCACTATTACCTCGGACACGAAGTTGGAAGTTAAAAATTTGGTTGAAATATGATCCTAAAATGACGATAACACAATAATAATTATATATATATATATATATATATACTTTTTCGTTGGAAATACGATCAAAAACGGACAAATATAGTTCAATATATAAATAGAAACATAGAGAAATCAAAAGAACACTCTTACAGTCTCTAATTTTCGGTTTGAACCGTCTTCAGGAGAGATAAGAGAGGGAAACTAAGAGCACTGGTTCAGAGACGGTTGGAGACCGTCAATGACGGTTGGGTCTCCAACCGTCTCTGAACCAGTGCTCTTAGTTTCCCTCTCTTATCTCTCCTGAAGACGGTTCAAACCGAAAATTAGAGACTGTAAGAGTGTTCTTTTGATTTCTCTATGTTTCTATTTCTATATTGAACTATATATATTATTATATATATATATATATATACACGAGTTCGAGATTAACAAAGAGCACACACAAAGTAGGGAAACACACTTACAGACTCAAATTTTCGGGTAATCCGTCTTCAGGAGAAAAGAGAATGGGAGACCAAGCATGTTGTAGACAGACGCAAGGTAACCCAATGGGTTACTTGCCGTTGCGTCTACAACGTGCTTGGTCTCCCATTCTCTTTTCTCCTGAAGACGGATTACCCGAAAATTTGAGTCTGTAAGTGTGTTTCCCTACTTTGTGTGTTGCTCTTTGTTAATCTCGAACTCGTATTGTGTCCAGTTTGGATCGTATTTCGTTTTATCAGTGAATATATATATATATATATATATGTGTGTGTGTGTGTGTGTGTGTGTGTGTGTGGGTGGGTGGGTGTGTAATAAATCAATTGTTTAAATTATAATAATTATGTCATTAAACTTTTTCCAGAAGAAACGATGACAACAAATTTATGGATAATTACCACGTTGTTATTCATGGCGTATACCTCCACAGAACAAGAAATAATTAAGATAGGTAAGAATATAACATAACTGTACTAATGTTAAATGTATTGGAGCTGTAATAGTTTCTCATAATTTATTATTAATTAAAGTGTCTAATATGAGAGTTTTAAAGGAATCATTTATAAAATAACTCAAGATTGAATTGTGAGGAAATTACATCTTAGCACATATTATTTTAGTATGTTTGCATGTTAGGTAAAATATGGGCTTCTCTTTCATGATTACATTCAATATTTTGTTTAAACTTCTTAATAATCGCCAAAAATAAGTGATTATGATTACAAAATAAAGTGAAATAAACATTATAAAAATAAAGAACTGTATGTAGAAATAAAAACAATTTAACTATTTATTATAAAAGAATTTTATTTAGTTTAAATTTTTTATTTATTTGGTCAAAAATTCATGTTCCCCGAGATTATATAAGCCCCTCACATCGCACCCAGGAAGGCACTTTATGCTCTCGTCAATTAAGAAGCAGGTTGTTAAACGAATTTTATTATTATTATTATTTGAGGCTGACTACACCACTGCGTCTTAAGAACTATTGTACTTTCCCCCTTCTGGACCAAAGTATCCCAGCAAGTAGATTCGACTTTTCCTTTCTGCTTCTTCGAGAAAGTCTTTTTCGTATCCTTATGTGCACTTATGGGAGGTTGGTTTCCATTAGTTACCGCTTTTGGACCCTTTGCACTGCCGGAGGAAGGTCTCCGGACTTCTTTCTCCTTAGTATCATACAGTGGAAAATCTCTGAATATCTGTTGGTGTTATTTTATCCGCCCCGGCAGAGACCCTGATACCGGAGTGAGGCTATTTACTCAAGGGGGTCGCCTGGTACCTTTGAGGCTCTGTTCGTTATACAGTAACCCTGTATCATACATCCTTTAACATGGATTGCATAACGCCTTGTATTGAGGCTGGGATAAGAGGAGAGGATTTGGAAAGTTGGAAGGGTGTAAAACGAAAGTAGTCAGGCTCAGTCCCTGGTCACCTTCTCCTCCTCTTTCGTTTGTCTCTGCATATAGCAGGTTAACCTCGCGAAGGCCGAAAGTCGGAGTTGAGTGCTATAGACTATTAGAGGCGCGTAATCACTCCTTTTCTATCCTGTTAATCGAATTAGTTGATTAGCAAGATTTCCTGTTAATTCTATTGAGCAGCATTTCAAGCGGGTTGTACTGAACTGGTATAGTAGTTTTGTATAAAGTAGTCGAGGTATTGTTTCTAAGCCGCCGTTTTCACCTTATGCAACAGTTTAGTATTGTGGGTTTATCAGCATTCTTTTTTGAATCTGGCCATCAAACTAGATTTCCAGTAATTTTTTTTAATCTCATGATTATACCTTTTCTAGCGTTTTGTGATGATTGCATTGAGCTCTTATGATGTTTCGACTGCCTCTACTACACCATCCAATCTTTTAAAATACTAAGCATAGTAGAATGAGCTATGTCCACGACTATACCCTTCACAATATACGTCATTCGTAGTCATTACTGATCTTCATTTTCGTCCCATGATCAATAGCCATCAGTTAATTTTTGGTGCCACCTTTAAGTGAAGACGTATTCTTTCTCTTTAGGTGCATTTTCAGCTAAAAATAAGTTAATTTTTAAATCTTAGTAAGTTAGTAAGTACTGATGTAGTAAGGTACCATAGAGTGCTGGCGTCTAACTGGCAACAGATAAATCAGGGTTTTACACGGAACACTTTGAATCTGGCCTGTCCGCCACATGCCAAGTTATTGTACAGAATAGCGCAAATTCTTATCCACGTTCATTACTTACAATAGGCCATAGGTCATGATGTACATCCTAGCAGTTATTAAACGTGTAAGTCGGTGAGTCATGCACCAAACCAGGGGCTTCAAACTAGAAGTAAGATCCTAAGCAAAATGTCAATTATTATGTTCGGGTCGGGACTGGTCCGGTTTTCTCTCACTCTCTTTTTTTTAACAAATAATGTTTATATATTATGTTACCTAAACTATGTATTGATATTAAAGTAAAGAATATTTGTTATAAAATAAATAATCTGGATAAAACAGATGACCCACATTTGTTTGACCGTGGTGAATATATATATTAGTATATTTTGGTATGGATATGCATGCTTTCTTGAACACGACCGAGTAGTTCTTGTCTATATGCTTCTTCTAAAGAACTTCGATTTGCCTACAATCATCTTTTTCATTGTGAGAACAACGGTTGAGGCAGTCTACGATTCTGGTCGACGCGTTTTAATTACTTTCTTGGTGTTTGGTCTCAGAGTAGTCGAAATGTCCGTGTTGTTCCAGTTTATTGTTTGTTTATTGCGGTGTTTTTCTCTTTCTCTCTCTCACTCGCTCTCTCTTTCTCTCTCTTTCTCTCTCTTTCTCTCTCTCTCTCTCTCTCTATCTCTCTCTCTCTCTCTCTCTCTCTCTCTCTCTCTCTCTCATTATATATATATATATATATATATATATATATATATATATATATATATACACCCGATCCGGTCAGCTCGGGTCGGGGCTCGGGCTGGATCGAGTCGTGCAGGATTTTTGAGGCTTTATCTTGCATCTGCTTCATACTCATTTAAGGGGACATATATTCATCGGAACTCATCCTGTAGGCATGAAAGCAAAATATACTTTGCAAACAGTTCAAGCTACAATATTTCTAATAATAAACTATTATACTTACTATTGATTCTACTTCACTTAGATAGTATATGCAAGCTTATTGATATACTGATGCCATTATACAGTAGTATATTATGTTTTCTTAGTTTCTTTGAAGGAGACTGAAGACGATCGAAATGTTTTAAACTTGTGGAAAGATAATTGGAGTTTGGTGACATTAGTTCGAGATAGAAACAACACAGAGGAATCTGAAGAAAAGGGTAATATTTTCAATATTAAATATTAATTCATTAATTTTATTAATATTTAATTTTATTAAATAATTAATTCATTATTTTCAATATTAAATATTAAAAAGTAAAAATAATGGAATGTTCAGATTAATATTTATAATAAGTGTAATTTGCAAACTTTCTTTGTGTTAGCGGTAAGATTGGCAATATTACTGATCAAAAGTATTGAAAGAAGCTCTAGAACAGAAATTATAGAAGGCAGAGTAAAATTCATGTGAGGGCCTAAATGTCAAAGAAAAAAATGAAAAAATGAAAAAAAAAAGTGTAAAACTCTATCCCTATACCTAATATCATAATCTTAAGTCAACCATTTAAAATAGGGAGGTTTATATTGATATCATTTATATTGATGATATTAAAGGTAAAATTTTTTTTAAAGCATGCAAAGCA
The DNA here is from genome assembly GCA_026182355.1 of Hermatobates lingyangjiaoensis. Lineage (NCBI taxonomy): Eukaryota > Metazoa > Arthropoda > Insecta > Hemiptera > Hermatobatidae > Hermatobates > Hermatobates lingyangjiaoensis. Next base: position 1,004,361 of record JAPFBL010000090.1, read on the forward strand.
CTTGAGGAAGGTGTTTCTCTCATTTTGGACCACACATATCATGAAGGTTGGACGAAAATAAAAACAGCTGCCGAAGCTTCAGGTGTATACTATCTTAAAGTCAATTCCATTTTCTCCTCTCTTCTGAAAGCTGCTGATGAATTTCTAGTTAATTTAAGAAAAGCTAGAGATACTTCGCTTATATTTCACGAAAAACACCGTAAGTATTCAATTCATTACAAAAATAATGACAACTACTTCAAACAAATCTATTCGGTCAGATCATCGATCGATGAAACAACTTACAAATACAGTAGTAATTATTTATAGAATGCTTCTATCTTTTAAATTAGTCGCTTATTCATCATATTACTGATAAAAAGTGATACTTTAAGTTATTCACGATAAAGCTAACATTAAAAGGATTTTAGTTACCATAAAAAAATTGATTTTGACGGAATCACACAAAATCTTACAAATCCTTGTAATATGTATATGATCTCTCTGAATGGACGCGTATACCAAAATTTGCATATAAACACTACAAATGGCTAATCACACAGATTATAATAAAATTTTACAGATATAAAGATTTTGAGTCGGAAAACAACCCTATTGATTTTAAGAGATATTGACCATAAGAGTATTATGTTCAATATCTCTAAAAACATGATAATTTTTTTCCCTCCTCCTTTTGGTTACTGAAGGAACTAAAAAATTTCGTATGTACAAGATATTTGGAATGTCACTGTGCACTCACATCTTAATTAATATTAATATTAATGATTAATTAGTTAAATACTAATATGATTCATTGAAATATAAAAAAATATTAGAAAAGTACACAGTGACTTTCCGGACACCCTGTATTATTGTCTTGACATTAATATTGCTTTATAAATATATGGATTTTGAATTATTGTAAAATGCTATAAATTCTAAAAGAAGCGACTATTAAGTTCCTTTTCCAAAAAAAAAATCCTCTTTGTCCTTCAACGTTTCTCAAATTTAGTTATGAAGTTTGATAATCAGAGATTATTATTATAATTTTTTTATTATAATATTCGACTATGAGTAGGCCTATATATTTATGGTCTCTAATTTTCTTTGACGAGAATTAAGCACTTATGACGTGCTTACGCAAAACACAGCACAATCAAATGTCTGACATCACCTGGCTCAATCGGAAACTAATTTCAAGTGCAGGGTGTCTATATACAAGGTGTATAAATAAAGTAGTGAGACTGGCAACGTCGCTTTCGATCTGGCAACGCTGGAGACGCGTGGTCTTGAGTAGCGTCAGGTGCACGTGTGATGCGCCTCCAGTATGAATCTGAACTCGCCACAGTCATTTGTTTGTCCGTAGCGTTGGTTTTCGTGAAATGGTTTTTTCTTGAGCGTTTTAAAAATGAGTGACCTCAAAGTTGAGCAGCGGTGTGCAATCAAATTTTGCTTCAGACTTGGACATAATGCAACCGTAACTTTTGAAAAACTTCAGGAGGCCTATGGAGAACGCGTTTTATCAAGGGCACAGGTTTTTCGGTGGTTTAAGGAATTTTCAGAAGGAAGAGAGTCGATTGAAGATGAACCACGAAGCGGAAGGCCTTCAAGTGCAAACACCGATGAAAATGTCAACAGAGTACGGGACCTTGTGCGTTCAGATCGACGCTTAATCAGCACTTCTACCGTGATGTCCTTGAAAGACTTCGAAAAAGAGTCCTTCGTGTGCGGCCAAACATCAAAGACAAGTGGGTGTTGCATCACGACAACGCGCCCTGTCACACTGCCATCTCAATAAACGAGTTTTTGGCCAGTAAAAACATTCCTGTTGCTCCTCAGCCTCCTTATTCACCAGACTTGAGTCCTTGTGACTTTTTCCTCTTCCCGAGATTGAAAAATCACCTCAAGGGAACTCATTTCGGGACACTACAAAACATACAAACTGCTGTAACCGACCAGCTGAAGGCCATTCCAGAATCCGAGTTCCAGCAATGCTACAATGATTGGAAGGACCGTCTCCAGCGCTGTGTGGCTTCCGAAGGGAACTATTTTGAAGGTGACAATATCACATTGTAATTATATTTGAATAGAAAATTTAAAAAAAAATCAGTCTCACTACTTTATTTACACACCTCGTAGTACCTGGTACCTGATACGTAAGGGTTTTTACTATTTAATATATTTATATTATTTTTCCTCCTCACAATGAAGGTGCACTTTCTAAAGAAGGAAGAATTGATTTGGAACTTCTAAGTAGGTGTGAAGAATTATTTTTTTGGCAAAATTGCAGAAGAATTTAACCTTTAAGACCCATATCGGTAACTTATTATATAACAACTCAGTAGGTTTGTTACGATCGAAGATAGATAACGTCCGAAAGCGCTCCAACTCCATGATCATCATACGAGGTATGACGGTTTTACCTATTTCTAATATAAATCATACTAACCTCAATGGAATTAACAATATGCTTGTAGGTAACTTATTAGATTTACTCCAGTTCGGAAATTAGTCAAGAAGTTTAAAGAAACTGGCAGTAAATGGAGAAAAAACCCAAGGTGGTCAGAGGTGTTACCTTTCAAGATTCTTTGATTCTTTCAACTGATGATACATTCTTTTTTAGACATCTTCATTTTGAGGAGGAAAAATAATTTAAATAAATAAAATAGTAAAATCTCCTATGAACCAAGACTTTTTGGACACTCTGTACAAGTTCAAAGTGAACACCCTGAAATTATAATTTTTTTTTATTTTGCAGAACTCGAAGAAAGCTTGTACTACTTGGTACATACATCCCCACTAAGGGTGATATTATTTCAAAAATTAACTGAAGCTGATGTTGACAAGATTAGAGAAATGAGGCCTACGCCTTCCTATAATGTCATTTTTGCCAATTCAGATACAATGAATACCATATTTAACAAAGTCAGTATCAAACAGTTATGCTAAATAAAATAAATCACTGTTTTTTGACAGGGTATAATTTGTTGAATAAATATTTCCATCATCTTTTGATCAAAATAAATTAGAACAAAGAATAAAGGAAGGGAAAACGCTATAATGTATATGAAATAACATGTTTTTTAATTATTTTTTACCTTTTAAGTTATACTGCACATCCTTAGTCTAATAGTGTTACTGCATTAACATTCGGTAGTTTTTTTAGTGTTCTTAAAAATTTTATCAATATTATAATGATTGACAAAACATAAGAATAATCAAAGAAGTTAATATTGTTAGTTAATTTATTATTAATTTTATTTAATTAAATAGTTTATTTTAGAAGGCAAAGTTAACCTTCTAAAATATTAACAAATGCATTGCAACTGACTAAGTTATGCATGTAGAAACCTACTATAATTTGTAGAATTTCACAGAATAAATAACTTTTATACCAAAAATAATCTTTTTTTTCATTAATTACCACAAATTAAACATTGTTAGTAGAAATTTATTTTATGAGAAGAAATTTTGTCATTAGGAAAAAATATTTAGAATTAACATTTAAAAAATTATATTTAATTATTTTTAATGTATTTATGAAAAAAAATAAATATATTATGTTCTATATATTAACTTTTTTAGGCAACAAATGGAGGTATTGCAAAATTGAATGACCGTTGGAATTTGGTTTTTACTGATTTTGCTTGGGCAAATTTTAACAAAAACATGACCAAAATGCGAACTGTTGCATTCACTGTAAATCCTGCCTATTGTTGTCACCTTGGATCAGCAGGAGTTCCTTGTTCCTGTACTGCAGAGAGTAATGTAATAATGTTTAAGTTCTTAAAATTTATTGTTATAAGTTTTCATGTGAAACAATTAAAACTGAAATTTAAGTTACAAAGGATAAAAGTTTTGCTATAAAACATTAATACATGTTAACATACACATACATACATATATACATACATACATACACACACACACATATATATATATACCTCCACGTCAATAGCTGTCATCCTCCTCATGTAAAAAAGTCTCTACCTCGCTCCCTCTCTATCCGCATTAATCGCATTTGCAATAGCCTCCAACAACGACAGCTCCATGTCGACAAACTCAGAAAGAAGTTCATTGAACGGGGCTACTCTCCCAGGTTTGTTGACAGACGCCTGATACCTCCCACCACCAACTACCAACCCCAGCCTAAAACCCCAACTCCATCTCCTCTCCTCATCACTACATTCTTTCCAGGCGTCTACAAACTCAGGACAGCCATAAAAGAAATCTTTCATCTGCTCTCTTCTTCTTCCTCAACCTCGTCTGTCTTTCAACACATCCCCCGTCTCTCCTTCAAAAAGCCCCGCAACTTAGGCAACCTTTTCTCCCATAGAACTGACCACACCCCCAGGCCTGTAGGTGATCGCGGAGGCACTCAACGATGTGGCCGACCCCGCTGCCTCACCTGCCCCATCATTAACCCTGAACCTCTCTTCTCAAATCTCAGCAATAGTTTTTAAGTCCCCCCCAACACCTCTTGCACCAGCACTAACTGCGTCTATCGCTTGGAATGTGTCCAGTGCGGTGCTTTCTATGTTGGCCTTTCCTCCAACATGCTTAGCATCCGCATGACTGGACACAGAGATTCAGTCAGACGACGCAGCAACCTGCCTGTTGCTATCCACGCGAATAGCCATGGCCTTACTTTTAATGACTGCTTCACAGTCCAAATTCTCAAAGTAGTTGCAGCTGATGAGAAAAGGTTAACTTTGAGAGCCTCTGAGGAGGCTCACATTTGGTTACTTAATGCCCGCTCCCCACCTGGCCTCAATCTCAAACGTTAAAGATTTTTTTATTTTTATTTTTTATTTTATTTTTTTTTATTTTTTTTTCCCGTCACTCTCTTTCTCCTCTTCTTCTTCGCCACTTCTGTCCTCCTTTCTACCTTTTTCCGACTTATACGGTACGCGTGTTCGCTCGTGGTGGAATGGTGTCGTTCACGGGGGATTAGCCTGCAGCGCCTCGAGCTACTTCAACTGGTGACCGCCGCCTGGAGCCCCCAGTCGCCCTCTGCTTGTACGAGTGGACGCACGTGCCTCTTCCTCTTCCCTTCTTCTCCCTGACGACGAACTTCAGTTCGAAATATCGACCCAGTTAGTTTTCTCGCTTCTTCTATTTGTTGTCTTTTTTCATTTATATATATATATATATATATATATATAAATTCATTAAGCTAGTGACCACTGATGACCGTAGTTTGACATTAAGAGCGTCTGAGGAGGCCCACATATGGTTATTGGGGGCCCGATCAGATCCCGGTTTAAATCAGAAGCGTTAACTTTTATTTGTTTTTCCTTTTATTTTTAACTTATATATTCATATTCATATATATATATATTTTTTTTATTATTTTATTATTATATATATTTTTTTCCTTTTTTTATTATATATATTTTTTTTATTTTATTTATTTATTTATTTTTTTATTATTTCCTTTTTTATAATTTTTAATTTATAATTTTTAATTTTATAATTTTATCTATTGTTTTTGCTTTCTCCGTTCTCCGACGTTTAGTGCCTAGCTCCTTTTTTACGCTAGTGCTGCTCTCTTCGGTTGACTCTTTATTTCTTCATTCGCGCTCCGTTCTTCGACGTGTGGAGATCTCTCTCACTTCGTCCTCTCTACTAGTCTACTCTCCTGATGACGAACAACAGTTCGAAATATTGAATTCTGTAAGTTTTCTTTGTATTCTCTTTTCTGTGTCGTGCTTTGTGTAATTTAAATATTTATATATATATATATATATATATATATATATATGAATTAAACACCACAATAAACAAATATATATTAATTAATATGCTCTAACTCATTCATTTTTATGCATCAGAACCACAGTTTCTATCAAGTTGGTATGAATAAAATATGAACTTATGAAATTTAAAAATGAATAAAATATGAACAAAATTAAAGTTTATCGGGACTTGGTCAGTTCTTCAGGTTCAAATTAAACTCTCATTGCCAACATTTCTGTTTTTATTCTATTAGGAGAGGTGGAAATATATTTCAATAACTTTTGTTGAAATCGTGTACTAATATAAAAAGCAAGAAGTTTAAAATCAATAGAACATTATTAAATCCTCAATTTTTTAAATGAAATAATCATTATTTAGCTCAATTATTTTACAGGTAATTGCAGGTACAATTAGAAAGGGTAAATCTTATTGCCTCGGGAATCAGGGCTATTCGAAAGTGAGAACAGGTTTTTCACTCAGTTCTAACTAGAACTATCAACTCAATAGAGTTTGCTAACTACAAACTACAACTCATTCATATCAACTTGATAGAAACTGTAGTTCTGATGCATAAAAATGAATGACTGAAAACCGTTTCACAGTTAAGTTACCTTCTGAAAAGCTTAGTTCATGGTGAAATATGTAATTATCATATAATTGCCTTTTATTCAGACAACCTACTCTTTTGACAGTCCGAGACCAACGCTACTTTAATCCCAAGTCTCCAGCTCTCTGACAAGTATTATTTAATTTGACGAACTTCATATTATAACTCTAAAAATATAATACTTTAATTCCTCAAGAATATTGAATGGTTAAATTTAACCTAAACTTAGTTGTTTGTGACTAACTTGCACAAAAACAAACGATAGTTTGGATATTACTTACTGATATTATTTTGTTTTAGTTGGAAGAAGTTTACATGAAGGAGGTGATAGCATGTGTAAAGGAAGTTGAAAACAGTTTGGCATCTGAGGGTAAGCCTGTTGGACTTATCAATGGTTCTTGTTCAAAAAGTTCATCTTTGCTTTCTCAACAATCCTTTGAATTCTACCATCATTTTTCAAAAGTAATTTTTTTTACAAACTCATTTTGACTTTAAAAAATGTTTTAACAATCATTATTACTGTTTACTAAATATGTTATTAGCAATTTTTATAAGGTAAAGCAGCATACATATGCAGGCATGTCACTTTCAACACAGCTGAAACTAAAAAGAACAAATCACCATATATACAGTGAAACCTTGGTTCTCGACCATAACTCTTTCCAAAATTTTGATTGTCAACAAATTAGTTGTTTTTAGTGTAGAGTCACTTGTGTTTATTATAATATATATATATAAACTTAACACATAGGAAAGAACCCAGACAGTTACAGAACTCACTTCATATTATATATATATATATATATAATAATATATATAATAATTTGTTTCTATTCCACGGTCGATACTTTTATCAATATATATATAAAGTTCAGTGTTGTTGAAGAAACATAGATAAATTAATTAGATGGTTGGACGTCCCTATACCAGTGCGTTTCGTTTCCCTCTCTTATTTCTCCTGAAAACGGTTCAAACCAAAAATTAGAGACTGCAATTTTGTGCTTTTAATTTATCTATGTTTCTTCATCTACAATGAACATTATTAGTCCTTTTTGAATTGTATTTTCATCAAAAAATTGTATATATATATAAAAATTTCACATAAACACATGAAACGACTATCAATGATCAAACCACACTATGAAATGGGAAAACAAGACTAAGATCTTTCAACCGTAACTGATGGGTTGGGTTTTTGACACTGATGAAGACCGCTTGTTACGGTGAAAGATCTTAGTTATGTTTTTCCATTTTATATTGTGGTTTGATCATTGATATATATATATATATATATATATATATATATATATATATATATATATACACGAGTTCAAAATTCAAGATGAGTAACACACATAGTAAGGAAACACACTTTCACACTCAAATTTTTGTGCAATCCGTCTTCAGGAGTAAAGAGAAAGGGAGACCAAGCACGTTGTAGAAGCAACAGCAAGAAATATATATATATGCGTGTGTGTTCATGGTAATATGTATTCATAAGTTGTTGAATTGATGAGTGAAATACATGAAAATAATTAATATTATTTGTTATTCTCTTTGAATTCTCTATGAGTCACTATGACTTAAATGTCCGTTATCATTTCTTTATATAATTATTTGACAAATTTGAAGTGTGCAGGAAGACTGGGTGCACTCATTTATGATGAAGAAGAAAAAGAGGTGTCCCCTAATTTGGAGTTGAACATGAACGTTTGGCGACTCACAGACCCTGAATATCCCGTCGCGTCCTGGACTCTGGAAAGAGGACCTCAACCACTTCCCAAACTCCAAACTGTCAGAAGATTCTTCAGAATTGCTACTGCTTTGGTAAACCATCAATTTAAATAAACATTTTTTTAATTTTTTTTTCATATTAATACACTTAATATGACAATAGTAATAGTTAAATTCAAAGTTCTCGTTAAGAAGGCAATGAAAAATATGAAGCTTTAACTTACGTTAAAGTTAAGAGACAGTGCGTGTGGTCAGAATTTGGGTAAGTTCTATCGCATGCCGTTGGTTCCACTAGGATTACAGCCATTTAAGGCGGTTTTGATTTATTCAAGTTCCTCAGCCTTTCAATCATTACATGATAAAGCAAATCAGGATGATTTTATTTTTGGAGCCTTCTAGCTACATTACTAGACATGGATGACATATTCACAAGTGAGGAAAACAAGAATCCTTGTGAAGGCAGACATGGACGTCTTATAGGAGGGCTTCTATGACCTAGGTACGTGAACAAAATCTATAAACATAAGCCTTTGTGGTCTTTATAAGACTGATGGTCACTTGTGAAAGAGATTATCAATCATTTCAGGTGAAAAAGGAAAAGGAGTGAGTAATGGATAATAAGGAGTAGAGAATGATAGAAAAGAATAGGTAGGTAAGAGAAAGAGTAATACATAGAAGAAAAAGGTACCAGGAAAAGGAAGGAGAAACATGAAAGAGCTAACCATAAGGAAACCGGCTAATCAAACTTAAATCCACCTAACTGACTCCAGATAAGCAACGTCCATATAAACATTAAGCCTGATGGGCAACAAAAGCTGCCAAATCCCTATGAGATGTTAGAAAAATCCTTAAGAAAGACAGGCGTTTGACGGAAGAAGAAAGGTGGTAGGACTGGAAGTCCTCAAGTAGGACTGTAAACTCCTCAAGTAGGACTAGAAGTCCTCAAGTAGGACTGTAAGCTCCTCAAGTAGGACTGGAAGTCCTCAAGTAGGACTGTAAGCTCCTCAAGTAGGACTGGAAGTCCTCAAGTAGGACTGTAAGCTCCTCAAGTAGGACTGGAAGTCCTCAAGTAGGACTGTAAGCTCCTCAAGTAGGACTGGAAGTCCTCAAGTAGGACTGTAAGCTCCTCAGGACCTTAGATCGGCGGACACCAACTCAGGGGCACAACCCACCCCTCCGCGACATTTTTTCTGTAAATAATGTAAATTTTAGTCGTTTTTTTATTATAGTTAGTGCTCAACTTAACAGTTCGAACCATATATTATTAAGAAAAAATTATTAAATTTGCGTTTAAATTTAAGAATTTAATTTAACTTGCATTTAATTTAATTACTACTTAGTATGCATTTCAATTGCTAAGGCTAAGACGAATGTTTTTAGGGTTGAATGGCTTGCTTAAGTCAATTGGTTGATTTCAGGTTCTTCCGTTTGCATACCACCTGGAGGAGGGAGGTAAACAAGTCTTGGATGAGGAAGGTAACCCAGTCTTAACAGGCTACTGCATTGACCTCATCAACAAGTTAGCCACTATTATGGATTTCGATTACGAATTGGTTACTACCACCGTTTTTGGTAACAAACAGAAGAATGGCTCTTGGGACGGACTTGTTGGCCTGCTTGCCTCAGCAGTAACACCCTTTCACTCATTTAATAAAAATATACTGTTTATTTCATTAAATTAGCTATATAAGAATTAAACAACCACAATAATTATTGAATGTTTAATTGTTTTAATTGTTTAATTAATTAAACAACCAACAGTAATTATTGTGGTTGTTTAATTCATATTTTATATCAAGAGTTATTGTTGATTATTAATTTTTATTAACTATATAACTGTATTTATTTTTCATATTTTCAAAAAAAAAGTGCGTTCACAACTATTTTAAGTTGTTAATTACTTTCAAAAGTTCGCAAATTTGCAACGGTCTGTATGAAGATACAGTGGGCACCCGCTTCTTTAGAAAGGGTGAAGAACAAAGTTTGGAATTTCCGCCTAGAATGAACCAAAAAAATTGCCTTGCCCATAACTAAGTAATAAGGGGTTATTTTATGAATGTCTAATTATGGCTCACTACAACCCACCATCATTTGGTTATTATTATTATTAATAGATATATAAAATAAGGTCATTTTAGACTTAAGTATTTACGACACCCATACAAATTTTCAAAGCAGAAATTTAGGGACTGATAGTCCTCAAGAAGTACCTCAGGACCTTAGACCGGTGGACACCGACTCAGGAAAAACCCGCCCCTGCGCGTAATTTTTCCTCTCATAATGTAAACTTTTGTCATTTTTCATTATGGTTAGTGCTCAACTCAACAATTTCGGGTCTTATATCATTAAGGAAAAATTATAATCATTATATTGCATTAAATGTTATTAAATAACGTTCATTTTACGTTTTTTTTTCTCTGAATTATTACCCCTACTTGGAGGGAGTTATTGCAATATTTTCACATGCTCCATTTTTTATATTATATGTGTATAATATTGATATATTGTTATCGATTCCGTATCAGTATCAAATTTACAGTCTGAGAAATAGCTTCTACTTACACTTGCTTTAGCAGGAAATGACAATTCTGAATATAAGGGATTATTTTACGTTATTTGAAGAACTATAACAACATATTTATAATATTATATGTTGTTATAGTTCTTCAAATAATGGGTTATTTTAGACCTCCATAGTCATGGTCTAAATAACTAACATACATCATGGTCCGATTTAGTTAATTATAAGGATGTACGAACTCTTAAAGTGATCAAAAATAGTGTAAAAAAGCAAATTGTTATTCAAAGATTCGTGATGACGTCATAATCCAAACCAGACATTTAATATATAAATTAGATACATTTCTAAACAACTTTGTTCATTAATTTTTTATTTCTAATACCATAGAAAGAGCCAGACTGTTAGCGATCGAAGGCGTATGTTAGTTCGAGCTAGTATTTTTGGCCTGTTTTGTACTTTCTTGTGTTGTTTTAGCCCTTAAGCATGGGTCCCAAGAAAGACGGTGAAAAAGGGAAAGACAAGAGGACAACTATTGAACTGAAAAAGGAAATTATCGCTAAATATGAAAATGGTGTTCGAGTGTCCGATCTCGCCTTGCAGTATGGCATGGCAAAGTCTACCATTTCCACGTAGAAAGGTAGTCCTGATATTTCCATAATATCAGGAGATATTATTTCCTGAGAATAATTTCAATTATTTCCAATTCTGAGAATTGTCATTTCCTGCTAAAGCAAGTGTAAGTAGAAGTTATTTCTCAGATTGTAAATTTGATACTGATACGGAATCGATAACAATATATCTGATAATTAGTCCTGAGATAATCTACAATATCTCAGTAGATTGCACGCTCATCTCTGGATAAATAGATCTGATTTCAATTCCCACTCAGGCCAAGGGTTTTTTCACGTGAAAGGTGAACAAATATGAGCATCTCGTAACTTGGAAAAGACAGTAAGCAGTGATTGCCGAACCTGTACAATTTCAGGTACTAATTAAACAGCCTAATCTAAATTAACTTGAATTAGGTGAATTTAGAACTCAAATTTTAGAGTAATTAGGAAAGGAGATGCCATAATCCATTACGAAATCAGTATCAGAGGTGTAGCTTTAGCTAACAACTCATACCCATCCTCGGAAAAAAAATCTTAAACTCTAGACGGAGTTGAATAATAAACAAACAAATATTTAAAACATTATAAACAATATTATATTATAGAACAAATTAAAATTACATTAATTGGTTTGTTACTAACTTATTCAGGACAGATAATTGCATTTCATTTGTTTTACCTGTCGAATTTGTTTCAGAAGGTGGATATAGTCATAGCGCCGCTAACGATGACTTCTGAACGGGAGGAAGTCATTGACTTCATTGCTCCGTACTTCGAACAAACTGGATTCTCTATTGGTATTTGCAAAATCAATCAAACATATCATTTAAACTAGTCGAGTAATTCAAGTTTTTTCAGCACCATTTTATACTGTATCATAATTTACTAACCTACATTGTTATCACTGTTATAGCTATATTTATAGCATCTTGAATCGTGAAAAAATTCTTGAACAATGGAAACTGCGGTTAGACCGGTCTAAAAATATCGATGGGATGGTATAATAAGCAAATTTCTCTAACTAAAAAGTAAAAAGTTTTACTTCATCGGGCTCATTGTTTTATAACCACACTTTGTAGTACTTTTGCGATATCTATTCAATTTACTTAATTATTTATCCTTAAATAATGCAATTTTATATAATACTTTTATATTTGTCATTAATTAAGTAATGATTCAATAAGCGTTGATGTTATGTTTAAAGATGAGAATGTTTCAGTTATCAGAAAGCCTGTGAGGATAGTGTCACTGTTTAAATTCATGACTGTACTCAAAGTCGAAGTGTGGGTGAGTATACTTGCTGCCCTTATATCCACCGCCGTCATGATATGGTTCCTGGAGAAATATTCACCTTATAGTGCTAGAAACAACAAGAAAATGTATCCTTATCCATGCAGGTGAATGTCGAATAGTGCAATATGTCTTGTGAAACAATGTTAAAGTTAAGAGTATTTCCAATAAATGTGTTGTTTCAGAGAATTCACTCTGAAGGAGAGCCTTTGGTTTGCGGTGACCTCTTTCACACCTCAAGGTGGAGGGGAAGCTCCCAAGCCGCTTAGCTCCAGGACTCTTGTAGCTGCCTACTGGATCTTCGTTGTTCTCATGCTGGCCACCTTCACTGCCAACTTGGCTGCCTTCCTCACTGTCGAGAGGATGCAGGTATTTGTTATTTTCAAATATAGATGCTTCTAGCCTTTTTTTTAAGCGCGCCCCCCTTTGTTATGCATTCCCATAATACAGGCTGTCCATAAAGTCCGTGTGCGTTTTAAAAGAAATATACCCTTATTTGTAGCATGGATAGAAATGATCTGTAAAAGGGATTAGAAAGAAGTAAATCTATATTTTTTAAAGTTTTATTGAAATTTTATCCACTTAACCTCCATCATGTGGTAACATCTTCCATACAGATAAATCATGAATTTCCTAACAGATAAATCGGAAGAGGTGAACCATTTCATTCATCTTCACGCCAGACTTGACTCTATTAGATTTTTCTTATAGGGGTATGTGAAAACAACTGTGCATGCATCTAAATCTTGTTCATTTGAAGATTTGAAAGGTAAAATCTAATATATAATTTTGTTCGTCTGTATGTTTGTATGTCCGTTTGTCCTCTATGCATTCCTCACAGACTTGACGAATCTTTCTGAAATTTTACATGTGGCCACATGTGGTAATAAGGAAGGTTTTAGGCCACTTTGCAAAGCACCAATAATTTTGTTCGTCTGTATGTTTGTATGTCCGTTTGTCCTCTATGCATTCCTCACAGACTTGACGAATCTTTCTGAAATTTTACATGTGGCCACATGTGGTAATAAGGAAGGTTTTAAGCCACTTTGCAAAGCACCATCCCCCCACTGGGAGCCCACATCAACCATAGACAAAAACCTTTGCGCATCCCTGGCTTACACTAAGGGCTCCCAGTGGGGGGATCCCACATCAACCATAGACAAAAACCTTTGCGCATCCCTGGCTTACACTAACCACATTCCCTTAGTACAAGCCTAAAACGAAAAGTGTGTGTGTGTTTTGCTAACAAAAAACACACACACACACACAATAAGTAGTTTCACATTGTATTTAAGCAGAAAAATGTAAATAATTAAATACGTTCCCTTTCTTTAAATTAATGCTTATATTAGCAACACTGAGAGAAGGGGACTATTTTAAAATAAATTAATTCAGATGGCATTGATTAGAGGAACAGTAGAGCTGAATCATTCTAAAAAGGCGCCAATTATACTCCTAGTTTAGTTCTCCGCGTCATTCCAAATATCTTTAAACCTTTTTATTGTGTTAACCATTTAATTTTTGAGGCATGCTGGAGAATATTTGGATTTCTTATGCATGATCATTATCCAACAGTTGTTCACCTCTCTGTCCATCTAGAAAATGGACAGAGAGTCTACTTTACAATGCTTTTTCCTCAGAATGTTATTATTTGAAGTGAAAGGTCCAACCTCATTTAATGACCTTAGAACAGTGAATGGGATTGTGTATCCAACTTACAGAGAAGCTTGCTTGCAGAGAGGATTGCTTGAAGATGATGCTCAATGGGATGCTACACTTTCAGAGGCCTCAGTATCAACTTCTCCTTCTGGACTAAGAACACTTTTTGCAATGCTTCTCAATGCATGCAATGTTAGTGATCCTGTCAGACTTTGGACAAAGTACAAGGATGATTTAACAGAAGATTATCATTATCAAATGCAGTTACAATTTCCAGAAATTGAAATTACTTACAATGATCAAATCTACAATAAGTCATTGATTGACATAGAAAATAAAGTTCTCACTATGGGAGGGAATGAACTTCAAATTTATGGTCTTCCTAAACCCATCAGAAACAATGAAAGTGGATTAAGCAGAGAAATGTTAAGAGAAACCTCTTATGACATAGAAGCTCTAACCAGATTCATTAATGAAAATGAGCCAAAGCTCTTACCAGAGCAAAATAGAGTTTATGTGGAAATTTTAGATTCAGTTCAAAAGAATCATGGAGGCATTTTCTTCTTGGATGCTCCAGGTGGTACTGGGAAAACTTTTGTGACTAAATTGGTACTAGCTAAAGCAAGGCAGAAAGGAAGAATTGCTCTGGCTGTTGCATCTTCAGGAATAGCAGCTACACTTTTGCCTAATGGAAGAACAGCCCACTCTACATTCAAGCTTCCCATAGATTTGTCCAGTAATGAAAATCCTTTTTGCAATATTACTAAAAGTTCAAATATTGCCCAAGTTCTCAAAAAATGTAGTCTTATCATCTGGGATGAATGTACTATGGCACACAAGAAAGCTCTGGAAGCTGTTGATAGAACTTTGAAAGATATCAGAGAAAATGACTTGCCAATGGGAGGAATAACTTTAGTTTTGTCTGGTGATTTTAGACAAACTCTCCCAGTGATCCCAAAAGGTACAAAAGCAGATGAAATAAAAGCTTGCTTAAAGTCTTCAAGATTGTGGAGGAATGTGAAGAATCTTAAACTCCAAACAAATATGAGAGAATATTTGCAAAGAGACCGATTGTCTAAGCAATTTGCAGAAGATTTATTGGCCCTTGGAGGAGGAACTGCACCATTGGATAATGATGGTTTATAGATCCATCAAGAATAAGTACAATAGTGAAAACAGAAACTGATCTGATTTGTAATGTGTTTCCAAATCTACAAGAAAATTTCAAGTCTGAGAAGTGGTTGTGTGAAAGGGCTATTCTAGCACCTCAAAATTCTACAGTGAATTCAATCAATTCTCAGCTAATTAATTCCCTGGAGGGAGGCACCATGAATTACAAATCTATTGACACTGTTATTGATCCAAATGAAGCAGTGAATTATCCAGTTGCATTTTTGAATTCTTTGGAGATGTCTGGTCTGCCTTCTCATAAATTAGAACTTAAAATTGGTGCCCCAATAATGTTACTTAGAAATTTAGATCCACCTGAGCTTTGTAATGGGACTAGATTTGTTATCAAAAAAATGATGCCTCATGTTATTGAAGCAATAATTCTATCTGGATGTGCAGCAGGAGAATCAGTTTCCATACCCAGGATACCAATATCACCAACTGATTCTGTAATTCAATTCAAGAGGCTGCAATTTCCAATAAAGTTATGTTTTGCCATGACTATTAATAAGTCTCAAGGTCAGACTCTGAAAGTAGCAGGCTTACACTTGAAAGAACATTGTTTCTCACATGGTCAACTTTATGTTGGCTGCTCAAGAGTTGGAATTAAATCAAATCTGTTCATATATGTACCACAAGGCAAAACTAAGAATATAGTTTACAGAGAAGTATTGTAAAGTATTGTAAAGGATTGTGAAATGTACGATTTGCTTTCAAGATAATTGAAAATATGAATGTCTCATACAGTTGTCTTAAATATGATATTGTATATATTTGTCTAATTATGAAGAAATATATGTTAGAAATAAAAATTACTATTCTGTCTATCATTTCTTCTCTTTATTCCCGAGCAACGTCGGGTACTTCTGCTAGTAACTAATAAGATTTTACAATAATAATATTATTGTAAATCAGTTGGCGCATGTTTTCCGTTACTGCAAAGCTATATTACTCTTTATACTCCTAATAATGGAGGACTGTGGAAAATAAAAATTAATTTTACAATAAAACTTTAAAAATGTAGGTTTACTCCCTTCTAATCTTTTTTACAGATTATTTCTATCGTAAATATGAATAAAGTTATAATTTTTTTTAAACTGCACATGGACTTTATGGACACCCTGTATAAGCTGCTTTCTCCAGCAGAGTCTTGTTACTTTTCCACAAATGTTCATCAGGTTTCTTTAGTTTTAATATTTTCCTGATTTGGTTAATGGTTATTGTTAATGGTTGTTAATCCATTATGTCATACTGTAACATGTAGGATCTAAAGTAAATAGTTCAAATTTCTTTCTAAACTAATAAAGTATGAAAAATATGTATTTTATTTTCATATATTTAATGGTAATTCTAAAAAATTTCATTTATCCTTGATGAATACTTAAATACCTATCCAAGAGCTATATTGTATATCTGTATATATACATATCTGTATATATGTATATCTACAAGGAAAGGGAAGTCTAGGACAGTGGGGATATCTCCGAAGACATTTTAAATAGGGATGTCATTAGATTGAGCGTCACCTGCTAATTACAATTGTTTCAGTCACCTGTACAATCTTTAGAACAACTCGGAAAGCAGTCGAGGATCAACTACACTGTGGTTACTAACTCCGAGGCACACAAGTACTTTAAGAACATGAAGAATGCCGAAGACACGCTTTACAGGTATCCACGGTGATTTAATTTGTATAAAGGTTCAAATCACTGAGGCTAAGTAATTAACACATACAAAAATGAGGTAAAAATAACTAGTGTTCATTAAAATTATCAATATTATGAGTTTCTTTTTGTTACTAAACTAATTAATTATAATTGATAAAAAAATAAAGATCCACTTTCACCAGGCTAACTTTTGTTATAATGGTTTTTGTTATTAATAATTGTTATAGCTCCCGCTTTTTAATTATATAAACAATTTATTTGCAAAATTTAAAAATATTACGAAAATTTATCTTAATTTAAATACTTAACAAAAAATTGAAATGAATATTAAAGGTGTTATTTCGTAAATTTTAAAATGACACATTTTGTTTTACTTTACCGTTAGTAAAGAACAATCATGAAGCAAATTGATTTTGAGATTTTGACGTTTCGAGGGCCTCTGAATCCATTTTTATACTTCTTTTATGATGTCTGGATGTGCACTAGCTAATGGGTGGGCACACATGCTTGAACATACAAAGTTTGCTTTGTGTTTGCTTTGAAATAGGATTCAACAGATTTGTGGTTCTGAGTTTAAAATACAAAGCATAATGTACGTTATTAACATTGCAAGAAGAAAATTTGCTTTATTGTTCTGTATGTTTGTTGTTTCTTTATATTCCAATGTCCCCACAGCTATAGTTTTTTTACCTTTTGCTGTTTAGGGGCAGAAAGTATGACTTACTTATTATTTGGCGCCCTTTTTAGTAATTATTGATTCCACATTACCGAGTTTGATTATATATTGGAAGTTCTAAATTTTGCCTAACACAAGTATATTTAGAGCAGCGATTTTTTGCGAGTTCCGAACATCGTACATGCTCGGGTACGATAGCTTATCATCCTGTCCTCTTTGAAGGACGATGTGCTCCAATTTTTTTTACCTCCTGGTTGAAGAAATCGAGGCCAGAGTGAGAATAGAACAAAGGAATTAAAAAGTAAGAAATATTAAGTGTTAAAGATTTTATATTTCTTTGAATATATAACAAATAATAGCCTGTCAAACTTAAGTACGATATAAAACAAAATTTACTCCGAAGGCAGTTGCTAATTAAAAGAATGAAAACAACAATTTCTTATAAAACATTAATTAATTAGTAAGTTTATTTTTTTTTGTTATTTAAATGAATAGGGGTCAGGCTAGCTCAATGGTTACGTGCTCGTCTCAACTGATAGGACCCGGGTTCGATCCCCACCTGGCCCTCGATTTATTCACGCGGGAGGTGAATAAATCTGAGTATGTCATCCCTCGGAGAAGGACGTTAAACTGTCGGTCCCCAGCCTGTACGTTGTCAGGTACTCGTTTAAGATCCATACTCTAAATACACTTCAGTTAGGCAAAATGTAGGACTCCCACTGTAGAATCAATCTTCATTGTGTGGTATCACAAAGGGCCAATGCTCGGCCTAAGTGTGTTCCCTTGTAGGACTACCACTGCAACCTAACCTAACCTATTTAAATGAATATGTATTCTATAGGGTCTGGAAGGAAATAACTCTGAATGCAACCAGTGACCAATCTCAGTACAGAGTCTGGGACTACCCAATAAGAGAACAGTACAGTAGAATTCTTTTAGCCATCGAAAAAACTGGTACAGTTTCAACGGATGAAGAGGGGTACAGGAAGGTGGGTCACCATTTATTCCAAAAATTTTTCAAATTATTAAAATTGACTCTTTTTATTAATAATAATAAAGTATATAAGTTAAGCTGCACCTTACTCTTTCCCAGTTCATTGTTCACACCCCCACATATTCCCGGATTTTAACTTTTCTTTTAAAGTTTTCTTTTTCATAATTTCGAAAAAATTGTGAATTTCTTAGGGTCTTTTTTTTAGCAGAAAAACGTGCGCATTCACTTTGACTATTAAATAATTTTAAAATAATAGTGCCGGTTAATATAAAATAAGAAGAGAAGTGATCAGTATAACTGGCCACTATAGTCAACTGTATTATATGATACAGCCAATATCATCAATATTGTCATCATTCTTTATTTGTGAGTGCAATAACATTATCATTACTGTGTTTTATTATCATTATTTACATTATCATTATCTTATGTGATGTGTCGCTGTGTGAGAAGCAGTATCTTCTCGGGTGGGTGTCTGCATAACTCCAAGGAGAAGCTAGACCTCCGGCCCTCACCAGTGGGTGGGAGCATTCATTGGCAAATGCTCCTATACTGGTACTCATTCTTAATGAGCCCTGGCCCGGGGGTATGAGTATTTCCCTCTTTGGAGGGGGACGACCAAATCCACAAGGATAAGGGTAGTCCTTAAACTGTCAGCGTGTAGGTGCTGATAAGACAATTACTGTGTTTTTGTCGTCCCTAGTGGGGCCATGCAGCAATATCTGTAGGCTGCATTGGCTTGTATATATCTACAGGTTCTCTGAACCAGGGGCAAAACGGGTCACTGACCTTACCTGTAGCTGAGCAGGTACATTAGGACCTTTGGTCCGGAGTTTGATCCGATACTCTTAAAATAAGTCAGTACTACGGGCGGCGGGGGTCAATGGAGGAGTTCTCTCTCCATTCCGCCAACTGAGGTTGGACTCGTAGTGGCTGTTGGTTCTCACCCAAGTTGGGTAGACTTTTGTGGTCGCTGTGAGAAAGCAGTACTTCTCGGGAGGATGCCTGCTTACCATCCAGGGGAGCTAGAGACCCCAAACCCTTACCAGTGGGAACGGGCCTTGAACTCAGTTGATTGTACGGGACAACTGGTACTTGCCTGATAGAGGCTCGGGCTCTTAATAGAATCTCGGAGTGGGGACGATTAGATACCACCCCCTTTGAGTCCTTTTATGTTCAGTACAGGTGGCAGTTAGCCAACGGGAGGCCTTAGAGGCTCTCATAACTAGCCCATACAGGTGGCGTTTAGCAAACGAGAGATTTGTAATCTCTCTCTATGAGTTAAGCACTTAGTTACTAATACTCCTCACAATACGCCCTGATGGGGTCCGATGAACTATTAATAGCAAGCCCTGATCCGAGGGTAACGGGCATTGCCCTCTCCTTAGGGGGACGACTGAGTTCGGAAAAACACTGCGGTGTTCTCGCAAGGCAAAGTAGCAAATCCTGTCCATTACTGTTTTTTTAAATTTATTATTACTATTTATATATTATATTACATTATTACTGTTTTTAATTTATAATTACTACATATTACTAAATTATTTCTGTATCAACGAGTAATATGTCTTAAAAATGTTTTTGGGAGGCACATTTTAGTATATACGCAGGTTTGTGTGTGTTTGTGTTATGTGTTTTTGCTGAATTCCTTAAAAATATTCAACAATGATTCCTTTATCATAAGAGATTTACGGTAAACAGCGCTTTCTGATATATTATGATAATTAATGGATTCATACAGGAATTATTCTAAAAAGTATTATTCCTTTATTTAAAAATATTCATAAATATTGCTTTTTTGATATGGATTAAATAGCTATAAACATGGATGACTGATTTAATTGTTTATTAATGATAAAGTTCAAGCACTTTTATGACGGTAAAACTCAACTAAAATAAAAAGCATATTAAATATAATTGGCTTTTTGTGTTTACTATTTCTGTTAATTTTTTATTTGTATTATCTATAGAAGTGTTTTTACAATGGAATAGTCCTGATTAAATTATTATGGGATGAAGGTTCTAGAGAGTGAAGAGGCAGAATTTGCTTTTATACACGACGCTTTGGAGATCAAGTATAGAATAGATAGAAACTGCAACTTGACAGAGATAGGAGAACCATTCGCTGAACAGCCTTATGCAATTGCCGTGCAACAAGGAAGCCAGTTGAATGAGGAAATCAGCAGAAGGTAATGTCAGTCAAATCGACCTACAGCTGGTCTGCAACCGTAGAATAAAACTAAATTATATGTTAGCAAACAATAGAAGTAAGAATGTACTAACTTGTAGTCTTTATTATATTGAGTTCATGTTGGCTGGCAGCTTGGTTGATATCAGTAGTTCCGAATCAGTTAAATAATCAATTTATTAGAATTAGTAATAATACATTCCGTCATACCTCGTAAAGTCTCTGAAAAGCTCGACCGGTTTCGGGTCCGTCTGGATCCCATCTTCAAGAGCACCTAACTGACTGTGAATGTTGTTTTCCTATAACCTACCTATATATAGCATCTACATTGTGTAATCAGTGTTGTGTGTGTAGTTAATTTTTTTTTCATATTTCTTGAAGAAACATAGCAATTAAAGAAATTGAAAAAAAAAATAAATAACTACACACACAACACTGATTACACAATGTAGGTGCTATATATAGGTAGGTTATAGGAAAACAACATTCACATTCAGTTAGGTGCTCTTGAAGATGGGATCCAGACGGACCGGAAACCGGTCGAGCTTTTCAGAGACTTAACGAGGTATGACGAAATGCATTTTTACTAATTCTAATAGTACTAACCTCAGTGGAACTAACCCATTAACTATAATCAATTTATTCTTTAGATCCCTCCCTTCAACAGGGAAGAAGAAACTTGTTCCCTCAATTCTTTTCTCAAACTGTAAATACTATAACCTCTCTATAAAATTGTTTTATTGTAGCCATTACATGTATCCTTATATTACTAAAAGAAACAAAAACAAAACAAAAGAAAATAAAACCAGTCTATATCATAGAATGACTTTGTTAGTAATATTTTTTTAGTCTGTAACAGAAAAGATTCAACTTCCTGTGATACAAAACAGAATAATAATTCAAGTTTTACAATATTTAAACTATAATCATTTTTGACTGACACATTGAATGAGTTCATACTGAAACCAAAAATAAATATAAATAAATTTGAATTGACAAACTGTATTAACTCAAGAGAATAGTTCATAAAACACTTTAACTTGGAAAACAGAAATTAATTATTCAATTTTTGCTGAATTTTTTTTTAAATAAAAGAACAAAGCAGGCTTAATGTTGAGTCTAGTAGTAACCACTTATTAACAACGCTACCTGGAGTACTTGACGTACAATTACACTTAATTCTAGACAGTCAAAGTTAAAGAAATATCTTCCCTGAGTTTACATGTGTCCACTATTTATTTTTAATTTTTATACTTTTTGAATTTATTACAGATATAATTTCATAATAATTATTGAACACAAAAACTGATTCCCCAATCAAAAAAAATTTAGATTAATTATAAAGTTAATAAATATATTTTATTACACAGATTAGAATGTTTTTGTAAGCAATGTTTTAATAATAATTGAAAATGTAAAATTTTAACTGAGTTATTACAATTATTATTTTATTATTACAAAAAAATTGTAATAATATATTAACAAATGTATACTCAATGCTAAACTTAATTAAATGCTAAACTTAACTTGAAAAAATAAGAAATGTCAGACATTAAAATGAAAAAGGCAATGAGAAAAGAGACTCTTTTACAAATAATTACAAATTAATACAAATAATGTAAATAAAACAATGTCTTCATTTTCTTTATATATTGAATCCTTTTTCTTGTCTTCAGCTAACTTGATCATTTTCATTATTTTATTATATTATAACATTAATACTGGTATAGTATTCCTAAAACTGTTGTGTTAATATTAATACTGATATAAATAAGTAAATTTTATAAAAATATTATCATAGGTTGACGTTCGAAAATTCGACAACCATTAATTAGGAACTTTTAGAATTCGGGGCGGATTTTGGTAGTGCGTTCTCATATTTCCCTAATGTTTTCTAGAGCTGCTACAAATACAACATGGATTATTTTGTTTAGTTGAATTGCAATTCTGTATAGCTATCTTCATTGCACATAATTTAGTTCATGAAGAATAAATGTCACTCGTTTTTCACTTAGTGTTTATTTTTTTTTTTATTAAAAAATAAACATTAGAAAACTGTGCAGGTAGTCATTTCTTTTAAAAATATACAGAGATGCACCATACGAAATCCGGCATTTTCAAAAATCCTGTAGTCCTCAAATCCCGAATTTGCCAAATTTTTTAATCTCAACATGTATATAACTTTATTGCATCCGACTAAATTCTACGATATTGACAAAATAATTACCGTTATTTAAATTATGTAATACAACAAGAAATAGATATTAATTTCAACCAGAAATATATAAATGAATGAATAGTTCATTATTTATTTACTTTAGGAATATATCAGACTCTCTATTTATGAATGCTGAAAGCCTATGAATATTTTACTTTATTTTTTAGGATTCTTGACATGCAAAGAGATAGATACTTTGAGGATCTGACAGCCAAGTACTGGAATGAATCATTAAAAGGTGAATGCAATGATTTAGATGAAAATGAAGGTATCACTCTCGAAAGTTTAGGTAATTATTTATATTTTACATATTTCTGTTGATCATTATTATCATATTAAAACTTGTTTTATCAAAATAATAAATGTTCATTGCATGAAATGTCACAATAAACATAAATAATTCTACAATCAAAGGCAGGAAGGATTTAGAATTTTTTTATCTTATTTGATCATGATTTCGTTGAATTTTTAGTCATATATCATTAAGACTTTCACTTTTACATTAGCAATATTTATTTTAAGAATACTTCTATTATTTTTTTTTTTGCATTTGGATAAGTTATCTAATCTATACTTATCTATACTTCTTAAATTTCTGGATAATATTACCCAAAAATATTATGTACTTTACCCCTAACTTCAGCTAAAATTAATTACATTGAAAGTAACTTTTTTCGTTTAAACGATTTAACAAATGTACTAATTTAATGTTTTTCTATAACAACTTAAATTTTAAAAAAAAAGTTTGGCCAAAAATTACTTGTACATTTTGGATCTACATATATTTGTGAATAGATATGTATCATCACGAAATTTGTTAAATCTAAATAAAGTATTATGGCCGATATATTAATGAAACTATCTAACACAGAAAATAATTCATGCAATTAATTGAAGTTAATAAATAGTGTTATAACTATTTTATATAAAAGTCCTAATAATAATAATTGTAAAAGCATATACTTCCTAAAGGGTTTTTCGAAGTATACCCTTTAAAAAGGTATATTGAATAATTTGCTTTCTCTCTCAGCAATATATTTTAGCCCCCAGTCATTTTCTCACCATTACTTCTTCTACAATCTTTACATCAATTGCCCTAATTCCAAAAAAAAAAAATACATTTCTGACGATGCTTAACTTTCTCTTATTTTTTGTTCTATTTAAAACTTTTTAACGAGAATCAATAATCGTGTGAAGATTTCAATTTTCCTCTAGAAGATCAAATTGAGACATAAACATACCCATACAGATAAATATTTGTTTTATCCAAAGAATTATTAATAAAATGTTGATAATGGACAGAATATTGGAAAAAGCTTAAGAAATCTTCAATCCTGATATGAAATGTTCTACTAAACATAAAACTGTTTCAGGTGGCGTGTTTATCGCAACCCTTGGTGGACTCGGCTTGGCTTTAGTTACCCTCGTTTTTGAAGTCTATTATCAGAGAAAAAAGGAAAAAAAAGAAAAAGACACCGTGAAGCCATTTGAAAATGAAATCCGTCCAAAAACCATTCAACGAGATCTTGCAACTACAAAAGAGTTTGGGACGGGTTTTGGCTTGAAAAGAAACACTTTAATTTCGGATCCAAAATCGAACATAACATATATATCTGTATACCCCAGAGGGCAGTTATATTAAGTTCATCAAAAGTAATTTCAAATGTTACTAATTTAACTGTAAATTTTGATTCACTACTGCAACAGTTTTTAATTCTTTTTCATTTCTCAAAAGAAATAAGTATGAAATAATATAAAAGAATTTATTTTGTAACGTACTTTTATTGAGTTTTAAAATTCATTTATAATTTTTTTTATTTTAGAAATCATTTATCACGAGAAAATGCAGCATTAATATACAGAGGCTTTCTTTCTGTGAAATTTATTCATATTTTTGAAAGCTCAGGAAGGTAGTCTCCTACACATATTGCTTTTTTGACTCAAGAAGTCATGCTCTATAAAATCCTGTTATTTTAGAAAAAATTTCCAAGTTAAAGATCAGGTTCTAGCTTAAACACTACTAAAACTGATGATGTTTACTTGGTTTTGGCACAATTGTTGTTTTGTATTCTAATGTCACGGAAGAAAATAGTGTGTCTCCCACAGTCATAGAAGTCCAGCAGGCCCCAGCATGGCTAACATAACATGAACTACCTGGAACATGGATGGCCAACTATGTGGTTACCAACAGTTTCGGGTAATCATCAACTGTTAGAAGGACTCTTCTAATGTCTGCCTAATGGATCAAAGGCCTTAGTCAACTATTTGCAGTTAGCCATCTGTCGGTATAACTTCTCTGTTTTTGTTTTATTTACAGTTGATAAGTTCATCGCCTACTAGGGCTTAAGCACTAGCATTGTCTGATTTTGTTCGATTCTCCAATTCCACATATTTAGTTATATAGGTTTATTTCCTTTAGGAATGATGTCCCTTCACTGAAATATTTATTATCAGGGGCTAGTGATATTCTTAATTTTGATGGTATACCCGCCGATATCCTTTCTTCCTCTAATTATGGGCATTCTTTAATTAAATGGGCCATCGTCAACACATGTTTGCATTTTGAACATTGGTTCTTTGGATAACAGGTAACTACTTCTCTGTTAAATGAGGACATATTTAGACCAATGATATTGGACTCATGGGTTGGATGTCATTCTAGATAAAACAAAAAGATATCCATTTTAGCCTTAGTAAACTACACAGTCAAGAGTGTCAAAAGATAACATGATAAAAGATCACCTACACTACCATTACAGGGAAAAGTTATTAAACGATTCGTTTAGATATTTTGTTACCAAAATAAAAGTGGAATTTTTAGATTCTTGACGTTGATACTAAATGGAAATTTTTCTAAAAGGGATCTAAAAGTTTTCAGAAATTATTAAAAAGTAACATTAATTGCTTGGCTTATATGTTGTCAGATACAATGCTCCTGATAGAATATTCAAGAGCATCAAATGATCCTCTGGATTTCAATCAAACAGTTCTTGTCTGATATACTGATGGTTTAAAAATGAATCGTATATCCAGTATAAATTAGTTCATTCTCATAATGAAGAAATAAACAGTTTTCGTCGTCAATTGAGGAGTGGCAAAAAATAATATTTTACTCTACTATAAGTAAAGTTATAAAGGTCTTTAAAAAATTTGATCTCAAGATTTTGACTGATTTACATGTTTTGAGCTTACCAGTCTTGTTATGACATTTCTTTAGATGATATCTGTGTGCATGGGTATGTATCCAAAAGTTTGTTTACACGCAACAATCGACAATCTTTGATATATCAAATTAATATTTTAAACAAAAATAGGCCTCATAGTGAAGATGAAACCTATTGTTTTGGAGCATGATGAAAAAGTAACTTTTTTTGCCAAAAAATGTTTTTAGATAACATTTTTTTCCTTCTAAACTACTAACTCTAGAGAGATTTTGAAATTTTGGTGTACAAGCTAGTAATTTTTTTTCCTCTTAGAAAAAAGTTACCTCCATAACGAAAGCTTCATCCGCAATGATTTTCTATATTAGTAAACGACAAAGAAATAAATATCATTTGGCACATAATTTCAGTATGAGTAAATATACTGATATTTTTTTATGAGAATAAAATAAATATTATATAAACTGGTAAATAAAAAAAAATTATTTTATTCAAAAATAAAAATGAGATTTTATATTTATATAACTATCAACTGTAGATATTTATTTGAGCGAAACAAAATTTTAACATTTCGAACAGAAATTTGAAGAGATTAAATTTCATTTGAATATTCTATTATATATGTCACTAAATATGAAAGTTGATAGGAAGAAAAGTTCAAGATTTGTATTCATTGGCATTCCAAACAGCACCCTAGACAACTTTTATGTAAAACAATCTTGTTTCTATTTTTATTGAATTAAAACATTCAATGAAATAATGAATACATAACATTTTGAAATATATGTATTCAGGTAGGACTGCTCCCAGTTTTTATAAAATAATGAAGTAAATATTTACTTCTTCTTAATTAAATTACATTTAAATATTTAATTATTTTGAACTCTTCTATTGACAGGTTAATAAGTCTGATAATTTCAAATATTGAAGAGAGTTTTTGTCAGTATATATCTGTGTGTTTTCCTAGTGTGTCATGGTTTGTTCAAATCCTTACGAACTATCCAGTTGGCAACCTATATATCAATTAATTCATCCAAACAAAATAACTTTTTTCCTTACTTCATGTTATATGTGACATGTAAAGACACTGTAAATGATCAATGAAAATTAACACTTTTTCCCTTAAAGACGGAGTATGCCGTCGA
This sequence comes from Hermatobates lingyangjiaoensis, assembly GCA_026182355.1. NCBI lineage: Eukaryota > Metazoa > Arthropoda > Insecta > Hemiptera > Hermatobatidae > Hermatobates > Hermatobates lingyangjiaoensis. The sequence continues at coordinate 1,031,720 of JAPFBL010000090.1, forward strand.
AATTATCGAAAAAATTCAGCGTTTGACTTCACTTTGTTTTCTGAGTGTTAAATTTAAATATTATATAGCAAAAAATAATTCATTTGTCAAATTTTCTCAATTGTATATTAATTCTTAAAAATGGCTGATATTTTTTTTTTCAAAAAAAAAACCACACAAGGTTCATTTATGAATTACATACGCAAGTTAGTTTTTGTTTTAAGTTAAAGAATGGAACAGAATAAATTCTTTAATTACAAAAATAAAAGTTAATATAAGCTTATATTCAATACTTATATTCTAACAACAAGAACAATACAACACACAACAACAATAATAACGAAGTAAAACATTAACAAAAATGTTCGACACAATATAAATGACTGGTTTTAAAATCGTAATAACTAACTTAGAAATGTTTATTTTAAATCAAATGTTGCCATGATTTAAAATCTAACTTAGAAACTTATGCAAATAATATAATACATTTTCAAACATCCCCATTAACATGTTAACAGGAGAAACACAATAACAATGATTAGGCACATAGTACTGATTATTTCCATAACTTAGAAAACATTTTTCAAAAGTAATCACAACTTAAAATGAGTGAAAAGTATCATTTTTAAAAGCGTAGATGTCACTATTTTTCAAAATAGTATGGCCAGATAGATAATACTATTTCCTTAACTGTATGACTCATCACTACTGGGAATAAGGCTACATCTAACTCACTGGCTGTGTCTAATAAACAAATCTATAACCATTTGTTCGCAAATAACTGAATTCTAACGTACATATGACTGTATTGCCTTTTTAACAACCAATATTACTATTTTTTTTTATATTGGATTTAATAACATAATTTTTCTGACAAAAAATTTAGTTCAAACGTTAACAACTTAGTATTTACTTAAGGAAGACTTTAATTTGTTTTTTAAATCAAAAATAATGGCGTTGCATGTTGTAATCAATATTTTTTCTGTACAATAATTATGAAAAGAGTTTTCGCATGTATTTCTTCTTTGTTATGTCCAGATAAAGAGAAGGTTCAGTTGCAGTGCTTTGCATTGATCTGAATGTACTAAAAAGATTGACGAAGAATAGAAAAATAATTTTTTTTTGTATTTATAGTTAATAAGTGCATCGTTCACCAGGACATTAGCACTGTCTGATTTTGTTCGATTCTCTAGTTCCTCATATTTTGTTGTATAGCTTTATTTCCTTTAGGAATTATGTCACTTCACTGGGATATTTATTATCAAGGGCTAGTATCAATTTGATTTGATATTTATTATCAATTCTGATAGTATGTCTGCAGGCATCCTTTCTTCCTCTAATTGTAGGCATTCTTCAATGAAATGGGCCACCGTCTATCAACACATCTATACATTTTAGGCATCAGGGTCTTTGCTCTTTGGATAACAGGTAACTATGTGTGGCTCGCGTGTGACCTATACGTAGGTGGTTTAATATCTCATTCGTTTTTCGATTTCCTGTTACAGTGTTCATTGTTGTCCCAATTGATTCCATTATTTTCCGAAGTTGAGTGGTTTCTTCATTCCATTCGGTTTTCCATCCTGTCCATATTGCTTTTATTATGTTCTTTCTGTTGTCATTTGGCCTCACAGCTATTATATTTCTAGTTTCTGTGTTAGTTGTTCCTTTGCTGCTCTATCTGCTTTATCATTTCCTTCAATATCGACATCGCTTGGTATCCAGGCAAAAGACACCTGCTTTTTACTACTATTTAGGTCATGGAGGCATTCAAACATTTTAATAACTATAGGAGCTGTCAATGTCGACCTGGAATCTGAAAGAATCAAATACTTTAAGTCTGATTCTGTATGGCAATAATTGATTGCTTTGTACAAGGCTATTAGTTCAGCTGGATAAACACTGGTTACAGGAGGCAGGACCCATGACCTCTGTGAGTTATCTACATATATCGCACAGCCCACCCCAGAATAATTATTATATAATTAAAGAGTAAAACTCGCACATAATTCACTAATAAAATGGTACACTATGATCATGGATCTATCAGATGACCTGACAGTTTACACTATCAAAAGATAGCACATCAATATGATCCCCTCTCTTAAAACATAATTATTATTTAATTTACTCATACTGGGGACAGTGGATAATACAAAGTCCCCACATAAAAGAAGTTTTTTTTTTTAATTCAAACTACGCTTTTCGAAAACTTCGTGTTCATCGTCAGGTAAACTTCCAATGGAAAAAGTGGAGAACCAATAACCAGTGGACGTTCAGGGTTATCGATCCTCCACTCCTTCAATTGGATGTTTACTTAACGATGAACACAAAGTATTCGAAACGCGTATTTTGTCTGGAAGACTTTGTATTATCCATTTACCCCAGTATGAGTACATACCACACAATTGCACAACTAATGAGTTAATTAATTTATGCTCTGCTAACCCTATGCTTAGACTTACAGACCTTTTTTCCCAAAATCATTTCACTTAAAATTTTCTGACCTCTGAAGCATATTCGAAAATATTTTCATATTATTTTACCTGTGAATTGATTTAGTAACATGCAAGGACGTATTTTCTCATATCAGAGTCTAAATTTGAGAAAAAACCCTATAGGAGTACATTACTGAAAATTTATCTATATAAATATAATAGATAAATAAAAATGTTACATATCTTATAAAAAAACTCTTTCTCTAAATTGAGATAAATATAAAATACTCGAATCAGGTAAAATAAAATGAAATATTTAATTCATGGCTCAGCCCTAGCTATAACTAGACGTTTAGCACATTTAATTCACTATTGCTCAATTGCAGGATTATTCCAGCAAATATTAATTTACAACATGACAATAAGATATTTTATTTAATCTAAAATTGAATTATGGTTTAAATCTAAACATAATGCGTGCACATGATTTTAGAAAATCGTAAATAAATTGTAAGCCAAAAACAACAGATATTGTCTTATCACAGAAAATCTCATTAATAAAATTAACTGAATATTGCTTGCATGTCGTAAGAAATTAGAAATACCATTTTTGTTTTTAAGTGAGAAAGTATTAAAAACCCAATTCAAGAAAAGCTTAATAAAAAAATAAATCTCATTCCTAGATCCCAAAATTAATCATATGTTTAAAAATGACTAGACTTTGATAATTAAACAGTATACAATAGATTAAATATTTAACAAAAATAATATATAACATATGTTAATTACGAAAGATAATTTTGGTTAGTAATAATGAAAATATTTATTAAAAATTGGACAAAAAAAGAGAAAAGTATGCAAGTATATAAGTTCTTTTTTTTTTCTTTTCTAAAATAAACAACCTCACACAACTTTATACTAACATTAAAATGTTACCTCAATATTTATACAAAAAAAAAGTGGAAAGCAACACAATATACGAAAAAAAACTGTTCATGATAACGGGTTAATGAGTGTACAAATTAAAAATAGTTTTTTGTTGTGAATAAAAATTAAAATTACTTCTTCTAGATAGGGCTATGGAGTCCATGAAATAAACTGCCAACTCCGACTACGACTCCTAAAATTTTCGACGAACCGACTCTGTCATCAATTCTGACTTTTCTAACGTTTCAAAACAACCCAATTCTAACTCCAAGAATTTTAAAACTGCGAGTAAAAGTGCTACCTTTAATTAATAATTTGTTTACTGTATTAGTCTACAATACTTCTCTTTATAGCCGCGTTTTTCAGACGAATTTCACGATTTAGGTTAGGTTAGGTTAGGTTAGGTTAGGTTGCAGTGGCAGTCCCACAAGGGAACACACGTAGGCCGATCATTGGCCCTTTGTGATGCCACACAATGAAGGTTGATTCTACAGTGGGAGTCCTAAATTTTGCCTAACTCAAGTGTATTTAGAGTAAGAATCTTTAACGAGTACCTGACATCGTACAGGCTCGGGACCGACAGTTTAACGTCCTCAGGGACAACGTGATCAGATTTATTCACCTCCCGCGTGAATAAATCGAGGGTCAGGTGGGGGATCGAACCCCGGTCCTATCAGGTCAGAGGCGAGCACGTAACCACTGACCTAGCCTGACCCCTATTTCATGATTTAACAAATGGCTAAATTTTTCGGTTGAATGTTCTATCATTTATCATTGTATGGCACTATGAGTTCGGCTTTCTAAAGATAATTGGCTATATAATACATTGCTACGATCAAAAAAGTGTAAATGACTACTTTATTTATTTATAAAAACACAAAGCGGTTTTAATACAAGACATCTGTTAAGTTATTCTGAATCTAAAAGACTAATACATTTAAAAAAAATTAAAATGATTTTAAATAATTTTTACCTATCCAATTTAAGAACTCTGTGCTAAGCATAAACTGAATTCTACTAAAGACAGCCTTGTTGTTGTTTTAGCAATTGTTGTTTTATGTTGCTACATATTATTCGGGTATAGCAGTGATTCTCACGACCATAACTAATCAATGGTCAGAGGAAAAATAAACTCTCTTTCAGTTCTTAAAGCATAAAACACCATTAAAATAAATATGGTTAAAAAAATAAATAGCATAAAAAACAGCTATAAATAAAAAGAAACTGCATGAAACTTTATTTAAAAAAATTTCAAAAGAACATGGCTTAAGAGGAAAATACAAAAGGCTGCAAAATTTCTGACTACTAAAAGTTATTTAAAAAAGACATTAAGTGGAAGATTTCTCTCACTCCCTCTCTCTCTCTCTCTCTCACACTCTCTCTCTCTCCAATGCACGCAAACCCACACTGTATCTACCTCGTCGAGAAGAACTGTTATACACTAATTGCCCTATTTAATGTAATTTACCATAGGTTTTCATATTTATAGATTATCACGAAAAATTAGTTTAAAAAATTATTGGATCGGAATTAGTCTAATTTTATTGGCCCAAAACTCCACAGCCCTGCTATTGAAGAATATATGTATTATTAAAATTTGAAGAGCCCATGAATATAGAAAGGGAAGTAATACTAATGGATATCTTAATTGCATGAAGTGAGTGGGACATAATTAAAGAAATAAATAAAGCTATATTGACACAAAAAAGGAAAAAACAAATACTGATCGTTAGTTATATTCAGCATACTAAATTCCTGAAGATAAATTAGATTTAAGTTTGAACAAATTTAAAGTTCACAAGAACAAGATGTGTTAACGTATAGGAAATGAGGTTTTTTTTGTATAATAAATCAAAAATATGAAATAATAAAATGTCCATAACCTGGAAACAATTCAAAATTCTTAGTGCCTTACAACAGTATTATTTGATCATATTTTATAAAATTCTGTAATACATCGTGAATCAGAGTTGTAGGTTTCGCACGTTTTGTATCTTCAAGTTGGACGTTCAGACGTTCAAACTAATAGGGCGGCTACAACACCGATTCACGAGGTATGACGGATTTATATTATTATATTATAATAAGATTTTAACAAACCCCTGTGGTACTTACAATTTGCAAATATTATTTAACTGACTACTTTAAACACTATTTTTCAATTAAAAATTCAATAATTACAAATGATATTTCCTTATAGTTAAAATTCCGATTAACATCCAACAAAGCATAAAATTTTTGAATGAATATCTATGTTCAACATGATATGAGTGTCATATTTTATGCAATCTAAAATGTAACAATTTTTGAGGAAAAAATCATAGGCATACATACAAGTGAGAAACAAATGATTCAGAAAAAAGAACGAAGTATAACAAATACTATAATAGGTTTAAAAATCATTGCTACAGCCAAAATATCAATAAATAATCATTTTTAATAAAAAAATACAAGTAAAAAAATAATACGTAATTTTAATCACCCTGATAGGAGAAAGATTTATGGTACATCTTTTAGGGCTTAAGAACACATTAGTCTTGTTTGGAAATATTAATTTATAATCAATGAACATATAATTAATTAAAGGAAGGAATTAAATTAATGTAGTACAGTTGTGAAAGAAGCTTTGATTTCTCCCTTTTAGTAAACATGAATAATCCCTGGATAGTCATTAGGTCAACAAATCAAAGTATGATTAAATTTATGAGATACTGTTTATAATGAGGTTATAAGCTAGATCAAAGGTTATATTCCATTCTTTCAAAAAATAGATTCATTCAGTGATTATGAAAGTGATATTAAAGATTACTGATTGACATATTTTAATAATCCTTTGTAATTAATATACATTAAGTTAAAAATATATATTTTTTTATACTAAATCCCATTAAATCGAAGGGAAGGTAACTGATAAGTTCCACGTTAGTTGTTTTCTGTAGATTTAGTTTCAAAAACAAGTTACAACTCTTTAAAACATTTTGAACATAACTGGAACGTGTTTGGGTTCCCATAAAACTGACAACCTTGAGTTTTACAAAGACCTGAACCTTCGTAAAAAGTTGAATTTGAAAGGTATAAAGTTTTATCTGGACGAGTAAGGGAGTGTGATTTAAGGGAAGAAACCCTTTCATGAGATTCTTTATCGACTTCAGCATAAAATTGCGAATTTCCTGCAGCGTATCTCAAAGTTCCATCTGGTTGCAAATGAGCTTCCTACAAAAAAAATTCAACATAATTTTAGTTACATTTAAAAGAAATGCATAGATTTGACCAAAACCTAAGATAAATCTAATCAGAGGAAAAAAAATGAATTTATATGTACGTAATAAGTGTTTCTATTTAGTAACAAAAATTGAAGAAATTTAATAAGTAACTTTCGGTGTCTATGTAGTATAAAAAATTGTATATATATCGTGATCTTTATTTTCTTGATCCACAACTCACAAGTTATAAGGTTTTTGACAGTTTAAGTCTTAGAATTTAAGTGTTACAAGTTTCCATTCCTGAACTTATTTATTTAAAAAATTTAAAGTATAACAATTTATTGCTCTTCATTTTTATAATTGAATTCTTCTAGAAGTTTTCTCATCCTTTTAGACTAAAATGTTTAAATCATAAATTATTATAATGTAAAGTTACATTTTGTAACTTTACATATATTGATATCTGTATAAATGTTGACTGCTACATGATTTATTGTATTTCCTTTTGGTTCTATAAAAAATGTTTTAAATAGAACTGAAATATCATTTTTGAAAGTGTAATTTGAACCTAGAAAACTAGACATTCCTAATCATTTTTTTAAATTTCATCATGTATTGTTTAAAGTAAATTAAAGAAATACAAATAAAAGGAAAACCATAGACTTAGTCTCTCATTTTTAGATTCACCATCTTCAGGAGAGTAAAGGGGGAGAGGACCAAACGTACGTCGCAGCGACGATAGGAAATTTTCGAACAGAGGATAGTTGAGTTTCCAACTAAAAATGAAAAATAAAGTTGAAACTAAAAATTAGAGGCATCAGTGTGTGTTTTTCCTTTGAAATACCCCTACTCTTTACCTCTCTTTCATCTTAAGAGTACACCAAATGACCGATTTCACTTGCCAGTTCAAGTTAGACTCTGACGTGGGCCTGCTATTTTGGTCGAAAGATGTTAGTCCCATTTCTGAATTTCTTACTGTGGATTAATGTTTAATATAGATATATACAATAAGCTATCACAATAAACACGTAAAATAAAAATCAACTTCCAAATCACAGTTAGAAATCAGAAAAATGACTAAGATTTTTCAACAAAACAAGCTGTATTCGCCAGAGTATCGGTTTGGACACTGACAAAGACACAACTTCTTTTTTGTAAGATCTTAGTCTTTTCTGATTACTTACTGTGGTTTAGACGTTGATATATATAAATATATATATATACAAAACTAAAGTTTATCGGGACTCGGTCAGTTCTTCAGGTTCAAATTAAACTCTCATTGCCAACGTTTCGGTTTTTATTTAAAACCTTTTTAATAGGCAGAAGTATAAATTTTGAAACAGAAAAACTAAGTATTACATTACAAATTATTTTACGAAGAAAAGTAATATGTGGATTTTAACAACAACTGTAATCTGAATGAATACGTGACACTGAACTGATTATTTCTTTATATATATATAACATTATATATATATATAACAGTTCAAAATTGGAGGTAAGTAGCACACAAAGTAAAGAAAGACACTTACAAATTCCAATTTTCGGGCAATCCGTCTTCAGGAGAAAAGAGAAAGGGAGACGGATTGCCCGAAAATTTGAGTTTGTAAGTGTGTTTCTTTACTTTTTGTGCTACCTATCTTCAAATTTCAACTGTGTCCAGTTTGGATCGTCTTTCCGTTTAACAAGTGAATATATATATATGAGTAGCAGTTTGCTTCTCAACGCTAGTACTTCGCACTTCTTCCCGATGACGACGGATGTCGAAATATCGAAGTGAGTTCTGAAGTGACTTTCTGTGTTTCTTTCCTATGTTTTAAAGTTTATATATATATATATTCTTCCTTGATACTAGTAATTGAAAAAAAAATTGTTATTGAACTTTTGTGTTGTAGATTAAAGATGTTATCAATCCTAATTATTTTAAATAAAAAAATACCTTAAATAAATTAATATTATAACATACGATTCCAGACTCCATTCCTAGAGGACCCCAACCAAATCACTCATTACACTTCGTTTTTCTTTATAGAACATTATTTTAAATTACACCCTGTTTTGATGGACTTCAATCTTTTAAATTCTTTGAAAAATAATTTCAAAAATAATTTGCTAGCATATTATTCATTTTATAATATCAATAAAAATAGGAACCTATTCAAGTATTCAATAAATCATAACCATATCTGCATGATTTATTTTTTGCAAGTAATAAAATATTTATAGGTTATATTTATTTAGTATGAATGAGTAGTTTATTAGTCGGTAATTCCCTGAAGATGCATCTTCATCGTCTCTAAGATATCTCAACATTTGAATGAAGAATAAAACAAAACTTTAAAGAGTAGCTTGAATATTTTCAAAATAAACAAGTAATATGTGTTTCTTTGAAATGTAGTATTTAATTAAATATGCTTTAACAAAGGACTGCTATTAACTTTTACACAAGTATGGATGTTTTCATTAGTTTTTTGTGAAAATTTATATTTTTTGTAAAAACAAAAGAAAATTTCATAAAAAGAGAAAATAAATGAATAATAAGGGATAATAATTAAAAGAAAAAGTGAAAAAAACATCAAAAAATATAAACGAAATAAAACTGTGCTTGTAAAAAAAAATATAAAAACCCTTATTAATAAAGTAACAGATGAAAAATAATATCTTCAAAAGCAAAGAAATTTTATTTCACCCCTTGATATTTAAAAGCCAGTGCATGCGAGACTTGAAATATTTTAATGAGTTTTTTAGTATGCTCTCTATATGAAATTTAATAGCCAAATGTGGGACCTCCTCGGACACTCATAGGGCTATGTCCTTACCTTTAATGGAAACTTGTCACAATTTTCTTTCAACTTTGTTACAGGACTTATCTTAATTTAGAATAGGTTTTTCATTGATGAAATGAACATTACTCTAGAAGCTACCAAGGTGCACAATCTATTTCTTAAGGCACTTTAACTTCAAAAGATTAATTATTTTTTTTTATTTTTTCATATATATTTCTAGTAACTTAAGATTTATTTTTTTCTATTTGTGGTCAGTACTTAGAAGAAGATATTACATTTGTCAACATATATTATTGTCAAAGCCTTCCAAGCGGTTTTCTTCTCCTTCTGAATACGGTAAATGCAAAAATATTGAAACGAACTTTTATTTCTTTATTATGCTTTCTATATGTAATTTAATTTAGTTCGATTAAATCGTTTCCTTGTTTTATAAATTTTCCTTTTGTTTTAATAAATAGGTTTTAGGTGGAAATATTGTCTATTATTAATCAATACTTTCCGATGTGCTTGGTCTTCCTTCTCCTTACACCTTAATAAGGGTAAGGTTTTACCAGAATTTTGAGTTTATAAGAATATATAAATATATTTCGGTATATTATAGAGGAGCGTAAAATGAGTAACTTTTTATATATTTTAACTTAGAGTCTTTTTATAAGTGTATAGCTGTTGATTTTGCTATTATTTTTTACATTTTTTTTGTATTGAAGGTCTAAGAAAAAAAAATTTAATAAAAACCCAAATGCCAAGTTTGAAAATTGTTTTTTGAACCTGAAAAAACTACTGATTCATAACGGTTTTTTCTATTCTATCATTAAAAAATTTATGTCTAAGAAAGTAAGAAATTGGGCTAAGATCTTTCAACCAAAACAAATAGTGTTTCATCCGTCTCACAAGGACTAAGGAAGACCAGTTGTTTTGGTTAAAAGATCTTGCCCAAACCTGGTTTCTTACTGTGGTTTAGAAAGACGTTGATTTTTGTATTTACGTGCTTAGTGTAAATATGTTATATATATTGTAAACAGGAAAACGATCCAAAAGGACAACAAACGTTTCACGATGAATCACAAACACAGAACTAAGGAACAAACACACTTACTGTCTCTAATTTTCGGTTGAATCGTCATCAGGAGGTCTCCAACCGTCGCTTCACAAGTCGCTCAACTCTCCTGATGACGGTTCAACCGAAAATTAGAGACAGTAAGTGTGTTTGTTCCTTAGTTCTGTGTTTGTTATTCATCGTGAAACGTATATACATACACTTAAAATAAACTGTGGCACATAGACAGAAACATAACAAAGAATGACTTTTCAATATTTAAAAACTAGATGCAGAGACAAGAAACTAAACCTGCGCGCTTGGTTTCCCTCTCTTATCTCTCCTGAAGACGGTTCAACCGAAAATTAGAGACTATTAAGTGTGTGTTTTTAATTTCTCTATCTTTCTTTATGTACATTGAACTGTATTTGTCCATTTCGGATCGTATTTTCATCGAAAAAGTGTATATATATTTAAAATCAAACAACCATATCTTCGTTTTTGTCTAATGCACCACATTTTGCCCAATGATAACCAAATAAAGATTTTCCTTCTTACCAAAGTTATCATGGTATTTTATCAACAAAAATATACTTGTTTTAGTAGTATTCTTGCAAATAACTAACAGTACAGAGCTACAGAATATAAGTGCAGTAAAACAATGTTTGAACAGACAAACGGAGTGAAACCTAAATGATAAAGTTATTCGAATTAAACAGCACCAAACTACTTTAGTAGATATTTGCAGCCTAGGAGAAAAGAATACTCAGAGCCTGATTGTAGGATCTGATGTTATGTGTATGTATCCAGATTATGTTATTTACATAATATATAATTATTATATAAAGCATTAACTAACATGCATTCAATAGCCTCTTCAAAGTAACACCCACACCACAGAGTTAAGAATATTAAAAAAAAATTATGTTTTAGAGTTCAGATGCTTGTTTTAATATATACGAAAAGAAAATAAAAAATAACTAAAATATAATAAAATAAAATATGTGCACATAATATTCATATATATTACCTAAACATATTCTGTGTAATATAATAATATATATTTAATATAAAAAGATTTCACATAAACACGTGAAATAACAATCAATGATCAAACCACAATAAGAAATGGGAAAACAAGACTAAGATCTTTCAACTGTGACAAGTGGTCTTAGTCAGAATCAACTGTTGGGTTTTTGACTCTGACGAAGACCGCTTGTTACGGTTGAAAGATCTTAGTCTTGTTTTCCCATTTCTTATTGTGGTTTGATCATTGATATTTAATACATGCAACATATTAATCATAATCTTTACGAATATGTTTTATTTTTTCTGACTCATTTTTACAATTTTTTGATTCCAACAGATGAATGCTAAAAACATCCGTGTTCTTGTGATTCCTATTCTACATCTCTAACTACTCTGCGATCACAAGGAATAACCCTGGCCAGGACAACTTTAAATTCTTTCTCCAAGTAACACAGTCAATAGTTTTAATTTTTACCTACTTTGAACTGAATTATAGTTCTTATTTTACTCACTTTGTTGTTTATAATTTCGTAGTGATAGCACAAAAATGCAAAAAGAATAGTGTTAAATTTAATACTACTACGGTACAAAGAAAACGTTGGTTTTAATGGGACTCCGATTCAATTTTCCTCTCTTTTAATCAGTTATGTATAAGTTTGGCTATACTATTTTTTAGAAGTATATGTTTAACTTTTACTTTTAATTATAAAAAGAGAAGTAATCAATATTTTTATAATGAAATTTCAACAATGTTTTTCGTTTTCTGTTTAAGTTTAATTGAAAGGTAACAGATAAGTATAATTATTATTCAAAAACTTAATACAGATGTGTCAGAAAAGTTCGGTGACTAGTGTCGAATCCAAACACGCTAATGTTTTATCCCTTGGTACTTGTCATTTTTCTCTGTCACACTGGCATAAGGTTCTGGAAGTATTTCAAGGTGTCCTATGAAAGTCCTTCGTCAAAGACGTTTTTCTTGTCAGCTGCTTCTTTAAAACTATCTGCTTGATGATTTATTGCTGGGGAAGAGCAGAAAGGATTACAGGGAGAGAGGTAGGATGAGAAGGGAGGTTAGTCGAGGTATGGCAATCTTCTTTGGGGAGTCCTGAATGCCCAGAGTACTCTGAGCAGGTCCATTGTTATGGTCAGCCATGCTGTCAGGTCTTGTCACATTTCTGCACATTTCATGTCACTTCACTGACAGTCAATGAAATGGTTTGTTCATCTAGCTCTATAATGCAAATACCGAGGAATTCGATGAGAAAATATATTCAATATTACTTCAGTTATCTTGCATTCTTCTGTCTTATTGACTCTTTCTGTAGATTAATATCCTGCCGACACTTCAGATTCATGACTCAAACCGCGCAGAGCTTCCAGCTTTACCACCTTTATTATACATAAAAAGAATGTGGAAACAACTTCAATAACTCGTAGAACGTCTACAGTTAAAATTCCAGAATACTTATTTACAGGGAAAAACTTATACTTTGTCGTTTGTATACAAAATTAATTGTTCGATTCAAGACACCGTTCTAAAACTTTTCTGAATCACATCGTATGACTTAAAAAATCATATTTCATAAGATCAAAAATGCATACTACATAATTCAATAAAAATTTGTTTTCACTTATGATAAACTCACTGGGATCAGAGGTTAATATAACGAAATAAAACCATTTTACTTTTAGAATCATTCATTTAATTTGCTTTTAGTATTTCTTTATTAATGGTGAATATGTTATCATCTACATTAATTCAAAACAATTTCACTTAAAGCTAAACAGGTATTGGAGGCTGGTAACATCTACTATTGTAACAATTTATCATATTTAAACAATTAACTTCAATAAGAAAAAAAAAACTCCAAAATGGAAAAAAAATACTAACAATTAGTAAATTTAAAATCACACAATTGTTAGAATATTTATTAGCACCATGGAGCATAACACTTCAAGAATGATAACAAGAAAAAACTATGACAACCAGCTCTATTTACAAGTCTACAAGCTCTAAGGTTAGTTTTTCAAACAATTAAACTTACTTCAAACAGTTCTCAAGTAATTTTAATTTGAAAATCCTTACAAAGAAAAGTTAGTAAATTTACTTAACGGCAGTGTATTGACAAATGTATTATTTTAACATTATACAACGTTTTCAAATAATAGCAGTCATAAAAATTTAGAAACAAATAATGATCTCCATTTTTTGTTATTAATGAAGGCACCAGATAATAAACCTAAAAAAAGTGCCGAAAACTTTCATTACTTTTGTACTTTACCAGTTATCGATTTCATAAAAAAATAAAAATTATAATCAGAAGAATAAAAAAATATATATATATTTATAGCAGATTAAGGCATTAAAAATATTGCGTTAAATTTGATTATTTGGAGATTGACTTCACAATACACCTTTTAAAATTTTCGATATTATATATTAATGGATGGGTAACTAAGTGGAAAGTATGTTTTTTCAATCATGCTTCATTGTACCAAACATTATTTTATAATTTCATTATAATATTTATAATAACATTATAATATTATTTAAAATTAAAAACATATTACTTTTCGCTTGACTTATGTAAGAACGGAAGTATTTATAATTTGGAATACATCATAAATTTTTAAATGATTCGTTAAATTAACAAACTATTCAATTCTTTTACGAATTCTAAATTAGAAATTATAATATTTAAGGATGATTAAACTAAATATTTTTTAAAGAATAAAATTTCAATTATAATTTTATAAAAACTACAATTTATGGATACTCGGAGACATAAACAATATGACTTATAAATGCATTAAAGGGAAGTGCATTTTTTCGTATTGATTTATGTAAAACAGCAAGTCAACATTAAATCTGAGTCTTTACCTATTAATGATAGATTAAAATCGTTGACATGAACTACTAGTTAATATAAAAATATTAATAATGGATATTGTAAACTTATTGCCAAATTAATTTATCAGAAATTAGGAACAATTTTTTTGTTTTGTTTAAGAATTCTAGAGAAGTAGTTTGGAATAATAACATAAACTGTATTGAAATATAAATATATAAATCTGAAAATTACATATAACATAAAACTTCCTACGATGGATATTTCGAACAACTAATCGTCATCAGAAGATCAAAAGAGAAAATGAAACGGAAAAGATGTATTAAGTCTGACATAATGAGACCAAGTTATGTCAGACTTAATAGATATCTCCAATTTCACATTTTCTGCTGATTTTCTCCTGATGATGAACAAAATACGAAATGTTTTATTCAATTAGTTTCATAACCCGGGAGGTTTGTTTTTGTACTTTGAATTAATATAATATATATTTAAATTTTGATTTATACGTGATATATTATTATATATATTATATTAATATAATATATACAATAGCATATGACTTATTAAATTTTCTTATTGTTGTAGGGTAAAAAGCTACAACTTATAAAAATTTAATAGTATAAACACGTTTCGAACACGTAGTGTTCTTCTTCATACATTAATAAAAAAAATAGAAATAATAAATTTCGTGAAATATCTATTCTCGAAGGGTATGAAATTAACAGATCAGTGCACGAGTCTTCTGCTTACCTCAATGAGCAAATTCTTAACTGCACAACTTTTCTTAATTTATTCATATAAAAAAAAAGTACTATTTTCTCTAAATTTTTATATTTGTTGTTCGTATTTCGTTATAGTTCTCTATTATATTTTCAATATATTTTCTACACTGAGTCCTAGAGCGAATGTAAAGACTCTGCCTTTACAAAGAAATATACCTGCTTTCAAATTCGAGTATGAAACAGATGTACACCCCATATCCTCACCCACATCCATCCTACTCCCTGTCAGTTGTACCACAGACACCCTTAGGTATGTACTCTTTTCCTTATTTTATTTTGTACCTTTTACTTTATACCATAGATAACTCTCAGATAACATTGTATTTTTTTTTTTAAGTTAATGCCTGAAGAAGAACACTACGTTTTCGAAACGCATTGTATATACTATTAAATTTCTATATGTGGAGACTATTTCGTTAGCTTTTTACCCAACAATGGGTAAATACCACATAATAACTGATTGCACTACCTTAGAATTTTCTTATTGATAAAATACCGAGAAAACCACTCAAACGATTTTAAAACAATATATAAGGTTAAAATTTTACGACAATAATATAAACACAACAAATTACTTTATTTTCTATAGTTCTGCGTACTTTAAACTTTGAGGGAACTAATAGCATTGAAAAATAAAAAAAATATTAACAAAATTTATAAAAAATTGTATGCAATTAAAAAACAAAAACCATTTGCTTCACTCATAATTAATATATTATTAATAATATTTTTGTTAAAATAAACGAAAGAAATAGTACATTAAATCATTACGAATAATGAATGTAGCATGTAATAGAGCATTAAATGGAATATATAATAATTAAGTATTTGTTATTACCGGTTCAATTACTTTTAAAGCTATACGCAGATTTTGTTCAAACTATCTTTAAATATATTTTGAAACTGATGTAAAAAGTTTGAATAAAGGAATTATTCAATATTACGCACTAAACTGAAACGAGGAAAACACTTTAAATAAAAAATGGAAAATACGTAGACAGAACTAATAAAACTCCCTTCAATATTTTGACATCTTAAGTTATCAGGAGAGAAGTGGTTGGCTACTTGCCAACTGGCAATCAGGTAGAACATTAGACCAATAAGCAATATATACCTAGTGAGAAGAAAAAAAGGCTGACACTTAACTATCCATGCTACCATTCCTCCTGTTGAAATCCTTAAGTGAGTTAAGCCACTTCTTTCTTAGTTATGTACTCTTTCATTTAATATATATATAATTAATGATCAAACCACAATATGAAATGGGAAAACAAGACTAAGGTCTTTCACCGTGACAAGCGGTCTTCGTCAGAGTCAAAAACCCAACTGAACACTAGATGCAGAAAACATCTGGCGAGGGGTTGAGAAGAGTGGGAGGGAAGAGTGGTATTTTAAAAGTGTGAAAGGGCAGGAAAGGACTAATGTTCAGAAAGGGATGTTTGAGGAAACAAAGGAGTACAGTAAGAAAGAGTATAGCTGTCAACCCTCTTAGAAGAGACTAATACCCTTGTAACGAAAGTATCAAGTTTGAAGAGACCGTTATTGAATCGTCTCTAATTAAATTTAATAGATCAAATATTATAAACATTAGCAATGGTCTCTTCAAACTTGATACTTTCGTTACGAGGGCAATAGCCTCTTCTAAGAGGATTGACAGCTAGCGGACAGCTATACTCTTTCTTACTGTACTCTTTTGTTTCCTCAAACATCCCTTTCTGGTCATTAGTCCTTTCCTGCGCTTTCATCCTTTTAAAATATCACTCTTCTCCTTCTCAACCCCTCACCAGATTTTGACCCCACCCCAACAGCTGGGTTTTTGACTCTGACGAAGACCGGTTGTTACGGTTGAAAGATCTTAGTCTTATTTTCCCATTTCATATTGTGGTTTGATCATTGATTGTTATTCCACGTGTTTATGTGAAATCTTTATATATATATGTGTGTGTGTGTATGTATATATATATATAAATTAAAAATTCTTAGGCTTTCAAGGGGTAGTTTGTTGTCAAAAAAATGAAGATACAGTTTTATTGACAAAGAGGTGCCTCAAAAAACCTTAGAGTTTTTATTTATTTTTTTATTAAGTTTTTGTTCATTTCTTTGACTGTGAAACATGTATTTTTATTCTTTCACTTTTGCGTATATATATACCTTCCAGAATCTTTACCAATATGATAAGTAAATTAAAACTATGTGCCCCTAAATGCTATGACAATATATTAAAAAGAAAAATCTCCACAATTATAGAGCTAATATCTATTTCATATCTTAAAACAAGCAGTGCTACCAATATTAAAATGGTGAATTCCCTAAAAACAATTTTCATTTAGCAAAAAAAAATGCAACCCAAGTGTGAAATAAAATAAAAAAAGAAGGACCTAATGGCAGTATCAATTCCTGCTTATATTTATTCAAAATACCAAATTTAATGGTAATTAATTTGTATTAGTTTAAAAAATTGGCACCTAATTAATCAGACATATTTGGTAACTACTGTTAATATTCCATATCTGAAATATATTTATTTGACATTATAAATAGGAATTTCAGTAATGAAAATTATTTAGTTGTAATGGACTTTTAATGGAACACATAAGACCGTTAGATAGTTTTTATTTAAAAACTAAAAAAATTAATTTATTGTTTAAATATATAAAACGGTAAGTAGGAAGTTATTTTTCAATATTTCAAAGATATGATTATAATATATATCATTAATCAATTCAATGCAAATATCCATGAGCAAGTAATAAAAATTTGATAAAATTCTTTTCTTGTAAAAAGAAACAGATAATAACTTAAAGGTACTGTATCATCACCAAAGCAAAAAACAAGAAATACGCACTGCAGTTTAAACTCCTAGATTATCTACAGGAAAGTTCACTATTACTTATTTAGTTCTTATGAATCTGTTTGAGGTTGAAAATGGTTATGGAGAACATCAAAGCTGAAGGTATTTAGTCAATGCTTCAGACCTTAAAAGTTTTTATGAGAAAGTTGGCTTTAAAATAATTAAACTTTCAGGAGGAAATATTTTGTTTTCTTTTTATTGCATAGTTATAATTAACTGAAGTCAATACTGAGCAGTAAACCATTGGCCAGGACCATAAAAAGGGAACAAAAGTTTAAATTAAGGATTTTACACAGTTTGTTTAAAATTTTAACAAACATAACAAATGTTAAGTGATCTGAAATTTACACAAAATAAAGTCTTATATTAAATGTAGTTTACGATTATTTTCTTTGACCACGTTTTTCAGGGAATCATCACCAGTTTGGTAGAAAAGAAATGCAAACTACTATTACACCCGTAGGTTACATGCTCGGACCAATATTATTTTGTTAACCGTTCAACGCTGAATACTAACGTGTTAGCATATTTCGTAGAAGTCTGACAAAGCTGACAGACAACTTTATAATACATGAATATGTTTAACATTCATTTCTGCAATGTACCAAACAGGTAAATCATACTTTTTAACATAAACTCTTCAGAAATAAATCTTTATTAAAAAATTAGATTGGCATGTTTCTATTATCCTGAAAAAAAATTGAGAGAAAATTAGAAATTAAACTACTGGTCTAGTTTTTAAGCCACTTTATCTGTATTCAGTTTTTAAAATTTGATGAATTTGCAAGAGATGTAATGTAATGGAAGAGGGATCCGTTATACAAAGGTAGACTAAACGACCAACATGGTAAACTCTCTACTACATCAAAGGATAGCAAACTGACAGAAACATCACCAATATGAAGACACAGACTAGAGCAGATACTGGTGATAGAAGATGTTGTAGGCTTATTAAGATATGTCTTCGTAACTATTCATGTTACGTCTTAACAAGTATTAGTCACCTTCTTTTCCTCTATCTACTGATGGCATTATATTTTCCAGAGGACTGCCTCAAAATAATGAAAGAAAAAGCCACAATAGCAAAACTTTTAAATCTTTCTTTTAATTAAGTGCGCCACCAAATAGAAATATTGAGAACAATTTAAAAAACTTTGAAACTATTCGAGTATACAATAATATTTAGACATTTTTCAATGAATTCTTTTGTGATCATCATGTACTTTGTTTTTATCATGTACTTTCCAAATTCCTGGTTTTTTTTTACATTTTATTATTTTTTCTTATCTGTGTTTTTCATATTTATTATTTCGTTTATTATTGACAAATGAAGAAAAAAAAGCAGCGCTGACAACTAACTTATTAAGGTGAAGTGCTAAAAATAAAAAAAAACTGCAAGCCTTTATTTTAAAAAACTTGCATATGAGATAAGCCTGAGATATGTGTTATTTCAATTAACATTCTTTTCTGTTAATGAGTTTATCAGTTTTTAAAATAAATGTACATAATAACCTCATTATCTTAAGAAATAATAAAAAAAAAAATAAAAAACATATCTTCTCAAGACCCTTTATTTTAAAAGTTAATAATAATCGCATTACTATTATATTATAATAATATAATAGTAAATATGAATTATATATGCATTTAAATTTGCGAATTTTAAATGGGACTGCCAAGAAAAGGTTGATCATAGTTGATGTATCAGGTTTCCTTATATTAATAAAAATGTGTGATCCTAACAATATTAATGTAAGTAATTTGTTAAAATATGTTTTTCTTGCATTATTTATTACTTTATAGAATCTTTGTAGTGAACTTTCCATATAATGAACCCATGTCAATGAACTTTCAATTGTGCACATCTTCAGTATACTGAAGATATCCTTAGGGTTTAAACTGCAGTTCCTATTTATTTAACTTTATTTTTCAGTATTTATGTTATTTCAGTAAAAGACAATTTAATTTTATTATATAAAATTTCCAATTTTTTTTTAAAAAAAAAAAATAAAATTACGAAATCATTTTCCAGTGGCCTACACTATAATAGTATTGGTCATAAGAATTAATGTTTAAATGAAAAATACGATTATTCAAAAAAAAATCACTTAATGATGGCATGGGAATTGATTATATAATTAAATATATCAACCCTAAAAAAGATATATTTTACATTCAAAAAAACTTTTATCAAAACAAATCCTTTAATTTGGAAGATAAAAGAGGTGACTGCAAGGATTTTAGTTAACTTATGAATACAGTGCGTGAAAAATAACGAACTATGATATCTATGAAAATGTTCAAAGTATGTAACTTTACACCAAACCTCCTTACATCTAGAGTGAATTCAGCTGTACAATTAACTAATGAAATATTAAGTGAAGCAACTAAAGCAGTAAAGAAATAGGCTTTACAAGTCAAATTCCCCCTTTTTGAAGAGAAAATTCACCCTTTTTTTAAAAAAAACTCAACCGTATAGAAGAAAAACCTTTGGAAATGAAGTATATAATACATATTTTATTTATAAAAAGCATGAAACACAAATTAGTTAGGAAACGAACAAATTTAATTACTAATTTGTCAAAAAAAAATACATAAAAAGAAGGTATACACAAAATTAATATTTTTTTTAGATTTTACTCTAAACATGATGTATCCGTTCTTTTGAAACACATTTCTTTGATAAATTAAAAATAAATATGTAATATTATATCAATTTCTCAAAAAATATTTGACCTTAACTACCTATTCTTCCCACTGAAATTATTCAGCAGAATATGTACGTCAAATTAATTTGTATTTCATATTTTTATAAATAAAATATACACTTCGATATACTTAACTTTAAAACATTTCTAAATGGGTAAATTTGATTTGATATAGGGGAATTCAAATTCGGAAATAGGTTTCTAAAAAGGTGAATTTCATTCAAAGAGTTGAAATTGATTCCTAGCAAAAAATAAAAAAAGAAAAAGAAAGGTTAATTTGACTTGTAAACTCTATAAAGCTACAAACATTATATTAGTAGAATTGAAAGAGTGCTTAAGAATCCTATTCTACAGAGTAAGAGTTATTGGAATTTCATTGATTAACCTTGGTGGTATCAATTCTCGCGAGGTTAAATCTCTCCTGAGCCGTTTGAAGATAGTTCTTAATCATTGCATCGTGGAATTGGTGTCTACGATTCGTATGAAGATGGGCACACATCAAAGACTTCTTCAAATTAGCTGACTTGGAAGCTAATTTCAATCCCAATTTTTGCCCCACAGTTTTTCCCAAACTTCCAAATAACCCTTTACTTTCTTCTCCTCCTGATCCCTGTTTTAACAATTTTATGACATCAAACAATGATCAATATTGTAAAATAAACACCACAATATATAGCATTAATAAACAACTTTCTAAACTAACTTAAGTATTTCTTATTTATAAAAATCAATACTCCAATATAATCAATTGGAGAACTAAATTAACTATCCACTTATCTGAAATTGTTATTTCCTTTAGTAGGAATATTTGAAAATGGCTCTCAATCCATCTACATATACCTATAATGAGACTAACACTTACAATTGGCTATCATTTCGGCTGTCTTGCCGTATTCAGGAGAGGTAAGGAAAAAGGAGTGGAGATGTGAATATGTTCAACAACCGATGCAAAGTGATACACTTTGTTATATACATATATAACAAGATTTCACAATAAACACATGAAACAACAATCAATGCTCATACCACAATAAGAAATGGGGAAAAAAAACTAAGATCTCTCAACAGATTCGTTGGGTTTTTGACTCTGACGAAGACCACTTGTTACGATTGAAAGATTTTAGTCTTTTTTTCCCATTTCTTATTGCTGTTTGAGCATTGATATATAAAGTAAATTTGAACTCATTAGTTGCGCAATCCGTAAATGGGTGGTATTTCCTAATACTGGGGGAAAATAATAATTGAAAATTTTGTGTGAAGACTGTCAATTAGCGTTTTCATTAAAAAATAAAATTTATCAGGACTTGGTCAGTTCTTCAGAATCAAATTAAAATCGCAATACAAACGTTTTGATTTTTATTTAAAACCTTTTTAATAGGCAGAAGTATAGAATTTTGAAGCAGAAAAACTTAAGTATTACATTAGAGATGTTTTATAAGACAAAAGAATTTGAGAATTTCAATAACTCTATAGTTTGAATAGTTTAATTTGAACTTGAAGAGCTGATAGAGTCCTGATAAATTTTATTTTGTTTTACTTCATTGTCGATACTGTTATGAAGATTTATATACATAGAAACGGAAACAAATGTTCAGAATAAGCAAAGATACATAAATAAAAGGAAAACACACACTTACAATCACTCATTTTTGAAACGACATCAGGAGAGAAAAGAAAGAGAAACCAAGTGCACTGATACAGAGATGCTTGGAGACCCATCTGTCTCCAATCATCTCTGCCTTAGTGCACTTGGCAGTGCTCTTTTCTCAACTGATGACGGTTGAAACCGAATATTAGAGACTGTAAGTGTGTGTTTCAATTTTTCTATGTTTCTTTATCTACATTGAATTTTATTTTGTCTACTGCGAATCGTATTTTCAGCGAAAAAGCCTATATGAACAGTTCGTTAGACAACTTATCGAAGGAATTAGAAAAAAGAACACATAGATAACAGTAAAACTCACTTCAATATTTCGATCTCGTCGTCATAGGAAGCCTAGCAGGAACTCTTCTCCTGATGACGGTGAGTTCGAAATATTATTTCTTTTTATTCTTAACACTTTGGGTTAGAACATAAAAACTATAACGTACCAACTAGCAGATTATAATTACAAGTTGAAAATTTATACAGCCCTGCATTTTACTTAACACCTACCATCAGAACATAACGTGTGAAAAGCATGATTTTTTTAAAAAAGAAACAATTTAATTTAATTTTTTTTAACTTTTTTTTCATTTTTATTATAAAGGAAATTTAGGCAATATATTTCCCGTGATAACACATTTAAGCTATTAATAAATTATTATGTATGACATATTTCTACAAAATTCACAAGTTTTAAGAAACAAATGATTACCGATTGATCAATCCAGGTTACTACAAGATAAGTAAAGAGGAGTTCAAGCTTTCGTTCATGTGAAAGATCTGCTGTATCATTCCAAGAAGGAGGATCTCCTGGATCAACACTAAATTGAACAGGAAGCAGGTCACCACTGATATCTACCAGAGGAATCGCAGGTGCCAGCTCTAAAAATAAAAATAAAGTGAAATTTCTATGTACAATTTTGTGTCGATATAATTTACTTAACACCTTTTTTTTGTTTGTTATATTAAAAACTACAATAAATTTCGACTTTCTTAACCATCTTCTACTAATATTGAAACAAAATAATTCTTGATTTATATAAATTTTTATAATTACACGATTCATAAAAATAAATAAAACAAAAAAGTTAAAATATTTGGAAGTTACCATTTGAGGAGGTGTCCATTGGAACAAGAGCTGAAAAGTGGCCACCATCATAAGCTAAAAGAAGAGGTGACTGATGACACTCTTGAAAAGAGCATTCCAAAGGAAGGTAGATTCCACCAAAAGGAATGGGTGCCAGTGCTTCGCCCGTCATATCCTTAAAAAATATACATATATTTATATCTATTAAGGCAGTGTTTCTTAAACTTTTTTACTTCAGGGCGCACCTATGAAACCAAACCAAAACTTTGGGGCGCATCACTGATTTTAATATAGAAAATTTAGTCTTGAGATTTGATAACAGGAAAATGATTGGAAATTAAAATGTATAGTTTTTTTTTAAGAAAAAGAAAGAAAGAGAGAGAGACAGAGAGGGAGGAGGGAGGGAGGGCTAGAAAAAATGATTTAAATCCCCGAGGAAAGGCAAAGAGAAAGTATTATCCATTGATGCTTAAAAGATTAAAGAAATTTACCTTCCAGTTCAAAATATGAAGTGGCCGAGACTTGAAAACCACATACTTGGTGTTTTCTCAAATAAATTAAAATGATACAAAAACTAAAATAAAAATCTGTTATATAAACTTAATCTTCCATTATCTTGGGGCGCACCTGGCTTACCTTCCAGGGCGCACCGTTTGAGAAGCACTGTATTAAGGACTGAACTTTATCTTCTATTTCAGACTTAAAAGATACCCTTGTTTATGTTTCCAATCTGTCATTTTTACAATCAAACATATTTTAATATAAACAAAGGTTTTTTTTAAAAAAAATATGAATATATCAGAAATAATTCGTGAAAGGTAACCTATTCATACAGCGTACACTTGTTCACACGTGTATACCCACATGCACCACATCCAAGTAAATAAATATATCTATACAAATCTAACTGAAAACAACGTAAAACTGCAATTAAAAAAAAAGCACAATCATAAAGAAAATAGAAATGCATGTTGGGACCTTTCGAACTAGTCGAAATTGGTCCTGACCAACTACTCCTTTGTTGAATAAGTATGGTTCTTAATTATAAATAAAAGCAACTGAAAGTAACTCTGTTCGTGTTTCTAAATTTGAATTAATAGTGTACATATTATTTTTTTCCCTAAATATATATTATACATGTATATATTATTTATTCTAAATTGATTATTTAGATTTATGTTTCATTGTATTTAATTCATGTAATTAAAACCCTTAGAGATGCCTATCTTGCTTTTCACAAATTAAAAAGATCAAAGCTCGTACACAAGTATGAAATAACTCAAGCCACTCCTGATTACAACACTATCTATTATCCCTGCCACAGATGAGGCTCGGACTGCCAGATTGGAAACCTGGAACTCAAAACGAGGAAAGGTGACTTACTGTACTACGATTTATGCTAGTTTTCGTTCAAACTATCGAGTACGTGTGGCAGTGGACTACTGTCCCAGATTATACACTGACAAATCAAGCACTCCCACGGAAGGTTAGGTTGCAGTGGCAGTAGCACAAGAGAACACAGATAGACCGAATATAATAAAATTATATTATATTAAATTATAAACAACATTATAAATTATATGTTGTTTATAACATAAACAACATTTTATAGCTTTCGTTGATGTAGATGGTGGAAGCCCACCTCCACGAGGTCTACTTTGGGCACTTCACAAAGACTGTCTCGTTTTGTCTCAGTCGTGAGAGAATGGTTGGTTTTTTTGTGATACTTTCCTTGTTTGTGATACTACACAATGGAACATTCTTCATTGGAATCAAGTGTATTTAGAGTAGGGATCTTTAAGGAAAACCTAAAATCGAGTAGGTTCGGGACTGACGACTTAACGTTCTCTCCCCTCCGATGTGCCTTCACCTTGTCGTGGTGGAGGGGCTTAACACACCTGAATGGCGTGAACTAAGAAAGGCACAACCTGGGCATTTGGGTGGTCGTGGTGGTCCACCCTTATTGGTCACATTCAATGTTGTAGCTCAACATTGGCTTTAGGTACTACCTTAGGGTTCCTGGTCTTGGGCTGGTAACCGCGGGTGGAAAGTCCGCTCAGTTGTGCACTGGTTCGAGAGCTCAAATCTACTCTTCTTCTTTCGGCTCTCGCCTGTCTTTTTTTAAGACATTTTTCTCGACCTCCAGTGAAAACCAGCAACTTTGTTTGCATATCACTTTGGTTAGTTGTGGCGGGAATTTGCCTGACCTGTCACGATGTTTCTATCGTCTGGATACTTCTCTTTATTTCCGCCTATACCTTTCTTGTAATCTCTGACTCCTTCCCTTATTTACCTATTCTTTACTATATTTCAACTTACTATGAACTGTTACTCTTGTGTTTTTTCCCTGAAATTCTCTTCCATCAAATAACCATCAGTCTCCTAGAGATTCCCGGGCATACGTTTTATAGCTTTCGTTGATGTAGATGGTGGAAGCCCACCTCTACGCGGTCACTTCACGAAGACTGTCTCATTTTGTCTCAGACGTGAGAGAACGGTTGGTTTTTTTGTGACTTGGCGTAAGGGCTCCACGTTAAAAATATCAACCTATTCTTTATCATGTATTATGTATTATGAATTTATTATGAATAAATCAGAACAGGCTTAACGTCCTCTCCGAGGGACGACAGGTTCAGATTTATTCACCTCCGACGTGAATAAATCGAGGGCTACAGTGGGTATTGAACCCCGGATCTATCAGTCCAGAGGTGAGCATGTAGTCAACCACTGAGCTAACCTGCCTCAACAGTAATTTTGAAGGATAAAATTGGTTCACAAACGGGAAGGAGTGAACATACATTTTCACAAAGGCAGTAGTTGGAATAACATACATTTTCACAAAGGCAGTAGTTGGAATACGACAACCTGATTTTATTATTCATTACCAGATCACACATCAATGCAGTAGTTAATTCTTGGTTAAACGACTACTACCACCAGGAAATAGAAGATGGAAAAGAGACTGGATAGGATGGAACAATATGCAAACAAAAATATCCAACCGTACAGATGAAGGTATGGATATTTGGGCGTGGTCTCAATCAAACCTTCTACCGCCAGTACACATTCAGTCTAAGGGTATCGTAGAATTAATCTCTGCATTTTCAACTGACACAATTCAAACCTCTGAACTTGTTCTGCTCTTTTCCTTCCAACACAAACCACTCCTCTTCGAAGGACTGAATGTGAAGGTTTTACTAACAACATTGCAGCAAATGCCAGAAATACTAAATGCGGGCGTTGGATAAGTAATTTTGCACAAATGCTATCACCATTCCAATTTTTCTCTAGATATTAAAAACAAATACATTCATATATTTCAGAGGTAATATAATTTACGATTAAAGAGAAAAGAAGTTACCTTTAACAGAGTATCTGCAACAACTATAATAGGCCTTTTAAGAACATGAGCTAATGCTAAAACGTGGATTTCTTCCAAACTCTCATAAACAGCACCAATGTTATCACTGCTACTCTCACTGTTGAACAAAAAAATAGCTCTGTAATTATTTTCAATGACTTTTTATTTATTTCATTACTAGTGCAATATATCATAGCTTGATATTTACACATCGTGGAGAATTTCAAAAATTACGTCTTCACACAAAAAAAAAAGTTTAATATGAAAACTAACAAAGCGTTTTGAACACTTAGTGTTCTTCAAGTTTACGTCTGGACCCTTGAGATCTCGATCTACGGGAGTAACCTACGAATGATCAGTCACTCTTAAGATGTAAACCTGAATTATTTTTGAAATTCTCCAATATGACTTTCTTTTTTTTTTAGTTGAAATAATAAAAATTCATTTTTTAAATATGAACTTATAGCCCTGTTGAAGAATTATCATGAAAATACTTTTAACATTATTTGTCTACTATCAAGAATGGAGTGTACTCAAAACTTAAACAAGATTGACAGAGAAAAATGGTTTAACAATTTTACTCAGACAGAGTAGCAGAAAAGAAGTTAAAAATAGCAATTAAAAAACCTAGATCAAGTTAAATAAATTGTTCAAATAATATATACTACTAAAATATAAAACAAAGCACTAACGAAAATGAAACTTTCTTCCGCATCGACCTACCAGTATGACTACATCAATCCTTATTCTTCTTCTCTTCTGATATTCTCCTGACAACGAACTATAAAAACATTGATCTTAGTAAGTGTTGTGTATTTCAGTTTTGATAAATCCGTGGACCACCATTCCGTATTTTGAAATACATATATCTATTTGAAAATGTCTAAAATATGTCAGTTTGCTGTGCTGTCACAAATAGTATTATCAATTTTGATGAAACTTTGCATCAGGACCTAATGAGAGATATCTTATCATCGGTGTATCTTCTGTGACCTTAACAATGTAATCACCCCAAAATGATAATTATTATCAAAACATTCCAACTTATAAGGGATGATTGATTCATAATAAATTATAAAACTAATCTGTCTACGCAAACAGGATACAACAGCTAGTAATAAAAAAAATTTTACATTTTGGGTTTTGCATATTTGTTTTGTGTTAATATTTTAGATGTTTCTAAGTTCTCAGTTGTCAGGTTGTAAATACCTGTGAATACTGAGCCGTCTGATTCTTGGTTCAGATGATGCCATACTGACAATAGCATTCCACTCCTGTCTCCACTCAACTTCAGTATATTCAAGCCCTGCTTGGGCATTCAGTAGAGACTGCTGTCTTCTCCACCGCCTCCACAGAGCTTCTTTCCTTGGTGACATACTCAGGAATGAATGTAAAGCCTTCCTTAATGTTAGTAATCTGTCATGGAATCCCCACATTCCTACAATTGTTATCAATTATCACTAATCAAATTAACAGAATAATACTCATCAATAATTTAAAAAAAAAAAGAACAAAATAGTTATATGTAACAAAACGAAAACATGAAATATAAATAAAGCAATTCTTCACAAGGTCACTAAAACTGAAATGTTTTCTACGCCATCTTGGTAAACTATGGTTTATAAATATTTATATTCCCTATAATTACGGCAATAGTCAAAGAGTAGCACTTTTTTCAACCCCTAATCTATGCCATATATAATTACCATATATTACTTTTTAGCTTTATTAAGTTTGGCAGTTTTATAAATGTATACACAAAGATGAGTAATTTTAACAAGATTTCAATCTTTTAAGTAAAAGGATGATAAACAAGGATGGCAAAAAACAAGAATTTTCATATTCTTCCCAAAAGTGATAAGAGGTATATCAATTGTTATCATAAAAATTTCATATTCATGGATGTTTTTAATAGGTAATAAATGTTAATGTTTTTCTTTTAAAACTCCTGAAGTAATATTGGAAAAATAAAATACTTTTTGATGTAATAACTAAGAAGCTAGACCTATTCCAGTGCATTGGTAAAGGAGAAATGAAAGGGTACACAATTTTCATATCCATACTTAAGTTTAATTTGGACGACCATATATTGAAGTATGGTGGTCACGAAATCAGTTTTTTGTAACTTATCAGTTGATTCCGGATGTGGTGACTCTTGTTAGTATATTCCAGATAAGAGATCATTATAGACATATATTCCACAAAGAATTTGATTAAAAAAAATTAATACAAAATTGTTACATAAAAAGCAAGTTGGTTACATAAAAAACGTAATTGTCAATTCAGCAGCGAGTCGATACTTTGTTTTACATTTATTATTTAAGTATATTAAAAACTTTGAAAATAAATAAATCTGTTATCTAATATTAGAACGACAATACAAAATGATATAAGATACCAAAGAAAATATACAAGATACAGATTAAATTGAAGAATAAAATGTTACATATTGTTCAATGAATCGTTATGTATTATTAAGGCAATAATAAAAATAAAGTACACAAAAGGAAGAAAAGAAATATTTTCAAGATCATGTTCATACAATAAACAGAAATAATGATTTGAATAAAATCAGGTACCAAGAGATGCAGCATGGAGTAAACAGTTTCCATCGCCCGAGGTAGACAGAGGCCAAAGTTTCTGACAAGGAGGTATCCACCAATTTAGTCTACTGGCTTGTTCTAAAGAGACTTGAGTGGAGAGTGCAATTAAATCTTTTTCCAGAAATTTTCTAAAGTCATCTAAAAAAAAAGAAAAGAAAAGAAAATTACTTTACATTAATTAGTAATATTTGAACAAATAGTTTATTTCGAAATGAAATTTTATTTACACGCATATCGAATTCTCTTCTTTCAGGTCGAACAACATTACTGTTTACAAAAAGATCATTTCGTGCTTTTAACAAAACATTTATGTTATAATAATTACAAGAACTTTTAAATTATCACTGGATACTAAAATTTATACAAATATATCATATATTACCTCTATATCCTGATAAATCTGGAAGGGTGAAAGTATGAACTGGAGTTTCAATAGAATATTCATTCTCTGAATTATCAACAAGAATTTCAATTCTTGCTTGTGACACTAAGTTCACATTATCAGTTGCTCTTGATATTCCACGATTTAATTTCTTTCCTAGTAAATGAAATGCAAAGCATTGGTTAAACAATACAATACCTAAAAACACACTTTACTAGAACATATATCCCCGGTTTACCGTCAAGTTCATTCACACATTTCTTTGAATCTGCCGTTGTAAAGCTATCAGTAGAAGATCCTCTACTTCTGGACGAAGATGTAGATACAGTTGACTGCTGAACATCTGAACAAGGGACGAAGTTACCATTAACTTCGTCCTCCACGATCATTAAAGGGGATTCCATTGCCAGAATTCCCTGGCATAAATTCCTTAAAAATAAAATGACATTAGTTTCAATGTAGTTATTTCATTATTACTTTGTTTCTAAGATAATAAATAGCTTTTACTAATAAAAAAATCTATGTTCACTATGAAAGGCGCAATTACTCGGAGGTCATTATAAATGCAAATATTATTCACTCAAAATAAATTGTTTACTTACTCCAAGGAGATACACAAAATCTACTGTAACAATTAAATCATAATGACTATAAGGCACATGTAATAGACAATAACTAATTAAAAATTTTGCAGGTAAACATGGAATAATTTAACAGCTGAGAGGCGGTAGATCATGAAAACATGGAGCCACAGTGTTACTAAATATATATTCAATTATAAAAAGTTTAACTTATCAACCTCATTTATTTAAAATATAAAGTTATTTCTAAATAATATTTCACATTACTGTTTTATGCACAAAAAAGTAACTTATTTGCTATATCAAAATGTTCATTATGATTTCAAAATAATTTATTTTATACCAATTAACTAAATGTAATAGTAAAAATTTTATTTCAAAATAAGAATTAAAATAGAACTGAAATAGAATTCCATCAAACATACTTGGAGGACAGGGATTTTAAGAAACAGGAAGTCCAGGTCTGATGTGATAGAAAGGGAAGGTTATATCGTTTTTTTCGTGTTTGACAGTGTGTGAGTGAATTAGTAAATAAATCTTTTCCAATGGTAAGTTACTTCGGTTATATTTGGTGCTATATGAATACATAAAGGTTGTTTAAATAGTTATTTGAAATGTATTAAGAAATATATCTGTAGTATTATGTTTGTACATACCTATAAATCTTAAGCTTTTTCTTAAGCTGTATTTAAGAGATAAATAAATGCTCCAATGAGTTCATGGAAAACTATAATACTCTTAGATATTCCATTTAGTTTCATCATGCATACCCTAGGGACATTTATCACCCACGCAGAACGGTACTAGGTTCCATAGTTTTTTCTAATAATACTAGCTAAATAAGCACACCGATTATAATTGAATTTTTTGATTGCAAATGTCTTTCTAACTCTACATGTTTAATAAAAATACTCGTATATTTTTAACACTTTTCATAATTGATTTTTCCTCTAAATTATATGATATTTAACTATCTTTTTTACTTATTTGAAGATTGTGTCCTTAATTGTTACTTCAATTTCTTAATTGCTTCTAAAATGTGCTTTACAGGCTAGAAAAAAGAAGAAGTTTATAGATAAGAAGAATTCTGTTACATTTCAACTGGTACATCGAAGTCAGAGGGACCCACTTGTAACTGATGAAACTGCTCCTCAGAGAGTTCTTGATCCAGTTATTTCTGTACGTAGTATTAAATTATACATTACGATTTCATATGTAGTGTCCTGGAAAAACTCCCTCTAGTTGTAAAGAACTAAACTTTATTGTCACTCAAACATTTCCAGCAATCGTATTTAATATTTATCACTAGACAAGATAGCACTAATCTAACCACAAGTGTCCAGGTTATGACAAACGTCAGTAGATTCACAAGTTATCATCCTTTCATCTAAGTTGATCAACTTACTTCACTTCTAACTTAACTAGAGTAGTAGCTTATCTCAAAGTTGGTCTACTTCTGAGGAGGCTGATCAGTTTCATCCATCTGCCTCATTCGTTCTTCTGTTTGTGATCGTTCAGTGTTTAACTGCATCTGTAAGGTTATATTCTTTAAGTATTTTGCGTCAACTTTCCTCTCATTCTTGTTAGAAATCGGTCAATCTTTTCTTTGGTCGTCATTTCCTATCAGTTTTCCCTGCAATTTTCCTTTCGATTGTGATCACAGTTGTGCTAATTATTCTCAGAGGTAACGATGCAGAAGAATTCTCTTCATTTGTCTACACTGAAGTGTAATTCCAATTAAATTGTGGTATTTAAGTTGCAAGTTAACTTTTTATTTTTGCATCAAAATAAAACTAGAGTTAACTTACTGTTTCCACTTTCTCAGTGTTAACTTTATTTTTTCCTCCTTAAATAGTTTAATTCCTTTTATTAAAAAAGGTAGGCACGAAATATTTGCAAACAATTCACCTAATTTTAGTTTCACAATTTATCACCTTGAGTCCAATTTTAAGATAGCAATTCCAAACTTTTCTTTGCTCTATTGTGAAACGTTTTTCTTCTATAGACATATCCTCTGCATTATTACAGTCTTGGAAACGGTATTTATTGGAATAAAAAAGTACACTTGAGAGTATTTCTATTGACTAAAAAACTAACCAAACCGAAGTTTCACTCTAATTTGAATTCCTTTGAATTATTTATAATAAAACCGACCATGGAAAGAGCTGCTTTCTGAACTCTCTATCTCAAAAATTCTAATAGCTTAATCCACCTTGCTATGACTATATTTGATTTGCGTCAGTTGCTTCATTCCCACATCATTAGGATATCTTCAAGTAAATAGTATGGTACTACAGTAGAAGTCCGATAATCCGGCACGTTCCGGACCGGCTCGGTGCCGGTCTACCGAAAATTCCGGTCTATCGGGCAGTAATTATAAGAACAATTAGGTTAATAATTAAACTACAAATACAATATGCACATACATACAACAAAGTTTATTTTACATTTCATATAATGTATGTACACGTACTTTAAAACGTATTTCAATTAGATTTAAAAAAGTCACTATTGTCTTTTTGTTTTCTTGATTTTTGGCGTTCAGTATAAAATTTATTTCTAATAATATAGAAATCAATAATTTCTGAAGCACTGTAGCTAGTACTAGCCTCAGCAAAAGAGATAAACTTATTTAGTGATTCTGCAGTTTCTGCCCAACTAATTTTTTCTTTTTCTTCCGTTTCGGCATCTGAGTCACTTTATTTAAGATTTTGAGTAGGCTGAGGGTATACTACAATGTTGATAATGTCCTCATCGGTTAGTTCTTGTTCAACAGGTTCATTCTCGTTGATTAGAAGCCACTCCTCTACCTCATCTTCAGGCAGGTTTTTCAAGGGATTATCAGCACTTCTAACGACATCCAAAACTTTGGTCAGAGTGTCTTGATGGTTCTCTTCCTCATCAGTCTGTAGAGTTAGGTCAGATGCAGGGTTTGCAGCTGGCCAAAGTTTCTCCAGGATTTTTGGAGTGCTGGAGTTCGATATTCTGAACAATACTGAGCGCTTCCGAACGATCCCGAACTACTCCAAAAACTTCTGAATAGCTCTCGAGTGTTTTTATTTGCTTTAAAGACACACTTTTGGAGAAAACCAAAATTTTTACAATTTTCCGAAGCGATGCCGGATTATCGGGCATTCCGGACTGTTGGATGCCGGACTAATGGACTTCTACTGTACTTGTAAAATAAAAGGGATGTATTCATCAGTCGTAACCCTCCTAGTTAGTATAAATTTTGGATATAACATTGTTACTGGTAAAAGCAGTTGATGACAATTTTGTTTAGGAGGTAACAGTCTGCATCATTATTTTATTAGTTCTCGGATGTAAAATTCTTTTATCAAATCGTCTCATCCAAATCAATCATTCAATCCTTTGGTAACTTCCTTTTACATATTCGCTATTGTAGCATATCTTTCCGCTTCCTGCAGCAGAATCTGCTGTTATTACCATAAGTAAATATATCACCTGACGTTATTACTGGAATGTAACCAAAATAGTAACCTTTGAAGGTTGTTAACTTCCCAAAATGATATTACTTCTAGAGCTTCTTAACAATCTGATAATTTCTTTTTTATAAAGTCGAAAATAAGTAAAATATTGACAACACAGAAGTATAGTACAAGTATAGTTTTCTACTATCTTTATTAGTCAAATTCGTAGTGCTAAGATCAATATTCTATTTCAAGAGTTCATGTTAGACGTACGCCAGGAAGTGTAGTCACTGGATTGCTTCTTCCCTCCTGTGTTTCCTCATACATCTGTGTTATCAGTGTCACTGGTAATGTAACACTTACATTGTTGTGACTTTAAACAAATAAAAAAAAAAGAGTTCATGTAAAAAAAACTTGAATTTAAAACTTCTCTTTACTGTATGTAAAACCCATTATCATAAATAATAAACAATAAAAAAATTCAATTGAATTAGCTTTATATAGCTACTATATTTTGCCAATTGTAATGAGAATATAATTGCCTTGTTTGTTTAGAAGTGTTATTTTAAACGACTGTGATTCAATGTTAAAAAGAAACAGGTATCGTTAGCATTAATTTAAATCTTATGATTTGGTGAATAAAGTATCTAATTATAAAATCAAGCAAGTAACTATAATTTGTAATAAGGAGCTAAGGTAGCCCAGTGGCTTTAAGTGCTTACTTTTTGGCTGATAGGTCCCGGGTTCTATTCTCACTTTGACCTCGATTTTTTCACACGGGTGGGGTGAAAAAAATCTGAACTCGTCGTCCATCAGAACGAATGTTAAGTTGTTGGTTCCGAGTCTGCACGATGTCAGTCACTCGTTTAAAATCCCTACTCTAAATATACTTGAGTTAGGGGAAAATTTAGGACAGCCAATGTGTAATCAGTCTGATAATGTTGCTCGCTCATTACTCGAATGGGTGCCAAATAATAAATGAGCAACACTTTCCGCCCACAGAAGAACACTAAAAAGTGAAAGCCTATAAGTACGGAATTCTAAAATAAAACCATAACTAGAAAACAAATTTCTAACGTTATTTAATATATTATTATTAAAAATCAAATGAAATTTATAAGTAATGTATTCTGATGCACTATCAATTAGACACGGTTGAGTCCGCTTAGTTAATTATTAATTAAATTACACTGAAAATTACATAATTTAATTATTTTTTAACTTTTAAACGTTTAATCAATTAACAAAAATTAATTATTTTTTTAATAATTAATGTAATATGTTTTTTTAATTAATTAATGTTGTAAATTAATTTGTTTTACTTACCATTTGAAAGAGTTTATAAAAATTAATTTTTTTTTCTTCGTAGGATGTGGAAAAATCTGTTCATCAGATCCCTTAGCAAGACGTCTTGCTTAGGGTATGTGGGGTTGGGGGGTCCCGACCCACTAAAAAACCACATCCTATTTCCTGGCAATACCCGACACGGAAACCGTTTGCACATTACTTCATGCCGGTGCCTCAGTCCTCCTGAATAGGATTCACCTTCTTGTCCCCATTCGTTCACCTATGAATTATCATTGCTCTTGCCTCACACCACTTTCGTTCTTCTTATGACGGAGAACCGCCTCAACAAAGTTTGCAGCTTTTGACCAATTATCTTCATTTTGGAGCATCTTTTGAACTATGGTCTCTGGAGTGACCTCACCCAGTGATGCTATTAATTCCTGGCGCAGCACTCCCCATTTAGCACAGAAAAATAAGGTATGCTCTGCATCGTCGTTTTCCCCCGAGCTACAGTGCTTACATTGAGGGCTATCAACTTTACCCATCCTGTATAAATATTTCTCAAAATTCCCATGGCCAGTCAGCATCTGAGTTAAGTGGAATCCAATTTCCCCATGCTTCCGGCCCAACCATTTGGGGAGGTCCTGGATGAGCCTTGCAGTCCACCTGCCCCTTAACTCTTGCTCCCATCTCTCTTTCCATTTCCTCAGGGTTATTGTTCTGGCTTGTATAAAAATTAATAGGACATTTAATTTTAAAATCATTGTGAATATTTCTTGATAAGGGTTATTTCAATTTGTATGGTCATATGAAATGGAATAAGAAATATTTATTTGATAGTGTATTTCTTATCAACTTTAAAATGACTCCAGCAAACAATAAAAAAGTAAAATTAGAAAAGAATAATAAGTCGTAAATAATAAAACCTGAGAACCACTGACAACAGGGAGGCCGATGAAGCACTGTCTCTCGCGAATTACTTATCTGTCAATGCAGGACTACCTTCCGGCCTACAAGACCACATCTGGACGATTATCCCGCTACCATGAAACAAACAGAAACACAATAATTTACATCTGTCCTCTGGTCTAGAAGATGTTAAGACTGGATTAACCTTTCTAATCCACATACTTTTAATCAGTTCCACAAACTTAACTGAACTACTCTTACCAGATGGTATAAATGCTAAGGGAGAGAGTGGATGAAGGATTTAATAAATATATAGTAGTTATATATAAATACTAAATATATAGTTTACATCTAGAAAATTATCATTTTTGTTTTAAAGGGTAATATATTTGAAATATCTCTTTGAAAGATGCATGGTAAGTTAACTGCAATTATGTATATTTTTTACGTATAAATTGTAATAATTACAATTTATTATGAATATTTTGTCTTATCTATTAATTAGTATTATTCTGATATAATTTGATATGTTTCAGAGCAAACAAAAGGATGAATTATCTAAATATGGAGTATACCACGATGATGATTATAATTATATGCAACATTTGAAGCCAGTTCATGGAGAAACTGAACTTATTCCCAATCCAAAAGAAATTAAAGTCAGTGTTGTTTAGTTCTACAAAATTAAATACAATTATGCTTTTGTTGAAATATCATATATATATACATATATATGTTTTATCAAAATAACAAATTTGTTTTTCAAACGAGTCTTTTTCAGGTAAAACCTGGGAAAATTAACCTACCTTCTTCAGTATTTCCTTCAAATGTTCAAGAGAAAATCGGTGTTCTTAATAAGACCGCTAGTTACGCTAAAATCTAGTCAATTTTTGCATTTTAAATGTGTATTAGATATTTCTATATTCCATATATTCTAGTCTGACAAAATGTTAGCTTTTCGACAACGCACTCTCTTCTGATCATGGTAAACCGGGAAACTTATATCTCAATTCCTCAATTCAGGAAAGCACTGTCTCTTATACACACCTTAAAGTATCGATTTTGAGCTTGTTACCTGGTATTGTCTATATCTTTGCAATATTCTAAGTTTGATCAATGTTAGCTTATGGCAACGCATATCTCTGATATGGCAATCGGGATTATAACATCCCCACTAGGGTACTTCTCCTTATGTCATCAGAGTTGTACCTGGTATTTCTGTATCTTTCCCTTTGTAATTTGACAATTTATTATTATTTATATAAATATAATATATAGTTTTATAAATAAATTCATTGATGTTTATATGAATTCAAAATCTACTATTTATGTTGATAAACATTGGGTACATAGTGGGGCACAAGCCTCATATAATCTGAAGTGTATTGAAGGTTTAATGATTTTCTGTATAAACAAGATTTCAAAGATGATAATGCATTCAAGTGTTCCTTAACCGCGAGTTGCTGACCACTGAGAAATCAATTGTTATAAAGGGTGGGTTGTCATAGTTATTCCATAATGGTTGTAGCTTGTATTACTTTTAATAAATATGAAATTCAATGAATATAGTAAAAAATCAAAAGCGTAAAAATAAAACCTTGGAAAAGGCACTTTCTGTATTTTTATTTTATCTCTTAACCCACGATTTTAAAAGGGCCGGATGTAGTCTAGTAGTAGCGAGATTGCTGTTAATGTTGAATTTTGAGGCTTGATTTTGGTCATGATACTAAATGTTTACAGAGGCCATGAAACGTCTTGTGCACAACCTTTTTGAAAGTGGACTTAAAGTACTTAGTCCTCCCTTCTCTTTTATAATTCTTTTTCACCTATAGTTGTTATAAGTGTACTAACTCATATCTTTTTTTTTTTTTTTTTTTTTTTTGAGTTAATCAGTTTTTAATATTTCGCATTGATGTCTTTCATTTTATCTATAGTTGTTCTAATTGTACTAAGTTGTTACCAGGTACTCAGTTTTCATTGTTTCACATTAACGATTTTTATTTTACCCATAGTTGGTCTATAACTTCATAATTTTTTTAGAGTTTCCCATTTTACATTGTTTCACATTACGAATTCCATTTTACCCAAGTTGTTCTAATAGTACTAATAAGTTTTTACCAAGCACTCAGTTTTCATTGCTTTATATTAGCTAATTCCATTTTATCTACAGTTGTTCTAATTGTACTAAGTTTTACCAGGCACTCAGTTTTCATTGTTTCACATTAGCAAATTCTATTTTACCTATAGTTGTTTTAATTGTACTAATAAGTTTTTATGAGGTACTCAGTTTTCATTGTTTCACATTAACGATTTTTATTTTACCCATAGTTAATCTATAACTTAATCACTTTTTTAGTGATTAAACATTTCTGTTTCCACTGTTTCATATTACGAATTCCATTTTACCCAAATTGTTCTAATTGTACTAATAAGTTTTTCCAGGCACTCAGTTTTCATTGTTTCACATTAGTGAATTCTATTTTACCTATAGTTGTTCTAATTGTACTAATAAGTTTTTTCCCAGGCACTCAGTTTCAATGTTTCACATTAGTGAATTCTATTTTACCTATAGTTGTTCTAATTGTACTAATAAGTTTTTTCCCAGGCACTCAGTTTCAATGTTTCACATTAGTGAATTCTATTTTACCTATAGTTGTTCTAATTGTACTAATAAGTTTTCTCCCAGGCACTCAGTTTCAATGTTTCACATTAGTGAATTCTATTTTACCTATAGTTGTTCTAATTGTACTAATAAGTTTTTTCCCAGGCACTCAGTTTCAATGTTTCACATTAGTGAATTCTATTTTACCTATAGTTGTTCTAATTGTACTAATAAGTTTTCTCCCAGGCACTCAGTTTCAATGTTTCACATTAGTGAATTCTATTTTACCTATAGTTGTTCTAATTGTACTAATAAGTTTTTACCAGGCACTCAGTTTTCATTGTTTCACATTTAGGAATTCGGTACACGTTATCATATGATAACTTAAATCTAATAGATGGCATTCTTAATCATTTTATGTAATATATCAATTATTAATGTAAAAGAACTTATGAAAAGGACACTAGAATTTATCAGATAGTCTAACTACTCATATAAAAGAAGGGATGTCAAAAAGAAATAATAATTTTTTTTAAATATTTTTTTTATTAATTTTGTTGTGGTATAATTACATTTTAAATCATTAGTTGTGCAATCCGTAATTGTGTGGTATTTACTCATTCTGAGGTAAAATGGATAAACCAACAAAAGTCTTCACACAAATGAAGTTTTATTCAACGCGTTTCGAACACTTTGTGTTCATCATCAGGAAGACACTATAATACAAATTATATCTAATTAGTTACAAAAAATTAGAGTGAAATAATACAATTCAATTAAGAGAATTCAAGACATACCAACCCGTCAGTACCACATCCTTGGGTATGTCTTGAATTCTCTTAATTGAATTTTATTATTTCACTCTAATTTTTGTAACTAATTAGATATAATTTGTATTATAGTGTCTTCCTGATGATGAACACAAAGTGTTCGAAACGCGTTGAATAAAACTTCATTTGTGTGGAGACTTTTGTTGGTTTATCCATTTTACCTTAGAATACATTTTAAATATAAGTTCATTATAAATATATGGATATATTATGTTATATTTAAATGAAAGTCAATGCACAGTTGGTTTTAGTTGATGGTTAAAGTCTTGATATTAATTTAATAATTGCTATTTTTCTACCCATCGTTTATTAAATGTTATTATTCAAGAGAAATATGTTTTAACTAGCAGAACTACCCGGCGTTGCCTGGGACAAAATAAGAAAATAATTAAATTATGGCTAAGTATTGAATGAAGCAAAGAATCAAATTTCTAAGTATATATTTCTATCAGAAATTCTATAACAGTACAACATATTTTCTAACAAAACAAAACTTCATAACATGTTAACAAATTAAGTTTCTTATAAACAGAGACACATTCCATTATTGAGCTTTAATCCCAACTAAAATTCTGATACAAAAAACATTTAATTTTTGTCAGGTTTAGATTTGAGCTTTAAGAAGGAAGAATTTAAGTTAATATTTATTCTATCAAATCATAATAAACATATCAGAGTACTTCATGATAAACAACATTTTTTGTCTTATCTTCTGGTGCAAGGATGTATAAATTTTTGGAACTGCCAACTCTTGAACATCCTACATATAACTGTCCATGAGAGAAACATGGTTCAAGCAGATGCAAGCCAGCAACTGAAAGAGTTTGTCCTTGCGATTTGTTAATGGACATTGCGAAACTTAGTTTGACGGGAAATTGTAGACGCTTGAAATTGAACGGAACATCTGTTGGAATGACTGGAATTCTTGGGATAAAGACATCCTGCCCTTTACCACGTCTCTGTATCAGTGCGCTTGGTTTCCCTTTCTTATCTCTCCTGAAGACGGTTCAACCGAAAATTAGAGACTGTAAGTGTGTGTTTTTAATTTCTCTACGTTTCATTATGTACATTGAACTGTATTTGTCCATTTCGGATCGTATTTTCATCAAAAAAGTGTATATATATATATAACACAACTTTATTTTACAAAATTAATACTGTTACTTTTGTAAATTGAAATGTCCTTTATATACCTTTCCAAATTTAGTCTAAACATTGTTCTTATTTTATTTTTATTTTTCAAAGAATTGCACCATTTTCATCTGGTATTTCACCATAATTAGAAGTTATTGCACCATAACTTGGGGGATTGCCTCTGGTACCCCCTTAGTTTTGTTCATTTACCCCCAAAGACCTCCCATGCCAAGTTTCAGCCCAATTGGTCCAGTAGTTTTGATTTCTATAGAGAACAAACAGATATATAAACAAGACACTACGAAAATATATATTAGATAAGTGTAATTGCAGGGTTGGACTTGAGTTTGGATCCTGAAATAGTAGCTGCTATGGATAGTGACTATGACTATGATGATTCGGACAACGAATTTGACGATGAATTCATACAACAGTTGAATGCTACTCCTTCTGGGTAAATTATTTAGTCTTAAGTTTATTGTATAAAATATTCGTATAAATAGTAAAGAAACTAATTTTCTAAAGATTTATTGATTAAGAGTACCTAGGGCACTATCAATCAGGTTCCCCAAAGTTGTCATCATGTAGACCCCTACCATAAATATTTTTCTTCTTATTGACCCACTATATTGAAAGCTACAATCAGTTTCCCCAAAGTTGTCATCACGTAGACCCCTTCCATAAATATTTTTCTTCTTATTGACCCACTATATTGAAAGCTACAATCAGTTTCCCCAAAGTTGTCATCATGTAGACCCCTTCCATAAATATTTTTCTTCTTATTGACCCACTATATTGAAAGCTACAATCAGTTTCCCCAAAGTTGTCATCATATAGACCCCTTCGATAAATATTTTTCTTCTTATTGACCCACTATATTGAAAGCTACAATCAGTTTCCCCAAAGTTGTCATCATGTAGACCCCTTCCATAAATATTTTTCTTCTTATTGACCCACTATATTGAAAGCTACAATCAGTTTCCCCAAAGTTGTCATCATGTAGACCCCTTCCATAAATATTTTTCTTCTTATTGACCAACTATATTGAAAGCTACAATCAGTTTCCCCAAAGTTGTCATCATGTAGACCCTTTCCATAAATATTTTTCTTCTTATTGACCCACTATATTGAAAGCTACAAGCAGTTTCCCCAAAGTTGTCATCATGTAGACTCTTTCCATAAATATTTTTCTTCTTATTGACCCACTATATTGAAAGCTACAATCAGTTTCCCCAAAGTTGTCATCATGTAGACCCCTTCCATAAATATTTTTCTTCTTATTGACCCACTATATTGAAAGCTACAGATATTGTCACATTGATGAAAACAATTTATATTTTTTCCGCATTGCTAATGTCAAGAAATTAGATGCCCTGCCTAGAAATCCTATCAAAGTACTTTTGTTTCCCACATATAATGAAACTAAATTACTATACGATGCAGATAAAATTATAGATTTATGGTAGTTTGTCTGAGATTGTTATATTATATTTGCCATAATGCCATAAAATACAAGTGTATTTTAAAATACAGCAAGAATGATATTGATGAAAATATCTTCTCTGTTAGTATACGACTGCATAATAACACAAGAATATGCTAACATACTTCTTATACTAAAATGGGTGACATTAATGAGAAGAATGTCCTTAGTGAGCAGCAATAAGAATGTTGACATTGGGTTGGAATTAGAGAGTTTTAGCTGTAAATCACCACTTTTTTTCAAGTTTAGTCTTTTCCTCTATTTTGTCAGAATTGAGTCTGCATCGTGATGAGATTCAGCCGGTTCGTGCGAACCGGTGCTTAAAATATTGAGTTCGGCGAACCGGTTGTTAAAATTACGTAAACCCCTTTTCAGACCTGTATTAATTAGCCCACTATCAAACTCCACTAGTGTCAGTATGACAACGTAATTTGCGCATATATATAGCCTATATAAAACTAAACAATTTAGTTTCGTTTGCGTAACTGTTACAGTGCTCAAACTGCTCATGACAATGCAGATGTTGAGTTGGTCTAGCCTACATTAGGCCTAGTTTTAACTTTTAGTTCTGAATCAAATATTGAATGTTTTTAGATCTAATTTCCTGAAATCGCCAGATTAAAATAAGTGTTTGTTTAGATAAATAATTCAGGGATGGCTGCCCGTCTTTGCAACAAAAATTTTCTAGCTTTAATGATTGATATTTTGAATGAAATGTCATTGCTCTCCAAGCAAGAGGAACAACTTTGTTCAGAGGAGAAAACCTCATAAAGAGGTCTATTAAAGAATTTGAATTGCTTAAGGACAATATAGGGACATTTGAAAAAGAAATTGATGGGAGTGTTGCTTCGGATTCATTCAAAGAGATCCAGTTTACTGAAAACCACAGATTTGTTAGCCTACCTCGTCAAAAGCTACTGGAAGCAATAATAGAAAATATGAAAAAAAGACTAATCGCTGGTGATCATGTTAAAGCAACAAGCAATGAGCAGGAAAATTTCCTTGAGCAATTTAACTCGCCGAACTGATATTTTAAGCACGAACCGGTTCTTAAAAAATTTGAATTCCACCACTGGTCTGCATGCGAAAAACTAGCTTCAACTATGTACCCACTACTTAACATGAC
Organism: Hermatobates lingyangjiaoensis; assembly: GCA_026182355.1. Classification (NCBI taxonomy): domain Eukaryota; kingdom Metazoa; phylum Arthropoda; class Insecta; order Hemiptera; family Hermatobatidae; genus Hermatobates; species Hermatobates lingyangjiaoensis. The sequence goes on from JAPFBL010000090.1 coordinate 1,074,769, forward strand.
TCTTTCGAATCTTGTTTTCTTTTCAACCCTGTCATCTATTTTTGTTTTTATCAACTCAGCTATGAACAATTAATGTTTATTGACTCCTCTTTTACTACTATAAACTTATGGACCTCTAGAGTATTCATCCACCCTGTTAGCCCTCTCATAGACCCCTGGGTGTCGATTTAGACCCCCTTAGAGACCCCTGGTATAAACTAATCTCAAAATATATTTCATTCATGATTTTTATATTTACAGTAAAAAATTAATCCGAGTTATTTTATCAATTTAATTATTCTTGTCCTTGTTTATATTATATTGATATTATATTAAATTATAATTTCAGAAGTGAATGTGAATATGAATCAGATATAGAAGGGGAAAGTGACCTGGGTAGTTTAGAAGAATTTGAAACGAAATCAAGGTTTACAGAATATTCAATGAGCAGTAGTGTTATTAGAAGAAATCAACAACTCACTCTTCTTGACGATCGATTTGAAAAGGTAACCAATAATTATTATGTTGTAATCGGAAACCTATTTCAAACTATATTTAAATTTTATCCATTAACATAATTTCTTTGGATTTTTGAAGAAGTTAAAAATTTTCAAATTTTATTCAGTTTTGTTTATTTTAACTGAAATTTGAACAAATATTTATTATATGTAAATTTAATATTTGTTGAATATTCATATTTATTAAATAAGTTGGATGACAATTTATATGTTAACCATGAAAGTAAGAACTGACGATTTTAACATTGATGTTTTATTGTCATATCGGCATTATGATATTGATAAATATTCCTATAGAAGGATATATCTTATCAAATTGTATATATTATATTATAATATATACATTTATATAATATTATATATCAATGATCAAACCACAATAAGAAATGGGAAAACAAGATTAAGATCTTTCAACCGTAACAAGCGGTCTTCGTTAGAGTCAAAAAATCCAGTTGGGTTTTTGACTCTTGACGAAGACCGCTTGTTACGGTTGAAAGATCCTAGTCTTGTTTTCCCATTTCTTATTGTGGTTTAATCATTGATTGTTATTTCACGTGTTTATGTGAAAGCTTTATATATTATTATATATATAGTATATATATATTATAAAATAGTATATAATATATACAATTTATATATATAATATATATACCATATTATATATATATATATAGTATTACTACATACTATATATATTATATATATATATATATATATATATATATATATATATATATATATATATTATATATATATATATATATATAAAATAGTATATAATATATACAGTATATTACTATTGTATCTTATAATATTCGTATATGTGTATTAAAGTTCTGATAAGCAGTCTTGTACGCCTTACTAACCCCTATAAAATTCAAGAGGTCGAAAAGACTATGACAGAAGTGAATATGAATAATTAAACCTAATATGATAAATTATTGTATGAATGTAATAATTAAACAGCATGCTGTTTAAGTAGTAGTGGGTGGTGGGTGTAACGATGGAGAGGACTTGATACGGGCAGGCTTGCAAAAAGAACGTTTTTTTTTCATTAACCACAATTATAAGGCTTTCACCTTTTAGTGATGTTCTAGAGCCGGAAATTGTGGCTAATTTTGTAACTGGCATCCATTTTAGTAATGGGCGAGTCACATATCCTGTTGATTTTACATTGAGAAGCATAAATTTTGTCTTGACTCAAATTTATTTATAGTAGGGATCTTAACGAGTGCTTGACATCATGAATGCTTAACGTCCTCTCTGAGGAACGATGTGGTCAGATTCATTCACCTCCCACATGAATAAATCAAGGGCCAGAATGGGTATTGAACCCTGGATGTACCTATCTTTAGGCGAACATGTTGCCATTGTGCTAATCTGGCCCCCTTACAAAATGAACTCAGTTTAAGAGTTATATTATATATAATATATATATTATATATTATTATATATTAATATATATCAGGTATATATTAATTACCTGAGTCCATGACAAGATAATATGTCCTTCAAGAAAGTACATATCTGTTTTCTTGAACATATAATAATAACAGTTAATATTATAACAATAATAATAATTGTCTTATTATTATCCTAATAATATCATTATTAGGATAATAATATCCTAATTATGAATTTTATAGGATAATTATAAAATAAAATTTTATAATTTTTCTAAAAAACTATAAAATAGAAGTTTTAAGAAAATAAAATTTAATCTAGAATAAATTAATTAACTGTAAAATAATTAAGTAAAAAAAATTCAAAATTCAAAAAAAATTGAATTCTTTCTTCCCTTTTTCTAATCAAGAGAAAATACCACACAATAAATTATGGCATTGCTCGTGAGTTGTCATTATTCGTTTTTCTCCCGATTGAATCCGGGATGACATGCTAATTCAAAGATAATTGAATTAAATTTAATAATATTTTAATAAAATATTTTAATAATTTAACAATATTATTAAATAAATTAATAATATTTTCATTACAAGCCTAGAACTTTGCAATTATTTCAATCATAAATTAATAAAAGTGTCATCATGTATGTTTATAATGGATTATGGGTTTCAAATTTAAGTATGAATGAGTGTCAGGATCAACAAGTTGATTTGCAACAAGTGGGGGAATGTATCATATAGTGACTCAGAAATATCTTTTCAGATTCATACTTAGTCACTCTCTATATTGTACAAAATGTTTCGGTGAAGTGTCATAGTTACACAATCATTGCTTGAGTTTCCCAGATCTCAATAATTTTAGGATACTAAAGAGAAGCTTAAGTTTTCTGTGAGTAGATTCTTATATCGGAACTCCCTGGACTTTGACATCCGCTGTACATTTGGCCAGCTATTGCTGAATACCTACAAAAACAAAAAGTCCTTAATCTAAAATTGTATCGAAATTTTTAGAATTATTAATTTTTATGTTATAAAAGAATTTCAAAATATCTCCTATAGTACTATTATTTACCCATTGAATAATATATATAGAAATAACGAGAATAAAAAGACTGGAACATACACATGAAGGTTTTTTAAATATTTTTTGCATAGAGTGGTTCGTTCATAAATTTGTCCAAACTGTTCAGCGACGATTGTAAAAGAGCCTTCAGTTATTGGGTTTTAGTTTGTTCTTTTTCTTAATTTTATTATCTTATTTTCTCTCTATAGACTCCTCTTGATCATATGAATTTTAATGTAGCTTGAATGTTATATTGTCTTATTTGCAAGTAATAAGATATCGACAAAATTTACAAATAGCAGTTGATAAAAGTTAACAGAAATCTCTGGTGTTTACTCTGTATTTTAAAACTAGTTTTATTTTATAATGAGTCTTTATGGAGAGTATTGCTTACTTACTCTTTATTACACCACTCATCTAGAGAAAAAAATACGCAAATTAGACTCATCTATAGGGTTTTTTTTTACATTTTGAGTTTAGAAGACAATTAAACGTTTTCAATGGAAGTTGTAGAGATTCAAAATTCTAGTGGACTTTGTGCTTTAAGATTTTCTCATAATTCATGCCCATTCTTAGGATATTTTGCTATCATTTTTTTAAACTTACGAGGTTACTAAGCACTTAAGGAGTGAATTTTCAAAAAACCCTTTCTAATTTTTTTGTTTTAGTCATGAAAGTGATCCCTTACGCAATTGTAATGTTTGTAGCAATAGTATAGATCACACTAAACGCTTGGCCAGAAATCAGTCGTTTACGCTTTATATTTGTGTAGCAGCCTATATTACCATCAAACTATGATTTATTTGTAATAATCTATCTGTATGGAATACTACATACTTTTACATCGTAAGGATATAGTATAGTTCTATTTTTGTTTAGAGCACTGTTTTGATTACTATCAAACTATGATTTATTTGTATTAATATGTATCTGTTTTGATTTCTTCCCATAACCATTCAGCCTTTCGACCATTATATGGAACAAAGCAGAGCAGGTCGATGTTTTTTACGTGGCGCCCTTTAGCCACACCGTGATGCTTAACAATATTCGCAAATCAAATTTGCGGTCTTGCATTTCACGGCGCACCCAAGGTGGACCTCGCGGAGGTGGGCGTCCACGACAGACATCACACAAAACAAAAACAAACAAAATAAACACAAAAGCTAACAAAAATGTAAAAATAATACATAATAAAAAAACAGAGCCTTGGATCAGAAGAAGTCACTTCTTTCTGTCATAAAACAAAATACTGCCTACCTTATTTAGACTGCTAATCTGGGATGAGGAGCTTTCTTCATCCTTGCAATTGCATAGACGAATTGTTTGAAAGCAGGTACTGTTTTGCTTTCAAATGCATTAGCGTACAAATCTGCTACTAATCGTCTTGTTTTCATTTCAAGGTTAAACCTTGAAGCAGCATACAATGTGCAAACTTCCAACACATGTTGAACGGTTTCAGGACTTTCCCCACAGGTACAGGTGGGATCATCCAGTTTCTTAAAACGATATAAGTAACTTTTAAAGTCCCCTTGACCTGTAAGAATCTGCACCATCCAGTGATCAATGTGTATCTTTCGAGTTCTAAGTCTGGAACTCACCGTGGGGAAGAAACGTAAGGTCCATCGGCCAGTAGCACCACCTATCCATCGTTCCTCCCATAGGTTCATGGCCCATCTCTTAGCTAATTCAATATTATATTAATTGTTATCTGTATGGAATACTACATACTTTTACACAGTAAGGATATAGTATAGTTGTATTTTTGTTTAGAGCACTATTTTGATTACTAAACCTCCACAGAAGTATTTGCTCTAAGTCATTTTGTTGTAATTTTCCCTAGATGTTTGCTGAATATGATGATACTGAACTAGGTGCTCTCAACTGTGAGGAAATAGAAGGTGTTTTAGAAATCAAAGATGATTATCTTCTTAATGTAGCTGCTGAATTTGAGAAAGAAAATCAAAAGGTATTAATATTGAAAATAAATTTATTTCTGATCTCTTTGAACATTTTTTTTTATATTTTATATATTTTTGTTTTTGTTACCAGGCAAATATTGAACCAGAGAAAATCAATTACGTTGAAGATTCAGTTGAATTAAGCGACACGGAATTTGATTTAATTGAAATCAAACCTAAAGAAAAATGGGATTGTGAATCAATTTTATCAACCTATTCGAACATATACAACCATCCGAAGCTTATTGAACCTCCTCAAGTATGTTTACAACAAAAATTCAAATTAATTAATATAGGATTTGTTCAGTATTAATCATAGTTTAACATATAAACACTTTCTATGCACTGAGATAATGAAGAATTGCTATTTTATAAATAAATTTGTAAGATTGTAGGGTAAAAATCTAATGAAATGGTGTAGTGTTCGAAACGCGTTGTTTATATCATTAAAATTTTTATATGTGGAGACCATTTCATTAGATTTTTACTCTACAATGAGTAAATACCACATAATAACTGATTGCACTACATTAGAAATTTGTAAGAGTTAAAATGGTAACAAATTAAATTTTTTTATATAATTATCACAAAAATATTAAAAATTCCCATCCCTCACCCCAAAAAATATTTGGCACCCGAATCAGATCCCTTAGTCCTTCAGACACTATTGACCTTCAACTCAGCAACGGTTGTGTTAGGTTGCTGTGGCTGTTACAGGAGGGAACCCACATAGGCCAAAGATTGGCCCTTTCTTATATTGCACAGTGAGCATTCTACATTGGTTTTTAGGAGCACGCTCATCCTCTGGTATTAACGTGAAGCTAATTTATTTTAGCTCAATGTTTATATCATTATTTATTTATTTATTTTTTATTTCAATTTTATGTGATGAAAACACAGAACCATGCGACATTGATTTTTATATCAAAATATTTTTTGAGTCAGTTGATTTCAAAACTATTGTTCTTGTGGTGTTTTTTTTTTACCTTTAAGAAAGTTTATATGTGATATTTCAGGGTAAAATTCATATCAATAAGAGTGGAATACCAGTGACAAGCAGTAAATTGACAGCGAGGGCATTAGCAGCCCTTAATGGAGAGGATAGGGAAAAAGGATCAACTAGAAGAGGTCCTGGGTCACTTGTGTCTGCAGTGTCCACTCTGTCTATTAGGCCAAAGGATGAAACTCCTGAACAAAGAAACGTAAGGAAGAAGGCATTTGCTGCATACAAACAGGTATCTGACGACATCATTTGAAAAACTTATAGGGAATATAATTTAATACACACTGGTGTTATGATCGTAACTCACCTATCGCATGTCAGAAACTTCCCGATTGTCCGAAACTTTCGATTCGTAAGCTGTCATGGTTAAAAATAAATGTTGAATATTTCACAAACAATATACAAAACAGGATCAAAAAGGTCGAAAAACACGGGTCAAACAGCTATACGTGTTCCGGCACAGCTGTAAACGAAGCGACAAGAGGTTATCTGGCGGTCAACTGAAGAAATATCGGACTGCGTCTGGTAGATCCAGACGGGTCTGAAGCTCCAGATTTTATGCGTCACAACTGAAGTCCGTTAAAGATAGATCCGTAGATCCGAGATATGCGTGTTTTTTTTTAGTTTAATGAAAATCTATTCTATGTATCTTAATTAATTGGTTCAATGTTTTTAATGTGTCATGTATGTATATATATATATATATAATAAAGATTTCACATAAACATGTGAAATAACAATCAATGACCAAACCACAATATGAAATGGGAAAACAATACTAAGATCTTTCAACCGTAACAAGCGGTCTTCATCAGAGTCAAAAACCCAACTGAAACACTAGATGCAGAAGACATCTGGTGAGGGCTTGAGAACAGTCGGAGGGAAGAGTGGTATTTTAAAAGGGTGAAAGCGCAGGAAAGGACTAATTCCAGAAAGGGATGTTTGAAGAAACAAAGGAATACTGTAAGAAAGAGTAAAAAACTATCCGCCAGTTGTGAACCCTCTTAGAAGAGGCTATTGCCCTCGTAACGAAAGTATCAAGTTTGAAGAGACCGTTACTAATGTTTATAATATTTGTTGTAGTAAATTTAATTAGAAACGATTCAATAATATTTCTTCAATATGATGAAAATCATTTTTACAGGAGCTAAATTTATTACCTATGAAAAATCGATATTGTTAAGAAATATTATTGAATCGTCTCTAATTAAATTTAATATATCAAATATTATAAGCACTAGTAATGGTCTCTTAAAACTGGATACTTTCGTTACGAGGGTAATAGCCTCTTCTAAGAGGGTTGACAACTAGCGGATAGTTTTTTACTCTTTCTTACTGTAGTACTCCTTTGTTTCCCCAAACATCCCTTTCTGGACATTAGTCCTTTCCTGCGCTTTCAGCCTTTTAAAATACCACTCTTCTCAACCCCTACCAGATTTTCTGCATCTAGTATTTCAGTTGGGTTTTTGACTGACGAAGACCGATTTTTTACGGTTGAAAGATCTTACCCTCTTTTTCCCATTTCATATAGTGGTTTGATCATTGTATGTATGTACATATATATATATGCACCAAGAATGCATTACAATAATACATGAAATAAAAGACACTAGTTATTAGGTATTTTCCTTTATTATTATTTATTATTGTTATAAATTATTTTGTTCTAGAGTTGGGTTTGTTATTGGGACTTTTATTGAAAATTATATATAATTTTTGGTTACACTATGTTACACACTATGAGAGAGATGATGAAAAAAATGAGGCGTATCAAAAAAAAAGAAAGATTGCTTACAGTTGAAAATAAACATTAATATTTTAAACAAATGTACTAATACTTGAAAATTATTATAAAGTTTCCACTTGAACAAAGTTTTATTATGAAAATAACAACTACTTCTAGCCGAAGCTCGCATTTGGCAGTATAGTCATTTGTTGACGTGTTGACCAGCAGAAAGGGTCGTTTGGGAACAAAGTCTTCTTCTGTATCTGTCTGATGGAGGTCCGAGAACGTCCTGATATCCACTTTCTCGAAGTTTCACAGTTCAGCGATACCTCGGTGTTCGAACGACTTTGAACTCAGACAAATCGGAGTTCGAACAGAGATGAGAAAATCATACCCCCCTGAATTCGAACATAATTTTAGAACTCGAACAGACGTCTAAATGAAGCCTTCTCAAACGGTGCACCCAGGTGCTCTGGTGTGCCATTGAAGACCCTCATGTGCGCTCCAAGAAAAGAAGATGATATTTGAATATTTAAGAAATTTGAGTGAATTTCATAATTTTTTCCTACTCCAGTTTTCCATATTAGAGGAGAGTCTTGCCAGTTGACATTTTAAACTACAATCATATTGCAATCGTCTACATCTTATCTCTGTCAACAAGGTTTTTCTATGTTAAATAGGATTAAATGTAAAAGTAGATTAAGTACGAAAGATGATGAAGAATTGAGAGTGTGTTTATCACATGTAAGATCTAATAACAAAAATTGCCAACTCTCATCAAGCACATATAAAAAAATGAAGAGTTGTAGTATACTTCTACATTATTTTCCAATTTTTGTTGTTGTCATTAAATACCCAATATCACCATTAGAAATGGTATCATTTTCATCAGGCAGGCCACAAACACGAAACCCCCTAGCAATCAAATCAATTCCAAAGGAAATATGAGAAGATAATAATATAAGAAAATTGAGTATAAAAACCTAAAATTTGGGCACTATACAAAAGCAACAATACGCTCCTCTCAAGAGAAATGAATTAGCACTAATTCAACATTTCTCTAGTTCATTCCTATTTTTTCTCATATTGTTGAAATGGAAGGTGTGCTCCAGAATTGTCCTTAATCCATGAATGCGTCCTGTGGTAAAAAAAGAATGAGAAGTCCTGGTCAAAATTCAAATTATACTAAAATTGTTTAAATTAATTTATTATTTATTTTACTTTAGCTTTAATAGTATACTTTTAGCAGTTTATATACATATTTTTATATAGAGAAACCTACAATTCTTAAAAAAAACACCTGTACATGATCGGATTAAGGAATTATTCCATTTCCCATTATGTATTTCATATGGGTAAATTAGTTTTGGTTTTCGACCAAAATTCTGGAACGAGTTAACCTGTATACTAAATACTGTAGAATATATATGGTCGAGATAAAACAACTTTATATTTAATTTTTATATACCAGATAATTCCAGTTAATAATTTCTTACTGTGATATATATTGTATGAGTGAAATAGAAATACATTTACTGTTTTCTTTTTTTTTAGGAAAGAAGAAAAGAGAAAAAAATGAATACTCTTGCATTTAAAGAAGAGAAGAGAAGGGTTGAAAAAATGATGGCCCTTAACAAAAGTAAATTCACTGTCAAAATTGTATAATTTCCTCCAGTGAAATCTCAATAAGGAATAATTTTCCTTTGAAGATTTTGATGGATTTTTTTTTACAAGTATCTGTTTTTTTTTTAATATATAATTATTATTGATTAATTCATTTATTTGCCAAACACTATGTTGTAGTTAATTAACAAAGAATTTTTGTGATTTTAAACGTTTAGTAAGGAATCAAATGAAATATTTAGTAGAACATTATTCTGTTATGTATTTTAGCATTATTTCTGTTTATAATAAGCCACACTGTGGCTTATGGTCCCTTGCCACGTCGCATATGGTCGCAGAGAACGTTGGTTCCGTTCCATTAACCTTTAGGTTATCGAACTTTTGTGTCTGGAGATGTCAGTTCCAAATTAGTTGGGACTAATAACAGTAGTCTTATTATAATACACTTTTTTACCTTCCAGTGTGTTTGTTTGACGTACATATATTGTTATAAATAGTCAATTTAAAGATTTCCAAGACTCAGGGATCCCCTGATGTGAGGTATTATTTCCAAGTTCCTATTTGCTAGGTCTGTAACTTACAGCTGGGTATCGGTGAGGAAGAACTTCGTATCATATCAGAACAGTCCCCTGGTAAAGGTAAGAGGCTGTAAATAGTAGAGAAAATAGTAGAGTCCTCGGGATTTTGCGTATCATCCGAATGTAGGTTAAATATGACTTGGAAGTATGAGCATGGATACAGCCCCTCCCATTTTTGTCTCGATCTGTTGTACGGTGATGGCTTCATAGTGGCTGTGGTTTCAAGCTTAAAGTTGGCCAGACTTGAATGAGAGCAAGATTCCTTCATTTCTGTAAGAGCAGATACACCACCCACACAGGTAATAACCTAAAGTACTTCTACCTAAAGTAGGTATGGATAAGTTCCTATGGACTGTTCTAGACAACTGGTATTCAGCATCTCTGAGCTCTGATCCGGAATAACAAACATTTTTAACGAGCAAGAGCTAAACTCTTAGGATGGTCCTAAAACTGTAATAGGTCAGAACCTTCAATATAGATGACAGTATAAATCAAGAGCTTTATTAATTATGGGTTGAATATGCTGATATATATAAATTTTGAATACTTGACAAAATGTATATAAATGTACAATGAACATGATTGTGGTAGTATTTTTTATACAGTTGTAAAGTGTTTGCATTCAAAAAAATGTTGAAAACTAAAAATTTTCAAATGTCTTCCTTCAGTTTTGATATGAGCATTATTTTTGTAAGAAGCACCATGGAATTACAAATGAAATAGATGTTTTTTTTTATATATGAAGTAACGCAATAGCAGTAAATTAAAATAAAAAGCTAAATTTGTTTTAATTTAAAATAAAAAATATAAGGAAGGTGATAGGCTCATTACAGTGTACGGTCCAAGTACTTAGAAAGTTGTGAGAACTTGCTCTTGGTCGTTCTTTTGTTAAATGAACATTAACCCGGATTCAGAAAACCTGAGTGCCAGTATTCTAGATCAGTTCCTCCAGAAATTATACATTTCTTCTTGGCGAAGGCCGTGGCCTTACCTACCACCTGACGTACCAAATGTTCACTTTATTGTAACTTATCAGTAGAACGCTACCAACTATTTTCTGGAAAAGCCGACGATCCATCCAAATCCACATAAACATGCTGATGTATATAACTTTTAAATACTGGATTAAATGTTTTTTAAAGTTATTGTGAAACTATTTTGTATACTTAGTTTTAAACTTTAAAGATTCTCAAAAATATTTCGCTTGGTTTTGGTGTGAGCATTATCTCTGTATGTGGAAATGATATTTTATTGATATAGGAATATATCTCTTTATTTGATCATAATACTTCAAATTCTAAAAGTATTTAAAATAAAATGATGAACAGTAGTGAGTATAGAATGATGGATCCTCTTTCACGATAAATTAATGGACTAATTGAAACCATACAAGGAAATTATGGACGAATTCTCTGCATAAACTAATTTCTATTAACAAGAAAACGCGTTTGGAAAACATAGGATTCATCTGCTTGTGGTCACTACAATCAAGACTTGGGAAGGTATCTACCCTTCAAGTGTCTGATAGCGAAGAATGTCACCAGGATGGTTTCGGAAGATAGAGACACTGCGGAACATGTCAAAGTGAGGAAGAAGAGGAATCTGTGCCTCATTTCTTTGCCAAAGTGCTGGTTTAGTTCAAACAAGGAAGCAACATTAGGAGATTACTTCTTTATAAACCATGAGAATCTAGCATCAGGTATTTATTCAAATTTATTGTTCTCTCTTGATGGTTCAAGTGGACTAATAAAGGACAATAGCTCTATATTCTTTTGTGATACACTGGATTCTCTTATGGAACCGCTATTGCAACCTAAGTTAACCTTTCCCCCATTCACTAAACACTGAAGGATTATAGTGAATGTAGGATTACAAATCTGAAGAAGGACACTGATGTTCGTAACCCGTTGTCTTAGAAAGCTGTCGATTACGTCTGTACGATACCAGGTACTCGTTAAAGATCCGTTGTATAAAACATACCATCACAATCATGTTCAACTTTAGATAGACTTGAATTAGGTAAAATTGAAGGGTGAAAAAATAGAAAATAATTAAAATCATTAAAAACTAACAAAAAATTTTAAAAGTTTATGCCAAAATTAGTTTTTAAGGTCGTAATGCTTACTCGTTACTCGTAACTCGTAATGTTACTCGTAGAATGCTTATTGTACAGTGTAACAAAGGGGCAATCCCTAGCCTATGCTTGTTCACCCGTGCAATGACCTTGGAATCTAATCTAACCCAATGGTTATTTTAAATGACATATTAAATAAAAACCCTAAAAATTAATTCCGATTGACGAAAAGTTCATTCTTTCCACCTCTAACATAGTATTTTTTGATGAAGTTGAAATCCAAGGAATATGAACATTGAAAAAAAAAACAAAAATTTATTTCGTGTTATTAAACATACAAGCCTGAAATATAACTACTTTTCATTGTGTTTACCATGTGATGTATTGGGGTTATCTCTAAATGATGACAAAGAAATGAGTATCACTGACGTCTACTGTTCAAGGTTGATTCATACGAGATGCTGAGTTATCTCATTTCTCTGAGTCAGCCAGTTCTCAGAGCTGACGTTATTCACACCAGGTGTGTCAACATGACCATAACCATTAGATAATAACTTTGTTTAAAGCAGTTCGTTGATTACATCATTTAAAAGTTTCAGATCAATAAAAATGATTCTTTCTACTGAATACAACATAATCTATTATACCTCTAGACCGTTTACTAATGTAACTGTTAGCACAATATTTACATTGTTTCGAGCTATGGCGTAGTAAAGGTGGGGAGAGGTCGGCCATTCGTTATCAAACAGACATTCTGAGGGGCATAAAATATAGAAAATGAAGCTAACAAATGTTTGTAATTTTATTTAGGATACTAATCTTTGTGCAGTTTTGAACAAAATGTGAAATGTTTTTAACTCTCTTTATTATTCTATCAAAGTAAGTGACATATAAAGAATACAAGTAACTGATTATGAAATTGTCATATTCCACGGGAACAGCTATCTGTTATTCAGGAACAGATCAACAATCTAGAGAACAACATAGGTAATCCGTTTGAGAACTTCCCTTTTACATATTCAGTCAAAACATTTGCTTAACATCTTGTATTTTTATGTTTATTTCAATACAATATCAACATATGAAAAATGCCAATGCTTTAAACTCGCTTTTCCGGGTAAAATAAAAATAGGAATACAACCATAGGTACTTATTATGTTGTCTTATGTTGAGGATTTTGCTTATTGTTTCACGTATGTGTCTCATGTTGAGGATTTTGCCTATTGTTTCACGTATGTAATGTTAGTAAATGATTTCCTCGTGCTAAAGCTTTTATTAAAAAAAAATATAAATTAATATTAATGTTAAGGGATTATTTTGCACCTTATACGTAAAATTATACAGTAAAAACTGTTTTAAAAAAGTTCTTTAATATTTTTGGTGATATCGTCTGACAAAAATTATAGTGCGTTTTGTGAATTTATAATTTTTGTTTAGCAACTACATATTGTAAATATTAAAATTTTTCTTAGAACATCTATCGCAAATAAGTATTTTATAATAAGAATTTCAGTAATTTTGTACTACTGAACAATTTTGTACTTTTTGTAGGCAAAAACTCGAAAACCATTTTAGAATAATCTTAACCTGTCCTGCTATTATAAATCCCATTCATCCTGTCAATCTGATGACATCGACTTGGATCATTTTTTAGTAGACTCGAGCTAAAAAGATTTTTTTTAAAATAATATAACAATGATTATATCTCCGGTATAATTCTAGGTAGTTAAATCAAAATAAATTATATAATTAATTTGATTACCAATGACTTGATAACATACTTGTAGTAAAGATTATTACTTTTAGTAAAGTCAACCACCGCAATTTTTTTTACGATTTAACTACTTATTTCATTAAAGAACTAGTATTAACTTGAGTCAGAATTTTATGGATACTTGACAGTGGACTAGCAAAGGGCAGGGGAGGGTCCACCCCGGGTGGCGCATGCCAGGGGGCGGTATTTTGAGGGTGTAAAAATACAATATAATTAAAAGAAATAAAAAGATAACAAAAAATATGAAAGTTTATTACAAAATGAGTTTTTTAAGTCGTAATTAATTTTAACAATTTAATATTATTAATGACAATGTTAACACTTAGTGTTCTTCTTCAGGTTAACATCTAATATATATATATATTGTAAACAGGAAAAGAATCCAAAAGGACAACAAACGTTTCACGATGAATCACAAACACAGAACTAAGGAACAAACACACTTACTGTCTCTAATTTTCGGTTGGAGTTGGGTCTCCAACCGTCGCTTCACAAGTGCGCTTGGTGTCCCTTTCTCAACTCTCCTGATGACGGTTCAACCGAAAATTTGAGACAGTAAGTGTGTTTGTTCCTTAGTTCTGTGTTGTGATTCATCGTGAAACGTATACATATATATATGAGCTTTAGGTACTTCAGAGTGAATTATTTAAAATTTAAATATAAATGTTGAAATTGAACTGTTGAGGTTTTTAACAAGGTTTAGGATTAATTATTTTTCATACTAATTCCCTTAATAAAAACCTCAATTCAACCTTCACATATTGTGTGAACAAATAATTTTAACAAATTATTTAACAAATAATTTAACAAATAATTTTCTCTGTTGTACTTAAGCTGACAGGACTGTAATTTTATTTTTATATTAACCTGAAGAAGAATACTAAGTGTTCGAAACGAGTTGTTAGTTTCATATTAAACTTTTTTTTTGTGTGGAGACGTAGTTGTTGAAACCCCTCCCCCCCCCCCTCAAAACATGATTTGATTATTCAATCAAATTGATAACTTCGTTGTTGCTGTTTATTCAATGAGGAAGTGTAAAAATAACACGACTGATAAAGTTTGCATTCCAAGAGAAGCTGCGAATGTTAACCATTGCACAACATTTGTTATTGACAGTGAGCTCTCTTTGATGTAGAACGACTGTTGGCGATTCTGGCTGGCATGCCGAATTTCTCGATTGGCACGAGTCAACGACCAGGACTGCATTGTATGTGACCTTGCCAACTGGAACACAGACATAGTGTGGGCGCCACTTTGCAACAGGTCATCCAAGAAAACATATTCAATCCCATACAAAACCAAATTGTAGGCCTCTAAAATTGCCAAAATTATTACTTTTAACTTTAAATCGTTCATTACAATTAGTAATTAGAGTTATTAAAGCTTTCAAAAACTTACAACTAAATACTGTTATCTTAACACAAATTCTTTCCGTTATTTTTTAATTATATTAAACATTATGTTGAAAACAGATGGGTATTTAAGCAATGCCGTAAAGTAACATAATATTATATGTTATTAAAATAACATATATATTTATTCTCATCAAGAAAATGATCCGCAAAGGGCAATAAACATTTAAGAGTAAACTATTGGTACACAATAAATAGATAAACACACCTAAATTATCTTATTTTTGGTTTAGCCGTTATCAGGAGAGAAGAGATAGGGACGCTAAGCACACTTGCGAAGCGACGGTTGGGTCTCAAACCGAATGCTAGAGACTGTAAGTGTGTTTTTCTATTTACTGTACATATATATCAACATCCAGACCACATTAAGAAAGCAGAAAAAAACCAGCCCTTTAAACTATAACAAGTAGTCTTCGTCACAGTTAAATTTCAACTAATTTGACTCTGACGATAACCGTACGTTATGGTTGAAAGATCTTAGTCTTTTTTTCTGATTTCTTATTGTGATTGGATTTCATTTTCATTTCAATAGTTTATTGTGAAAGTTTATTCAAAAGTTTGCTACGTTTTATACAGAGTTGTGTAGCTGTGATATCACAGGTCTCAGTAATTACAATACGGTTTCAGGACGTTTTACATATATTTTTTTTTCCTGTTAACTTTTATAATAACGTTGTTGATGACTGACTCAAATTAGTTGATAAAGTTTCAAGTTATCTTTTTGAATTTGTAAAAAAGTATTTTCTTATTGTTGCAATAATCCATGACTTTCAGATACATGTTATACTTTTTAGCAAGTCTTGAAGTAAGTGTTTATGTGTTATAAATGACACTCCGACCTCATAAGTAAGTCCCAATTCTACTTATGCATTGCAGTCAACTTTGATAGCGGTCAATAAGATGTAATAACGTGTTTGTCGAGTAGAAGGTAAGGTTATTTGACTTGAGCATCTGAAGGTGGTATTGGATATAACCCCTAAATACTTGTCTACATGATTAATTTGAGATTGAGTTAATAACCCTCGTTGTTGACACCTAAACAAACATAGAAAAGGTTTGAGTTGCTCCCTCCCCTCATCAAATAACAAATTAAGGAAAAGATGAGATTAAGGAGGTTATTTCAAGTCGCTAAAAACCAAAGAATATGCCGTAGAATGAACAGCGTAGTGGAAGATTCATTCTTTTATCAAATCAGACACTGGTCTAACCTTCTCAACGTTGACGTTGACGAGGACATTAGCCATTTTAGAGCCTTACGTATTATACGAATAATACACAACAAGTCGAACAAGTTCTTTGCTATCACTAAGAGGGAACAATTGACCATCCATAGATGATATTGAGAAAACTCTAAGCTTTTCTGAATACCTTCAGACTATACGCACTCCACCTCCTTCACCCACACCCTCTGTTTCATCTGCGGTCAACAACATTCTCCCTCTTATTCCAATATTATTCTCTTCTATTGATCTTAATAAGATCATAGCACCCCTAAATTGAAATATCCCCTGGTCATAATGGTATTAGTAATCAATTCCTTTCGAAACTCCTCTCTCCTCAAAGTTCTTACTGATATTTATAACTCTGGTTTTCAACTGCGCTATTTTCCATAGAATCTATCAATATTATACTGATGCAGAAGCCCTAAAGAACAAGTTATTCCCCTTGTTGGAAAGATCTATTAGTATCTTTCCAGATCTTGGAAAAATCTACTAAAGGCTGATTTTATTAGAAATTAAACAAATTTTGCTCTTTCAAGACTTGTAACCTTGGTTCCCCAAGCGATAACTCTACCACTGCGCAGGCAGGTTTGTCTTCCGCAGTTCTGAATCTGAGTGAACTTTTGACTTCGTCTGGCAACAGCCTGATAGATCAATTTAAGATGTTTCCGGAGACTATAAGTCTTTCCTCTCTGGACACAACTTCTTCGTTATAACTAATAAATGACATTTATTCTCTAGACAAATTTATAAAGGTATTCCTCCAAGTGTCTACTTTGTCCTTTCCTATGTACCCTTTATATTTCTAATTTTCCAAAATTTTCCTCTACAGGTATACTTCCAATTCACACAATCATGTAGAGACATTCCTGGGATTCTTCGTCGACTACACTGCGGTGGCCTATTGTGTTCCAATGTTGTCCATGCCACCATGAATCTACAACATTTCTTTCATGGGCCTTCACGATGGTTTATTGTAGAAATTAGCGTCTAATCAAACGAAGAGTTCACATTAGTTTTCGCAAGTGTGTTACTTACCACCCATCTCATAATCTTCTACCAACTTTAATTTAAATGTTTGGAATGTCATTTTAGACTCCACGTTATCTTTCAAAGAGCGCTTCTAAGGTAAATTTGAATTAGCAAATATATCGCAAGTGTAATCAACATTCCATTGGCAAATCTAAAAGTATTCATGTAAAATTCCCATTCAGTGTCGTGACAGGGTACAAGACCTGCGTTAAAATAATAAATGTGTCTACTACCTTTTAGCAAGGGTTTATTTCAACGCTAGAATTGTGTACGAACGACGTGATTTGAGATGGAAGCCCATTAATCACTCGACTTACCAATAGTTCTTCAAAAATATCCGGTATAAGCACTCACTAAAATCCAGGCTTCAGTCTTTCTCAACCCTTTAAACAAGTGTAGAACAATATCATTGCTCTTGACCTCCTTCCAAGACATCTGAATACTAGTAACACGGACTTTCTATAACTTCTTACCTTTTTCTAAGACATCTTGGATCTTGTTACTAGTATTAGTAATGCGGACTATTTTATAACTCCTTACCTCCTTTCAAGACATCTGAATACTAGTAACATGGACTTTCTATAACTTCTTACC
Organism: Hermatobates lingyangjiaoensis; assembly: GCA_026182355.1. Taxonomy (NCBI): domain Eukaryota; kingdom Metazoa; phylum Arthropoda; class Insecta; order Hemiptera; family Hermatobatidae; genus Hermatobates; species Hermatobates lingyangjiaoensis. Next base: position 1,092,726 of record JAPFBL010000090.1, read on the forward strand.
TTTTTCTAAGACATCTTGGATCTTGTTACTAGTATTAGTAACGCGGACTATTTTATGACTCCTTACCTCCTTTCAAGACATTTGAATACTAGTAACACGGTCCATTTTTGAATACTTGTAACACGGAATATTTTATAACCCTTCATCTCCTTCCAAGACATCTGAATACAAGTAACAGGGTCTATTTTGGAATACTAATAACATGGACTTTCTATAACTTCTTACCTTTTTCTAAGACATCTTGGATCTTGTTACTAGTATTAATAACGCGGACTATTTTATGACTCCTTACCTCCTTTCAAGACATCTGAATACTAGTAACATGGACTTTCTATAACTTCTTACCTTTTTCTAAGACATCTTGGATCTTGTTACTAGTATTAGTAACCCGGACTATTTTATGACTCCTTACCTCCTTTCAAGACATCTGAATACTAGTAACATGGACTTTCTATAACTTCTTACCTTTTTCTAAGACATCTTGGATCTTGTTACTAGTATTAGTAATGCGGACTATTTTATAACTCCTTACCTCCTTTCAAGACATCTGAATACTAGTAACACGGACTTTCTATAACTTCTTACCTTTTTCTAAGACATCTTGGATCTTGTTACTAGTATTAGTAACGCGGACTATTTTATGACTCCTTACCTCCTTTCAAGACATTTGAATACTAGTAACATGGACTTTCTATAACTTCTTACCTTTTTCTAAGACATCTTGGATCTTGTTACTAGTATTAGTAACGCGGACTATTTTATGACTCCTTACCTCCTTTCAAAACATTTGAATACTAGTAACACGGTCCATTTTTGAATACTTGTAACACGGAATATTTTATAACCCTTCATCTCCTTCCAAGACATCTGAATACAAGAAACAGGGTCTATTTTGGAATACTAGTAACATGGACTTTCTATAACTTCTTACCTTTTTCTAAGACATCTTGGCTCTTGTTACTAGTATTAGTAACACGGGCTATTTTATAATCAATATTAACAATATTAACAATAGTAACAATATTATTTTCACTTTAAATATAAGACCATGCAAATGCCAAAATTCCTCGTCCATATGATGAACTAATATACTACTTCACAATACTTACCGAATTCTCCACTTAATTTTTTAAAATTAGTAACACAAATATTCAAATCATTAGTTGTGCAATCCGTAATTGTGTGTTGTTTTCACTGGACCAACCCTTCAGCACCACATCTTTGGTGTCTTCCTGATGATGAATACAAAGTGTTCAAAACGCGTTGTTGTTGTTGAATAAAACTTCATTTGTGTGGAGACATTTGTTTGTTTATCCATTTTACCTCAAAATGAGTTGTTTTCACCGGACTAACCCTTCAGCACCACATCCTTGGTGTCTTCCTGATGATGAACACAAAGTGTTCGAAACGCGTTGTTGTTGTTGAATAAAACTTCATTTGTGTGGAGACATTTGTTTGTTTATCCATTTTATCTCAGAAAAAATATTCAAAAGTAGTAAGCCTCTGACCTGTAACTGCTAATTACCATGTATACTACAGCGCGGCAATATTCGCTGATGGTTGATCATATTACTCTCTATATACCCTGTGTATGTTGTTCTTTATAAGTTCTGGATTCATTACCATATTATTGTTTGTGTAGTTTGTGTTCTTTTGTATAGTGTTTTGTATGTTTTCTGTTTCCATTGCAATATAGTTCTCTGTATATTCTGAGTTCCATACATATTATTTTTTACGTATTATATGTTCATTACCATTAATACAATAGTTCTCAATGTGTTCTGTTTCCATGACCAAATAGTTCTGTATGAATTCTAACTTCTTTACCATTTATACTGTATTCATTTTGTATTTTGAATTTGAATAACTACACTTCTTCTAAGAGTTTGAAATGTTGCAAAAGAAAACTGTGATGCAATTGGTGCGTGCGTCAGTCTAGATAAGAGAGTAGTTCGGAGCTTGTGAGTGCAGCGTCAAGTTATACATCCACTCAGGCATCAGCCTCCCGAAACGCTTTTCAAATCATTGTTACTATTTACCTCGTTTATTCATTAATTTACTTTTCAGCTATTTTCTGTTATAATCCAGAAAATTTGTTAACAGCAATATTAAATTATCACAACTTCAAATAATTAATTATGAGCTTTCATTTTTTGTTAAGAAAATTGTGAGTAATGTAAAGAATATGAGATTAAATGTTTGAAAAAGTATATTTTCTTACTTATGTAAATATAAAAAAAATATTAAAGTTATTGAAAACAATGATTTCTAAGCAAGAATTAAGCAGTTGATTAAATATCAAGTATAAAAGATAGGTTTATAAATTGTTCTTGTTTGTTTGTCTCTAATACCCACATTTACTGGTTTCCATCTTTAGTATTGTTATAGGGCCAGAAATTATAACTACTAAAATTTAGTAAAAAAAAAATCACAAATGGGACTAAAACTTAGTCTAGGACTAAAGTTAAGGCTTAGATCACTTTCAAAGATCTTAGAGCCGTTAGAAGAGGGAAATCGTTAAGACAGCTGTTACTCTATCTTATCAACAACCATCTGTTCTAATTTGAACATACCGGGGCTGATATTGATCAGACAATCAAAATTGTGTTTAATTAATGCAGACTATTATTAAGATTATCAATTGGTTTTTGGCAAACTATTTTTTTTTTGCCATGTTCCTAATGCATTGAATAATAAAACTGGTTGGTATGATAACATAACAAACTGGTTGATTCCTTATTAAGTCATCCATTGAAGTCATAACTGAAAAATATTTTTTCTCTATCTCTCCTCATTCTTTATATACTTCATTTTATTATTAATGTTTTTTATTAGTTTATAATTTCTTATTTGTGTTGTTTTTTTCGTTCGTCCTCCTCCCTTCTCGCTTGTGGTGGTATCACTGATTGTTTAATGGTCGTGCTCCTGTTCAACTTCAGTCACCACCTTGTCTCCCTGCGGGATACTTCATCTCCTTATGATGACAATTGTCGAAATATAGAAGTGAGTTATGTCAGTGTCTAGCTCAGTGACTTGGCAGGCGAGTCACCGCCCTGCCTTCCTGCGGGACTCTTCGCTCTTCACACCTCCTGATGACGACGATGGACCAAATATCGATGTGAGTTATGTCTGTGTCTTTCTGTGTGTTTCCTTCGTTTTGAATTTTTATTTAAAAAAGTCCGCTGGAACGTTTCTTTATATATATATATATATTAGTATATTTTGGGAGCAGACCTTCATTTAGACAAGTTCTATTAAAGAGTATGCCGATCTTCATTTTCGTGCCTTTTTTATTCAATTTCTCCAGTTTTCTAAACTTGGTTTTTAATTCTACGGCTAAACTAAACACTAACTCTCCGAAAGATTTATTCTTGAGTTCCATAGTAGTAATCGAAAGATACACTCTAAACCTAACTAAAAACAAACAAACTATACATTAAATTATTCCAACGTTTCGGTCACTTTGACCATCTTCAGGGATTTACAATTTTACGATTAAATAACTTAACTTAAGGAAAAACACTAACAATAATTATTACAAACAATCGCGAATTATTACATAGCTAACATAATGAATAGAAAATATCAAGACAACAAGGAGGTTACAAATCTTGGAGGTTCCAAAGTTTCAGGTTTTCCAGTTCGATTCATCGGTTGATAAAATTCACTACAACACTATGAGGCTGTCACTGACTCCAGGTTGCTATTTTGTTGGTGTCCTGCGTGGAGCTTCAAAATCCTACTGAAACTCGCTGTCTGGTTTTTGAGGTTGGGTTTATGCTCTCTAATACACAGGGCTTCTAGAATTTGTAGTCTGTTATGGTCTTTTTCCTGGTATAGAATTTCTATGTTATTGGTTAATTCTTCTCTGCTCAGTTTGATGCTATGTATACTATGGGAATGATCTTTTGGAGCGCCTGCAGCAAAGTGCATGGTTAACCTCCGTGATAAAGTAGTTACCGTGGAGCCAATGTATGATGACTTTAGGAACTCACAGTTTCCTGTATTACAATTATAACGATAAACTACATTGGTTTTCTGGAGGAGAGGCTTCGGCTGTACGTTATTTCTGACAATCAAGTTAGTTGTGGAGGCACTTTTGTAATAGATACTTAGCTTAAGCCGGTCTTCGGAATTGTTGCATTTCGTATTAATTTTGACAATGTTCTTGATTACTCTTTCATCAGTTTTATATTGCTTAGAAAATTGGTTTCTGTAGTACACCGTTTCCGTTCTACCTTGGGTGGTTTGCTGGTCCTGCTGTCGGTTGCTATTGTTGATGTAATGCTGCAAAAGGTTATCAAAGTGTTTATTACTGTACCCATTATTAATTAGTACCTGCTTAATCCTTTCTACAGCGGTGTGGAACAAGGACCAATTTGCTGCTGGCGCTCCAAAAGATCATTCCCATAGTATACATGGCATCAAACTGAGCAGAGAAGAATTAACCAATAACATAGAAATTCTATACCAGGAAAAAGACCATAATAGACTACAAATTCTAGAAGCCCTGTGTATTAGAGAGCATAAACTCAACCTCAACAACCAGACAGCGAGTTTCAGTAGGATTTTGAAGCTCCACGCAGGACACCAACAAAATAGCAACCTGGAGTCAGTGACAGCCTCATAGTGTTGTAGTGAATTTTATCAACCGATGAATCGAACTGGAAAACCTGAAACTTTGGAACCTCCAAGATTTGTAACCTCCTTGTTGTCTTGATATTTTCTATTCATTATGTTAGCTATGTAATAATTCGCGATTGTTTGTAATAATTATTGTTAGTGTTTTTCCTTAAGTTAAGTTATTTAATCGTAAAATTGTAAATCCCTGAAGATGGTCAAAGTGACCGAAACGTTGGAATAATTTAATGTATAGTTTGTTTGTTTTTAGTTAGGTTTAGAGTGTATCTTTCGATTACTACTATGGAACTCAAGAATAAATCTTTCGGAGAGTTAGTGTTTAGTTTAGCCGTAGAATTAAAAACCAAGTTTAGAAAACTGGAGAAATTGAATAAAAAACGCACGAAAATGAAGATCGGCATACTCTTTAATATATATATATATATATATATATATATATACATTCAGACTACAGTTGTTAAAATCCACATACTATTTTTCTTAGTAAAATAATTTGTAATGTAATACTTAGTTTTTCTATTTAAAAATTATACTTCTGCCTTTGAAAAAGGTTTCGAATAAAGACCGAAACATTGGCAATGAGAGTTTAATTTGAACCTGAAGAACTGACCGAGTCCCAATAAACTTTAGTTTTGTTTCTATTCCACGGTCGATACTTTTATCAATATATATATATATTGGTATACTTTGGGAGCAGACCTTCTTTTAAACGTATATCATTAAATAACTCGCCAACTTTAAGTCTAGTATGTTTCTTACATACCTTCTCGACTTTTCTTATATTATTCCTCCATCTTACCATATAAATCAACTCACTGAATGGTTTCTTTATATTTCTATTTTCCATATTTACACAGGGTAGACGTTTCGGTCTACATTGATCATTATCAAGGAAATCGTTTTACAATATTTTTACAATTCTGAATAAAATTCTTATTTACATTAACAGTCACTTCACTTCATTCAAATATAACTAATAAAATACACTTTTCCAATTTACAATCTACCTTATAAACCTAAACATAAACTTGTGTTAACAGGTTTGTTTCTAAATACCCGATTTGTTTGTAAATTGAAAAAGATATGTATATTGTATATATATATATATATATATATATATATATATATGCTATGATGATATCTTTTTTTTTACTATCTTGCGATGAATTGTGGGTATTTTTTACAGTAGATTAGCAAATAATTATAAAGTAAAATGAAAAGCCACTGTAATTATTTTATAACTGCATGAAATAAAATTTATGCACCGTTCTGTAAGAATGTTTTTATTATATAATTTTAAAGATTTAGATTATTTGCTCTTGGGTATGGACAATATTCTAAACCGGTCCTATCTCTCAATAGTATACGAGATAAGCGAGCTTATCAATTTCCTAATGTCAAACAACACGTGTTCAACATAGAAAAGCTCATCAGTCAGTTTGTGCTGGAAAGGGTTGAGGTGAGCTGATGGCTTCATTAGAGTTGGACAGCACGATTGTGTAGTCCTGAAGACACATTGCCTCCTTACCGAGGCCTCTCAGAGGCTTTCCTTGGCGAGGCTGTATCTCAGCCGCCTAACGGCTCCCCTATCAACGGTGTCCATCCTCCACTGCCCCCATCCTCACTCCATTCAATATTATCTTCCCCTTCATAAATATTAATTTTAATCGCGACTTTTTCAACATAATGAATTTCTAATTATCATTTCCTGTAGACAATGTTAGTTTTTATATAACACTTTAATATATTATTTTTCTCAAACTCTTTTTTTAAGGAAAAAAAAACAAAGCAAGGTCAGAAGATTAAAATTAATCAATTAAAATTAATTGATGAAAATTAAGATATTAACTTTGAAAAATATTTAACAACGATATGAATGCAATATAAAATTATTATATAAATTAATATACAGTAATAACATAAATATTATAATCAAACTATTGTAATAGAATAAATAATTCATTTCATTGACTGGGGAGACAAAATATGTGAATTCAACGTTGTTTCAATAAAACTCGTGAATTCTTATAACAGTATTAAGACATTGCGGTATGTAAAAGCGGTAAATTTGACAAAACTGCCATAATGAAAGGATGTTAAAGAAAAAAATTTTATTTGGTAATACTGACATTTATTCAATTACAAGAAGAGATCCATCATTAAAAATACGCTTTAAAGTGAATAAGTTTGTTTGAAAACTACCGAGTGTAGAAGATCTTCATAAAACTTTTATATTGAAGTCATACAGTCGAAAGCATTATGTATATATGAATAGAAGAATGAAAATTTCTTTATTGAGGATATTGTCCACGGTGAACAAGACTAGGGTAGCTATACTGAGAGCACTGGGTGCTCCTCACCAGGCTTTTCTCCTTTGTACATAACTGATAATATAATAATAAAAATAATTATAAAGATATTAATAATAGGATAATATAGTATTAGTAACAACAAAAACAATAATCATATAGGTATATAGTTAATATATTATTAATAAGAATAGTAATTTTTTTTTTGGGTAAGGAAGTGAAATGCATTTACGCACATAGTGCTGGGCTCCCAGATAAACCAGACTACCAACCAAAACACCTCCTTTTCTCCTACGACCTAGCCTGAAACTGTTTTCCACATTACTTCAGGCTTGGTCTTAGCTTACCTTAGGTAAGGTATACTTACTTATTATTCTCTAGATCTTCCAAGTATCGCTTTTTCGTCGTCAATATCGTTCTGACTAGACCATCTACCATATTCCATGCCCCAGAATTCCGGATCATTTTTTCAATGATCGTTTCTGGGGAGAATATGCCTATTCTGTGTATCAAGTCTCTCCTCTGGCTGTTTCATTTGGGACAAGAAAAGAATGTGTGTTCCACATCATGTAACGCTGGACAATACAGGCACTCAGATGTTTGGTGCTTCCCTATCTTGCATAGGTAGGCGCAGAAGTAACCATGTCCGCTTAGGAATTGCGTGAGGTAATATCCCACCTCTCCATGACCTCTCTCAATCCATGATCGGACATCTCTAATTAGTTTGAAGGTCCAGCGCCCTCTAGTGTCATTCTCCCACGCCTCTTGCCATCTGTCGAAGGTACGTCTCCTCTCTTCTGAGCGAGCATTTTCTCTACCAACTTCTTCCTTTCTTCTGTAAATGGCCTCCCTTTCTCTCGCCAGTAGGTCGACTGGAATGATGCCAGCTATCACCAGTACTGCTGACTCTGATATCGTACGATAAGCAGAGCATACTCTTAACGCTGCTCTCCTTTGTACTACAAGCAATCTTTTTCTGTGGCTTTTCTTATTTACAGCTTTCCCCCCAGATCTCTGATCCGTATAACACACTGACTGCACTGCTGACATTAAGAGACGTCTCATAATAGCCTTGGGACCTCCGACGTTTGCCATTACTCTGCTTAAAGCTCGCACGCTTTCTGAGGCCTAATGACAATAGTAATAATAATAATAATAATAATTGTATAATAATAATAATGATAATAATAATACCATAAATAATATTAAGAACTACGTTTCTTCCCTTTGTGAAGCTGTTCCTCGTCTTCTTAGGCCAACTACCGGTTCCTCTACTAGATTGCTGTCCATAGCAGCCGCAGCTCTGGTCATCCCAGCCTCTTCCTCCTGCATCACTTCAGTGGGTAATAAACCCTGAATGGCGGCAATCAAAGGGTTGGTTGAAGTGGCATTTTTTTATCCTCTTTCCTGCCTATGTATATAAACCAGGATATCCTTTGTGTCCGTTCAATCATATCGTTCATAGGTTGACTAACTTCTAACTATTTAACTTGTTAATTAACTAACTAGTTAACTTAACTTGTTATTGCAAAGGCCTACAAAGAGGAAAAACAGAGGCCTGTGGAAAAAGATTTTAAATAAAATCGAAACGCCGGCAATGAGAGTTTGAATTGAAAGTGGAAGAAATTGACCGCATCCCGATCTATCATTTTTTAGTTGTATATCTGTCACACGGTCGAGAATTTATTAGTTTATATATATATATATATATCACAAAAAAATATATATATATATCAGAGTGTTATACTGATGCCCTAAACATTTATTGTGCGTTTCGAAAAACATGTAAGCAATAATTGTAAATCTGTATTTCTCTAATTAGGAAAAGCGTATTTTATAAATAGAGTTCATTATTTTAGAAAAAAATAATTATAGTTAAGTTAATGAACAAAGAGTTGAATTTTTTTTTAAAAAAAAAATCTTTTAATTTTCATTAATAAATTTTAAAGTAACATAAAACCAATTTAATTTAGCATTACGAGAGTGATTATTTTAAGTGTTGAGCAATTAATAACGGTCGAGTGATTGCACGTTTGCGCATAGGAATTCACTAATAGGTTCTTGGAACTAAGGATTTTTATAACAGTAGCTGATGGAGAAGGCTTTGGTTGAAGGTGAGGCGTCGGTAGGCACATACCATTAGTCTGCCACATCCGGAGTCTCGGCAAAGTCCTTTGACCGTGCAAAAAATAACGTCTTTTACCAATAGAAACCCCTACAACCGGCGACAGCAGTATTCAATAGCAACTTTTAAATTTAGTTTTTTACCATTGTTTTTTATTATAATATAAAAAGCTTTCACATAAACACGTGAAATAACAATCAATGATCAAACCACAATAAGAAATGGGAAAACAAGACTAAAATCTTTCAACCGTAACAAGCGGTCTTCGTCAGAGTCAAAAACCCAACTATAATATATATATATATATATATATATAAAGATTTCACATAAACACGTGAAACAACAATCAATGATCAAACCACAATAAGCAATGGGAAAACAAGACTAAGATTTTTCAACCGTAACAAGCGGTCTTCGTCAGAGTCAAAAACCCAACTGACTGTTTTTGACTTTCAGTTGGGGTTTTGACTCTGACGAAGACCGCTTGTTACGGTTGAAAGATCTTAGTCTTGTTTTCCCATTGCTTATTGTGGTTTGATCATTGATATATATATATATATATATATATATATATATATGAGTCGCCGCCCTGTCTTCCTGCGGGACTCTTCGTTCTTCGCTCTTCACACCTCCTGATGACGACGATGGTCGAAATATCGATGTGAGATTTAACGTCACTTGAAGATAGAATACCTTTTTGTCTTTACATGTTGTTTGTTTACATTCTGGTAAATTTTCTGGCACTTAAATGAATTTCGTAACAAAAAGAAATTATGATGCAATTTCATTTAAATATTACATATTTCCTTTGTCTTTATAACACATATTGTTTTTAACTTTTGAGTCTCTCAAAGTTAGTGGCGAGAACCTCTTCCCTCTAGCACTAAGAGGAAATGAACTCGAAAACTGTCAATTTATTTAATTATTTAAGAAACAGAAAAGAAGGAGGTTCAGATATTCTTGAAAGTAGAACTGCATGACTGGAAGATGAGATATTGTATTCTGTTTGTGAGGTGCCACTGATTTACTATTGTAATTCAAAAAACCAATCTACTTGTATTTGAGCAAATCAAGATACAAAAAAGAGAATAAAATATAATTGTTATTAAATATATTTTAATTCAAAGAAATCTAAATACATTAAAAATATAAAAATAACAGGTTTTTTTTACACTTATGTAAAAAAGATAGCATTTTGTGTTTGAATGGGAAAGAGTTTATAATAGGATGAGAGAAAGAGAAATGGTGAGAGAATGGGGCATATAACAAAAGAGTGAAAGGGAATGGGATGGAGAATGAACAGTCAAGAAGTGAGATAACTGAGAGAAGCATGCAAATTTCAAAGCCACTAGAAGGTCGAGCAAACAAATATTGACATCAATCAAGTTAAAGGATTTGTTTTAAAAAGACATTTATTTTTGATTTCCTAGTATATTCATATAGGCAAATGAAATTTTAAAATCAACTAAAAATACCTACTTGCTACATCTGTATATTTTAAAAAGAAACTATGTCTGTGAAGTTAGCGAAAAACAGCTTAAAAGTTCATAACTTCGCTTTAGCGTTGAATTTTTAATCCATTCAGAGCCTATATTTTATGTTAGACATACACAAATCTAGTGTCAAAGTTTCAGCTCGTTAGGTCTCATGGTGGCTGAGTTTACTTGTAACAATTTATTCTGCTTTAAACATCCATAACATCACTTCTACGTTGAATTTCCAATCCATTTAGAGCCTATATTTTAAGTTAAACATACACAAATCTAGTGTCAAAGTTTCAGCTTGCTATGTCTAATGGTGGCTGAGTTTAGTTTACTTGTGACAATGTTTTGAGGACAAACCGAAAGACAGAAATTTTTATAATGGTGTGTTCGGTTTCTCTAATGTATGAAACGTAAAGAAAACTAGAAATGAGTCAGTTTGAACTCCGATAAAAATTATTAGAAGCTAAAAAGTTTTTTTGATTCATACGTGATTATATCTATTTCCATATTTTCTATACTTTGCTCATATAGTATACTGTAATAAGAAATGTATATATTAATAGGTATTGTAATATATAATAGTGTTACAGAAGATCAAAATAACATTAGAATTAAAACACACAGACAAGTTGCCTAAGCTTTTACGTAAAAGCTCATTTAAAGCTGAGCTTTACAGTTTAGGCATAAATCAAACTTACACACTACGGTGTTTTGATTGTGAGGTATATAATAAATAATTAGTTATTATTATATTATATAATTAATCATAGAAGACTAATAATAGAAGAAGTAGTCAGTAGAAGAAGCGAAACTATACTCATTAGGGATAAGTAGAAATAGAAGCCTATTAATCTGTTTTACCAGTTGGTAAGTTGGTGTTGGAATCTGCTTAATTATTGGTTTTATAAGACCACCGGGTTTGTAGGATTTATGTACCTGTAACAATGTCCCAACCTAAAGTTTTTATCTGGAGGGTAGTATAGCTTTCCCAACTTTCTTATTTGGCTGGTGTAATAACTTTATTGAGTCGCTTTTTAATATACTCTTCTAGAACCTTCGTTCTAACTTGAACTTTTCAACTGTTACTTAGTATATTATTTAATTTAGACTTATACTCTTCAATAGGTGTAAACAAGGCTAAGATCTTTCAACCATAACAAGCGGTCTTCGTCAGAGTCAAAAACCGAACAGCCAGCCTCAGTTTCCTCAAATCTGTAGAAATCTTGGGGGTGATATAAAACAGAAAACGTGGATCTGCTTTCATATATAAACATCAATGATCATACAACAATAAGAAATGGGAAAACAAGACTAAGATCTTTCAACCGTAACAAGCGGTCTTCGTCAGAGTCAAAAACCCAACAGTTGGGTTTTTGACTCTGACGAAGACCGCTTGTTACGGTTGAAAGATCTTAGTCTTGTTTTCCCAGTTTCTTATTGTGGTTTGATCATTGATTGTTATTTCACGTGTTTATGTGAAATCTTTTTATAGGTGTAAGTACATATTGCGCAGTTTTGTCGATTTAGCTAACAGTGACTATGTTGGATTTTAGACTGTCTCAATATTTCTATTCTGATACCTTTAAATTGGTCAGCTTAGCTAGATTATGAATATTGTCGTTTTTAAAACTTAGAGGTGCTTGGAAATAATGTAGCAGTAAGGACAAGGTTGAGAAATTTTTTCTCGATTGGAATAAGAGTCTTGTTAGGGAGATTAACGAAGCCAATTGGTTGAGAAGGGTCCTTTGAAGAGCCGCCTGTCATTGGGCAAGCTTTCGTTACTTATGTCCTAGTTGAGGTTGTTTTCCTGTGCTCTTGAAGACGAATCGTCTTGTCAGTCTCAGTCCTCAATTAATTCCTAATATCCAGAAAAACTCCACTGGCCTTAGCCGATTTAAATTTCTGCTTCAGTTCACAGATTTTTCTGTAATGAATTTTAATATTGCTATTTACTGTAGCAAGTCTCCCTTTAGGCGTATATTATTATATATATGAAAGAAAATATAAGTAAAAATAACTGACACTAGTCATTTCCATCTATCGACACTTCTTTTCAACAGGTGGAGTCGTCTCTCCCTCACAGTCTTGAACGCACGTACCTCTTCTTCTTCCTTTCTACTCTCTTCCTGAAGACAAACTTCGGTTCAAAATAATTAATTTATTAAAAACAGCACCATATCTGTCGGCAACTTCTTTCATTAAACATTTTTCATAATCATGACACTTCTTACATGCAGTTACACTGCGGTCTTTGATTCAGTGTAATATTTAATTTAAATTACTTGTTACATGTTTTGTCTGGACATCAGGCATCAGAAATATAAATTAATTATTATTTTGTATTAATTATTCATTTCTACAGTGTATTAAGAAATACTGTGTAAATTCTGTAATAATCTGTTTTTGTTTTTGTGTAAATTTCTTGATTGATATATATTTTATTTTAATCCTCGTAATTTTACAAGTCAGCGAAAAAGATTTTAAATAAAAAGAAGTACTTTGTTGAGTTTGGTTTAAACCTGAAAAACTGACCGAATACAGATTTTATTTATCACTATATATATTAATATAATATTAAAGACGTGATACAAATGTGTCGAGTATTCACGAGAGTGAACAAGTTTCTTTCATGATTGTACCTACTTAATCATGGATAGTGTTGCAAAAGATGATATACAATACCTTCATTGTCGGAATTATCACAATAAAATTACTAATAACTTAAATTATTGTTCAGATTTGAAAAAGTTGAGTTGGAATCTTCAGAGATAAATTATGTTTCATTATAGCTACCTCAAATGATGAAACTTTTACATTCACTTTTTATTTATTATTCTTGAAGTTGGGTTACAAATATAACTATGATAATAAATTGGCGGAAGAAAAGGAAAATAGATTTAATCAATAGGTGAAGACGGATATAAAGACTATTTGCCATCTCCCATTATTGTTTTAAAATCTATTTGTCTTTCTCTATCAGGGACTCTGATCCATTCTATCCAAGCCAATTAAAAATAAAAATAGCAACTACCCACCTCGTATGTATCAGCTCTGTGTATTGGCTCATTAACAACTTCTTTCCCGAATATCATCTAATAAAGAAAACAATATGTAAACATTACTTCTCTTAAATATTTGCTGTAAACTACAGATTCCCCTTCAAATACTGTCTGAAAGCAGTGCCCGTTGTTTTTCAGTGCTCACACTTATAGGCTTTGTTTTCTTAGTGCTGTTCTATTGGTGCAAAGTGTGCCTCGTTTATTGTTCCACAGAAGAACCTGCACCTCAATTCTCTTAGAACCAATCCTGGAATATGGTTATCCTCTGTGGTTGCTATAAAAAAGACTGATCCCTGCTAATATACCATTCAATTGTCCTTCCGTATCACCTTCCCCTGTGAATGAGTTGCCCCTCATTGTGACTACTTTCTTCTCTGGTGTACATAAACTTAAACGAATCCTCAAAGATCTCTTCTCCATCCTATCCTCTTCATTTCAGATATAATGTTTTTGTATTTTATTTATTTATTTTTACTTTTCTTTATTATTATTTATGATTAATTCATTTTGTTTTTTATTCATATTGATTTTTTTTTATTTAATTTATATATTTTACGATACTTTATTTTACACCAATCTCATTTTTCAATATTATAAATAAAAAGATTTCACATAAACACGTGAAATAACAATCAATGATCAAACCACAATAAGAAAATGGGAAAACAAGACTAAAATCTTTCAACCGTAACAAGTGGTCTTCGTCAGAGTCAAAAATCCAACTGATAGGGGTTTTTGACTCTCAGTTGGGTTTTTGACTCTGACGAAGACTGCTTGTTACGGTTGAAACATCTTAGTCCTGTTTTCCCATTTTCTTATTGTGGTTTGATCATCAATATTATATATATATTTAAATTTCTCTCCAATCCTCTTTGATTTGTTTATGTTTACTATACCGTTATTGCTTTACGAATTTCTGTTCTTAACTTCTCTTAATTCTATTACCTAAAGACCGTGTGTGAGGGGCAGCACTGGCGGTCACCGTTCCGTCTACATGTGCTTGGTTCCTCTTTCTCTTTTCTTCTTGAAGACGGATTTCCCGAAAATTTGAGCTTTAAGTGTGTTTCTATACTCTGTGTGCCACTCTGCTTCGTTTTTGAACTCGTATTGTATCCAGTTTGGATCGTCTTTCCGATTTTTATGTGCATATATATATATATATATAAATATATAAAAAGATTTCACATAAACACGTGAAATAACAATCAATGATTTGGGTTTTTAACTCTGACGAAGATTGTTTGTTACGGTTGAAAGATCTTAGTCTTGTTTTCCCATTTTCATATTGTGATATATATATATAGAAAATTGTTTACTGTTTACCTGGTGATGGCCAATGTGGCCGAAAGCTTGTTTCCCTTTAGTTTTTTAACCCAGTTTGTATTTGTGTAGTGTCAAATAAAGTTTGTTTCATTAGTTTTCTTCAAGATTGTTTTCCTATTCTTGTTATGGAATAGATTAATTTTTGAGCTACCAGTGAATTACAAGAAAATAATAAGGCAAATAGAACATCTTTCT
Source organism: Hermatobates lingyangjiaoensis (assembly GCA_026182355.1). Lineage (NCBI taxonomy): Eukaryota > Metazoa > Arthropoda > Insecta > Hemiptera > Hermatobatidae > Hermatobates > Hermatobates lingyangjiaoensis. The sequence continues at coordinate 1,107,862 of JAPFBL010000090.1, forward strand.
AAAAAGATTATTAATGCTGAAGCCTCTGTGCTTTTTAACAACACTTGTTTAAAAGAATACTTGCTACCAGTATACACCAATATATATATATATATATATATATATATATATATATATATATATATATATAAAAGTCAATACGAAAAGAGAAAAACATAGATAAAGACATACAATACTCACTACTATATTTCGACTAGCGTTTTCATTAGGTAGAAGTACTCCTGCGAGCAGCTGCGGCTGATATATATATATATAATAAGATTTCACATAAACACGTGAAATAACAATCAATGATCAAACCACAATATGAAATGAAAAAAAAAAAACAAAGACTAAAATCTCTCAACCGTAACAAGCGGTCTTAGTCAGTTTTCAGTTGGGTTTCGACTCTGACGAAGATTGCTTGTTTCGATTGAAAAAACTTAGTCTTTTTTCCGATTTCATATTGTGGTTTGATCATTGATATATATATATATATATATATATATATATATATATATATATATATATATATATAACCCTGATAGGTATCATGAGAAGTATAGGGTAGGCCAAGGTAAGTGTAATTGCTAAGAAAGTAATGAAAGCACCAGGATTGATGACAGAGCGGATAAAAGAGCCAACGATGTCTGCATTGAACCCTACCACTAGCAGTACTGAGAGGCTTTAGAAAGAGATATGAAGATAGATAGATCTGAGATTAGCAGGTTTACAGTAGAAGATGAAAGAAGTACAGAAGACAAAGAAAATATAAGGAAAAACTCCTTGATAACTGTGCTCAGCCTTTAAGCACCACGAAAAGTGATAAGAACGTAATGTACCTCTCCTAAGACCAGAACTATGATGCAAATCAGCAGGGACTATACACTATTAATAAACTTAGAAAAATAACAACTAGCGAAAAATGGTCTTTTTTTAAGTGGTCAATTTGGAAGCTACGATCATATAAATTTCTACATATTTGATGAAGGCGTATGAACAGGGATCAGGGAATGGGCTTTTTTATACGGAAGGGATGACCACTATTAAAATGGAGATACTGCTGTCCTATTTATTTTATTTTTTTATTGTCTCCCCTCCCTTCGTAAGTTGACTACGCACATTGAGTACTTCTTGAATGAAACAAATATCAGTCCTTGTTTTTCTTCGGAACGGCTCACATCTTTCTACCTGATAGCGGTGCAGTCGAAATACAGTAGAGAGTTTTTGTTATATTTTATATAGCTTTTCTTTCTGTAATTTTTTTGTATTTTATTTATTAATTTTGTCCCATTCTTTATTATTATTTATGATTAATTCATTTTGTTTTTTATTCCTAATCATTTTTTTTTATTTTATTTTTTTTTCATATATATATACAATTTACAAACAGAGAGAAAAAAATATATATACACTTTAACACAGAGAAAAGAACACAGAAAGACACTACCGAACTCACTTCGATATTTCGACATCCGTCGACATCGGGAAGAAGTGCGAAGTACTCGCGTTATGGAAGCATTGGATGTCGAAATATTGAAGTGAGTTCTATAGTGTCTTTCTGTGTTCTTTTCTCTGTGTTAAAGTGTTTATTGTCCACACGGAACTTTTTTTTTATTATAAGTATATATATGTATATATATATATATTATTAAAGTAGACGGCAGCTTCCGCATGCACGACCTTTTTGATAGTGTTTTCTAGTTTTCTAACTAGTTTTCTTTGGTAGGGAGTGATTTCGTGAAGGAGTTGTCCTTGTAAAATATGTTTACAAGAGAATCTGCTGCCAATATACACTAATATATATATATATATATATATATTAAACCAGAGAGTTCTTCAGTCTACTGCCGTCTCTCTGTAAATTCGCTTTCACCGTAACGGTCGAAATATTGAAAAGTGAGTCTTAATTGTTGCGTTTCTTTCTATGCCTCACAGTTTATTTATGTTTATATATATATATACAAAATTCAAGTTTATCAGGATACAAAAGTTTGTTTCTACTTCAAGGTCGATATATATATATATATATATATATATATATATATATATCAAAATTTTATTTTTATTCTTTAAGCTTTGTTACAAGTACACTCAGCTACTATATGATATATCGAGCTGAAACATTCAAAGTACGAGTAAGTTTGTGTATGTTTAATTTAAAATCTAAGCTTTGAGTCGATTGGAAATTCAACGTAGAAGCGAAGTTATTGACTTTTGAGCTGTCTTTGGCCAACTTGACATAGATGTTTATTTTGAAAATATACATGTATAGGAAGTAGGTATTGTTAGTTGATTTCTCATTTCATATGCATTTAAGCTCCTAGTAGAAGATAATTGACAAGCTGTTTCCCGAAGTTCAAGATCTGCCATCTATTCAGAATAACTGGCTTTGCCAGCGAGCAATTCTCACCCCTATAAATAAGTAGGCAAGAAAAGTCAATGCGTTTGTTTGGCAATGACGGTAAATAAGTTACCACGTCAAACTCTGTCTACGGCAGGAATTAAAGTGAGTAAGACCAAGTGTTTCTCACAAAGTAAACTGTATGTTGCTTGCTTAAGAGTCAGAGGCTCCAACTCTCTGTTCTTCCATGCACCTGAAGGAGAGACAGCTAATGTGGTCTTTGCAGAGGTACTTACTTAACACTGTGCTAATTAATATATTTTTTTTATTCCTTAAGTTTTCTAATAATATCTTGAAATAACACGTGTCATATCTAAATTTTTGTAAAATAGCCGTCAAAGACGGGCACGTCTGCTAGTATTAACTAATTAATTGAACCAGTACATGACCAAAAGCTGTAAAATTTCTTGGAAGCGATACTTTCATAAGTGTAATTGATATTACCGAACATTTCCTCGTATTGACTTTCTTTAAAGCGTCAGCATTCCATGAACTTAGTTTGGAAAACAGTTCTCCATAAACTATGATCGTCAAGCTTGAAGGATTTATAAAACAGGTATTTTTACGATCCGAATTCAAGGAATGGTAGTGCAAATCACTTGATTATAAGAGACTGTCAGACCTGCGCATTCCCTAATGATGTTATTCATAATTATTTATCATCCAACCAGCTCACTACTCTGCAACCTAGCTCTAATACCCTCCCTTACATTTCATTTCTAATTAAAAAAAAAAAAAAAAAAACAGTGCGGATTACAAGAATTGCACTATAAATAATATTAAAACGAACAACAGCAATCATCTATCAGATGAAGTTAATGACGCTTGCTTGACCTTGAAGTGCAAGTATCAACCTGCATCGAAGAATCACCAGACAAACTTCAGCGCCAAAAAAATCCCCTCACTTATTTGTCCTATAATTTCCATGTAGAAAACTGATAATAATCATTTATTGATTATTACTTTTATTAGTTTTTCCTTAAGTATACATTTTTTTCTGTTTTCTACATTTCATACATATATTTTTTCCCCAAATTTTCTTTATCCAAATAAACAAAATAAATGTGACAGGGTACAAAAGATATGTTAGGTTATAGGGTAAATACCACATAATAACTGATTGCACTACCTTAGAATATGTTAGGTTTTTGTTAAAAACTTGTCATGCCGAGATAAAATGCTCATACCAAAGCTATTTTTTTTTAAATGAGTTTACATATAATGGAAAAAAACTCCATGAACTAGATAGAACATTTAAATTGTGAAAAAAGGTTCTTAATTTTTTTTGTGATCTGCTATATATTATTAATGGTTATTAAGAAGTAAAGATTTTGTCCAATATTTTTGAATATTAAATCTTTTCAAGAGGTTCTTTTTTTGTTCAGCTGGATACAGAAGTAAATTTTTATTTAATTAGGGCTGAGGTGACCTTTGCCCCAGGGTATAAAAGCTTGAAATGTGTATTTATTTGTATTTTTATAAAATAAATTCATCTCTCATCACTCTTTCTCACTCTCACACTCTCTCTCTCTTTTTAGGTACTTTGTAGGTAGAATTTAGGTAGCATACAAAGTAAAGAAACACACTGACTCAAATTTTCGGGAATCCGTCTTCAGGAGAAAAGAGAAAAGGAAACCAAGCATGTTGTGGACGCAATGGTTAGTAACGGGTTATGAATATATATATATAATATATATACTTTAGATTATACAATTTTAAAGTTGTGTAATTTAAATTGAGTAATTTTAAATTTGTGCAATTTAAAGTTCTATAGTCCTTGTGGACCATTTCTTATATTTAGTAGTATATATATATATATATATATATATATATATATATATATATATATATATATATATATATATAGTTCACAAAGGAAAGAGAAAAACAGATAACAACACATACAAAAAAGACTCACAACGATATTTCAACATTCGTCGTCATCGGACAGAAGTAGTCCCCTTGAATAGCTGAAGCCAACTCATATATATATATATATATATATATATATATATATATATATGCTTTAATGCCAGAGTAGATATTGAAGATTAGAGAAAAATTAGAGATTGTAAATGTGTCTTATTAATTTCACTATTTTTCTTCATCTACATTGAACGTTATATATATAAATTGATAAAAGTATCGACTGTGAAATAGAAACAAAATAAAATTTTTATCAGGACTCATTTAGTTCTTCAGGTTCAAATTGAACTCCCGTTGCTGGCATTTCGGTTATTGTTTGAAACCTTTTTCATAGGCATATAAAACGGGGGAAATATAAGAAATAATATAATAATTCAAAAACCAAACATACATACAAAGCGCAAAAAGTTACAAATAAGAATACAACAGGAATTTAGACAATAAGTAAGTGAGAGAACTGACAGAAGTACACAATTATGAAACAGGAAAATTAAGTATTACATCATTTAAGTATTGTATTCTTATTTATAACTTTTTGCTCTTTTTATGTATATTTGGTTTTTGAATGATTGTATTGTTCCTTATATTTTCTCTGTTTTACAGGCCTATCAAAAAGATTTTAAATGAAAGCCGAAACGTTGGCCATGAGAGTTTAATTTGAACCTGAATAACTGACTGAGTCCTTTTAGAAATTTTATTTTTTTTCTATATATATATATGTGTGTCGGTGTGTGTGTGTGTGCACGCTCGCGCGTGTGTGGCTAGGCAATCGGAATTGGGTTAATTTTTAGGTCCAAAATCTATTCTCCAATTTATAAATCACTTCTTGAAGTTCTAAATCAATTTCTAGTTCAAAAACTCTCAATGCCTATTGAGAGTTTGATTTTAAACCTAGAAAATTGACGGGATACCGACTGCATAATATACCTATTTTATCAAATGATCTATGTAGTTACATAGATAGGTTCCTAATAAGAATATGTTTTTCCAAGAGTAATATTTCAAATTTATTTAGAAAATAGTCGGATCATAAACATTTAACACCTAATAATAATTAAATTGTTAATATAGGTACTAAACTAGGAAAATATATAAAGTCATAAAGTTGATTATATCGATGATGTTATTAATAATATGTATTAAGTAATGAATAAATGTAATAACTAATTTTATGTACTGGTATTAGATTATTTTGACCGGTTTCAGATTTGTCGATCTTCAGGAGGATCTTTAGTTATAAAACTCCAAATTGATTTAGTTCTTTTTAACCGAAACTGGTTCAAAGACCTCCAAGCAATGAATAAATGTAATAACTAATCTTATGTACTGGTATTAGATTATTTTGACCGGTTTCAGATTTGTCGATCTTCAGGAGGATCTTTAGTTATAAAACTCCAAATTGATTTAGTTCTTTTTAACCGAAACTGGTTCAAAGACCTCCAAGCAATGAATAAATGTAATAACTAATCTTATGTACTGGTATTAGATTATTTTGACCGGTTTCAGATTTGTCGATCTTCAGGAGGATCTTTAGTTATAATACTCCAAATTGATTTAGTTCTTTTTAACCGAAACTGGTTCAAAGACCTCCAAGCAATGAATAAATGTAATAACTAATCTTATGAACTGGTATTAGATTATTTTGACCGGTTTCAGATTTGTCGATCTTCAGGAGGATCTTTAGTTATAAAACTCCAAATTGATTTAGTTCTTTTTACCAGTTTAGTATATCATTACCAGTATATTAGGTAATACGGTTTATTCATTTTTTGATGGCATTTATTATAATCTTTGTGTTACTAACGATGTTGATAATAATGTTGAGAATTTCCAACATTGATCACCATGAAAATTAGCTCTAAAGATTGGACAGGTGAGATAAGGTTTGAGTGAGGGAACAAAGCACATAGAATAAGATGGTTTACCTTCCCCAATTAATATTATGTGTTTATTTCAAATTCATTCATGAACTTAAAACTTAAAGAACAAATTAAATTATTAGCGAAAATATGTTTAAGCATTGCGAACATGAATAAATAGATCCCATAAAATATTAAGTAAGCCGATTTAAATCCTTATGTCGTTTATTGTGTGGCATAATGCATTGGTTTGAACCTTCTTCAAGAACAGGAGCAAATTTAAGGAGATAAATAAATCGTGAAACAATCAACTGCACTTGATATCATCTTGTAGGTTTTAAAAAGGTTATGATTTACTTTGTACTTTACTATGTACCTATCTATAGCTAGGTTAGATTAGTTTACAACTGAAGCAAGGCAGTTTAGTTTCTAAATTATTGAATCTAATTAAAATAAAAACTTATTTTATTTATCTCTGAAATATTTCTACTTATAATATTCCACAATCTGTAATAAATCATTTTGAATTTGTTTATTTGTTGATATTTATATATAATTTCTTATTATCCTGGTTTGTAGGCCTACGAAATAGGTTTTAAAATTAAAATGCGAATTTAGAATGAGAATTTGATTTCAAACCTAGAAAATTGACCCAATCCCGATTGCATAATACACCTATTCTATTAAATGGTTGATATGTTATTGAATTATATATTATTGCATAATGAACTGAAATTTGTTTGAAACTTCTAATTTAAAGCTGTAAATTACTTTTTATTACCTAAGTAAATGTAACGATACATGCATACTACTTTTTAATAGTCACACTGTTGCAATTTTTGGATTACTTATATGCATATTTCTAGGTCTTCCTTGAAGGTACATTATGCCGGTTCCAGGGCTTGGAGAACTTGGGTAAGAGTCGTCTGAAATTATTCGGCAAAGTGAACTGGATCACTTTGCCGAATTACAGTTCTTATAACATACAGTTCTCCGGCTTACAACTTGCCAACCAGGATCACCACTAGAAGAGGTGTACCGGGCTCTTAACCCAGGATGAGGTCATCCTGACCGGTTTCAACACTCAATCTTGTCTAGACAATCTTGGGTTGCAACCATAGGCAGCACAAGGTCAGCATACATGACGGGCTCCTGTACGCATGCGCAGGTCCTGGAGTTACCGAGTCCTGTGCATTCGGGTGATACACTGAGGATAATGCTTAGTCAGTTATTTGATAGCCTTCTGACCTTAGCCGGAGGACTATGTAGTGTGACGCACTTCATTCCATTGCCAAACGGCACGGCATACAGGCATCAGGGACTTGGAAAACAACCCGTCCCTCACAAAAATGTATTGCCCCTTACCTCCAAAACTAAAACCAAACAGGAAAACTCGCATAACCAATCATCAAAAATTTATCCTAAAGCAGCAAATTCTTCTACGTGCTCTTCAGAAACATTCTTAAAGAGAAATAATGAAATATTCCAGAATTACTATCCGATTGGACTTTTTAACTTACTTAAAACTAATTCTGCTGAAATTATAAAGTAAGAAACTCATAAGTGTATTGCTAATTATACATTTAATTACAGGTTTTTTACAAGTGATTTGTATAAATATATGTGGCAATGTAAAAGATAATAAGTTTTTGAAGAATCCACCAATGAGATCAGAATTTTGTGTGAGGGATAGAAAACCTTTTTAATCCCTGGGAAAGGACTTAAAAGTAGTCAGGTATTTCAGGGACTGACATTTTAAGTAGCAATAAACAAGAAGGGATCCTAATGATCCTTGTTATATTGAAGGAAATCAATTACAATGATTGCTACGGAAGTCTGTATTTATAATGTAAGGTTTGCGAAGGGATTATATACCTCTATAAAATCTTTAACTATTGAATCTGAATTTAATCACAATATTGTATGAATGTTTACCATTAATGACTTTATGAAATTTAAAGCTGTTTAAATGTTATTCTAAAGTTGTTTCGTAAGTCATTGCTTGTTAAATGTAGTAAAGGTGTTGGTGGAAAGAAGTTGTTTTGACTTGTGGGGTGTGTTGCAAAACAATGGAATTGGCAAGGTAAGGGATGTAGGTTGGTGCAAGTTGGTTGGAGAGGGGCATGTCTGCAGTGTAACGGCTCGAGATTGGCGAATGGCGGCGCACCCCACCAGCGGAATGCGGACCACTGGAGGGGGTGTCTGGGTCCTTGCCCTTGTGCAGCCAGACACCCCCCCTCCACTGCCTGGGCCACAGTCTGCTGGCCAACCTCTCGCGGGCGCACTCCCTCACTACAATTGTTCATTTCTCCTTACCTATTTATCCTAACTATTTCTTAACTGAAGAGTTCGTTTCAGTAGTTCAGTGTTTTCTCCGCTTGTAGTCAACAATTCTGCATTTGCACTTTCAGGTATGTATACTTCTCGCAGTCTAATTGTATATTCGTAACTTTCTATACAGGTGCAATTTCTCCATTCAAACTTGTTAAGACATAACTTTCAACATTACCTTTTTATTTCAAATCATTCTTTACACAGATTATTAACTTACGAGAGTATCAAATCATCGATGCCTGTTCTTATTTATGTTTGGACTGGATAATTTGCTATTTTATGATCATAAACATAAAAAAAATTGTTTTATGTTTTATTCATAAATATTCTTGAAGTTTACTTTTAGAAATAACATTGCCGTTAATTTTTTGTAAATTAGAATTAAAATCATATTGTACACCTAATTTTTGTATTTAAAATTGTTTGCAAAACACCTTTTCTTTTGTAAACCCGGCTTCCTCTACTCGAAACATATTTATTTATTTTTAACTTTTAAAATATTCATTTCCTCTATCGTTGTACTTACGATAAAACATTTGGAATAATTGTAAGCCGAATAAGCTAATGACATTTTTTTTTAGCAAAATTTTATGTTTAATGTTGAATTCCCATTTATTTTTTGTCCATAGTTTGTTTTCTTATTTATGTACGCACATACATACATATAATATGTACCAGTATTAGATAATTCGCAAACGAACAGCCCAAATTTTATATAATGCAGGCTACATTTAGCAATTTGCTAAAAGATTTCGCAGAGACTGCAGGCGGTTCCCCCACCACTCTACCTGTCTTCAGATTTTGCACTTCCATTGAATTTTATTTCATTCTTTTATTTATTGTGAACTGTTCAGTTTAATAAATGAAAGAACCTTAGCTTATCACCGTCAAGATTTTACCATAGCGGATATGGCGGGATATTAATTTTAAAAACTGAAATCCTGAAAAGGTCATTGTCCGCAAATGTCATTATGATTTGACCCTGGACAAAAAAAAATCATTGTCAATATTGTTTAATGCGAATCCAAATCTGTAACCTCCATTTAAAAAGAACCTAACACTGAAACATTTAGTTGCAAAATTGCAAACATTTAATGAAACTTGTCATTTTTTTTCCATTTATTTCGTGATATATGCGTTTATTTGGACTTACCTAATTTATTAATCCAATACTCGAATACAAATTTATGAAATAACACATATATCTCATTTAATAATAATTAATAATCTTAATTTAATAATTTGTAGGAAAAAAAGTTCCAAATATGTTTTATTTTTATTTGAAAACACATAATCATTAATTATACTTTATTAAACATCTAGAGTAAGTGAATTGATTGAAAACTATTAGATTTTTTTAACAAAAAGAATGACTGAGTTCAGTAACATCAGGAAAGCCGGACATTCAAATCTCAGCTAAATATCAACGTGGCTGGCAGCCAAAGACTTGAAACAATACAGTTCATCTACCTTCAAACCACAATAATATCTTTTTTTTTTTTTTTTCTGTAATCATTCAAATGAAACAGTTATATAAATAAAATGTGTAATATTTATTTAAATGAAATGAAATTAACGAAAAAAAAAAGTTGATTTGTATATTTTTATTTCAAAGCTGGTCCTACAATTAATAATAGTGATTTGCAGGTAACAAATTTAAAAAATAAAAACCCTTATTATAAAACAGTCATATTAAACCTCTAGCTACCAAATTCTCAGAAACTCATGAATTTATAATAAATTCGAAAACATTATCATACAAGTTTATATTATTAGTTATTTGCTAATATTTTTAATCATTATCCGAAATTTTAATATTTGTTTAATCAGTTTTTCTTTGATTATTTTGGGCTATGTAAGGACAGTTGTTGAAGAGGTCTTTTTTCAAAAACATGACCTTATTGAGTTGGTATAACGACATAATTGTTGAACCCTGCAGTTAATGATAGGAATTTGATTATTCTCTGATACATTATTCATCTTCTTTCCATAAAGCCTACTTTTCTACAGAAATGTCGATGAAATCATCATTGCAAAATATTCCACTTTTATCTAATTTTCATATATTTCTTAAACAGTTGGTAAAATATTATGGTTATACTATATATTACGTTGATGTTTAATAAAGGATGAATTGTATTTTACTAATGACGAAAAATCTACGGAATTACTACTCTTGGAAAGGGGGAAGTGAAAAAGTCAATTTTGTAAGTTGAAAAATGTTTTCGCAATTTTTTTTTGTAAAAAAAATCTTTCAAACAAAATTCAGTAAAAGTTAAAAAGGCGTATTTAATCTCGAAAAAAAATCAATATTTTTAGTTAACTTCTTACTAAAAAGGGTATTTTTTTCATTTTTATTGCATCAGAGTAGTTTCAATTAATTAAGTGCTATTAATTCTCTCATTTAAATTGAAATACAATATAACGGATCGTATTAAATTAATGTATTTGTGAAAATAATCATTTCGGGTGAGATATTCGCTTTCGTTTAAATCTATTCATTGAATAGTCGCAGATATTCTAATTATTGCATCTTGTGTTGCAATCATGCTTCAACGTAAAAAACTCGACATCATAATTTTCTTTTAAAAGTCAAAATAATATTAACAATAGAATGTTTTTATTGTTTTTTTTTAATTTTGTATTTTATTTGTTAAATGTTTTTTTTTGTATTATCAAAATAAAACTGATTTAAGTTTAAATCTAAATGGAAAACTTCATTGTGAAATTAAATTAGTGTTGAATCCGAAGAGTCAAAACAGTCGGGCTGATATTTTCTTTGTGTTGAAATCTCTGCTCCTTAATGAATATAAATAGGTCTTGGAACATTTTATTAAATCACTTCTTCCTCCCTAACGTCGCTCCATTTACAGCATTTACTTTTCAAAATGAAAATTGTTGTTAACATTCTAGAATTCATGGTGCATAAGAGCCGTAATAAATCAATTTGTAACAAACAAACAAATCATTTTTTCAAATGTTCACTTACATATACAAATAAAACCACTACAGTTAAGTTTATTTTTTACAATTAACATGATAAACTTGATGTTTTAATATTTGACTAATAGTGTGCAACATGTTTAATTCCACAGTGAAAGTACACTAAAAAAAGTTCGAATTACGCAAGAAGTATAAAAAAACATTAGAAATACTGAATCAACTAAAAGGTAGTCAAGGTATTTTTATATGTAATCATGCATACATGTTGAATTACATATTTATATTTGAAGATAAATTACATGTTTACAGTTATTTGTTACATGTATGTGTGAGATATTCAGTTTTTTACTTCACTGTAAATAAAGTATAATAAAGTTTTTTTCAATTCATGAAAAACAAATTATTTTGGAAATTTTGATCGATTTATACGTTTTAAGGTTCCTTATGCTCTATCACATTGTTTTACAATACGTCTGCACGATAACTGTAAATATTTTACTATAAATAAATTATAATGAAGTGTTTTCAATTCATGAAAAACAAATTAATTTGGAAATTTTGATCGATTTATATGTTTTAAGGTTCCTTATGCTCTATAACAGAGTTTGACAATACGTCTACACGATAATTGTATTAAAATAAACGCAAAATAGAATAATTATTAACGAATTTGACAGATTGTTTCTTTATTGTATAGTTGAGTGTAGGCCACTCCAAACATTTTATGTTTGAAATAAAATACAGCAGCCACAATTTTATTTGAGAATATAGTTGAAAATGAAGTACATTTAAACTACAATTTTTGATAATTGTATTCATTCTGGTTTATTTCCTGGATAATGAAAAGAAGTAGAGAAAACATATTTAGGAATTTTTAGCTATATATGAAAATTCTTCAAGTATTGTTTAAACCATATTTATAAACAAATAAGGATAGTTTTCTTTAAGTAATATATGAGAGCAACGTATATCATATTGAAAACTTAAGTTTAAAAAAATATGAAATTTTTAAATAAATGTGAATTGATAGTTAAATCTAAATAGAATGGAATAATTTCTAAGCTGACTCTGACAGTGCTATTTGAGACGTCTTTACCCGTAGAATCAGCATTGAGAATGCTGACATCACCAGTTTAAAATCATTAAATTTATTCTCGGTAATGATATAAAAACATTCTTTAGGTTATATTCATTTAAGAAATTCTATTGAAAAGTCCTTAAATCTATTTATTTGTTAATAATACGATAAGTTTTTAAATTATTTATATTTTAATAAAAATAGTTTTAAAAAAGTGCAAATCATGTAATAGTCTCAGTTAATGAATGGAAAGTTTTACCAACAAGGTTTGGAAATGTTTAAGTTAAAAATTGATTAGCGTTGAAAGTAATTAGAGACAAGTTTGGAAGTCGAGACTAATCGGATGACGGATCTGTTCTGACATTAAGGCAACATACAAGCACTAATCATTTTAAATGACTTCACACGCTTTAGATGAATGAATTTATTGGATGGATTACTTCTGATTCTTGAAAACATCATCTCTTTAAACAGGATTAATGATTTGACCGAGTTTTTATAGCATCAATAAACAAAAACAAGTTATTTAAACAATGTTACATTATAATGAATCATTTACATTGTGACATTTTAAAATGATCATATAAATAATAGTATTGCATCATAATAGTTTAACTACACAATAAGTGACTAGCATTTTTCTTTTTCAATAATTTTTGTTTTACAGTAGGAAATGCCTAAAATGATTGCATATATCTACTATTAACTAAAGCCTTGTTAAGGAGGTCTTTAGAAAATTTCATAAATTTGTATTTTTCTTTTTGTCGTTAAATTTGTTCATAACGTTTTGTACATTGTTTATAACTAAGGAAGTTATAAAGAAGTTTAGATAAGTTACTTTATCAGTTAACAATTACACTAAACGTTACTCTAAAAATCCACCCATTAAATATATTGATTATGTAACTTCCAAAACCAATGATGAAAAACAAATCAATCATGTCTTACTTTCTAATTGTTTTTTTTTTATTATTATGATTGTCATTAGTTAGAATGTTTGTTTATTTGAGTTTTGAAGCAGTATATGAGTTGTTCTGTAGTTATCAAGTCGGACAACTCTACCTTGAAGAGTTTTCGAAGATCATTTATTAATATACTATTAATTAACTAGTTAATTACTAGTCTCATTTCTCTATCTTCAGAGGTACTCTTAAGTTTTTTTTATTTTTGTTGTCATAGTATAAACGTCCGAAAAGTTTTCTTAGATGTTTAGAAGATAAAGAATGGTAATTCATGATAGTTCTGTTGAAATTATATTGCTTCAAAAATATTTTTTATCATAAAATCCCCATTGAGTGGAGGTCAAAATGTATCATTAATGTAGTTAATAAGTACTAAATCAGTGCCAAAATGTCTCCGCATAGAAAACTTAAAGACTTTCTTTTGTGTAGAGACCTAATTTTCCCGAGTTATCCAATTGTAAGTAAATAAATAAATCATACCACAACAAATGATTGAAGTACACCTGAGTTTTCCTTTACAGTTCCTAGATTCAGAATGGTATCAACATACTTGTGGTGACTTTATTTCCGGTAATATTATTTATAGGTTATTGAGACTTACTCGGTTAATAATTTTACTGAATCTCAATTTTAAGTTTTTTTATTGCTAAACGTTACTATAGTGTTGCAAGTTGATACCTATCCGTAATAGCCATCTATGCCTCACCTAACTTTGCCTCAATTTAACTCTATTTTTTTTCTAAAAGTATATATGTTATTATTTTTTGAGACTAATTTAATTGATGTGTTTTAGACTATCCGTGTTGTGATAAATAAAATAAAACAAAGAGTGTTATTTTTTGCTGGCTAATGGTTGCCAGTTTCAGTTGAAAGCCTTGGCACTCAATGCAGTCACCTTGAATCCAGTAATAGTAATGAGCCCTTCCACTGCTTGTGAATGACTCGTATGAGTTAGGACTCTCACTGTATCTTAATTCCTTCAATACTTACTTTTCTGTCTTAGCTTTTCGGTATGTGTATGATATTTATAAGTTTCAATGCTTTTGGCTGGATTCTGCTGTCCTCAACACTGGATGTTGGGCCTAGTTGCATTGTTCAAATAGCAAACTATTATGGTACGAGGGCGGATGTCAGTCACTTTTTGAATTTCCCGCGCAGTTACTCCAAATGCAACAGTGTTGCCGTCATCTGTAATCTATTAGTGGACAACTATCTAATTATGAGCCAGCTACCACGTGCAGTCGGTGCAGTCATTCAAAGCAGACAACATCGTGTATTTTTACGTAAATGGAAAACAGTGAATTTCGTGTGCTGATTAAGCATTACTTTTTATGTAAAAAATTCATCACTGAAAATAAGGTAAGACTTGATAAATACTACGGGGACTCGGCACCATCAATTTCAATGGTTAAGAAAAGGTTTACAGGGTTCCGTTGTGGTCGTACCAGAACTAGTGACGCCGAACGTTCAGGTCAGCCAAAAGAAGCGATCACGCCGGAAATCGTCGATAAAATCCATGAAATGATATTGGATGATCGGAGAATGAAAGTGCGAGTGTTGGCTCATGCTGTAGGCATCTCAACTGAATGGGTACATAATATTTTACACAAATATTCGGACATGAAAAAATTCTTCGCGAGATGGGTGCCGCGATTGCTCACACTTGACCATAAGCTCAATCGTGTGACCACTTCAAAAGAGTGTTTAGCGATGTTCAGCCGTATTTCGAACGAACTTTTGCGCCGTTTTGTAACTGTGGACGAAACATGGATCCATCCAAAACTATTAGTTTATCCAAAATGAATCCTCTTTCTTCAAGTATTTCTCTTAGCCATGAGGTTATTGTTTTGTTTTTTCTTTGAGAATGGCCTTTGCCTCATTATTATTTTTGTTTTGGTATATTCATGTTGTCTTGTCTTTGAAGAAGGCTGTTTGCTACACTATTATCTGTTGGTGTATCCATGTTGTCTTCGCTATGATATTAATGCTATCAGGTTGCCTTGGGAACGTTACAGAAATAGACTCACGTTACCATTTTTCCCACTTAGATGAAAATCTAACTTTCAAATCAAATTAATTAGTACTAAATTCCAGCGGCTCTCAATACATCACAAGCATTTGGTCATCAATTTTGCTTTAACAAATTATTGTTTCTTCATTATTTTACTATTTTTCAATGACGAATTTTCCAAATAATTTGAACTGTTGCTGGGAAAGTTCCTGTAGCTTTGGAGGATTTCAAGATTTCATCATAATTGGATTCATTGTGCCATGTATCGTTTAACTGGGTAGCATTCTTGGTTTTAGTACTGAAAATTGGCAGTTCGATTCTTAGTCATGAAGCTAAACTTATTTAGTTTGATATGAAAGTATAATGTACGTTGTCAGTCTGAAGATTGTATAATTTCAAATAGAATACTCGTTGATTACTTTTTTTAATAATCTCGAATAAGGGAAAATTCAGGACCCAATGTATAATCAACCTGGTAGTGTGGCTAGCCTGTAGCAAAAATGGGAGTCAAATAACAAATGAGCGACACTTCAAACCCCTCAAACAGTTCTAACGGTGAAAGTCTCAGGTGTGAATATTGGAAGGAAACACAAACAATTCATCTACTTCTGAATAAGGGAAAATTCAGGACCCAATGTATAATCAACCTGGTAGTGTGGCTAGCCTGTAGCAAAAATGGGAGTCAAATAACAAATGAGCGACACTTCAAACCCCTCAAACAGTTCTAACGGTGAAAGTCTCAGGTGTGAATATTGGAAGGAAACACAAACAATTCATCTACTTACAGTAAACTTAAGTTTTTTTACAATTCAATTTTTTTTCACGTTTTGTTAGAAACTGAGAATTATAAAAGAATAAATGGTGAAATTGTTGGGAAAGGTTTGAGTGAGTTGTATTGGTGGGATAAAGTAAGAACTGTTTGGTAGAGAGGATGAATGATTGATATTCTCTTGTACACGTTAGACAGAGGCTTGAAATTAGCGACGTCTGCATAGCACCCTCCTCCGTTAGGCTCTTCACTTTCTCCCCTCCCCACCTTGACACCTTAATAACTGTAAGTCAGAAAAAAACTTTACTCTTCTTAGTCGACCAGACGGCCCTCTCCTAACTCCTAATTATATTGACCTTCCTCACATGCACAGCCCAAAACCTCTTGAGTTCCAGCTGACGTCTCCCGGTCTTCCAGATCCAGGCGATCCTTGTGTATAAAGAATACATGTATATTAACAATTAAAGTTAATATACCGTCTTACCTCATCTACTTCTTTCCTCAAGTGACCAGCTTGAGATCCTATTAATCTTCCGTAGTCAATTTTATTGCTAACTTTATAGCTTTATTCTATTCATCCTATTTGATAATATATCCAATTTTTTCCATGATTATTATTTCAGTGCTTTAAGTTTTCACTGTTTATAAAAATTTTCATTCAATTTTTAAGTTTGTAATCTCTTTCTTCTTTGTTTATCCCTTTTCTGTCTCTTGGTCTTTTCCCGAGCATCCCTGAGTCCTTCAGTGGTTTATAAGTTATTATAGGGTCAATATGTTATTGAATAAGTTATAGTAGAGGCAGGATTCATTCAGAGTCATAAAGGTGGGTTAATCTACTGAAGACTCTAAGTTTGACTGTTGAAGATTAGCTGTTCAATTGGAAAAGAAAGTTTCAAGTTAAGATGTTAACTAGTAATTCTTCTTTAGTTGTTTCTAACAACCTCTGTTGTACTAACAATAACAGTTTTATGTTTTATATATGTATTGTAGGTGTAGAAGTTACTGCAAGTTTAATAAATAATAGATAAACCGTCTACCAAGTTACTGGGTTTGAACCGGTTTCGGCGATATACATCTTCAATAGCAATTCTTCTAAATCGCTGGGCTTGTAAGTTTATATACCTTGCTAATAACTGGTAATTAAACAATTACAGTGATTTAGATCAGTTGCTATTGAAGAAGGACTGCGTCTGAGACCGGTTCGAGACACCGCTATGTTACATAACTTCATGCATTATAAGCATCATTAGTGTAAACAATATTTTTTTTATAGCAACATGCTTCGGTTTCACATCTGCCGTCAGTTACTTTGGTAAAAAAAAAACACTAATAATCTAAATTCTTATCTAACCTTTTTTTTGTTTTTATTTGTCGTATATGTATGTATACGAGTTGAGTCAGTTGGGTTTTTTGACTCTGACGAAGACCGCTTGTTACGGTTGAAAGATCTTAGTCTTGTTTTCCATTTTCTTATTGTGGTTTGATCAACGAGTTGAGTTATATATTGTGTCCAGTTTGTGTCGTCTTTCCAATTTTATTGTATATATATATATATATACACACTTTTTCGTTGGAAATACGATCCTAAACGGACAAATATAGTTCAACATAGACAAAGAATAGAGAGAAATCAAGTCTCCAACCGTCCCTGAACCAGTGCGCTTGGTTTCCCTCTCTTATCTCTTCTGAAGATGGTTCAAACCGAAAATTAGAGACTGTAAGTGTGTTTTTTTGATTTCTCTATGTTTCTTTGTATATATATATATATATATATATATATATATATATATACCATGATAAACGAAAAACGGTCCGGCAGGACAAATAACATTTAAAATAAGCAGTGACACATAAACAGAAACAAACACAACAAAGACTCACTTTTCAATATTTCGACCGTAATGGCGGTCGAAATATTGAAAAGTGAGTCTTTGTTGTGTTTCTGTTTATGTGTCACTGCTTATTTTAAATGATATATATATAAATATATATATATATATATATATAGTTTCAATGACTGTTTCAGGGTTCAGATCCTGAAACAGATCCCCGAATCCAACAATAAAGTTACCCTAAGAGCTTCAGAGGAGGCATACATATGCTTACTTGATGCTCGCTCTTCCCCCGGACTCAACCTCAACCGATAATTTATTTATGATTTATTTATTTATTTATTATTTTGTATTTATTTATTTATTATTTTTTATTTTTTATTTATTTATTTATTATTTTTTATTTTACTTTTTATTTATTATTTTTATTAATTTTAATTTTAATTTGATTTATCTACTTTTTTATAATTTTTTATAGTTATAATTTTTACTCGTTCCTTTTACGTCTTAATTTAGCTCTTCATTTCCTTCCCTCCCTTCCCCCGCTTGGTGGTAAGTGGTGGGGTACTGGTTGCGGTTTCCGAGTTCAGTACCGCCCTGTCTTCCTGCGGGACTCTTCGCTCTTCGCACCTCCTGATGACGACGATTGTCGAAATATCGATGTGAGTTATGTCTGTGTCTTTCTGTGTGTTTCCTTCGTTTTTTATTTTATTATATATATATATATATATATTATATATATATATATATATATATATATATTATTAAAATAAGCAGCAGCTTCTGCATTGACCAGTTTCTTGTTGACACTCTCTACTTTTCGTATCACTTTGCGGTGAGACTCTGGTAGCTTCCAAAGAAGGTTAGCAAAAGACATTAACACACACAATAAACATAGGTCAAACACGAAAAACTAAATCTTAATCACTGTATTAATCACTAAATTAACAAACTAAATAAAAATGCGTACAAGCTTTCGGCTCTCATTTGATGAGCCGAGCTTTCGGATTTAAGCTTCGGCTTAATGAGAGCCGAAAGCTTGTACGCATTTTTATTTAGTTTGTTAATTTAGTGATTAATACAGTGATTAAGATTTAGTTTTTCGTGTTTGACCTATGTTTATTGTGTGTGTTAATGTCTTTTGCTAACCTTCTTTGGAAGCTACCAGAGTCTCACCGCAAAGTGATACGAAAAGTAGAGAGTGTCAACAAGAAACTGGTCAATGCAGAAGCTGCTGCTTATTTTAATAATATATGCTTAAGGGAAGACCTGCTGCCTTTGTACACAAATATATATATATATATATATACAGGATCAAATTTATCGGAACTAGGTTTGCTCTTCAGTTTCAATCAATCTCTTAATGCGGATATTTCTGTTTCATTTAAAACCTTTTTCATAGACAGAAGTATACAATTTAAAAACGGAAAACCTTAACTATTACATTAGAGATTTTTTAAATATAGAGATTTGCTGTTGAAATCTCAAATTATTTAGTTTTGTTTTTTAAAAAAATCTCTATGTAATATTTAAGTTTTTTCTTTTTTAAAATGTGAAAAAGTTTATAAATAAAAACCGAAACATCAGCATTGGGAGTTTGATTTGAACCTGATGAACCCGAGTCCTGATAAATTTGATCCTTTTTCTACTTCACGGTAGAATTAATTTTGAACTGTTTTTTTTTTTTAAAAATCATTTCATTCTGTTGAAACGATTTTCATAAATAACGCCGGGACATATTTTATACCAAGTATAAAAGTATAAAATCTATACTTTTATCAAGATTTGTATAGATAAATATTTATGTTTTATATACGTATTGTATATATATATTATCTTTACTGATTTAATTACTCCTGATCTCCTTTCTCGTAGAACCTGTTATGACATCCTATTTTTATATAAGTTATTAAAGAATTTAATTGATTATCTTTACCTCATTTCTCAACTTTTTTAAAAACGCCCAAATTAATCTATGTTCCATGTTATAAAAATATTTGTTTGTATTATTCCCCATTGTCTTATATGGTCATAAAGTGGAAAAGCCTGTGTAGTTTTTTTTATTGTGTATAGAAATTTAAAAAAAGTAATAAATGATTTAGTATAGTTACCTTTCATTATGTTACAATTTGATTAACTACTACTGACTCCAGTGTTGTTTGATTTTTTATTATCATTACTATTATGTGTTTTACGGTTTTTAGTATATATTAATTAATATTAAAACAATCGTGTTTTAAAAGCATTTTGACACGTAAATAAATAAATAATAATATATCAAAAAAGGAGTTTTTTAATGGTACAAGAGGGACCAAAGCTCGCGTGATGCCCTTAATACTGATGGCTTGGCTCCTCATTAGAACCTAGAGGTTGACTATACATTTTACATGGGGGAAATTTAATTCTCTGAAAGCCCTATAATATTCTTGTAGAGAGGGGTTATTACTCCGAAAAATATACGAGTAATGTTGCTTTTTTTCTAGTTTATATTCTTCTATTCGACTGAAAATGCTGCTGAAATTGTAAAATATTATCTGTATATATAAGATACAAAGTTGTCTGTCTGTTCGCTATAGAAATAAAACTGGAGGCATTTAGATGCAAAGAAACATATGGATCTTATATAACTTTTTTCGGGTAAATTAACTGCTGTATTTTTTTTTCTTTTTTAAATAAGAAAATTGTACTATTTTTACATGACACCCGCAGATGATGTATGAACAATGGTGATGCAGGGTATATTACACCCTATTTATGGGAATAATAACAAAAAATTAAAAAAAAATAGATTCTTTTTTTGAAATCTACCGCCCATAACCAATCTGTGTATATAAAATACAAAATATGTCTCTCTGTCTGGCATAGAAATAAAACAGGAGAGATTTAGATACTAAGAAACCTATGGATCTTAATACAACATTTTTTTGGGGGAACTAAGTACGGTATTTTGATTTGATCAGGAATCTACCGCCCGTAATCAAAACGCCGGGGCATAATATACCGCCCGGAGAACGCCGGGGCATAATATACCGCCCGGACAACGGCGGGGCATAATATACCGCCTGGACAACGCCGGGGCATAATATACCGCCTGGACAACGCTGAGGCATAATATACCGCACGGACAACTCCGGGGCATAATATACCGCCCGGACAAACAACGCCGGGGCATAATATACCGCCCGGACAACGCCGGGGAATTATATACCGCCCGGACAAACAACGCCGGGGCATAATATACCGCCTGGACAACGCCGGGGCTTAATATACCGCACGGACAACGCCGGGGCATAATATACCGCCTGGACAACGCCGGGGCATAATATACCGCACAGACAACGCCGGGGCATAATATACCGCCCGGACAACGCCGGGGCATAATATACCGCCCGGAAAAACAACGCCGGGGCATAATATACCGCCCGGACAACGCCGGGGAATTATATACCGCCCGGACAAACAACGCCGGGGCATAATATACCGCACGGCGGACAACGCCGGGGCATAATATACCGCCCGGACAACGCCGGGGCATAATATACCGCCCGGACAAACAACGCCGGGGCATAATATACCGCCCGGACAACGCCGGGGAATTATATACCGCCCGGACAACGCGAGGGCATAATATACCGCCCTGACAACGCCGGGCCATAATATACCGCCCTGACAACGCCGGGGCATAATTACCGCACGGACAATACCAGGGTTTAATATACCGCCCCGAAAACGCTGGGGCATAATATACTACCCGGACAACGCCAGGGCATAATATACCGCCCGGATAACGCCGTGTATATTAGCAAGTTAATCTCTAAATTATACGTTCAAAGGTTTAACTAAAGATTAGTTAGCAAGCATGTATTCTTTTGATTCATAAAATGAATGAAGTTAAGTATTATAATCATACAATCAATGAAATATTTTGCAATTGTTTCTTTTTTCCATGTTTTCTTAGTTTATTTATCATGTAGGTTGTTAATAATACTCCTTTAACAACAGCTACTTCCGATTCTTCGCCAAACACCTTACGATGAGAGCAGGCAGATAGATGGCTATCAACTTCCTTTATAACGTATAACTAATTATCTGTTTTCTTTGTTACTCCCTACCATTCTATTGTTACAGGTTGCTTTTTACAATTATCTCAGATACTTTTTTGCAATTTCAATGAGTTGTTTGTTTCTATACCTTTCAAAAATACCTTAAAAAACGTTAACAAATGATAAGTTAAAAATCTATGATTATTTTTTTTTTATTAAAACAGAATAAACTAAATTTTAGATATATTTTTCTTTCTGTGACAGTATACTACAAGCAATTGAGTAGCCCAAATTGGTGATATATTATGGAGGAAATTTAACGGAAATTAAGTCAATATATCATTGAAATATCATCAAAGAGTGAAAATCTTCTATGTCCTTTTCCTAGTCATTTGTCATATGTTTATTTAACATAAATCACGATGATTTACTTTTTAAATAGGATAAAATAGTTTTCAAATTTAATATTATTGAAAGGTCAAAGAATTAGCTCTCATTTGGATGCTTTTTATGTCAGTGGCTAAAATTTAAAATGATTTTAATGAAAAGAGAATGAATGATTTCTATATGTTTTACAAATAAAGAAAGTTTTAAATATTATGGTTCTTTATCAGAAATTGACACTGCAAAAAGAGAATTTGCAAAGAGTGTATTTCTAATAAGATGTACTCGTGCGCATGACACACTGTCTTGGTTTAATTATTTGTCATTATATTATCATATATCTCTAATGGTTTAGCCGCACGTGTACGAATAGTACATAATCAACAGTTTAACGAAAACAACAGTCAAACAAAGCTGTTTACTTCATTCATTATCCTGTAATCTTTCCTCTAAATATAACTTTACGTCATATTGTTCCTATTTTCGTGTGTGTGTGTGTGTGTGTGTGTGTGTGTGTGTGTGTGTGTGTGTGCGTGTGTGTGGTGTGTGTGTGTGTGTGTGTGTGTGTGTTTTATATATGCACTTTTTTAACTATGTATACGCCAACATACTTCTTTTCATAGTGTTTTCTGAATTGTTCATTGTGTTTTGATTTATAAAAATTTTTTTTTAAACTCTGGGCTTAGGGTGAAATATTAATTCATAAAAAAGACAGCAATGAAAGTACTTGTCATCTAACTATACAACATTTCGTTTGGTTTATAAATATGTTGAGAAGAATAGATAATAGGATGTGACAAATTATATTATTAAATAAGAAAATAATTATTCATTATTAAAGTCAATTCAAAAGTTTGATCTTCAGTCAGTATGTGGTGTTCACAAATTTTTTGGATAATGCTTCACTATAGTGCTTTACAAAGCAATACTTGTAAACTCTGTTGCGCCTAAAGCAGGTGGGAATGGCTAAAATACGAAGTCTGTCTCATCTCTGTGTCTGGGTTTAGGCTATATATCGTGATAACTTGGAGAAACACCTTTACCCAAGGTAAAGGAGTTGAGAGTAGTCTTGTATGAATCTTGAATGATGGCGGTGACGTGGCTCGGTAAATTCTATATGAGACCATGGCGAGCCGTGCCTTGGACCATGTGAGTATCTGTGACTCTCTAAAGGACAGATGAGATCTATTCAAGGATAGACCAGTATTTGTCTTGTGTGGCTATGGTGACTTGGGGAGTATCTATTATTCCCTGAAAGACAGTTGAGATGTTTTCAAGGATATACCGGTGTGTCTTGTGTGGTGATGGTACACTGGACCAATGAACACCTCCGACTCTCTAAAAACAGATTAGATCTATTCAAGGATAGACCAGTGTGTGTCTTATGTGGTGATGGTAACGTAGACTCGGACCATTTGGTTTTCTGTGACCTCTCTCTAAAAGTCATATGAGATCTATTCAAGGATAGACCCGTGTGTGTCTTATGTGGTGATGGTAACGTGTACTCGGACCATTTGGTTGTCTGTGACCTCTCTCTAAAAGTCATATGAGATCTATTCAAGGATAGACCCGTGTGTGTCTTATGTGGTGATGGTAACGTGTACTCGGACCATTTGGTTGTCTGTGACCTCTCTCTAAAAGTCATATGAGATCTATTCAAGGATAGACCCGTGTGTGTCTTATGTGGTGATGGTAACGTGTACTCGGACCATTTGGTTGTCTGTGACCTCTCTCTAAAAGTCATATGAGATCTATTCAAGGATAGACCCGTGTGTGTCTTATGTGGTGATGGTAACGTGTACTCGGACCATTTGGTTGTCTGTGACCTCTCTCTAAAAGTCATATGAGATCTATTCAAGGATAGACCCGTGTGTGTCTTATGTGGTGATGGTAACGTGTACTCGGACCATTTGGTTGTCTGTGACCTCTCTCTAAAAGTCATATGAGTTCTATTCAAGGATAGACCCGTGTGTGTCTTATGTGATGATGGTAACGTGTACTCGGACCATTTGGTTGTCTGTGACCTCTCTCTAAAAGTCATATGAGTTCTATTCAAGGATAGACCCGTGTGTGTCTTATGTGATGATGGTAACGTGTACTCGGACCATTTGGTTGTCTGTGACCTCTCTCTAAAAGTCATATGAGATCTATTCAAGGATAGACCCGTGTGTGTCTTATGTGATGATGGTAACGTGTACTCGGACCATTTGGTTGTCTGTGACCTCTCTCTAAAAGTCATATGAGTTCTATTCAAGGATAGACCTCGTCTTTTCTAGAGACGGTATCACAGATTTCGACCATTTGGCTACCTACGACTCTCTAAAAGACATTAGAGATGTATTAAAAGACCGGTTAAAGAAAGAAGTACAAACCAACTTTAAATTACCTCAAAAATTACTATAAACTAAAAGAGTACAGGATATAAAAAACTAGAATGTAAAATGTAGTGTTCTTCTTTTAAAATCATTTATCATGTATCTTCATATTTTAATCTGAATCTGTCGCAACAGTTATCGAAAATCGAAATGGTTGTTATATAAGTCATTAGAGTTACGTAAAAGTATTTTCCTAACATGAATAACATTATGTAATATTTAAGTTAAGTTATAAACACTGAAGGTAATGATCAAGTACCTCGTTAAATACACAAATCACAATTTAAATTTAAATCCATTTGGTAAAACTTATTAGAAACTGTTTGTATACCTGAAAAAATAATAAACAGTGTGGATAATGTTTGTTGTACACAAAAATTAACTTTTGTTACTTTTATAATTTTTGTTGTATATAAGTATAGTCTTTATATGACATAAAATAAAATAAATCAATGAATTTGATAATGAAGAATCAACATTTTGTTATGATTATTGTACCAGATAGCTAATAATAAAAGCATCTTTTTTAGTACTATTGGTGTTCACTAAAGTTTTGTATGTTCTGAAGCAAATATATTCTAAATGGAATGAGAAGTGATACTGTTTCCTTTTTAATAAATATGAACGAATTGAGGAGAAGTTAGTTCCCCTTTGACCTTGGGATGCATATTTTTAGAGATGATTATTGTGTGATTTGGTTTTGTTGGGGTGTACGCTGGAAGATAGCTTGCTTTCGAAACATGGAAACGTATCGATTTGACCTGATGTTTGCCTGGCTCAGGGTTTAGTATTGATGAAAGCAAAGGGCGTCGACCGATTCTGGCTGAAACACTCTCCCTACCTATCGTTGAGACAGGTCTGTCAAAGTACAATGTCTAGCTCTATTACATTGTACCACAATGCCCGCCTTTATATCTTTGATTAACATTTACTATCCTATTACAAGATTTAACAATAAATACATGAAACAAAAATCAACGTTTAAACCACAGTAGGAAATCGGAAAAAAGACTAAGGTCTTTAAACTATAACAAGTAGTCATCGTCAGCGTCAAATCTAAATCTCCACTGAAACCAAAGATATAGTAACATCTGGTGTTAGCAAATAGCTTTTTTTACTTTTTTCTTCCTGTACTCCTTTGTTTACCCTAGCATCTCTGCCAGGACTATTGACCTTCCCTGCACTTTATATCCTTTAAAATACCTGTCTTGCCTCCCAATCTTCTCAAACCCACACCAGATATTATACATCTTTGGTTTCAGTTGAAATTTGATTCTAACAAAGACCGTTTGTTACGGTTGAAAAAATCTTAGCCTTTTTTCTGGTTTCTTCATCTGGTTAGGAAGTTGATTTTACTATGCTGTGGTATATCTGCAGGGAATTAGTAGCAGTTGCATCAAAATTTCGTCTTAAGAACTGTAGAAATAGATTTCCATAGCTGTTTGACTTGGCCGACCCTGACACATACAACATAATCTTCTAATTATGTTACTTACAACAGTTGATATTATCAATCTTCTGACCATCAATATCAAACAAATCCAACCATTTATCCTTCTTTCGTATATTTTCTATATCATTGCTCTAAAAACTTTGGACAATGATCGAATAATTAATATTATATCCAGGGAAGACAACAAAACAATGTAAACTTTAAATTAGTAATGGACGAACTTTGAAATTAAAGACACAATAAATGTACTTCAGTGGAATACAGAGTAATATAACCTTTAAAAAAGACTAAGTAGAACTATTTTATCTCTGAGGTAACTAATTTTGACAAAAATTACAAAGGAACACTTACCACTAAACAATCAGACTTAGCAAAGATAGACAAATTTTGAGATGATTATTCAAAATTAGCGAAATAAAAAAAAATGTGGAATATTCAAAATTTAAATTTAAGCGATGCAGGTATACTAATGATAATGATTTTAATTAGGTAACTTTAAAGACAATTAGAAATGAACTATCTTATATGATCTATGAACTTCTTTGTTTGCTTAATACTTAGTGCAGTAAATAAAATCATTTTTTATTAGAATTTGTTGTATAAAAACATATTATAACAAATATGTATTGTTGTAAACAATTCTAAGAGTCTTATCTAGAAGCCAAGGAAGTGCCTACCTGACTGTGATTTAGAGCAGCTCTTTGAAAGCATTATTCGCACTATGCCACCGATTTCACATCCAACTTTATAAACATAAAGTTTTCTACTAAACGTTTAAATACTGAATATCTTCTCTCGGTGGGTCATTATAAACCAAGTAGACTGCAGTTGATCTAAGAAAGTTAAGTTTATGCAAAAAATAATTTTCTTTCAAATTAGTTTTCCTAAAAGCCAGTTATTCGGCTGAAGGCTAATAATTTATAAATTTCTTATCTAATTTGGATTTGAATTTCAACAGAAATTCACTCTGGACTATTTTGGCTATGTTCACTCCAAATTATTCATCACTTTTTACAATCATTTTATCAAATATATTTGGGTTATTAAAAAGAAATAAAAGTTACGTTAAAAGAAAACTATACATTGAACTGTTAATGTAGTAAAATGGTACAATGCAGCAATTGTCTTACTGATCTCAATTTCTTCCAAGTCCAGCTATGGCTACTTTGTGTGATTTACGTTTGGAAAGCTATAAATATTTCTTAATAAATCTCTTAAATGAGAATATAATTAATTTGACTGGAGAAAAGGTAATGTATTTCTTTTATTTTTTTTTACAAATCAATGATAACAGAAATTCTAGTTAACTTTATGGGAGCTAAGATTTCTTATCTTTGATATTTGAGGAATCATGGTAGTTGTATGTAAAATATAACAAAAAATTTTTTTTTATCTCTTGGTCACTTTCTCTTCTGACGTCTTTGGCGATTTCCAAGAATATTTGTTGAGGAGATGTTTTGGACTAAGGGATTATTATTACTAGCAAGATTTTTTTGGAATGTTTTGTAGCGAGATTTTGCTACATGACAAAATGTTGAAATCGTGATGTCTAAATAGATTGTTTGATTTGGCATGTAGAAGGGATAATGAAGAATTGTATATCCTCTTGGCCAATATTAAATCTAATGCAAAATAATTAAACAAGGAATATTCTGCAGTCAACGAAAAATATTTATTTCTAACAGTTTTTGTAAACTTTAAAAAATTCCTTGTTTAATTGTTTCGTATTTATCACAGCCCTGAAAATGTAATATTTGACGAAACATCGGCAATAATTTTATGATCAAAAACTCCTCAGGAACTACTGAATTCATATTAAGATAATGTCTCGGAATCAGTAACTAATTAATGATTTTTAGGTTTATTTTAAAAATAAGTTGTTTTGAGTATAACCTTTTATTTTTAAGTTGCATAATTTGGGCTTTTGTTAAGGAGTGGTAAAGCGATAGTGACTTTGAATTATCATAATAAATGGTCTTTACTGTTTATTACTGTATTGTTTTACTTGTCAATAGCGATTTATAGCTTTGAACAAAAGCTCTAACCATTTTTTTATTTAGTACTAACTGTCTTTGAGACACTATTAAAGTTAGCAGTCTACAGTAACTGCTGAGATATGGCTGCCTTGTAAGTGACATACTTAAGTAAGCAATTAATTATCCTTCTCTACATTGATTCATGATGAACTTCCTTACAGGGGAGTTTACTTAAATGAAGAACTAATTGTTTTTGTTTGGTTTTCATATTTACTGGCGTTAGTCCCTCTTTAATTTAATTGTGTAATCAGTGTGGTCTGTGTTTCACACAAATCTTCACACATCAAACACACACAAATACACATGTGTATCTGTATATATAAACAAAACTAAAGTTTATCAGGACTCGGTCAGTTCTTCAAGTTCAAATTGAACTCCATTGCCAACGTTTCGGTTTTTATTTAAA
Organism: Hermatobates lingyangjiaoensis; assembly: GCA_026182355.1. Classification (NCBI taxonomy): domain Eukaryota; kingdom Metazoa; phylum Arthropoda; class Insecta; order Hemiptera; family Hermatobatidae; genus Hermatobates; species Hermatobates lingyangjiaoensis. The sequence continues at coordinate 1,136,656 of JAPFBL010000090.1, forward strand.
ACCCTTTTCATAGGCAGAAGCTTACAATTTTGAAACAGAAAAACTAAGTATTATATTACAAATTATTTTACAAAGAGAATATAGTGTATGGATTTCAACAACAACTGTCTAGTTTTGAATGAACACGTGACACTGTATAATGTAATAATTAAGTTTTTCTGTTTCAAAATTTTATACTTCTGCCTATGAAAAAGGTTTTAAATAAAAACCGAAACGTTGGCAATGACAGTTTAATTTGAACCTGAAGAACTGATCGAGTCCTGATAAACTTAATTCCACGGTCGATACTTTTATCAATATTTATATATATAAAGTTTGTGAGTTTGTTTGTTTGTTTGTTTGTTCACCCATTTTCGGTAGAGATAGAGACCTGATATAATTATAATCATTACTTTTGTTGCGATTGGCTTTGGTTGTAGTTGTATTACATGATAACAAATCGTTTAGGGGGTCAGGGTAGCCCAGTGGCTTGCGTACTCGCCTCGACTTTCTACAATATTATTTAATAATATTTCTCATTAGGGGGTCAGGGTAGCCTATAATATATAATAAACTATTATATTAGAGGTTAAAAGTGATAATTTTTAGAAGCCAACTTGAACACACCTGAGAGATAAAGTACGAATATTCTATGATAACATTATAATGACATATTCCTTTCATTAATGTTATTTTATGTTGGGTAAATAAATTTAATATTTCAATGTACAAGTTTTGTTTGTTTTAAATATATTTAATTATATATAACTTGAATTGATGTTTTATTTATTTAAGTCATAATATAAATGATTTTTTTTACTTTTAAATGATTTTAATTTTGCTAAATATACTTACTGTGTATATATATTGAATCGTCTTAAGAATACTATATCAAAAGTTTGGACCATATAAGAATCTGTTTCCGTGCCTTAAAAACGAGAAACAACAGTTGAAATTATCCCTGTCAATCATGTTCAGTGAATTTATTTCAATAATTATTGCTATAATTTCTGTTTGACACAAGGGGTCACTGGTAGTTTACTGTATATATATATATATATATATATATATATATATATATATATATATATATATATATATATATCTGTGTATTTTGGGAGCAGACACTCATTCAAACATCTTTCATTAAATAGTTTTCAAATTTTTATTTTTGTTCGTTTTTTTTTTAATTTTTCTGGTTTTCTAAAACTATATTTCCACTTTTCAGGTACTATGAACAACAAACAATTAACCAAACGATTTATTGCGAAAATTCATAACGCTGTTACAGGGTTAGAAAACATCAATGCTAACATATAACATATAAATTATAGTGTCAGACGTAATATGATCATCTTCAGGGAGTTTAATACAAATAACTATAGTATAACACAACTAAAATACAAAAAAAAACTATAAATATTGTACTTATTGAAGATATAAATACAAAATGAAATTGTTCTGACTGCAAAATTTTGTAGCCCAAGAACACAAGCTTCTCAAGAATTTTAAAATTGAATGGAGGAATGTAAAATACTAACAACCTTGATTAAGTTTGAAATTCAAAGTGTTTAGTGCTTTTAATTAGTATAGGAATCCTAATAGACAACATGGAACGTCCAAGACTAACAGGACCTGTCCAAGACTGCGTAACCTCCCATGCATTTAATGTAAATAGTTTTTTATTCTGTTAATATACTTTATAGTTTGAATGTTTATAGTTTTTGTTTTGCATTTCAGTTGTGTTATATTATAGTTATTTGTATTTAACTCCTTGAAGATGGTCAATGTTGGCTGAAACGTTAGATACTATAATTTATATGTTAGCATTAATGTTTTGTAATTTTCTAATAGCTTAATGGATTTTCACAATAAATCATTTTGTGAATTGTTGTTCATGGTATCTGAGAGAGGAGGTATGTACATATTAAAGATCCGTACTCCTAAATACATTTGAAGCACTTAAAATTCAGGGCCCTCAATGTAGAATGTTCATTGTGTGGTATCACAATGATCCTAGCTTTGGCCTATGTGTATTCCATCGTGGGATTGCCCTGTAACTTAGCCAACTTGTGATTTAATTGATTTAGTTGGATTTTTTAAATATGTAGAAAACTGATTAGTATAATTAAAAAAAGTAAGTGGAAATTAAAATCCACACCGTCATGATCTTTAATTAGTTTAACAACAAATACTAGAAATTACATAGATGACGTTATAATGAGAAATGAAATCTGCATTAATACTGAAAATACTAATGAAATAAATATTAATATGAGTAATTAATGATAAAGTAGAAAAATACCCAACAAATTAGTGGATTCTGTAATTTGTTTACTTATGACTTTTATCAGAGTTGAACAAGGTTATCTTAGAGGGGTTCATTGAGTAATAGATTTGGTCTGATAAATATTGGGGAATTATGTTTCATATTTCAAATTCCTCTATTTGAAAGATAAATTAATCGGAGAATGGGGAGTAAAGGGGGTCAAGGGATGTGCCGGTATTAGCAAAGGGGAAGGTCGTCCAGCATGAAATGAGCAGAATTAGTGCAATGTTGACCTAATTGACGAACCACTTCTCATTTGTCCTTTCAAGATAATAAGATTGCTTTAAACATAGGTTAGGTTAGGTTGTAGTGGTAGTCCCACAAGGGAACACACGTAGGCCAAGCATTGGCCCTTTGTGTACCATACAATGAAGATTGATTCTTCAGTGGGTGTGTCCTAAATTTTGCCTAACTCAAGTGTATTTAGAGTAGGGATCTTTAACCAGTACCTGACATCGTACAGGATCGGAACAGACGGTTTAACACCCTTTGTCGAGTTAAATTTCGTCCTTTCTCAAGTTTTAGTTTTGGAATCACTAAAGTTAAGCACCAATGGGCGTGATTAGTATTTGGAAGGGTGGGACCATGCTCATTTAGTGCCCATGGGCAATGGTTGACTCTTTCACTTTCAATAGAAAAAATTGTGTAAAGCCTATAAATGAAGGATTATTTAACAAAAAGGTAATGAACTTCAAAACATTATGAATACAATTAAATATTATTTTTGAAGAATTGTATGAAGTAGCTTAAATTAAGTACTGATTAACAAATAACCTACACTTTGCGTAGGTCATTGCTGACGGCTCAAACCCTTAATAGTAGGCGTTGAGATAAACATAAATAAATTAAATAGAAACTAACTTTTCCTCGGATTATATAATTTCATGTTTAAGCAGGCATACTTACTGTTGTTACTAAGATATATACTCGTATATATAGTAGTAATATTAAGTTGGAGACAAAATGCTAATGAATAGACTCTTTTCATGGCATATGGTCACATCTGAACTCGTAGATAAAATAGTTATGCCTAACGTGGATTCGCAAATAAATTGAATTTATTTTTATTCGGTTGAGTAACTTGTAACAAGTTACACATCATATAGTGTGGCACAAGAACACATCGTATACACTTCTTTAGATATCATTACGTTACTAAAAACCTAACATTTTGGTTTAAATGTGAGAAGATTATTGAATAAGTGCAATGGCGTGTGGCTCTAAGTGCAGACAAAGCATTCCTAAATAGATTCAGAGAAACTAATTTACATGACCATATAATCTGATTATTCGTGCTAAAATTTAAACAGTTTAACTTCAATAGAGTGTATAATCTAACATTGCGACCTAAAGAATGTTCCCAAAATGAGTTTTCATGCATCAGTTCGACAAAGTGGGAAAATTTCTCAAAACATAAAAACTGTAAAGTGGTTTATTATTAATAATTAATTTCATGTAAATATCAAGCAGTCAATTCTTTTTTCCATCATATATGTACGCTCCTTAAAGAAATTTAAAGAATCCGGGGTTCTAGAAGGATGATAGTGTGGATTCGGTGCCCGATTTACTGGGAGATCTACATTGCTGGAGTGCCAACATTGCACGGTTCATCTAAAGCCCTAACCACGCCCACAGTTACTCAACTTTTATCATCTAACCTCAACTGGTCTGCAACATTTCTGAGACCTTTGCAATATATTTTATGGTAATAAATGACTATCCAATATAGAAGTTTAAAAACCTTTTATTCTACTGTAGTCAAATAAGTAGAATGAAAACAGCTATAAAAGTTTGGAATGGTTTAAGCAAGATGTTACTTGGTTAATAAGGAAGGCCTAGAATAAGAGAGAGCGTTGTCTCCAGTCGGAAATTTTTATTATTCCCTCTGAAATTAAAACTTAGAAGAATAATTAAAATCAATTTTAACTTTTGTCTTGCAAAAACTTCAACTTGTCAACTGTTGTTTCATTAGATTTTTTTTTTTAAAAAACATTTATTGATGATTCAAATACAATCGGTGATTGCCCTTTTATAATTTTATTTTAAATAATGAGTTTAATCACTTTATTTTATAACTTAATTTCTTTATTTTCAGGTTAATCAAGAAATTAAAGGCTGAAGAATATCGTTTAATTAAAATCAAGGTGAGTTTGTTAATGGTTTATGTTTCTTTATAACTTACCTAAAATTAACAACTATCAATAACGACAAATGGTGAAATGGAACGAAATAATCTTTAAAATTATTTATTTTTATCATTAAGTCATACAGAAGGCAAAGAATTTTAAAAATAATAAATAACTTTATAATAATAATAAAAATAAAATATTATTAATAACTCAGTATATATAATGTTAGAAACAGAATAAAAAGATTTCACATAAACACGTGAAATAACAATCAATGATCAAACCACAATAAGAAATGGGAAAACAAGACTAAGATCTTTCAACCGTAACAAGCGGTCTTCGTCAGAGTTGGGTTTTTGACTCTGACGAAGACCGCTTGTTACGGTTGAAAGATCTTAGTCTTGTTTTCCCATTTCTTATTGTGGTTTGATCATAGAAACAGTATATATTTGTATATGTATTAAACGTAATAATACGTTATAATGTTATGTAACATAACAGTATATGTTTGTAAAACGTAATAATATAAATGACCCTGTTGTTTCATTGTAGTGATCTGCAAACCAGTTGTTTGCATTCATCTTCTCGGTTGTTTTTTCACCATTTTCCCTGAGGACAACATTTTAGATGTTGACATATGTCTCTCTCTTTCCTTCCCTTTATGTATGGTCAGATTTCTTATTTTCTTACTGTGGTTTAGACGTTAATATATACCTTGAAAATAGAATGAAATACGAACTAAAACTAGACACTAGAACTCACTTTCAATATTTCGACCCTTTTAACGGTCGGTCTTCAGAAATTTAAAACCTTTTTCATAGGCAGAAGTATTATTCTTATATCCTCATAGAAACCCATGAGTGAAACCGTGACAGTTCAGTGTCACGTATTCATTCAAACTACAGTTATTGTTGAAATTCACAGACTACTTTTCTTGTAAAATAATTTGTAAAGTAATACTTAGTTTTTCTGTTTCAAAATTTATACTTCTGCCTAAGATTTTTCAACCATAGCAAGAGTCAAAACCTAACCGACACTGATGAAGACCGCTTGTTACGGTTGAAAGATTTTAGTTTTTTTTTTCCATTTCTTATTGTGGTTTGAACATTGATTGTTGTTTCACATGTTTATTGCGAAATCTTGTTATTTATATATAAAAGTGATAAAAGTAGTATCGGCTGTGAAGTAAAAACAAAATAAGTTTATCAGGACTAGGTGAGTTCTTCAGGTTCAAAAATGTATGTTCTTTCCTCTGTTTTATAGGCCTATGAAAAAAGTTTTAAATAAAAACCGAAACTTTGGCAATCAGTGTGTTTAATTTGAACCTGAAGAACTGACCGAGTCCTGATAAACTTTTATTTTGTTTATATATATACTGTAAACAAGTGGCAGTTACACAGTAATCATGTGCCTACACAATAAATACACATGAGTATATAATTTTTGGTAAAAACCGTCATCAGGAGGAAAAAAGAAGGGAAGACTAAGCTCATCAGCGATGTCATGGTTGGTAACTGTCAGTGTTGCCACGGCTGCGTATGTTCAAATAAAAAGTTTATTTAAAGAATAGGAGAACAAAGTGAAGGAAGGTGAAGATCTTGCTGTTATTGATCTAGTCTGGGCCAAAAGTTCAATTTTAAGCACCTTTTAATATTTTACCAGGTTGTTTATTATAATTGTCTAATAATATAGGGTATTCTAGTATTTTTTTTTTTTGGTAGAACTGGTTTCATTAAGCCAGTCTGACAATTAGGTATTCCCTTCTGACTCATCCCTTCCCCCCTAAACCCTATATTGCAATTACGTGCCCACCAACCCTCGCACTCCCTAATCAAACACAATAATCCCACACCATCATGTTTACCCTTTCATTATCTGAAAAATTAATCATTCGAAATTTCCTCAAAAGATTGCATTTATATACTTCCATCAGGGAAAGTTTTTCTAAATCGCATGATTCTTGAACGTTTCATTACTCGTATTTATTAGTTTCTTTCAAAGAAAATGATAAATTATTTTAAACAATAGTTGTAGAAGTGTCTGCATTTATATTTATTGGTATTTATACCATATATCAAGAAAGAATTTTACTTTTTTTTTTTTAAAATAATTTTAGATTATAAATATATTTCAATAATATTTGACCTCCTATGAAATGTATCAAATTTCTATCCTTTACAAGTGCATATTGATTTCCTCAATATTTTAAGGAAATCAATTTCTGTTTCAAATGTTGTTTAATTTAAACAACAACTGTTTTTATCAATAACAAACAACAAACAATAACAAAGTTATTTATCAATAAGTGATAAAAGTTATCAGTATCAATAACTTTTATAAACTATTCCAGAATAGGGAACATTCTTTCAGTTCCAATAACTTCTATAAACTATTCCAGAATATGGAACACTCTTTCAGTATGAATAACTTCTATAAACTATTCCAGAATAGGGAATACTATTTCAGTGTCAATAACTTCTATAAACTTTCACAGAATAGGGAATACTCTTTCAGTATCAATAAATGTTACTGTTTTTTATGTGAGTAACATAAGAATGTTATTATAACGTAAGCAGCCAGTGGGCCATCATTACAAAGGAAGTATTAGGCTTGCAGAAAGTTTCGACTTAAAACTTTTTCTTTTTGGAAAATACTTCTTGAAGCTGATCTTCTAAAATACGAGTAGAAAAGTTTTTAGTGATGTTCCCTCAGTTGGTGAAATAAAATATTTTTTGTTTTAGTGATTGGGGTCATTTGATGTCCAGTGATGAGGTTTCTCTTAGAACAGAGAGTTTGGTGTTGGAATACAGCAGACCACCCTAGTTTATTTATATAGATTACAATTTTTTCCTGCCCTTATTTTGAAAGGACCTGTTATCTTCTATACAGAGCTTATACCATCCTGTCTAATGTTCCATTTGTTACAAATATTAGCAGTTAGGAAAAAAAATAGTGTATGTAGTTCATAACTAAAATTGATGTGAAAGAATAAATGAGCAACTCTATCTTCCCATATGGAAAGGTGTGGTATAAAATGCACAATTCAGAGGTTCTCTTGGGGAGGAATAGCATTTTGGGACAAACTTGATCGCACCTTATCTCCTTTTGTGTAAAAAACATTTGATACTACCTGAATGCCATGCAACAAGCTAATATACTGGAGAATAGGTTTCTTGGATTCAGGTGCACTTTAATTGAGTAGGTTAAATTGACATGGATTTATGTAGCGTTTGTTCATATATAAATTTTAGCTGACGAGATAGGATTTTTTGTTTAATTATGTAAACTCTACCATTATTGTTTTTTATGTGAGTAACATAGGAATGTTAGTGTAACGTAGGCAGCCAGTGGGCCATCATTTTCCTTTGTAATAGGTTTGTAGAAAGTTTCGACTTAAGGAATTTTAGATTTTGAAACTTACGAAAGATAGAAGTTATGATGAACAAAATTTATATTCTAATGTATCAAGTTTTAAGATTGGTCTTTTCTGATATCGCATAATGAACATTTTGCATTGGGAGTCCTAAAATTTGCCTAACTCAAGTGTATTTAGAGTAGAGATTTTAAAGAGTATCTGAAATCGACAAGCTCGGGGCCGACGGTTGAGCATTCTCTGAGGGACGATATGCTCAGATTTTTCTGGCCTGCCTGTTTAGATCAAAGTAATTATTTGGTTTTGAATAAATTTTTATACACTTCTTGTTAATTTTGCGTTTTGTTAGTTTAACTGTTCGTCTTTCTGGATAACAATTTGAAACCAATATTTCACATCTTTCTACTTTAATTTAGAGTTGTATATTTCATATAGAGATGTGAGAGTATTGCAGTTAAGACCAATTGTGGATATCATGTTTTCAAGGAAAGTGACATTCGTGGTCAATTGAGAGAGCAAGCAATAGGTTTCGCAACTAATTTGAGAGTGTACGAATGTGCATCATGTATGTGCATCTCGTATGTGCATCATGGGTACCCGCAATGTGAGTGTGCGGCATAACTAAAAAAAAATAGTTATAATCACTGAATCTCATATTTAAATTACTGTTAGCCCTAAGGTAGAACAGCAAGTTTATACCAACATTACACTTTCTTAAGGGGTAATTTATCTACTGGGAAAAAATCCGTTTTTGGTAGTAAGTTACCCACATGATTTTGAATTCAGTAGTTTTTTTTCAAACTTTTTCATTGAATTGTAATATATAATGGTTGCGATCGGTGTTGAAATTATCCATCAGTGTAAAAATTTGGAAAACTATTCCAGAATATGGAACACTCTTTCAGTATCAATAGCTTCTTTAAACTATTACAGAATAGGGAACACTATTTCAGTATCAATAACTTCTATAAACTATTCCAGAATAGGGAACACTATTTCAGTATCAATAACTTCTATAAACTATTCCAGAATAGGGAACACTCTTTCATTATCAATAACTTCTATAAACTATTCCAGAATATGGAACATTCATTCAGTATGAATAACTTCTATAAACTATTTCAGAATAGGGAATACAATTTCAGTGTCAATAACTTCTATAAACTTTTCCAGAATAGGGTATACTCTTTCAGTATCAATAAATTCTATAAACTATTATAGAATAGGGAATACTCTTTCAGTGTCAATAACTTCTGTTAACTATTCCAGAATAGGGAATAAATACTCATTTAGTATCAATAACTTCTATAAACTATTGCAGAGTAGGGAATACTATTTCAGTGTCAATAACTCCATAAACCATCCCAGAATAGGGAATACTCTTTCAGTATCAATAACTTCTATAAACTTTTCCAGACTAGGGAATACTCTTTCAGTGTCAGTAACTTCTATAAACTATTCCAGAATAGGGAATACTCCTTCAGTGTCAAAAACTTCAAAAAAACTAATCCAGATAGGGAATACTCATTCAGTGTCAAAAACTTCAAAAAAACTAATCCAGATAGGGAATACTCCTTCAGTGTCAAAAACTTCAAAAAAACTAATCCAGATAGGGAATACTCTTTCAGTGTCAGTAACTTCTATAAACTATTCCAGAATAGGGAATACTCCTTCAGTGTCAAAAACTTCAAAAAAACTAATCCAGATAGAGAATACTCATTCAGTGTCAAAAAGTTCAAACTACTATTCCAGAATAGAAATAAGGAAATTTTAAAGGACTCTGATAAAGTTGGTACAGATATTAAACAATGAATGGATAGTTTACATAGAAGTCAAATATATATATATATATATAAAGATTTCACATAAACACGTGAAACAACAATCAATGATCAAACCACAATAAGAAATGGGAAAACAAGACTAAGATCTTTCAACCGTAACAAGCGGTCTTCGTCAGAGTCAAAAACCCAACTCTTGTCTTGTTTTCCCATTTCTTATTGTGGTTTGATCATTGATATATATATATATATATATTCAATTAGCTATTTGATCCGATCAATCAATCTTCATTTATTTAATGTGATTATGAATGAATACGGTGCATCCAACTTAAATAAAGTTCACTTGTCCTTCAAGGAACCCACTGACATACTTGAGTCATGCTTTAATTGTAATTGATATTTCTTTATAAATAAGTAGGTTTTTATAATGAGATAATTATAGCCGTCTGACAACAGATTTCGTTCAAGTCAGTCTTGCTTAACATTTGATCTCTAGTAATATTATGAAAAGTTCGTGATTAGCCAAAATGGTTTATTTATTCATTTATATTTATATTATAAATAAAATATTTCTAGTTCAATATTAATAAACATAAAATTTTATCTAATACATGAATAAATGATCAAGATCTCTTGGCGCCTCCATGAAGATAATGATTGAAGTCTATAGCCCCAGGCAAAGCTGTCTCAGGTGAAAGCACCTTTAGCGTCATGTCTATTTTTGCATAGATATCTTATCACACCATGTCTGAATCTATATTTGCAATAACTCCTTTCTCTGTAACCATAAATAATAATTATAATTTGTGGTGATAAATTGTTTCTAATGTATTGCCTCTTAATGATTTTTATATATACATTTTGCACTTTTTTTTAACGCATATAAATTTATGTTATTTGATATACATTTGAAAAACTTATCCCATAATATGTTTCTTCTATATGTAAAATGGATGTATCTGTTTATATTTGTGCTTATTTATGGAAAAAGAATTCATAGAAAGAACGGACAGTATTTCTAGATGTCATTCCCTGACGGTTGGACTATATATATTCATAATTCTATGTTAGTCAGTCGTTTGTTATACCGATAAAATACATTTCTAAGTACCTTATTAATCTTGATGAAATTTACATGTCAATTCAAATTGACCTTGGGAAAGCTTTTGGTAGGTCAAAGCTAGCGATTGTAAAGTGAACAAAGTGACGACCTATAGGCCAAAAGGTTTACGACACTGTGAAGGTATAGGTTAGGTTGCAATGACAGTTCGACAAAAGAATGCACATAGTCCGGACATTGGCCGTTTCTGAAACCACACAATGAATATTCAACATTGAGGGTCCTAAATTTTACCTAACTCAGGTAAATGAGTAACTGACATTGTTAAAGGACCGACGGTTTAACTTAACGTCCTTTCCATGGGATGACGTTCTCAGATTTATTCATCTCTTGCGTGAATAAATCGAGGGCCAGAGTGGGTATTGAACCCCGGACATATCAATCCCTCGTTACCGCACTGGGCTACCTTGGTCCCTCTGAAAAGATATAATAAATTTTATTTATCTTTACCTGTCTTTTGTTTAGATTTCAGTACTCATTTGCCAGTCAATGTTAAGGTTATATGACCCAAATAATTGTACATTGACTTAAATTATTTTCTTCAACAATTTCAGTTTAGAAGTTTAGACCCGCCCAACAAAAAAAAAAAAGTATTAAATAATTTTCTTCCGAATCTGCTAAGTAAAAAAAAAGAAAAATACTAAAACTCTAGTATAAAATATAAAGTGATATTAAAGAGTCAATTTTAATACTAATACAAACAGTTAATAATTGATTTCGCAACAATTGTATAAAAAAATTAAACATGAAATATAATTTAGCTGTTTACAAATCATCAACACTTGTTTTGGTAACAAATTTCTCAAATATTTCATGTTTATTTGAACCATTGTGCTATGCTTCTAATGATAGGTACCACAAACGATTGAAATGAACTTATACTATCCAAGGGGTCTTATGAAAGTGTTCTTATAAAATCTGAGTCGATTAAGTTGCAAATAATTTTTTTTTTTAAAAAAATTGAAATATGTTAATAGAAAGATCAAAAAGAACGTCCATTTTAAAAGAACGAACGTTTTGAAAATAGATGAAAATGAAAAAAAATATATATATCTTGCTTGGTTAGTATTAATTGATTTTTTTTTCTATTTCAACCAGTTTTGGAAGAACTGTGATGAGTATGAAGGAGTTGTTCTAAATGAACTGGGTAGGGAACCGGTCGAGCGTGCAAGTCAGATACAATGTAAGAATGGAACGACTGGTTTAAAGAGTTAAAGATTTCATTACTGCTAACCTCAGTGGTATTAAAGGCTTCAGTTTTTTCGGTGATGTAATAATGGGGTAGGGGTCACAGTAGTATGCATACTACAAGTGGTACCAGAGAGAATTATTTTGAGGAAGTAACTAAAATATAATTTCTCATGGTTTGTGTGTTCAGTAATTACCATTTAGTGATAATTTAACCACTTTAGTGATAAGAAGTTGAAAGTATGTAATTGTTAATACCAAAAAACTTAGTAAACAACATATTATTATACCAATAACATATACTTGCAGTCTCTAATTTTGGGTTTAACCGTCATTAGAAGAGGGAGATAGGGATGCCAAGCACAGTTGGAGACGAACAACGTTGTCAAAAGCGAGAATCGTTGTTGTACTTCGACTGACTTTGTCGTTGTGGATCTTCAAGTAAATTACAGTGAAGGACAGAATCTTAAGTGTAGATACTGATCGATCAATTAGTGTATATATATGTCTATAAGTAACATCAAGAAAACGATCAAAAAGGCCAATAAATGATTCAGGATAAACTATAGGAAAACATTAACTAGATAACACATATAGGTAGTCTAATTTTCGGTTTAACCGTCATCAGGTGAGAGACATAGGGACACCAAGTGCACTTTCGAACCGACGGTTGAGTACCAACAGTGTTGCCATACGTGTTCCCAGTTCAAGGGAAGTAAGAAAAATAAAGTAAAAATAAGTGGAAAACTGAAATCTGATAATAATAATAATAATAATAAACTATTTGTGCTGTGAAAAAAAAAGTACTAAAAAAAGGGATGGGTAAATATTAACAAATACTATGTAGAATATTTAAATAAATTAACATTAAGTTAAATAAGTAACGAATTAAAAGGTTAAATTAAAATTGCTTTTAAAGGTAGCAAACACAGTAATAATAAATAAATGTTTCATAAAATAAAAAATTATTTAACCCTTTTAAGCAAGCGTATCTCTTTAAGTTTAGGCTAGGTGTACATCGCGCATTCAAGAACCAAATGTGTACCTCCTCGAAAGTTCGTAGTGTGACGTTTTTACTATCAGGAGGAACTCAATAATAATAATAAGGGGCTTTCTTCAGTGATTCCTATAGGTTACAAATACTACTAGTTCTTTACGACAAACAAGCGACACTTTATTTTTTTATATATATATATATATCAGTATGAAGCCTTTTACTGAGGAGGAAGGGGGGAAAACTAAGAATCATGTTTTATAACTTTTTTTCTTTCTACATAAATCTTAGCGACCGGTTCATCCTTACAATATTCAAATGTTTTCTCAGCATTCCTTACCACAACATTTGCATTACTTCTTCGTTTCTTCCTAAAGGATGCTGAAATAATGTCCTTGCTCTCCTGAGAGAATAATTCTAATAAAAAAACAAATCCTGTAAATTTGTCCTATTCCATCCTTTAGTTGTCAGTGACCCCAAGTTCACTTCGACTAGAATTGCTGCTGATAAATCTTCGAATAATAAAACTAGCGTTAATTTCCATATGACTTTTCCAAAATTCTGTCCCCAAAATATGTATACTCTAAATTTGAATGATACCAACAAGGTAAATCTGAGAGGAAATAAAAACTAATATTTCAAAACATATAATTGTACAATTCACAGGCTTTTCCCCAGCTTGTGTACTGTTCACACTATAATCAGTACCTATTGGAGGCAATTGTATTTTTTTGATTTTTTAATACGTATCACTTAAACTATTCTCATTTTTAATACGTATCACTTAAACTATTCTCATTCTTAATACGTATCACTTAAACTATTCTCATTCTTAATACGTATCACTTAAACTATTCTCATTCTTAATACGTATCACTTAAACTATTCTCATTCTTAATAAGTATCACTTAAACTATTCTCATTCTTAATAAGTATCACTTAAACTATTCTCATTCTTAATATGTATCACTTAAACTATTCTCATTCTTAATAAGTATCACTTAAACTATTCTCATTCTTAATAAGTATCACTTAAACTATTCTCATTCTTAATAAGTATCACTTAAACTATTCTCATTCTTAATACGTATCACTTCATATCTAGACACGTTAACTCATATGAGCTAATATCGTATGTCTCGCTTGTAACTTTCATTTGAGCCGTTTATTTCGAAAGTGGCAAAAATCACTTCCTTAATCAAAATATTTAAGAGCTTTAACATGTTAACATGTATAAAAATATTGATGCCAACTTTCGAGAAGATCCATTTGTATTTGTTATATCAGGATACTCATATCATTCTCAATAAAAATAATTTATTATTAAAAAATCACCCTTTTTCATTTAGGTAAAGTGACTTAGGCCAAGTTTCAAAATAAACGGCTTTTTTGAATGTCATTTTTCCGATAAGGACTAATAGTTAAAAAGGAAAACAAAACTTTTAATATGTGTTGCTTAATTTTATTTTCGCCTTATATTAAAGAGTTGTTATAATTTTTGTCTTTTTTTTTTGTATTTAATAGATATTATGATTTTGACTAAGAACACGTACGTGTTAACTACTAACGTGTAGCTACTATAAGGGAGGCAGCAGCGTGCCCTGATGACGTGCCTCAAGACCTGATTAAGGCGCCCACGTTAGTTGGGGGCTATCGCTGTCTCTGCCTCATCCACGTGGAGCCTCCCTATTCGCCCGGTCGCCACTCTTCTGACGTCACCCTGCGTAGAGGGGACACTTCCATATTTATTCTGTCCAGATTTGTTCTGTTTTTCCCTCTTTAACTATTGCGTGCTCTGTTTTCTTTCATTTTACAAAACATCCTGAAATGATTTCGTGTCCTCTCAGATTTTCTCGCTACATTCAGGTAAACCGTTTTTTTTTTGCCCTATCTGTAATATATTACCATATCTATAATTACAGACAAGTATACCAATAAAACTCGAAAGTAAGTTGATTTTGATTTTCAGTAGGCTGATATTGCAAAGTACTTTGAAGAGTCCTGAATGAATTTAGTTTCATACACTATTTAAAATAGATAATTAAAAATAATTAGTCAAAACAAATTAAAACTAATAAATTATAGCGATTTTTTTTGTATCAGTATATTTCATTCTTCACGTTTTACATCAGTATTACATAATATGAATTGTAATGTTAAGATTATTTATATAAAATGCATGTTTTAATTACAATGCAATTGATATACTGATAGTATTATATACTATCATTATTACTTATCATTATTATATATCATTATATACTATACTGATAGTATAGTATACTGATAGTTTTAAACTTATCCATTATTAGAAATAGTAAGAACGACAATTTCAAGAATTCTAACAAAATAATGCAATAATAAAATAATTAAGAATTTATAAAATTGCGTAATCTCTTGCAACATAAAATAAAAAAAAAATAAAAATAAAACTCTCTTTTAAAAAGTACTAATACGAATAATAATAAACAAAGTGTAATTTATTTTGCATTTACAATATTTGTTGTCCTTTTGTTATAAACTGTAATATATAGGGCAATTTATTAAAGGAAATAGCGATTTGTTATTTTCACGTGAAACTGAAATTGGACTCATTTGCTTTAATGAACCTTTGAAACCAACCACATTAACCGCATTACTGAAACATGCTTGTACGTAAATCAAGAAAAAGTACTCAGGAATATGAAGTAGAATTAGTTTAACCTCATGGTAAGCCTTCCCCCATTCATTTAATAAACCAATAATTAGCCCCACACCCAGGATATATAAAGATTAGGCAGTAAACACGTGAAACTAAAATCAATGACTAAACCATAGTAATAAATCAAAAAAAGATCTTTGAACCCAAACAAGTCCTCATCAGTATTAGTTGAACTCTGACGTAGACCCCTTGTTTTGGTTGAATGATCTTAGTCATTTTTCTGATTTCTTACTGTGGTTTAGACTAATCACATTTGAATCATATATATATAAAGATTTCACATAAACACGTGAAACAACAATCAATGATCTAACCACAATAAGAAATGGGAAAACAAGACTAAGATCTTTCAACCGTAACAAGCGGTCTTCGTCAGAGTCAAAAACCCAACTGTGTCAGTTGGGTTTTTGACTCTGACGAAGACCGCTTGTTACGGTTGAAAGATCTTAGTCTTGTTTTCCCATTTCTTATTGTGGTTTGATCATATATATATATATATATGGTATCCTGTTCTAAAAGTGAACCATGTTAAGCTGGTTGAAGATGTTCAAAGGTCACTCAGGTGGAGATATTTTTGGAAATCCCGTGGTACTGATGAGAATGACTCCGGTTCGAAAATTTATAATTCCCTCATACAGTTTAAACCAACCTCTCTCTGCTTATAAACCCCCCAAACCGCTTCACACCCACTTGAAGTTTTCATAATTACTTTACTCCTGAAAAGTTCTAATCCTCATTTCCTTAACTTTCTAAAACCTTTCGACAACCTAACTCCTCTTGAGAGAAGAGCCCTTTATAATTTAAGAAAAATGAGAAAAACCTATTAATTATGCCAGATGACAAAGGATCTTCTGTTGTTCTCATGGATTATGAGATTATCGATGTGAGACTATGAGACATCAGAATGATCCTAGATTCTATCAGCAGTTGCTTTTTAATCCTACCACTGACTGCCAACGCTCTTTAAATGATCTTAATAACTTCTCAGCTTCTCTCATGAGGGACTCTCAAGTAATGATTTGTCTGTATTTATTCCCTTTTAACAACACTGAAGACTGTTCTTTGTATCTTCTTCCTAAAATGCACAAATCCATTCAGATGACTCATACTCCTCTATATGGGAGATCAGTAGTAGTTTCGAGCTACAGTTTTCTCACAGAGAGGATTTCTGCTTATGTAGATGAATGTCTGCAGCCTATTATTAGGAAGTAGCCCTTGTGCTGTATAGATTCATTCCGCTTCTTAGAACTGAACAGAAATCGTTCAATCCTTGAGGCTCTCAATTCTCTCATTATGGTCACCAGTTAAGTAAAACTCTTTGTATACTGCCCTTGACAATGGCGAGGGTTTGCGTGGGTTTCTGAGTATTTCACCTTTATTTCACTCACCTTCCACCGAATTTCTTGTTCGTATTGCAGACTTTCTTCTGAAACATGACTTCTGTCAGTTTGATGGCGAATTTCATCTGAACTTCTTCCTATTTTCTATATCTGTTTCATCGATGACATATATTTTTTATCTGGTACTATGGAGGAAATCAGAAACTTTCATTTATTTCTTTAAATCGTTTTGGTTAAAGTCGATTACTTTTGTCTATCATACTTCCCTCAACACCATAACCTTTTGATATTGATATAACCTTGTAGAATAATTCTTTTACTCCCTCAGTCCATATCAAACCAACCAATTCCCAACAATATCTTCATCACAAAAGTTACCATCAACAGATTATAAAAAAGCTATTCCGAATCTCTCTGTCCATTCAGTTCCACCAACTCTGCAATACTCCATGTTAGGAGCTTGGTTACCCTACTAGCATGATAAAAAGCTATTGTCTCTGCACATGTCCCATATCATCCCGAATAGAAAGAGACCGCGGCGATGTAACCCTCATGAGAGATTGTTTCCCTTGTGGGTGTTCACAGGTTGGATAAATTGATAAAGGAACTTTATCTTATAATAGCCTCATCTTCATCCCCACTCTCTCAGTTTAATAAAGTCTCTTTAATCTGTTATTGAAGACCACCCAATCTTGGAAAGTTGTTCTCTGACAGAGCGGAAGTGTACAGATATTCAACGATATAGATGTCGTGGTTGTCTTACCTGTCCAATGGTCAGTCTAACTACATCGTTTATTTCTCTTTTTACCCTAACAGTTCTCATGTACACATTTCTTCCTCCTGCACCTTTTGTGATAGTGTTTACCGATTAGACTACTCAGTGCGATGCATTCTGTGTGGGTTTAGCACCACTGTGTTAAGTAAGCCTACACATGAATAATCATAGGTCCTTAGTCAGTCGGGCTTGCACACTGCCAGCTGCTATTCATATCCATTGTATTGCCTTTGCTAGATAATAGATGTAATTGACAATAAATCTGTTGTAGGATAATTAATAAAAGTCAATTTTTCCTTAACGAACTGATAAATTAGCATACCTCAATTACAATTGTTTTCTTCATTTGTATTGCCTCTTAGTCCAGTATGTGTTACTGTTTCACCATATTTGATGGTATTTTGACGGAATTATATCTACCGTATTGTTAAAAAGTTACTTTTGGAAACAAACATGAAAGTCTTAAATGACAAGATGTACTGAACAGTAAATATATGTTATTGAATTAATTTATAATGTATATCCATTATTTATTTATTAAACTCGGAGCCTTTCCTGTTCCTCAGACACACCTGAGAACAATTATATCAGCACATCTTTCAATCTAGACAGCATCCTGAATTGAACCTTAGGTAATTAGATATCTAAGAGGTAAGAGAAGTATGTATTTAGTTTTATCCCCACCACTTCTAACCACTTCTTTTAAAGTCAAAAAGAAAATTTATAAAAAAAAAAACTATTGAATAATTCTTTTGAATACAATCTTTTCAATAGAAATACTTAAAATAAATATTTTTCCTTTGAATTTAACTGACCTTGTAATGCATTTAGCATATTGGTTTCTGCCGAGTTGATGCAGACTATAACATGGTTTTTCAATATTTGTACTAGTCATTATTATATTCTCTGCAGCTTATCGAACAAATATTGATTCATTTAATGAAAGCTGCAGTACATATGAAGCGGGTCTGAGACTTCAAACCGTTGTTTCCAACACCAGATATATTTGCTCCAGAATATCGTAATACTCAATAAATATTATTGCGTTTCAGTTCATAGTATTAGAGAACATTGTTAACACTATACTGATTCGTTGTCCTGAATAAGTTTCTTCAAATAGAGGAATGAACTTTTATCTCCGCTCTTTTGATTAATTGGAGAGCCAGTAACCTGTTACACTCAGAGATAAAGTGTTATTTCTTATCCC
The DNA here is from genome assembly GCA_026182355.1 of Hermatobates lingyangjiaoensis. Taxonomy (NCBI): domain Eukaryota; kingdom Metazoa; phylum Arthropoda; class Insecta; order Hemiptera; family Hermatobatidae; genus Hermatobates; species Hermatobates lingyangjiaoensis. The sequence goes on from JAPFBL010000090.1 coordinate 1,155,575, forward strand.
CGTCCAAATTCCATTGGTTAAAGAATTCTAATTGACATCAATGAACATTTTGAACTTTTGTTTTCACTGTTTGAAATATATCTGAACAATATTTTCAAAAAAGTGCCCTTCATATAAAAATAAGTTCATAATTATTTAATTAATTAAGGCTGGTTGAGTTGCCACAAAGCATGATATTATTTATCTTTCTTCAGTCATATGATTTTTATTTGATTTCATGATTTTTTATTATTTGTTTTAAATTTTCTTATTATTTTCTTTACTTTTCTCTTTTCCCATATCTTTCTTATTTCTGTTTTGTTTTCCCTAGTTTTTTGTAGGACAACAGCAATCTGACAAGTGAGCTCATGTTCTTTGATTCCATGCTTTGGTTTTTGGACTCTGTTTGGAAATTGTAGACTCAAGTTAGAATCTTGGTTAGAGACCAGGGTAGCGGCTTACGTACTCGCCTCTGGAGTAGCAGATTTGGGCTTCGTCCCTAATTTAAACCTCAAATTATTCACGCGGGAGGTGAAAAAAATTTGACCATGTCTTCCCTTGGAGAGGACGTTAAGTCGGTTTTGAGTCTGTACAGTGTCAGGTACTCCTTAAAGTTCCTTATTGAAGTTAGAAAAAATTTAGGTCTCATAATGTAGAATGGCTCATTGTGTGTTATTATAAAGGGTAAATCTTTGACCTATGTGTTGTTCTCTTGTGGTATGGTCACTGCAGCCTAACCCTACCTAGAATCTTGAGTAGAAAAAGTGTCTGCTTGTCATATCGTTCTTTGCACTCACTTTGAGTCTTGCGTCTTTTTGATCTTGTGTTCGTTCTTTCCGGACCCACCTTAAACCTCTTCAGTCTCTGTCGTGCTTCTTATTCCATTTTTTGACACGGAGAACTAGGATATTTGATTGTATTGAATAGTAATGTATACAATATGTTTTTCTTTCGTGTTACTGCGTTTTATTGCATATGTACCTGAAGTAGTGTACAATGCTTTCATGGTTGCCCATGAAAACAGTTTACAGGTTTCGCCTCTTAATACCAGCTAGCAAACTAATTGTTTTTATAATACAGTCGTGCCTCCGTTCTCGACTATAGTCCATTCGAAAACTGAATTTCGAAACGAATTTCGGAAAGTGTGTGTTTCGAAACGAGTTTTCCATTAACTATAGAGTAAAAAAAATAATCCGTTACAAAACAAGAAAGCGATTTTTTAAAAATATTTTAACATAAATTTAGAACAAAATATGTTAAGAGTGCAGCTTATATTTAAAATACACATAGTTTATCGTAAAAACATGAATATTGTTATATTGCTGGTGATTTGAGATGGCATAATGAACGTGGTTGTCGTGGAGAGGTTATTGCTTTTTTGGGAAAAAGTTATCAAAAACATTTTCTCCGCATATCTCAAGCGTGTTTGAGTACCGAAATTTGTACGACAACCGACGTGAAAAAATCTGGGCTTTTTTGTTTCAATTCCGAATTGTATGAGTCCTGAATCGTTTGACAACAGAGGTCTGACTGTAATTTCCTCCTTTGACGTTGTGACAGAGTTATTAATAAATAAATGACGGGATATTTATTTATATAAAGTAAATTGATTATAGAGTTAAAATCGGTTATTCAAAAGGCTCCATTTGGTAAAGATTTTCCAAAAATATATATACCATGATAAACGAAAAACGGTCCGGCAGGACAGATAACGCTTAAAATAAACTGTGACACATAGACTGAAACATAACAAAGACTCACTTCTCAATATTTCGACCTTAATGGCAAGAAGTGAATTGACGGAGGGACAACAGTCAACGTCAATTCACAGTCAAGTCAAGTTGACTGCCGTCCCTCCTTCAATTCACTTCTTCTCCTGAGAACGACCCCCATTACGGTCGAAATATTGAAAAGTGAGTCTTTGTTATGTTTCAGTCTATGTGTCACAGTTTATTTTAAGTACATATATACTTAGCTTAGAAGCCCTATTCGAATCGTATCGACCTTTGAAGAACCATGTTCTTTAATATCAGCTAGTCATGGATTTAAGAATTTAAAATGTTCTGTGACAAAGATCAGTTAAGCGACTAGTCACAGTAATGTAACATTAATGTGTTATGGCAACCCAGAAGCAATAAATGGAAGAGATAAAATAACAATAGATTGATTGATTATCCTTGGAAAAACGCAACTCTGGTGTACACTAATTACCAACGATAACGTCCATTCTGTGGCTGGAGCCTGTTATTATACAATCACTTTAGATTCGATTATCTTTATAGTTTTTGAGTTCAAAACAAAAATATATAAAGGAAAGGACTAAATATTGTTCCATTAGGAATTGCGTATATACATTAATTCATTTTGAAAATACTTATATTAATTATATACGCAGTAAAAACTTTATATAACATGTCGAATGAGACCAACAAAAATGAAAGTGTATCGAAGAAATGTTATATCAAAATAGACATAAAAATTTCCAGCATTTAAAAAAAAATTCAAGTTAAAGAGACTTTAAAATTAAAATGGATTCCTTGTATTATGTAGGAGTATTTATTTAAGAATGTATCAGTAAATTGATGTTTATAAAAAAAAAACTATACTAAAATATTAAAAGGTAATTAGGTTTTTAATGATTTCAACATTTGATGTAAGTTATCGGTATCTAAATGAGGAGAAAAAACAATGTCTGTGATTAAATATTGTGTTACATGATATTGCTATGTGTAAATTATCAGTTGAAATTTATTTGAAAAAGTAGAGTATTGTTCTTTAAATGTATTACTAAACAACTCCTCTCTGTTTCTGAAAAGTTCGCTGTTTCTTGAAAGATCATACTCATTTTATCTAGTAAATCTCTCCTACTTTCGTCAAAACCTTACACTGTTTCTTTAAATTTGGTACTCCTTCTTCAACTTTCTTTTCTTATCCAGGAGACCCTCTTACAGCTAAAATTTGGTTCGTTATTTCATTTTTACTGGTAGAGATTTTCTCGTCCGATCTAAGATAATCTTGAAATATCCTCCCAGTGGCGATTTTCCCCCTGTTTTCTATAGCTGCTTCATAATCAAACTTCATGAAGTAAAACATCATTTTCATTTATTGAAACAGATTTTCCAAAGCAGTTCATTTTGCATAGTGACTCCATTCCTTGCAGTAGATATTAAATTGATGGCTTCTAGAATGAATTTTCGTACACGTTTCTGTCAGTTGTTTCATCAGTCGGTATCTATATTGTAAGATAATTAATTACATTAATTCCACATCTAGTTACTCGTATATCATTTAAAATAAAATTAAGCTGAAAAGTATAAAATCAAATTAAATAATGCAATAGAATTGACATAGATTTCCTCGTATGCACAGAGTTGGCATTCCGAGCTGTTAAGTACTTAGATGCAGGTAGAAGAGATTAGTCGTTGTCTCATCCAGAAAGTGGTGACGCTGATACTCCGAGGGAGGTTGTGTTTTACATGGCTATATATACCCAGGATTTCCAATTATTTACCAGTAAATTTACGAGCCAAGTCTTTTTTTCCTTCAAATCTACAGTCACGGTGACGTTAGCTTTTGAAGTTTAATGGGTTGTGGGGTAATTGGATTGTATTTGAGTACCTTGTTTAGTTAGATTTAGCGCCTTTTCGTTTTCGTCTGTACCGACATGGCAGGGAATCCACTATGTGTCCAGCCTTCTAGGTTGTCTCGTAGCCTTCTGCAGACTTTTTCTTTGAGAGTCAGTGAGGTTGTCGTGCCCAGAATGATTGTTTTGAAGTTCTTGATTTTACAATCCTTGTCCACCTCTTGTCTAGTGGTCTTTAGCTCTGTGCATGGAGTTGTCTCCTTTGGAGGAATTTGTTCAGTATTTTTTTCCTGCACCACATGCTCGACTTACTGAAAGTCGGTAAGGTTGAAGCGTTACAGATATTAGTTTCTATGGCTATCTCTTTATAGTTGTATGGTTTGTTATACCCTCACAGCAAACATAGCTTTATCTCTCGGGACCTTGACACTAGCAATCAGCAGGCTTAAGTTGGAATTTATATTGATCTTTCTCTATACCATATAGTTCTTCCCTATAGAGAGGCTCACAGATAATTTCTCAGCGGCTCTTATCCAAGTGAGAGAGACAAATTGGGGTTCCTGCGATAATGCAGACTTCATATTCACTAAGACTTGACCGCGAGCAGCGGGTTTTATTTGAACATGTCTATAATAATTCCTCCTTTCAGTGAGAGTTTTGTCAGGAATCTCTCTCTTATTCAAAAATCATAGGCACTTAGAAAGCTGCTTTCTTAGCATCTGCGAGTCTGATGTTGAGTTGAATGAATTCCTTATTCCTCATTCATATTAGTGTAAGAATACTAAACTAATTGGAAACCATTTTTTTTTTTACTAAGATATTGATAAAAATACATGCATATTGTTAATACCACTGAGGTTAGAATGATTTATGTTAGAAATAGGTAAAACCGTCATACCTCGTAAGATAATTATGGAGTTGTTGGAGCGATCGAAGATGGACAACGTCCGAAAGCGCTCCAACGACTCCAAGATCATCTTACGAGGTATGACGGTTTTACCTATTTCTAATATAAATTATTGATATAAAACATTTTTATGCATTAAAGTTCCTCTGATTGGGACAATGTATAATATTCTAAATGAATTGACTTCCGCGTAATTGTAATTGCTTATTTAATCCTCCTTCATTAAAATGGTACCCAGAGCTTGAGGTATAACTAAAGTTGAAAATCTCCTTAAACATTTAAAGATATTGCTTACAGAATCCTGTTTCACCCAAAATTAACCGAACCCACAGCAGTCCTTGATAAATGTATATTGAAGTGAGCTCCCCAAGTGGCATTATTCTGAACTAGCACAAGTGTAATGCCCTCTTAACCCAGCCAAATCCATGCCAAATAAATTTAAATAGAAAAAAATTACAATACTCTTCTATTTATAATATCAACTTATCTATTCTTGATTTAAATTTAAGAATACAATTTTTGGATAATAAATAGCTTTTCTTATTGTTTACATATATATTTAACCTCTTATTTTATTAACTATTATTTTCAGTTATTAGAAAAATGCGTTTCATTAATGAAAAAAATGATTATTAAAAAGAATAGAATACATTAGAAATTAATTTGTATAATTAATATAATTTATTCTTATTATGTTGATTATTATGATAAATTTATTTGATCAGATAATATTTATGAATAAAACGTGTGATTACCTTAAAAGCATGTAAAAACAAAAGTTTTAAGACATTTTGAAAATGTTCGTTATTCAAAAAACCATTAGAAAGGAAAACAAAAATTGTTTGATGTATTATTTAGCACCCATTTTGGTAATGGGTGATCTACACTATTAGATTCCTCATTTGGAGTCCTAAATTTTGTCTAAATCAAGAGTATTTAGAGTAGGGATCGAAATGCCTCGATTTTAACCTCCTGTGTGGTGAAATCGAGACCAAAGTGGGAATGGAAATGTTAGTCCAGAGGCGAACATGCAAGCCAGTGGGCTACAATGGCCCCATATTTGCTTCTGAGTTAATATTTCTGATCAATTTGAATCTATTATATTTATTATAATAAACTTTTTAGAAATTACAAATTTTTGAATTCCTTTTTCTGAACGTCTGTGATTCAGACATTGTTGATGTGTATATATACATTATATTACATAAATAATTGATGATTGTTTTGTGTGAGTAATTATTCAAAAGTAGTGTCATTAATTTGTGTGTGTGTGTGCGTGGGTGTGTATGTGTCTGTTTGTGTATTTAGATAAGGGTTCTTTAATAGTGCAGATTAAATGGGTATAAAAGTATTATTGTTTGTGACCTTTCTTTGCCAGTAAGACAATTTGGTTTATAACTTCATTGTGGGGGGGTTAAGTTCGTAACTGACTTAGTTGTCTTTGATAACATATCAATGGGAAAAGAAAAGCCGCCAAGCATTCATTTCAATTTTATGACTTTCTTCCAAAGTTTATTCCTCAGTTGTAATCAAGGTTGGTAATACAGTTTTAATAAAAAAAAAAAACACTTGCTTGGAAAACAACTGAATATAAAGACCTATTTTCTTTCTCTTTCGAAAGAAAACAGTCAAATTTCCTTGAAAATATTTTTTTTTTGCGACTTGCTCAATATAATGTATTGGGCAAGTCTCACTACATAAGTGAAAAATGAGAATCATGGTAACATTTGGATGACAGTAAATCCACATTTGGAAAATGATGCTTGTTAAAAATTTTTGTTGTTAATAATATTAATGATCAAACCACAATAAGAAATGGGAAAAACAAGACTAAGATCTTTCAACCGTAACAAGCGGTCTTCGTCAGAGTTGGGTTTTTGACTCTGACGAAGACCGCTTGTTACGGTTGAAAGATCTTAGTCTCGTTTTCCCATTTCTTATTGTAGTTTGATCATTGATTGTTATTTCACGTGTTTATGTGAAATCTTTTTATAAATAATATTAATAATATAAGTTCACAGAAGGGATTCTTGAGGGTTTGGGTCATAAATATTCAACTCCTGATTATATGCTGACGTTTCGCCAAAAGTTGTTTGACATTTTCATGGCTTCTTTTAGAGGAAACACTATTTAACCGTCCATGCTTTTATCTAGCAGCATCATAACTAGATTAAAGCATGGATGGTTAAATAGTGTTTCATCTAAAACAAGCCTTGCAAATGCCAAACAACTTTTAGCGAAACGTCAGCATATAATCAGGAGTTGAATTTTTATGACCCAAATCCTCAAGAACCCCTTCTGTGAACTTGAAAAATCAGTGTTCGAGACGCTATATCAATATTACTAATATATTTGCTTACGTATGGATCGAAATGGTTCAGAGTATTACTTTATTAAAGTTAACAGTAATTAATGCATACTGAACTAATAAATGCTAATTATACATAACAGTAATGATAATGATAATGATGCCTCAAGCAAGATTGAGTCAATGATTAAAAAAACTCTACATAATGATATATAACTAACTGTTTATTACATTTTTAAATTTTCTTAAGTTGCAAATAAAAAAAATTTACTCTTCTATACAGATCATTGTATAGAATATAGGAGTATACTATTATCATCATAGGAGATAGTGCGGAATGAGCAATGTTTGTATTACATGGAACAGAGTAATTTGAGCATTTTCAAAATATAATGGGATGTGGAATGTAACTATCGTGTATAAAGGAGAGAATATGAATCTATAAGATAACTGTACTTAATGGAAACCTTCTTAAAGAATTTGGATGATTGAGGTAAATGTTGATAATGATTGTAATGTAGATTCGAAACAGGTGAGAAAACCATATTCTATAATTTAATTATAGAATATTTCGATTATTTAAACATTTCTGTGCTCTTGGTTTCTGTACGAGTCAATCTTCAAATGAATATTACATTATTTACTGAAGCATTATTCATTATATATTATTCTTTCAGTATGCAAGGATTTCTCAATAAACAATCTAATCTCTATATATAAAGTTCGTGAGTTTGTTTGTTTGTTCACCCATTTCCGTGGAGATAGAGACCTCAAATTAAATATAATTATTTATTACCTGAATAATGTTAAATAAAAGAAAATTATTACTATATTCCAAAAATTGGAGCCAGGGTAGCAAGTGTCTTGCGTGCTCGCCAGTAGTGCAAAAATATTATATATAAATGCAACAAATTTTTTTTTAAAGTTAATAATGCGTAATATAAACACCGGTAATAAACTAAAGGCATGGAGCTAGGGTAGTCCACTGGCTTGCGTGTTCGCCGATGACAGTAGTGAAAATGTATTATACATAAATGTAACAAAAAAAAATTTTTTTTTTTAATTTAAAATTTGCCAAATATAAACACTGGTAATAAAATAAAGGCATGGAGCCAGAATAGCCCAGAGGCTTGCGTGCTCGCTGATGCAGTAGTGCAAATGTATTATAAATAAATGAAAAAAATAAACTACTAAATTAATAATTTTAGAAACAAACTTGAACACGACTGTCTGATAAAATACGAATGTTCTAAGGTAATATTATTAAGACACATTCCTTTCATTAATGTTATTTTATATTTTTTAAATAAATTGAAAATTTCAATTAACATATTTTGTTTTTTTTTAAATATATTTCATTTTGTATATGACTTGAATTGATGTTTTATTATTTATATGATAAAATAAGAGATTTTTTTTTACTTTTAAATGGTTTTTATTTTGCTAAATATGCTTACTGTGTTTATATCTTGAATCATGTTAAGAATATTATATGAAAAGCTTGGGCCATATAAGAATCTGTTTCTGTGCCTTAATAACAAGAAACAATAATTAAAGTTATCTCTGTCAATCATATTAGTGAATTTATTTCAATACCTGTTGTTATAATTTTCTGAGTGACTCAAAGGGTCACGGTTAGTCTTCTAGAATTATAAAGAGTAACGGAAGTAATGGGATTTCTTGTAATGAATTGGAGTATTTTTTATGGTACTGTTTTTAACTGAACAATATCAGTATTAGAAGGTAATCTAATGTTGAAAATCAATCCTAAATCTTTCGCAATCCTAAATAAAGTTGCATTTAAATGTATAAAGATATATTATAGGCATTTTTAATCGTCATTATGTTACATTTAAGAAAAAATTATATGAAGATTATTGGAAGAACATTTGTTCAAAGATATATTTATTGAAGGTTGAAAAAGTTCGCAGTAATTAAAGGAAGCTATCTTGAAATATTTATAAGTAAAATCATCAGGAAGGAGTAAAAATTTATCATCCGATTGAACGGAAGAAATGTTGATAAAAAATGAAAACTGTTTGGCTCCAATGTAGGATGCTTGTAGGACTCTAGATGTTCCAAAGAACGGGTTTTGATTTAATATGCAAGATATAAATTAGTTCCAGTAGTACTAGTAGAATCAATGACACTTTCTATAGAGTGTATTCCAACTTAGAAAATAGTTCTCATTCGTTCCGCCTTTGTTATACCTCTACCAACTTTTTCTTCCATTTACTCCTTTTAAAAACTTTTTCATCTCATTTGCTTACTCCAACCATAAGCTTTCTATAGATGTTTAACTTTCACCTACTAAGTTCTATTTGATGTTGACAAAAACCGATAAAGGTCCAACGAATTTAGTCTGATTAACCCAATTGGCTCTTAGATTCAATTTCAATCCTTAATCATTTCTTACTTTTTTTTTTTTTACTTTAATTTATTATTTTTTTTTATTTTATTTTTTTTCAACATTTATTTTTTGTTGCACTTAATTTATTTGACTTGGTTAGTCGTATTTATTTAATACTTTTCAATTTTAGCTAAATTTATTTTTTTTCCCCCTATGTACATTGGTAGCACAGCTGACAGAACATTCCTAGGCCATTTTCAGTGTGTGTCCCCTTGCATGTCACATTGATAATATCACTCCTGTTCTCTTAACAACGACGATTCGTCAAAGTATCGAAGTCTTGTAATTATTGTATTTTCTCTTCGTGATATAAATGTATATGCATATAGTTCAATGTAGAAAAAGAAACATAGAGAAATCAAAGGAACACACTTTCATCTCTAATTTTCGGTTTGAACCGTCTTCAGGAGAGATAAGAGAGGGAAACCAAGTGCACTGGTTCAGAGATGGTTAGAGACCAATATATACATATAACAGTTCAAAATTGAAGATAGGTAGCGCACAAGGTAAAGAAACACTCCTACAAACTCAAATTTTTGGGCAATCCGTCTTCAGGAAAAAAGAGAAAGGGAGATCAAGCACATTGTAGACTCAACGGCTAGTAACCCGTTAGTAGGTCTCCCTTTCCCTTTTCTCCTAAAGACGGATTGCCCGAAAATTTGAGTTTGTAAGTGTGTTTTTTACTTTGTGTGCTACCTAGCTTCAATTTTGAACTGTTATTGTGTCCAGTTTGGATCGTGTTTCCGTTTATCAAGTGAATGTATATACATATACATACATATAGACACATATATATGTATGATAAACGAAATGCGATCCAGAAGGACTGTAAAACTTAAAATAAACTATGACACATAGAAAGAAACGTAACAAAGGACTCACTTTTCATTATTTTGACCGAAATTAATTAATTAATATTCTTCCTCACTTCTTCTCCTGAGGACGGCCGCCATGATGTTCGAAATATTGAAAAGTGAGTCTTTTGTTATATTTCTTTCTATGTGTCATAGTTTATTTTAAGTATATATTTATATATATCAAGCATCCTTAATTCCAGATAAAATGAAGACTCCTTCAGAAGTGATGTCTGTAACTGACTTGTTCAATTTCAGTATTAACAGTAATTTAAATATAAAATTTTGGTGACTATAACTTATGATTTTTGAGGTACCCTACTAAGATACACACTCACATATAAACAATCACTCATTTTGTGAAACAGTATTTTTTACCTCTATTTTGAAATAGAGTATGAGTGACAGTAAAAATTACAAGAGCTTTTGGCTTACTGGGTTAAATTTAGCACTTGGTGATATAAGTTAAAAAGCGGAATGGTTTAAGCAAGTTGGGAGTCATATATACATAGAAATGAGGTATAATGAAGGTATTTATGCATCGAGGACAACCCTGCAAAATGCTTTTTCAACTTTGAAAGGCTTTTAGTGGAACCATCTATGTAAAATAGCCTTTAACATACATTACCATTAACTTAGTTAATCAACATACGGTATGAAAATAACCGATTTAAAAAAAAATTATATTGCAGAAAATGTGACAGCCTTGAGTTACTACGGACATAAGAGAAACTTACATCATTCCAATAGCACAACAACTATAAGATTATCACAATTACATGTAATATAATAATTCTGTAATAACAAAATAACTACAAAACTAAATAATTTTGACTATTTAAACATTCCTGTGCTCTTGCTTTTTATAGGAGTAAATATTTAAATGAATATTACATTATTTACTGGAAGATTATTTTTTTCAATCTGCAAGTATTTCACAATAAAGAAGTGCTAAAAAATCATTATATAAAATATGTATGATATTTGATAGTGGTCTAAGATCTTTGAACCATTAACCGTCATATTCAGAATGACAAAATAATATATATATATATATATTAGTATATTTAGGAAGCAGTCCTTCATTTATACAGGTTTGATTAAATAATACGCCATATGAGAACATTGGCCTACAAAGAAAGGATAATACATTGAGAAATACACAAGGAAACTAATCAACCGTAAATATGGCGTATTATTTAATCAAACCTGATATATATATATATATATATATATATATATATATATATACGAGTTCGAGATTAACAAAGAGCAACACACAAAGTAGGGAAACACACTTACAGACTCAAATTTTCGGGTAATCCGTCTTCAGGCTTGTTACGCTTGAAAGATTTTAGTCTTGCTTTCCAATTTCTTATTGTGGTTTGATCATTGATTGTTATTTCACGTGTTTATGTGAAATCTTTATATATATATATATATATATATATATATATATATTATATATATATATATATTCCTACTTTTGCCTTTGGAAAAGATTTTGAATAAAATCAAAACGTCGGCAATGAGAGTTTGATTGGAAGTGGAAGAAACTGACCGCATCTCGATTTATCCTTTTTATGTTACATATCTGTCCCACGGTCGACAAATCATTACTGTTTTGTATGTATATATATATATATATATATATATATATATATATATATATATATATATAATAGATTCAATAATATATCGACCGTTTGATAGAATAGGTGTGTTCTCTAATCGGGGTTCGGTCAATTTTCCAGGATAAAAAGTCAAACTCTCGTTGCCAACGTTTCGGTTTTATTTAAAACCTATTTCATAGGCCTACAAAGAAAGGATAATAAGAAATTACATATCAACAACAAACATATACACAATATGAAAATGGATTGTTCCAACTTATGAATATTACAAGCAGAAATATTTCAGAGATACATAAAACAATATTACTTACAGAAATAGGAATCTTTTAACTAAGAATATGAATTTTACATTATTTAAAGGAACAACAACGTTAACCGGACAAAACCTTCGAACTAGACTGTTTTGTCTAGTACTAAAACTGTCTAAGTTTTAGACTGTCTAAAACTTCGACAGTCTAGTATTATATTATCTAATTTATAAATGTGTTATATAAATAACGTATAAATACATCGAAACGTTGGCATAAGAAAGAGTGGTTCAATTCCAAGACCTCACCCTAAAACAGACTTACCAAATACTGTGTTGAATAAAGAGGTCAAGAACAATTTGAGTATATATATATATACTAGTATATACAAAATAAAATGTATCAGGAGTCGATCAGTTCTTTAGGTTCAACTTAAAACCTCAATTTCAGTTTTTAAAGTAATCTTCCAGGTGACGGAATTGCTACCTAGCCATCTATTGTGTTTATCTGTTAATTGATTTTAGGATGAATATAGAAAAGGAAAATAGTTAATTATCATTTCTGAAAAGGGTAAGGTTGTTAAATATTGTTGTTGTGTGTGTTAGAGTACGAGAAGGTTCTCTTTGTGAGGTAACAAAAGGTATTCTCGTTAAAAGCTTATGAGATTCTATTCGCTTCTCAACTGTTTTCAGTCAGGTCACCTTTCCGAGCCTTACTTCTCTTTGTATTATTCTACTACTTCTCAATCTTGAATCCTCCACATCCCTTTATTTTAGGTTCTCTTTTCTTTCCGTTATTTTTCTTTTATTGATTCTATTGACTATCTATTCATTTTGCAAGCTTTCAACTGGCCTGTTGAAACTTCTTTAAAGAATTATTCCTTGGGTAATGTATTCCGCTGTTAACATGGTTTTTGCTTGCAAGACCATCATTAACGTTTTCCTTGTTCAAGTGTTTTATAATGAACAAGGCTTCGCTGGAGGCCTATCGCTAGAGTGAGTTTTTGCGAATTCGTTTATTCGCGCAGGATGTACTTAATTATTAAGGAACATATGGCGTAACGTTAATTGTGAGCCAGGTGGTTTTGCGTTTGTTAATACACCGTTCATTCTCTCAACGCCGGTCTGCCGGCATCCAATTATTTTCCCTCCTGATTTAACTAACTGTGTGTAGATGCATTATTCATTCACTACTTATTCTTCATATGTCATCATTGTCATTCATTACATATATAGTAGTGAGTTGATATTGTAATTTAGATCCCATATTAGGTATTCCTCTGTATTTCTCTCTCTCGGGACGGCCACTGTAACCTAACCTAACCTAATCCTCTGTATTGGTAAGATCGGGCCTAAAACAATTCACTCCAACCCGTCCCAGGCCCACGGGTATTAAAGCCCGACCGGGTATATATTGGAGTTTATTCTCCACCAGCCAAGCAAATCTCGGTCATCTATTTTATCGAAATTATTTATTATATAACAAGTCTTCCTTTGTTTAATACCCATACATCATTTTAGTATACATAATAAAAAGATTTCACATAAACACGTGAAAAAACGATCAATGATCAAACCACAATAAGAAATGGGAAAACAAGACTAAGATCTTTCAACCGTAACAAGCGGTCTTCGTCAGAGTCAAAAACCCAACTGAGTTGGGTTTATATAGCTAACTCAGTTGGGTTTTTGACTCTGACGAAGACCGCTTGTTACGGTTGAAAGATCTTAGTCTTGTTTTCCCATTTCTTATTGTGGTTTGATCAGTATACATAATATGGAATATATATTTATAAAAAAAAAATTAGCCAAATAAGCTCGGGTCTGACCCGAACCGAACGTAATAATTGACATTTTGGGTCCGACCCAGCCCGAATTTCGGACTCAGGCTTAAGATCTTACCTCTAATCCTTTATAGACAGAAACACACAAATAACTCACATTTTAAGCTAAGGAAGAAATCACTTTCTATTAGTTCTTTTGATTGATCCATTTTCCTAATTCCTCTGTTTCATGCTTCTGTTAAAATTTTCATTGATAAAATTCATGTAAAGAATATTCAACTTTTGTTACTAATATTTATTTTTTAAGAATAACATAACCCTAACATATTAGAATCAAATAATCTAATGCAAATAATTTACAAAAAAAAAGACAGTATACAATCGATTGATTTTAATAAATAAAATAACAAAGAGAATATGTGGTTTCCCATAGGATTCCTCCATTTCGGCAAGCGTTGCCTGGAGGAGGGTAACATTCTGACTGGATACTACTATATCACAGGCATCCCTAGCCAAGTTTTGCCTCTTCACTTTTTCAACACGTATGGTTTCATTGATAAGGCTGCTGTAATGTCAAGAGTCTCTCAGTACTATGCACAAAATGCCCTTATTATACTTCTCTTGAAACTTTCGAACCATTTACTATTTTAGTACGTATATGTTTTGTTATTGTGTCTCACATATGAGTATATACAATGTTCCCTCTAAATTTTCATAGATCTGCGCACACACACATTCTCTCTGAGGATACTATGGACCACAGTAAATGATATATATATATTACTCACAGAAAAATTGTAATTTCTATGATCTTGATATATGATCAATGGAATTAAAAAATATCTTGTCTAAACAGCAAAAGTGACTATATTAAGTTTTTTAAAAATACTTTCTTTCCAATTTTTTTTGTTCTTGATTTTATTTTGTATCCTATTGAATTTAAAAAAAAATAATAAACTAGAAAAAAGCGTATTTCACTATTGTGCTTAGTTGACAAGATAGGAAAAATGGTATATTTTACTTTTCAAAATGCTACTTCATTTTTTTCATAGGTTAGAGATTTTTTTTTGGCGACTGTATGTTGGCTTTTTTTTTGTACTATTAATATTAAACATATAATATACCGTCTTACTTCGTACATTACTGCCGTTGCTCTCGGACCGGTTTCGGGTGTCACCCATCTTCAACACGAACTGCAGTTCGTGGTAATACGGTACGAGGTAAGACGGTATATTATGTGTTTAATATTAATAAGACCAACCTCTGTGGTAATGATGAAATGCATGAATTTTTTTTGTATGCTGGACTAGTTTTGTTGTGCGCAGAGCATGTGCGAGAAGTGCGCGATTGCGCATGTGCGCAGCTTACATTGAACGTCGAGTATATATATATATTAAATTGATTAAACCGATCCCCTAGGGGGTTAAATATGCCAGCCCTTTATGGTCTTTTTGTTTGATCAGTGATTCTATATTGGGAGTCCTAAATTTTGCCTAACTCAAGTGTATTTAAATTAGGCATATTTAACGAGTACCTGTTGACATTGTCGACATTGTTGCATAGGGTTTGATCTCCGAATCCTTGATTGTTTACCTTGTAATTCGATCGTTGTCATAATGAGTCAAGACATTTTTGGTGTTTAGGAGTCGTAGATGGTCCTACTCTAGTTGGTCCAACTCTACATCCTGAATCTCAGATTTCAGATATTTCACACATTATTGTAAATTATGTTATTTAATGTATTTTCCAGCTGTTTTTGTTCATTACATATATTTTATAATAAGCATCCGAGTTCTAAAATTAAAATATTGCTCTTTTTATTTTTAATTATTATCTATGTTTGAAAGAGTTGTCACCTCGTTGAGGCTATGAACATGTGGTAGTTAATGCCCTCGACATTAACTATAATTAATATAAATATATACGTAATAAAAGTTAAATACAGTCTTGATATAGTCTACATACATAATAAGAAACTATTTAAGAATTTTAAGATTAATAAGTTGGCAATTTATCAACTGGCTAAGTAGGCCTGCTTTTGAAGGCTTTTAGTGCAGTTCTAGCGAGCAGAATGTGACTCATTTGTCTTTTGTTCCCATTTTGGTAATATGGAGGGTCACATTAAAGGGTTGAGGCTACATCAGTAGTCCTAAATTTTGAGTTTATTAGAGTAGGGGATATTTATGGGTTACAGACAGTTGATGGGGCTCTTTATATATGTATACTCTTAGATGGATGTTTTGCTTAAGATTTTCAACCTCGTGGAACACATGTGGGCAAACTTTTCGATGCAAGTGCTATATTTCACAATTTCTAAAGGGCCAAAAATATTTGTTTGCAAAATTAATAAAACATAAAATAATAATTTTTGTTGTTTTTTTTTGACTTTGTATTTTTAAACAAAGCATTTGTTATTAATAACAAATATACTTATAAGCAAAAACTGATCTTGTAAGACATTTTTTTTTAAAGACAAAATTATCACATTGCTCGAATGTTGGCAAAACCTCATCAATGTGATCATTGCTGTAGATGATTAATTATGACAAATTAAGTAGAAAAATTACTGATATTTTATTGCTAATGTTTGAATAATGCTAACAGCCGGCTTGCTACGTTATTGATATTATATTTTTCACTATAGTATATTGATGCATAAATATTAAATTTATAATGCATTAACAATGTATTATATTATATTAAATTTATATTCATTGCATAAATATAAATTTTCATAAACAATTAATTACTTACCGTGTACCCCATTCGATGTTGTGAGATCACTGAGGGTTCACGTGAACTACTTGGAGGGCCCCTGTTTTTAACTAGTAAGATGTTCCTTATGGTATTTATAAGATGACAAAAAAAAATTTAGAACTGTTTTTTTTTTTCAAAATAGTTAGAGGTATTTATTAAAATGATTTAACTAAAAATGTTAATTTTTTTAAAGACATTTCACATCAAGTTATTGAATGAATAGACTATATTATATATTTTTTCTCATAAGCAAACATTTTTTAAGTTCTTTTTTTAATATCAATATGGTTCTAGCATTATAAAACATGTCCTGGTATGTCATGAATGAATATTTATTTCAGAAGTTTTGAAGTGCTTTGGTTTAAGTGGGATTCTTGTTTTATCATAGTTTGAGATATTTGAAAACTTCATTTTTCTAGGAATTCCTAAGCTTAGTTCTTTAGATATAATATGTTGATATTTAAGATAAGATTAATTTAAGATATATATTTATGATATTTGTCAATTTTGTAATGAGGAATAAATACAACGGAGGTTCTTTAAGAGAGATATGTTAGGGATAGGTGACTGCTGTTCAGTTGTTTTTAGATTGCTGAAAAAAAATGAATCTGTTGAAAGCAGTGGATGAAACTAGAATGTATGTAATTTGCGAGACGTCTGAAAAGAGTAATTGCATACTTGTGACAGTTGCTGTCTGAGTAAGTTCGCTTTATATCGCAGGCGGTGAAACTTTCTTCGTGACTGGTATCTCTATTGACTCCTTTTAACAAATTTGTCATTACATTGTAGCATGTTTGCGTGTGCTTGTAATATGAGCAGTTCTTAACTTTCAGTACTCTCTTCTTTCCCAAAATATAACCTTATTCGCCATGTCTTTAAATTTAATATGTATATATAAAATATAATCACGATAAAGTTTACTCGATAAAATATAATCACTCGGTCAGTTCTTCAGGTTCAAATTAAACTCTCATTGCCAACGTTTCGGTCTTTATTTAAAACCTTTTTCATAGGCAGAAGTATACATTTTGAAACAGAAAAACTAAGTATTACATTACAAATTATTTTACAAAGAAAAATAGTATGTGGATTTTAACAACAACTGTAGTCTGAAAGAACACGTAACACTGGACTGTTCCACGGTCGATACTTTTATCAATATTATATATATATATATATATATATATATATAAAGATTTCACATAAACACGTGAAATAACAATCAATGATCAAACCACAATATGAAATGGGAAAACTAGACTAAGATCTTTCAGTTGGGTTTTTGACTCTGACGAAGACCGCTTGTTACGGTTGAAAGATCTTAGTCTTGTTTTCCCATTTCATATTGTGGTTTGATCATATATATATATATATATAAAGATTTCACATAAACACGTGAAATAACAATCAATGATCAAACCACAATAAGAGAAGGGAAAACAAGACTAAGATCTTTCAACCGTAACAAGCGGTCTTCGTCAAAGTCAAAAACCCAACTGAACACTAGATGCAGAAAACAAGGTTCAAGTACAAATAAAATTATAATATCGTTTCAAGTTATTTAAAAACATAATTATTAATTGTTTAGGGGACAAGATACTCAGTCACTTGAGTATTCGCCTCTGGACTGGTAGATCTGACGTTGGATACCCAAACTGTTCCTCGATTTATTCACGTGGAAAGTGAATAAGTTTGAACACGTTGTCTCTCGGAGAGATTAAGCTGTCAATCTCGAGACTTTACTATGTTAGGTCCTAGTTAAAGATCCCCTACTCTAAATACACTTCAGTTAGGCAAAATTTGGTACTCTCAATGTCGAATTATCATTGTGAGTTATTACAAAGGACAGCCACTTTTATCTAACCTATAAATTGAAATTCAGAAGCTCAAGGTGACATACTTGTCTGATATGATGCACATGGGAATGTTCCATAGAAAACATAGTATAACAACTTTGCAAGGAAGCAAAGTCTATAAAATTAGAAGCAATTATATATTATTAGAAGCAAATCTAATAATTTAAATAGATTATTTCTAATGTAGTGCAATCAGTTATTATGTGGTATTTACTCATTGTAGGGTAAAAATCTAGTGAAATGGTCTCCACATATAAAAATTTTAATGATGTAAACAACGCGTTTCGAACACGTAGTGTTCTTCCTCAGGCATTAACTAAAAAATACAATGACACCAGAGAGTTATTACTTATTTACTTTGTACTATAGATAACTCTCTGGTGTCATTGTATTTTTTAGTTAATGCCTGAGGAAGAACGTGTTCGAAACGCGTTGTTTATATCATTAAAATTTTTATATGTGGAGACCATTTCACTAGATTTTTAGCCTACAATAATTAGATTATAATTAAAAACTGAAAAATAAATTTAGTAACTAATATTTTACATAAAAATAAACAGTTTAAGAAAAAGTAAGAAATGAGGGATATTAATAATTCTTTAGGATATTCGTGTAAACCTAAACCATGTTTTAGTCTAGTCGTGAAATTCATTACCCCCCCCTTTTCGTAATCTTTCCATACCATAACTCATTTTCTACCCTCTGGTTTCAATCAGAGTATCCTTAACCTTTCATTCAGTTTATAATTTTGTTACCACTTAAATTTTTTTATTCTATAAATTTGAAAAGTGTTGTTTTTAAGACCCAAAAATTCTCCCTTATAATATTTCAATAAATTTTTGTTACTTTAAATTGTTATGTATGTAATAACAATAATCCGATGATGTATTAGAATAAATAATGTTGTGCCATTGTACTTTACTCAGGTTTGATATCCTAGTTAGAATCAAATAGTAATTGGCTGAGATTTCATTTGGCAGATAAGCAAGCTGCACTGGGTAGTCCGGTTGGGTGACCTTGGGGAATACCCATCCTCTTGGTGGGAACTTGAGCATGATGCACTCGCACGCTCCTTCATTATCAAGATAACTTCATAACGTTTTCTTTCTTGCCGTTTCCTTTTGTTTTCTTTTTTAACTACAATGCAGTTTTCTATCATTAATATTATATAATCAAGTATATTAACCAACCAAAAATCAAATCACAGTATCAGATTCATAATAATACTTACAATTTTTTTCAATTTAATACAATAACTTTTTTTTAAATTAATATAAAAATAACAACAAAATTCTTTTTAGAAATCTTAATATTCAGTTTTAAGTACTGATTAATGGAATACCTTATTTTTCCATGTAAAAGATTAATTTCTACCAAGATATTAAGATTCATTCTGAGGTAAAATGGATAAACAAACAAAAGTCTCCACACAAATGAAATTTTATTCAATGCGTTTCCAACACTTTGTGTTCATCATCAGGAAGACACTATGATACAAATTATATATAATCAGTTAACAAAATTAGAGTGAAATAATAAAATTCAATTAAGAGACATTGAACTGAATAAACAAACAAAAGTCTCCGCACAAATGAAGTTTTATTCAATGCGTTTCCAACACTTTGTGTTCATCATCAGGAAGACACTATGGTACAAATTATATATAATCAGTTAACAAAATTAGAGTGAAATAATAAAATTCAATTAAGAGACATTGAACTGAATAAACAAACAAAAGTCTCCGCACAAATGAAGTTTTATTCAACGCGTTTCGAACACTTTGTGTTCATCAAGAAGACACTATAATCCAAATTATATCTAAACAGTTACAAAATTAGAGTGAAATAATAAAATTCAATTAAGATAATTCAAGACATTGAATTGAATTTTATTATTTCACTGTAATTTTGTAACTGATTAGATATAATTTGTATTATAGTGTCTTCCTGATGATGAACACAAAGTGTTCGAAACGCGTTGAATAAAACTTCATTTCTGTGGAGACTTTTGTTTGTTTATCCATTTTACCTCAGAATGAGTAAATACCACACAATTACGGATTGCAGAACTAATGATTTCAGATATTGAGATTGGATTACAGTTAAAATGTATGAAAGGTGAATAATGCACCAAACATTTTTTGTTTAAGTAAATTAAATTTAATGAAGCATTACAAGTGGATTGTACAAATGAGACTAACTGACGCTGTCCCCCTCAATACATGATGTGCACATTAATTTCCCCAAAGTGTTCGACTTGAAGATGTTTTCTTTTTTCTTTATTAATACATTATTAATTATTAAGAAATCAGTAAATTATCCTCAACAACAACTATTGCTGTTTCATTATTTTTCATCTGGAGAGTATAGTTATAAAATAATAAAAATTGTACATCACCACATGAGTGATATACAAATTTATATATTTGTATAAGATTCAAATTAAGTGGATTGCGAGCAAAAAAGTTTTTAGATGTACGATATCGGATACTAGTTAAAGTTCCTTACTCTAAGTACACCAGAGATGGGCAAAATGTAGGACATTGTGGTGTATCAAAAGGGTCAATCATTGTCCTAACTTTTCTCTCTTAGAACCTACCTTAACGAAATCTTAAGTTTTTGCTAAACCTTCTATATTTGTATTATCCTGATTTCCTATTACTAACATGGGTAGAACTTATGTTATAACATAACATAGACACCATCATGTTAGCTATAACATGACAAGGCACCACAATACTTATATGAGCCTAACTTGCTATAAATATGTATTTCAATAAATTGTAATAAGTTACCAAATGAAGTGTAGCTGAGCAAGTGTGTAAATTTATAGATGAAATATAGCAAATTAATAAAAATACTCCTTATACATTTGTTTATATTTTTTTTCACCTATCGCTTACTGGAAGTACAATTGAACGTCATTTATGAAAAACCATATTAAGTTATCATCATTTTAAACATATCGGTTGCTTTAATCATATCAAATATTAAATTTAATATTTATTATCTACTTCGTATGTACTGCAATCACTTACTATGTGGTATTTACTCATTGTAGGGTAAAAAGCTAGTGAAATGGTCTCCACATATAAAAATTAATGGTATTAACAACGCGTTTAGAACACATAGTGTTCTTCCTCAGGCATTAACTAAGGGTGAGTGTATTTATTATCTACTTCTAACGTAGTGCAATCACTTATTATGTGGTATTTACTCATTATAGGGTACAAAGCTAATGAAATGGTCTCCACATATAAAAATTTAATGGTATTAACAACACGTTTCGAACACATAGTGTTCTTCCTCAGGCATTAACTAAGGGTGAGTGTCTGTGGTACAACTGATTTATTTTCTACACATATTTTACCGCCTTTTTAAAATTGTAACCGCACTAACTTAACCAGAGTTCTTTTAAAATTTAGTTATTCCTATTTAAGAACAGCTGTATAAACTTTTAATCCTAACAATTGCTACATGGTTTGCACCCTATATCTGTTAACTATCAACTAAGAAAACCAGAACTTGGTGATGTTAACTAGAATCTAAAGATAACTAGGATGAAAGATTTGTTCCTAAACTGCAAAAAGCTAACTTTTTACTTGATAAAGTGTAATATTGGTGCCTAGTTTGCTGTTCCATCTCAGCGTAAACAGTAACTTAAATATGAAATGGTGATTAGTTTTTTGTATTATGAAATAAGTTCGTTCGAACTGATTTAATGTGTTTGGTTTATAGCAATAATATATTACTATATTACTGGCAACATAAATACAGTGTATTATTTCCTAAATATTTCACCTGATTTTCTTCAATCACGAAATACTATTTCAATCTTCTTAAACTCCGCTTATTTAAGTTTATGAAAACGCGACATTAAATTTCTCCAACTTATTTATGATTTATATAGAATTACTTTTTTAGCTTTACTGATCACTTAGTTCCGATATGGTTTAAAATTACACCTCTGTCAAAAATAAAATAAAATAAAATGGGTCATTTAATACATTTATAACAACTAATTTATTGCAATCATCCAACACGAAACCCAAGAAAATTTACTTTCTGCAATATTTCAGCCTGTAATTGACTCTTGATATTTACTAATCACGTCAAAAAATTATGATTTACATAAATGTTAAAATTAACATTTTTTTTTTCTTTTACAGGCTCATGGCTTGAATGGAAACAGTGTGGCTGTATGGTAACGGTACTCATGATTTATAATTATTTTTATTATTTCTTTTATAGGTTTTTATTATGTTTACCCTTGCTAAGTAGGCTATTAAAAACATAGTACTCCATGTAAGACAAATCATATAATCAGGTAGCATTAGTTATTTCTATGGAGGGTTAATGGATATATAAGTAAACACTAAATAGAATAATTTAAATTAAACAATAGCTAATGATTGAGTGTACAATAAGTTGATATAATGGGGAGAGTTACCTATATTTAAACAATATATGTTGGAATATCTTTCTTGGTGATGTACTGCTAATTTAAGAGATTATTAGGTTAGGTTGCAGTGGTACTTCAAACAAGGGAAGAACACACATGGGCCGACCATTGGCCTTTTGTGATACAAAAAGGATGATTCTACATTGGGAGTTTTAAATTTTGCCTAAATCATATGTAATTAGATTAGGAATCTTGAATGAGTACTAGACATCGTACAGACTCGGGACTGACGGTCCAACGTCCTTTCCCTGGAACGACTTAATCATATTTATTCACCACCTACTTGAATAAATCGAAAGCCTGATTGGATATTGAACCCCGGATATATAAGTTCTGCGGAGATCAGTTATTTCCTACTGAAATAACCTGCCCCTCCTATTTTTTTAAGAGATTACTTGTAATGTATGTTTGGTTTTAAGCTGATTTCTTGTTGTTCGAGGTTTATAAATGATAAATGAAACGAGCGAGTTTCAATGCTTGGGAATATGGATTTCTAAATTGTACTATTTCGGCAGAATATCACCAGATCTGTGCGCAATGTATTACTATAAATGAACGATTCAGCTCTTCTTTTTCCAAAGTCTTATTTTATTTCTTGAATTCATTTAATTTTCTCGGCTGTTTGTTGAACTGCAGATCTCGTATGCATGCATGTTGCCTGCCATACAAAGTGATTAATTATTCTTCCAATTAGAAAGCTATGCTTGTTAGTTTCACAAAGGTGATTACATTGTGAATTGTAAGTATGAATATAAATCTGTCTTAAGCCACACGTTGTTAACTTCGACCGGTTTTTTGATCTTATCCAACGTCAAGAGTAAATCCTTCAAGTTCTTCTTGCTTAGTAATCAGCGCCAAAACCTGTTTCACATACATATCAATGTATTCTTTCAAACCTGTTTATAACTTACCAACTGTTGTTTCTCCTTAACAAAATTCAGTTTCAATTGTTGAAGAGACTAAGTTACATAAAAAAGTGACAAGTTAATTTTTTAAATTGTTGTTAAGTTGTTAAAAAGTACAAAAAATATGACTCAATGACTATTGTTAAAAAAAGTGTTTTTAAATTTAAATATTTCATTATTTGAAGAAATCTAATTTTTGTTTTTAATCTTTAATTTCTTACTTTTTTTTTTTAATATTGTGAGCAATTTAAAATGTATATGATTACCTAATGATATAGTAAAAAAGTATATATTTAAGCGTTTTAAATTGAAATTTTATACATTAATATATCAGCAAACGATTATTGTTAAATCTAAACAAACTGTTTTGACTAAATATATTAAATAATTCTCAATTATAGTGACATGTAATATGAAGAATATTTTTGAACTAACCTACAATGAGATAGTAGAAGTAGTGGGGAAAGATAGAATTTCCGCTTTGGATTTCAGAATAGCTGAGAGTATCGTTTGACTGTACTTGTTCCTGTTTTGGGCATAGCCGTTATCCATCCGACTTACCACTTTTGTCATGTAAACTGAGAGAGCCAGCTCTTATTACTAATGCAGAGTCTTTCCGCTTTTGATTGTCATGAATGTTGAGACGATATAAAACTCTTAATTCAATTCTCCACTTGAGTATTTTATCAGTTTATAGAAGATACATGTTTTAGGATATTCCGTACTGGATATAGTTCCCAGACCTTACATAGTCTACTAAGTGTAAAAGAAGAGCTCCGTGAAACTGAAATGCAAAGGCATTTTGGTGAAAACCATCAGTGTGTGATGCAGGATTCAAGCAATACAGAACCGCAAACAAGTGTTTATGCATGATTACATTTACAATTTCGCTAGTCAATTTTTATTTTTTAAAACAATAATTTTGGGATTTTTAATATCAAAATAAACATTTTGTTCAACTGATAGCTTTAAACAGCATTTTATTTTGCAAATTAAGGCACTTTCCTGACACCTGTTTCAGTGGTACCTTGAGATACGAAAGTAACTATATACGAAATAATATGCGAAGATTTTTTCGTTTCATATTAGGAAAAAATACTCAGGATACGAAACGAAACTTGAAAAAATTAAGCGATTCGTAAAGTTAAGCGTTCCTGGTCTCTGTCATTTATATATTTTCTATCTTTCTGTTTTCTATAGTTTGTACAATTTGCCCGCAAATTTATAGCGCATTATGTTCTATTATCTACTTCATTTACAAGTACTGTCAGGTAAATTCATGCATTTTTTCATTACCACAGAGGTTAGTATCATTAATATTAAAATTATAGTAATCCGTCTTACCTCGTACAATATAAATATAAACAGAAAGGTAGGACTCTGTAGTTCTAGTTGATCAGTTCTTGTTGAAGATGGGTGACGCCCGAAACCGGTCTAAGAACTTCAGCAGCAGGGTACGAGGTAAGACGGATTACTATAATTTTAATATTACTGTCAGGTAAGTTAGGAATACTGTATGATTTCACTGTGTCCAAGCATTGAAATTTAGATAAAACAGTGGTACCTCGAGATTCGCAATTAATTCATTCTGGAATGACTTGTATCATGATTTTTTTCGTATAATGAGTCATGTTTTATGCAAAATCGCCTAATTCGTTCCAAGAAAACAAAACATTTAAGTTTTATAATAAGGTAAAAACAGAATGAAATAAGAGCCAAATACACTTGAATCATACAGTATTCCTAACTTACCTGACAGTAATATTAAAATTATAGTAATCCGTCTTACCTCGTACCCTGCTGCTGAAGTTCTTAGACCGGTTTCGGGCGTCACCCATCTTCAACAAGAACTGATCAACTAGAACTACAGAGTCCTACCTTTCTGTTTATATTTATATTGTACGAGGTAAGACGGATTACTATAATTTTAATATTAATGATACTAACCTCTGTGGTAATGAAAAAATGCATGAATTTACCTGACAGTACTTGTAAATGAAGTAGATAATAGAACATAATGCGCTATAAATTTGCGGGCAAATTGTACAAACTATAGAAAACAGAAAGATAGAAAATATATAAATGACAGAGACCAGGAACGCTTAACTTTACGAATCGCTTAATTTTTTCAAGTTTCGTTTCGTATCCTGAGTATTTTTTCCTAATATGAAACGAAAAAATCTTCGCATATTATTTCGTATATAGTTACTTTCGTATCTCAAGGTACCACTGAAACAGGTGTCAGGAAAGTGCCTTAATTTGCAAAATAAAATGCAACATTTTCAACATTTTCAACATTTTCTGTAATTGCCTGCTCAATTCCAAAATGTCGCTTTCCTCACACAAGTACGCTGGCACAATCACTCGACTCTGTCCTATCACCATGTCAGTGTCGTAGCAACTCGTTTTGATGCTTTGATCTCTTGTATAATTTGCATTCCTCCTCTGCTCCGCTCTCTCTCATAACTATTTTCAACACATCTTTTCAACAGCCCCAATATATTAAATAAAATTCTTTCAAAATTCCTTTCTCATACGAATAAAAATCTTTGCGTTACAAACCAGTACAAAAGATCGGCATTTTTTGAAATTTGCATTTCACTGTGTCCAAGCATTGAAATTTAGATAAAACAGTGGTACCTCGAGATTCGCAATTAATTCATTCTGGAATGACTTGTATCATGATTTTTTTCGTATAATGAGTCATGTTTTATGCAAAATCGCCTAATTCGTTCCAAGAAAACAAAACATTTAAGTTTTATAATAAGGTAAAAACAGAATGAAATAAGAGCCAAATACACTTGAATCATACAGTATTCCTAACTTACCTGACAGTAATATTAAAATTATAGTAATCCGTCTTACCTCGTACCCTGCTGCTGAAGTTCTTAGACCGGTTTCGGGCGTCACCCATCTTCAACAAGAACTGATCAACTAGAACTACAGAGTCCTACCTTTCTGTTTATATTTATATTGTACGAGGTAAGACGGATTACTATAATTTTAATATTAATGATACTAACCTCTGTGGTAATGAAAAAATGCATGAATTTACCTGACAGTACTTGTAAATGAAGTAGATAATAGAACATAATGCGCTATAAATTTGCGGGCAAATTGTACAAACTATAGAAAAACAGAAAGATAGAAAATATATAAATGACAGAGACCAGGAACGCTTAACTTTACGAATCGCTTAATTTTTTCAAGTTTCGTTTCGTATCCTGAGTATTTTTTCCTAATATGAAACGAAAAAATCTTCGCATATTATTTCGTATATAGTTACTTTCGTATCTCAAGGTACCACTGAAACAGGTGTCAGGAAAGTGCCTTAATTTGCAAAATAAAATGCTGTTTAAAGCTATCAGTTGAACAAAATGTTTATTTTGATATTAAAAATCCCAAAATTATTGTTTTAAAAAATAAAAATATGACTAGCGAAATTGTAAATGTAATCATGCATAAACACTTGTTTGCGGTTCTGTATTGCTTGAATCCTGCATCACACACTGATGGTTTTCACCAAAATGCCTTTGCATTTCAGTTTTCGTCCCGTAATTGTAGCCTGCTAGTGATTGCTTTGCAGTACTGATCTTCTGGGCAGACCGCTGCACCTTCTGGTCAAAACCTGCTGGAGTTCTTTTACTTCATACATCCTCTGCCTATTTATTACTTCATTCATTTCTCTGGCTTCAGTGTTTCATTTGAAATTATTAAAAATTTCAATTTAATTTTTTTTTAAACAGTATATTTTATTTTTGAATTTAAATAAAAAGCAGTGTAATTATGCAATTATTAATGAGGTTTCAACATTATTAAATATTTTAATAGTAGCAAAATTGGTAAGAAGGTCTAGTTTAGGCCTATAAAAAGGTCTACCAAGTGTATTTTTCTAAAACCTAGAACTATGGAGAGCTTTATAGTATGATCTCTGCAAGAACCGCAATGCCTGTACAAATGCACGCAATTCTCCAATTCCACAAAATTGCCTTTCACACACAGATACATTGGCACAATCACAATTATTTTAAATGAAATTGTTTCGCAATTATTTTCGTAAAAAACATCCGCTTGTGTTTTAACAGTTCAGTGCAAAAACGTAAACAAAAACAAATAGCAAATAGTAATGGCAAAAAAAAGTGTATTGCATCTTCACTGTGACGGTAACCTTTTGACTACAATCTAGTTGACTCAACTAAAACCTTCCCAGGATTAATCTGAATGACATGTTCAATGTTGATTAAGATTGATAAAGCTATTTGTGAATTCATAGCAAACAGACGGAGTAACATACAGACAATTTTAGGTGCGACTTCAATATGCCTACTACCTAAACCCTAAACTATATATCTATATAGAACTATGTATATATATACATTCATATTGTTACTATCACTGAGGGTAGTGTGATTTATTTTAGAAATAGAAAAACCCGTCATTCCTCGTGGGATGTTCTTGTAGTCGTTAGAGCGCTTTCGGACGTAGTCCATCTTCAATTAACTGGATGGATGTTAGTTGCGATAGAATTTCTAACTAATTTCTGATTTACTATGGTAATTATCAGTTTTTATGAAGCTTATATTTTTGATATTACTAGTACATTTTTTAGTAATACCTACGGTTGCATTTAAAGCGTTATAAAATTTTAAAGTTCTTTGATTTAATTTTAATTTTTTTTTTCATTATACCATTTTTCTTTGTCATTTGATCACCATCATAATAAGACTCTGCAATCTACGTTATGATTTTTTTTTTGGAATTTCAAAATGGAAATTTTGATCTAAACGCACCCTTATTTATTTCTTTGATCGCCTCGTTATTATCTCATCTAGCATTCACCGTTATAACATTTTAAAAATTAAAAAATTTAGAAAATTTTGAAACATTTTAAAAAATATTGGAAAATATTGAGAAAAAACTAAGATATATTTATTACATTTTTGAGGGAAATTAAGAATAATTTGATTTTTTTTTATAATTAAATATTCTACTATTTTTTTCATATTTACCATTGTACATGTGTTATATTTATAAAATAAAATATTTTATATTATTTTATTAAGCATCGAATTTGGAATGCAATGCATTTCCATATACAGGAATTTACGTAATATTACATAAATATCACACAAGGAAAGATAATTAGAACACAAAGCGGTCGACACTCAGAAGGGACGGGTAAAACTCACTCATTGGTAGTACTCATATTGAAGAAGACCCAAATTTTACAAGCTTAGAAAAAATTAAAAAAAGTATCAAGAGTTTTATATGAATTTGTTTTTAGTGATAAAAAAAAGAGTAGAAACAATGATCATTAAATTAATCAATTTATTAACTGTACTAATGAATTAATTAAGTATACTAATTAGTCTGTACCAACTAATTAATCATAAGTATAGTTTCACCATTTGGACTGTTTGGGGTGTTTAGAGAATGGTTATATGAATTTTGCATACTCAGCGGGAATACTTACTTCAGAGAATAGCAATGTGGACTTACACATATGGAATAATCAGTGATCAAACCACAATATGAAATGGGAAAACAAGACTAAGATCTTTCAACCGTAACAACCGGTCTTCGTCACAGTCAAAAACCCAACTCTGACGTTTTTGACTGTGACGAAGACTGCTTGTTACGGTTGAAAAATCTTAGTCTTGTTTTCCCATTTCATATTGTGGTTTGATCATTGATTGTTATTTCACGTATTTATGTGAAATGTTTTTATATGGAATAAATAAATGATAGGCTTTTATTTGAGAATGTCGTGTTTATACAGTAACTAGACATTAGGTGGTGCTACCCTACATTTTAGTTTCTTTTTATTATTATTATTTTTTTTTTGTTATTATTATAAGGAAAACTAATTTATTATTTGTTTATAGTTTTATAAACTTTTATGTTCGTTTTAATGTAATAACACTCTGCAATCTACTTTATGATTTTTTTTTGGAATTTCAAAATGGAAATTTTGATCTAAACGCACCCTTATTAATGATGTCATATATAGAAATGGAGCCATACCTTTTTTTTTCAGGCTTTAAAACTGGTTGTAGGTGGTAAACGAGTATTAGAGAATCTCCGCTTACTAAAGAAGTTTTATACTAAATATTATAATACAGAATGATGAAAGAATAGACATTTTTAATCATTTTTGGGACCCAAAAAAACTTCCCCATTCATTTATAATCTTCCAGACTGCAGTGGGGTAGCAACTATTTGTGCTGCCCGGGGCGGTCGTAAAATTAGTGCCTCCTCCACCTCTAATTTTCAACCCCTTTAAAACAACTAGTTTTGAATAATTTAAAATAAATTTATATTTAATTTGCAAATATTTCAGATGAAAAATCCGTTTAATAACAGTATTGCACACTTAAAGGAGAAAAAAGTGACCTTAAAAACTGAATTTGGTATAAAATTTCAGATTTTTTGTTAGCTTTTTATTATTTTAATTTTTTTTTTATTTTCTATTTTTATCCCTTCAAAATAGTGCGGCCTGGGGCGAACTGTCCCTCCCACTCCCCCCCCCCCCCCACTCTAGAATGTATGGTTTGGTGAGTTAAATATGTTCTGTCTAGTAGTATTATACCTTATCAGTTGTTTCATTATGTAAATTACTCAAGGTTTGTTAACTTTATGAATAGATGATACAATTGTGAACATAAATAGGAGATACTGAAAATTGAATGGCCTTATAAATGACATTTGAAACCCTTAGGTAAACGTGGAAAAGATATTAATTGAGAAGTGCTATCTTTCAACGTTTGTAGGCTATTTCGATAAGTTATCCGTATCAGTTAGCTAATAGGGAAGTAGATAGTGTAATAACCAGTAGAAATTCTTGCTCATCGGTTTCCTTGTCTTTGGTTTCTGTTTTATCAAGATTGATAAGAGATGGCGGTTGGAGAGGGGGTAGGTATTGTGCCTTGAATGATACAATAGTGTATGGTGGAGTGGGATGCTCTGAACATTATCACTGTAATCTGCCTGTTGAGGGTGTTATCGCTCTAGGCAAACGCTGCACTGGGATAAGACAAGGCGATTCGTCTCTTTGTTTCAAACACTTATAGTTGTGCTCTGTCCTGACCCACATCAACTCCTCTTGCAATCTTCCATCGCTTCCCATCAGGTACTTAAAACATTTCTCTTTAGATTTTTATATTGTCAACATACCTGACTCATACTGACTTGTCAAAATACTTATCCCGTACAGTTTTATCACATCTTAATACAAATATATCATTGGAGGTTTAATCAGAGGTATATATATATCAATATAAAACCTTTTAATGTTGTTTTTGTATAATCACTGATTTTTTACTTCTATATACATAACATCTAAACTACAGAATAAAATTTAGAAATGTGACTAAGAGCTAGAATAGGATAAAGCAGCGATTCTCGTCAGAGTGACACGCACTAAATGTGACTCTGATGAAGAACTGTTGTTTTGGTTGAAAGATCTTAGTTATTTTTCTAATTGCTTACTATGGTTTAGACGTTGATATATATATATATATATATATATATATATATATAATTGTCACAATAACACGTGATATAAATATCAGGTAACTCACCACAAATGATTGAAGATAATTGCTCTGAGGACTTTCGCTTTCACGTCGTCAGAGAGCAAGTGAATACAAGTTGTGGGCAGGTTATGGATTTTGATTTAAAATTGGTAAAGAGTGGCATCATTGACACAGTATTTTTCCCTATTAAAAGTGTTTATTGGTAATCATGGTCCAGAAAGCAATACCTTATATTTTAAAATACAGAAAAGTCAGTTTACGTATCAGCTTTAACAAAACGAAAACAGAATTTGAATATTTTTGAATAAATTTGATGAAATGCACCTGAGTAAAAAAGTTGTTTTTGAAACAAGGCTTTCAAGTGAACCTTGGTCACTTCAACCTGTTTGCTTTCCCTTGTAATGCACTCCTTACAATTCCAACGCTCTCCTTTCTTATTCTCAATTCTCAATTGTACAATTACTTCAATTTAGAAATTACAGCAATTTTCTTGTTTGTAGCATAGTGTCGAAAATTCTTTTAGCCTTTCACTTACTACCATTATTCATTCCTCCCACTCAAGTCCTCTGCTTGACAAAGTAACCTGCTGTATCAACTGAAAAG
This sequence comes from Hermatobates lingyangjiaoensis, assembly GCA_026182355.1. Taxonomy (NCBI): domain Eukaryota; kingdom Metazoa; phylum Arthropoda; class Insecta; order Hemiptera; family Hermatobatidae; genus Hermatobates; species Hermatobates lingyangjiaoensis. The sequence goes on from JAPFBL010000090.1 coordinate 1,187,398, forward strand.
AAGTACTCGTCTGAATAGAACTGAAATAGATAAATATATGCTACTAACAACTTCTCCATCTTTAGATTGTGAAGTATATATATACATAAATTCACTATAAAATCGGAAAAACGATTTGAACTGGACACAATGGGAGTTCAAAAAACATTTTAAGTTTTCCAGCTATTTCGTTACCTTCTTCTTTCTTACTTTGTTTGCTTTCTGATGACATAAAGCGAAAGGCCTCAGTGCATTTATTTCTATTGTTTTCATGTTTCCTTGTGGTTTAAACTTCATTATTGCATCACGTGTTTTTTGTTGTGATTTTCCTGCATATATATATATATATATATATATATATGTATATTGAATCTCTTCGTTTTCCAGTAACAATGCCCTCCATTGTTGCGAATGTAGTGATACGTGAAACCACTTTTCTTGAAACAGTTTTGAATTGTTTTTTCCGAAACAAACTTCCGAGTAATCCTCTCGGACATTTGTAAATCACATTTTCAAAGCGAATTCGACTTCAGTGTGTTTTCCTGTCCGTCTTCTTTTGCATACCAATAGTTCAAATTTTGGCTTCCAAAATTTGCTGTCCATCTTAAGGCTTATGCGATTTTTTAAAATTTTGCATAGAAGTGGCTGGGATATTTGCAGTTTTGTAGCAACCTTACGTTGCCCCATCTAAGGCAGTTTATCATAGCGCTCTAAAATTCCAGCTTTTTTTTTTGTATGCATAAAGCTCTGCGTTTCTTTATCTTGAATAGGTAACAAAATCAATGAAAAAAAATTCACTATCGCGGAGTCTTTATTCTATGCGTCATATAGCTTTCACAACTGGTAGTTTGGTACAGTAACTGAAACTGAGTGACTTAGGTGACAGTTAAAAAAGCAGACAACTGAAGCAGAGCATTCAAATAAGGAAATGTTATCTCTTGCTTTGCCAGAGATAAAATCAAGATTTTAGAACAACTTCTCGCTGGGCATTTACGTTAGAATTAAACTGAACTAAAAAGGTCCCCAGGTTTGGAAAAAAATTATAATAATAACCGATGTACTGATTACAGTAAGTGATATATTTGTAATGCATATTGTATGTTTGGGTGGGGATACGTAATTCCGATAATATTAACCGATTGATAACATCCATGATTACATTAAGCAGCATCCACTGTATAATATGATAAAAAATGGTAGTAGACAACTATCTCAAAATTTATTCTTGAATATATCTTTATTATGAAAAACGATTTTTATGATATTTCGATAAAGTGTGGGAGAGGTGTAAATTTTTCAATTAAAAGGAAATGAAATGGGAATGTTTGGACAGCTCCTGTTACCGTATTTGACGGTATATTTTTACCGTATTTTAGTAGGTCAGATTCAGGAAAAAATGTTTTTAGTGTATTTAAGCATATATTGTTTACTTGTTCCTCCTGCTGCCATGTTGGTGAGGGTGTTGCTGTGTTTTTGTTACGATTATGAACTTGTACCAAGATGTCAAACGCACTCCAACTACACGAACTGGCAACGAACAGTGTTACCAGATACTGTACTTTGGCGAATGAGGTTTGTCTGTATTCTGTGTGATTTTCTGTGAGAGAACATGGGGGTGAGTCGCTGGCCGCTCCATTTGATATTTGATAAGGCCACTATGTTGGTATTATTTTTCGTTTAAGTATCATCTCAATCTGCTTCGATTTTCTACTATATTTTTGTTCATGTTTTTTCTCCTAGTATACAGCAGAATGTGGGAAGTATATAATGTGGCCCTTACATTGAAAAGTTTTGAGACCTCTGGCTTAGGTCTACGGGAGGTCTCGAACTTTACCTAAGCCATGTAAGACGCAGGGCGATTTTTTAAGCCAAAATTTTGGAAAAAAAGGTGCTATATACCGTCATATACGGTACTTCCTTTTGCTCTACAGAATATATAAATAAGAACAAAGTTATTATATGCAATTTCGATGGATACAAAAAGCTGCCCGCATCGTTGGATATACATCATTTCTATCAGTTGCTCTTGCTTAAACTATTTGGCAATACTTTTTTTTTTTTTTCACCAACAGTCAAAAAAAAACACTCCTATTAGAACGGTTTGTATTTTGCTATCAACTTAACGATCGCTGACACTTCCGTTGAATAATCATTGTACCGTTAAGATGTCTCAATCATATCTGCAAAATCACCTACACCCACAAAATTAGAAAAAATACCACCCATTGATTGTTAACGCACATGAATCACATCTGAATCACGAACCCATTCCTTTATTTTTTAACATATTTCAAAATAAACTTCATTATAATTTTATTCTCTGAATTAGCTCTTCAATTCGATATAATTTATTACTAATAAAAAAAGAAACGTTATCACTAACAAGTTGAGTTATTGCATCAAAAAGTAAAGCTTATTGGATGCTAAATTTACTGCAATCGAAACTTATTTGCATATTAGATATAAATAATGTGGTCTTGTTTTTTTGAAGTTTTAACGTATTCGTTTTCAGCAAACGAATAACTAGATTGGAAATCAAATGAAACAGTTGTATAATGAAAGAAATCAACTATGTAAAACGAAATAATTTCGATTAGTTCTTTTTTTTTTTAATGTTGCATAAGCCAAACGGAATGCACTTGTATGTGCCTTGTTTTATTTCATCTTAAGGTTCAGAATTATAAAAATTATTTTAAAGAACCCTGAAATAAGGGATGTTTTTAAAATTGAACCGCATAGTTGAAGCAATTTCACATGATTCAAATTGTTTCCAGTGTTTATACTTACAGGTTTTCTCTTCCAGTGCAACTCTGGGGGTAAAAAGTTTGACTTGAAATTTTAAATCGCTCTCTCGGCATACGAAACAAATTTTCCAGTTTTAAATTTTGCCTCAGGTAATCTAAAAAAAAAATTGACATCGCTCGTGTTTATTTTCTTTTACCTTTGTGTTTGCAGAAGTATTATGCATTTTGCAGTCAATGAATATGTCACATGAAAACACGTATGTTCAAGCAGTCTTGCCATGGGGTATACTATGTAACCACATACAATCTAAACCACACCGGCAATAAAGTGTTGGAATCTATTATTCTGTTCGAAGGTGATCTATACATGTTCTTTTTGTTTTTTACGGTAAACTGAATGCCGTCATTCAGAGTGTTTAGTATATATGTATGGAGGGGATATTCATCAAGTCAGTTTATACAGCTCAACGTTTTCCAATCTGGTTCCTTTCCAACATGGGTCCATGTAGGATTCCCTATCAAAAGATACGACTTTCTCTTGATGGGAGTTAGGAGATCCAGAAGTTTGGCTGCTGGGAATTAGTTCAACAATTTTAATTTTAGCAATGAAGTTTCAATCCAGCAAATGATCTTAAATGTTTCTTGTTGATGGTGGAAATATTGTGCTATGTGTTTTTTGAGAGGACATAATCTTGAGGAGTCTTGCTTGAAGAAGTCGTGCCCATTTGAATGCGAAAAATTCCGCATTTTAAAAGAGTCCCCTAAATAACTATAACACACCCACTTTTACTAAGGCTCACTAGGAACACCTTAGGCGAAGATAGTCTACTCAAGCTTCTGTTTGGTACCAAAATCAACCCGCGGTCGACACTACTTGTTGGGTTGAAGCACCGTAGTGCTTTGAACACTGCCCATCCTTGTCATATTTAGTCTGTATCGGACGATATGCCGTGTCCTGCCTAGGACACGGTGTCTGGTGGGGGCATTAGCTTAGCTGACTCTTTGCCTTTAGCCGGCAGATGGCTTCCTCCTGCCGTTGACTGGCTAGTATTTAGCACATAGGCACTTGGGGATCAGAGGGTCTTCCTAACACAGTAAGGACTCCCCATCCCTTGGTGACTCTGAGTCTGGTACCAACTCTGATTATCTAGACTAGGTTGCATTGGTAGTCCGACAGGAGAACACGCATAGGCCTAACCACTAATACCACCTAATACCAATTCTAATACCACAAAATGAACATTCTACAGTGGGAGTGCTAAATTTTGCCTAACTCAAGTGTTTTTAGAGTAGCGATACTTGAAATCATACAGGCTCGGGACGGATGGCTTGACATCCTCTCAGAGGATAGTTTGCTCAGATTCACCTCCCTCGTGAATAAGTTAAGGACCTGAGTGAGTATTTAACCCCTGATCTACCAGTCCAGAGGCGAACACATTGCCACTGGGCTAACCTGGCCTGCAGTGAACGTAAATGTCCAACTGCAAGACCCACCTGGTAATGCACTTGTCCACCACTTGTATAACTGTGAAATAGCAAATTAATAATTGATGGCCCTAGTATAAAACAATACTGTAAAGAATATATTTGCGGGTTTTGCAGAAAAAGTAAAGATTGTTTATGAAACATAAACATGACATGATACATACATCTTAAAACCATGAAATATCTTGAACAACCAATTACTAAGAACTCTTAGTTTTTGAAATGAATTTCATCAATATTTCATAAGCTTTATGCTCCTGCACACAATAATTAAAACCCGAATATGACTATATTAATGTATATTAGTAAACTTGTTTTGAAGCAGGTCTGAAAAATACTTTCTCTACAAAATCAGTAGAAATTATTTTATTTGTTCTATGTAAACGTAATAAAGTTTATTTTATAAATTCAAAATTATTATTTTTTTTAAGGTGGTTTATTTTCAACATAAATTATTTTATATTGTTTTCAAGTTTTTATCTGCGACATGGAAATTATGATTATTATTTTATGAAAACTCTACGAGTGTTATAATGTCCCAATACCCCTCTATTGTTATATAACCCCATCATGGGAACCGCAAACTGGATTATGTCGTTATTTGAATTTCAGTCACATTTTCAGGATTCCATTGGTTGATTTTTCAGTCATCCATTCACATTTAAAAATTAACATGACTCTCTGTTAGATGGCTCCTCTTGAGTATTGATCTCCTTGCAGCATCAACTAGACTTCACACAGGCTATCCTAACTTGCCACCAATTCGTGAGATTCTCTCTTCACTATCTTTGAACCATCATGATTTAGCCCTCATAACGATCTCATGGTTAGAAGATTAATAATGTTGTCTAATGTCATATAATACGAAGAATGGAAATATAGAAAAAAAAAATGCAAATATAGAATTAATCTCGTGATTAGTAGGCCTGAAAAGTTGTATCTCCAGTGCGTCAGTCTCAAAGACGCAAAAAATACACCTTTGTGTATTATATAGTCTCATTTACCTCTTTACTCTTTATACGTATGCCTTGAACAAGTTATAATTATTAAAGTGTACATCAACATGTACATATATTCATTCACAGATAAATTATAAAGATATAAAAAAAATTTTATTCATATCTGTTTTTATTCTACTAGAACAACTGAACTTCATTTAAGAAGAAACGCATTATTTCATAATTATATAAATAATATCACTTAATATGTATTGTATATATTTTACTAAATTTCGTTTAATATCGTATCAAGTTGGTTAGAGTTCTTTAAAAGTTAGTTAATCCTTTTTATATTTTTTTTTATTATTTAAACCGATTCTCTAGTAGGTGATAATGTCAGCCGTTTACCGGATTTTTGTTTGATCGGTGATTCTACAGATTCTACATTGGGAGTCCTAAATTTTGCCCTAACTCAAGTGCATTTCGAGTAGGGATTCTTCAACGAGTACCTGACATCGCAGAGGCTCGGAACCATAACGTCCTCTCTGAGGGACTTCGTACTCAGATTTAGTCACCTTCAGCGTGAATGAATCAAGACCCAGATATGGTTCGGTCCCCTGGCTACCAGCCCAGAGGCGAGTACGTTAACCACTGAGCCAACTTGGTCCACTATCATATCACTTATTATGTAATATATATATTTTACTAAATTTCGTTTAATATCCGTATCAAGTTAGTTAGAGTCCCTTAAAAGTTAGTTAATCCTTATTTTAGAACAGTTTCTCACCGTTTGATACTGAGCGATAATTTCTATCCCACACAGTCATATTAAAAGTCGTAACAAATTTCATTGAAATTGTAAGACAGGTTTTACAAAAATTCAAAAAAAAAATATTTTCTTGTGATAAATTACGTTTAAGAAAGTTCAATATCGACTCCGTGCTTGCTACACCAAAATCTGTTATAGATAAGTGATTCTGGTGATCAAATTATCAAAATTATATTAACAAAATTAGTCTGGCTTGTGAAGGATTAGATCAAACCTAAGAAACTAATAGAAAGAAGTAAAGATTTAAGGGCTTTCTAAAAAATGTAAGACAATTCTGCTATATTAAAGTAGTAAAATATTACTAAAAAAGTGATAGAAATAAGTGCATCTGATAGACATATGATAGGGCTTTCTAACAAGTAGATTGGTGGTTCTGGTAGCCAAAAGGTTTAAGACTGTTCTAAGAAACAAATAGAAAGGAAAATACAAGTTGTGTGCTCGTTAATAATGTGAAAAGCACCTGTTTTCCAGACTGAATGACTCTGGGGAATAGCTGCGTAATACCAAACAGCTATTGCTTTAAGATCGTCTTGTTTTCTAAAAGTCATTATCCAACTCCTATAGTTATAGGCTTTTTGTGCTATTCAATGGGTGAAAGTGTAGCTCATTTATGATTCGGTGCCCATTAATCATGAGTGAACCGACATTACTGGGGGGGTTCCAACGGCACATGACCTCACCCATAGAAGTCCACCCAATGTCAACTGAAAGTGGTCTACTACAAATAGGAGTATTCAATATTCAATATCTCTATGGCCATCGAAAAAGATTCCGTAAACCCACTTCTGAGATGTTAATGATTTCTTACAATAATCATAAGCATAAAAAGAATTTCAGTTAATGAAATGCTGAGAAAAGCAATATAAAATCTAAAGGACTAAACAGAATGATTTTATTAAATAAAGTACTCCCTAAATGAACAAACTGGATTCGCTTCTTTTAAAAATGATATTTTCTCTCAAAAGACAATTTCAAATGAAAACTTCATCCAAACTCTTCCTTTTGAAACTTATTTGTTTCATTCTTATTTATTTTATCTTCTCTAGTATTTCTAGATGGATTAGTCTCTTTTTATCCGCTCTGTGGGTTATGTTTCTAAAGGCAAACTTGTATTTACTGTATCTCATTTATACTAGTCGACAAATTCTGATACATTTTTTTCGAACTTTGATTGTTTTATTGTACAATTAATCAATAATTTATTCGCATACATTTTATAAATTTTTCCAAAAAATTTTATTATCTCAATAACAACCTTCAATCATATCCTTCTGACTATGCGTATTACTGATTGTCTGAGCATTACTGTGTACACAGTTTCAGCACAAGCATAGTTATGTCTATATGTGAATGTCAAACAAATGTTTTATGAACCCAAAGTAGTAAATCTGAAATCAAGTTCAGATTTACTCTGACGAAGACCGCTTGTTATAGTTGAAATATTTTAGTCTTCTTTTCTCATTTCTTATTGTGGTTTGAACATTGATTACATATATAAATATATTATAAGAAAACAATCAACGAAGGACAACAAACGTTTTAGAGTAAACTGTAGGTATTGGAGACTGTAGATATATATATAGAATAGGTGTGTTCTCTAATCGGGGTTCGGTCAATTTTCCAGGATAAAAAATCAAACTCTCGTTGCCAACGTTTCGGTTTTATTTAAAACCTTTTTCATAGGCAGAAGTAAGAATTTTTTAACTAAGAAAATGAAATTTACATTATTTAAAGGAACAACAATGTTAGCCGGACAAAACCTTCGACTAGACTGATGAGTCTAGTCGAAGGTTTTGTCCGGCTAACATTGTTGTTCCTTTAAATAATGTAAATTTCATTTTCTTAGTTAAAAAATTCTTACTTCTGCCTATGAAAAAGGTTTTAAATAAAACCGAAACGTTGGCAACGAGAGTTTGATTTTTTATCCTGGAAAATTGACCGAACCCCGATTAGAGAACACACCTATTCTATCAAACGGTCGATATATTATTGAATCTGTTATATATATATATATATATATATACAAGTTCGAGATTAACAAAGAGCAACACACAAAGTAGGGAAACACACTTACAGACTCAAATTTTCGGGTAATCCGTCTTCAGGAGAAAAGAGAATGGGAGACCAAGCACGTTGTAGACGCAACGGCAATTAAATGGTTACTTGCCGTTGCGTCTACAACGTGCTTGGTCTCCCATTCTCTTTTCTCCTGAAGACGGATTACCCGAAAATTTGAGTCTGTAAGTGTGTTTCCCTACTTTGTGTATTGCTCTTTGTTAATCTCGAACTCGTATTGTGTCTAGTTTGGATCGTATTTCGTTTTATCAGTGAATATATATATATATATATATGAATTAAATACCACAATAAACAAATATATATTAATTAAAATGCTCTAAGGCCTTTCGTTACAACGCCATCAGAGAGCTAAATGAAACAAAAAAAAATAATAACAAGTTAACCTGGTTGATTCACTGACAATCAACCAGGTTAATTTGTTGTTATTATATTTTTTTCTGTTTCATTTAGCTCCCTGATGATGTTGTAACGAAAGGCCTTAGAGCATTTTAATTAATATATATTTGTTTATTGTGGTATTTAATTGATATATTATATCAAGAGTTATTGTTGATTATTAATTTATATATATATATATTCCTAAAAATTTTATGCCAATTTCATACTTGGTTACCTTTTTAGAAAGGATTGCTACCAACCTTCACTAATATATATATATATATATATATATATATATATATATATATATATATATATTTCGATGCTATCAAAATATAGTAGTGAGTCTCTGTTTCATTTTTATGTGTTCTTTTTGTCAATATAGTTTATTATTTAGTTGGTAGAATCATTTTATTTAATTGGTTATATATATGTATGTATTCACAATTAAACATCTAGCATTGATAAAGAAGACATATGCAGATACCTGAAGAGGTCTAAAAGTTTTCAGAAGCAGGTGGTGAAGAGGCGAGAAGAGCAGTGGTCCTAACACAATGCTGAAGGACGAGCGCTACCCTGGCACTTGTTGACTTTTGTTTTCAAGTCAGGTACCTGAAGTAGCGCGCGCTCCCAGCATTACAATCACCTTTCTTCTATTCTTATTTCATTACTAGTACCAATTTAAAACTTTTTTTAACAACTTTTTTTTTGTAATATTTAATTAATGGTTTTTAATTTTTCAGTAGAAATATTTTTTTTAGATATGGGTTTAAGAATGATTTTGACACTGTTGTTGAGGGTTTTTTTTTCACCCTGTTTCCTTTGAACTTCCACTCTTACAAATGTTACTTCTTTCTTTGAGCGTCGAATTTTCGACCATTTTTGAGTCAGCGCTCATGTTAGGAGCCCAATGTTGCAAAAAAAAAAACAACAAATCTTTACCATTTAATGAGGGGTTTCCTGGCTTTGTTTACTTGTAAACTCCCTGAGAGCTATGTTATCTCCTGTGGATTTTAAATAACCTATAAAATCTAATTTCACATATATGTAAATGAAACGTCCAATGAATCTTTCCATGCACTCTACTACACGTTGTCATTATCGGTTCCAAGTCTACTGCTGGAAATGAAAATAAGTAAACAAAAAAATCTAACATTGGAGTAATTAAGTTATTTTCATAACATGACTTCCCAATTTAAAAATCGGTTTAAAAACTTGAAAAATATTTTTAGTTAAGTGCAAATAAAATATAAAAAAAATTATAAAATAAAAAATGATGGTAAACATAATGAATAATAATATTTTAAAAAGGTTGCCATAAAAGGTAATGAAAATATTGTGCCTCACGTTATAAAGCTAATGTTTGAAAATTCTAACACGCTATCATCTCTATTCTATTGGGAAATGTTCTCTCTTGTGTAAGTAAAGTTTAGTTATCTCAATAAACCTTCAAAACAAAATTATAGTTTCTAAAGTAGTTTGTCATTAAGCATCTAAATAATAACTACGTTTAGAAATATTACAACTTCTACCAGATAGAACTGGATTTCCGAACGTGATCCAGGAGGTCCAGCAGTTATTTATAAAATCTTTTTGATTGACCTTAATGAAGTAATACTGTTTTTGATTTTCACAGTTCATTAAAGGTTGTATAAAATGATATTCACACATGTATTGTTGGCTGTAGAATATATTTGTTTCCAACGCCAGTTAAAATCTCTTGTTTTCGAGATGTTCTAGGGGCGAAAGTAGTGATACTGTTTGTGTCTACTTTAGTTATGGATGAGACACATTGCCGGATTTATTATACATTTTAAAACCTTTATTGTACCTCAATTAAGTTTGAGTCGGTATATTTAACATGTACTTGACACTTTACGTCCTCTCAGAGGAACGGTGAGTACAAGATTTCCCTGCCTTCATATGAAAAATCTTGATTGACTATGAGTCAAACTTTCAATCTGAGAGCAAGCATACTAACTTTGATCCAACTAGACTGCAACTTAAGAGAATAAGGTTTGATTTAAAGAACACTAAAGGAAGTATTCTCATATGAAAAGATAAAATTTTGCCATCTATTACAACAAATTTTTGAGAAACATCCATGCAAAATCATTACCATTATTCTATGAATAAAGCAATCTTCAAGTATACTGGACTAATAGAATGCCATAAAAATATATGAAACCAAGACAAGCAGAAACATTGCATCGGAGATACAGGAAGAGTGCGGCACTGCCATAAGACCCTAATATTAGCGCTAAGACCGAGAAAGCATACAAGTTAATAAGTTCTAAACGAATGCAAGATGATACTCATGCAAATATAAGCTTGACGTGATATTAAGTTTCATAATGTACTTATAAAATAAAAAAGACATACAAGTTAATCAAAAATTTGTCTGGAGAGCATGATATTTTGAAATGTTTTTTTGGTATTATGACGTCCTTTTTATATTATTACATGGTAATGTTTTGTAGGTATCTTTTATTTGAATTTTTTGATTTTTAAAGAATATTTCTGAAATGATTTTGAATATTCAAGTTTTTTTTTTGTTTCGAGTGGTACTCAGGGAAGGAATGTTGTTAATAGGTGGGATCCCTTGTGCGTCAGAGCAAGGCATATCATGACAACAGTGCAATCAATAGCCTCATGACGCTGTATCCCCTTTAGCGAATCAACACAAACAACTCCAATTATATCATTAATATGCACCTTCTAAAAAATGCATGCTCATTACAATGTGTGCATTTGAAAAAGGCTAAACGACCTTAAAACTTGATTACTGAAAAGAATATTTGGCACTTATATAATTATCATTTCTGTGAAAAGATGTTTTGATTAGTTATTTATAATTATTGTCATGATATTCAATACTGTTTGTACATGTTAATTAAAAAACAGCTGCTTTAGTTCGATAATTACTTCTATGTAAAATTCATAAAATTAGGAAATGATTTTACTTTTTGTTATTAATTTATAAACTTAGAACCATGATCAAAAATTATGTTTTTACTAGCATTTTTTGATTTTTCATTTTTAATCCATAGATTTTGGTTGTACAAAAAGTCAATATTCATATCTCCTGAGGAGATGATGTGTTGTTATATTTTATTAATATTAATAAGAAAATATATTTTGTGATTTTGTTTAGTATTAAAACAATTTAAAGTTGTTGTAGAACTCTATGGTAAGGTTTTTTGTGATGGCTCTTCGGCATTGTGAGTCGTGTTTTTCTCTTTTGTATTCAAATGGAAGCAAGGGTCAGGTGGGATGGTCTGTGGTTTTAAAACTAGGTTAAAAGTTTATGCTCTGGTTTGTAGCTGTTTGATACCTCTTATCAAAAACTAATCCATACCAACTGGTAGAGTTGGCAGTGGTTTAAATCACCAGAACAACAGAGTAAAGTATCAAACCCCGTGATACCCAACTCTGGGTTTGGAATCACTATCCCCATAGCAGATTTCTTTAAGAATTATTGGAGACATAGCAACCAGACTTGATCGATATCATATTTAATATAATTTTTGGATTATATACGAACCCATAAGGTAGATCAATTCAATGAATAAGTATAGTGGCTTAGCCGAATATTTTTCGTAACCCAGTTAAAAGATCCATGGAAGTGCTTCCATAGTGAGCCATGTGTCCCACAAGTTGGAATTTTTTTCTCATACAAGCAATTTTAATCTCTCATTTGTAATAATTCGTTGTTTAGAACTTAGGTAATATATATATATATATATATAAACATTTCACATAAACACGTGAAATAACAATCGATGATCAAACCACAAAATGAAATGGGGAAAAAAGATTAAGATCTTTCTACCGTAACAAGCGGTCTTTGTCAGATTCAAAAACCCAACTCTTTATGGTTTGATCATTGATATATATATATATATTAGTGTATATTGGCAGCAGATTCTCTTGTAAACATATATTATTAAAGTAGACAGCAGCTTTCGTATTAACGACCTTTTTACTACTGTTTTCTAGTTTCCTAACTAGTTTTCTTTGGTAGGGAATGATTTCATGAAGGAGTTGTCCCAGAGACATCGAAGAAATAATTCCTTAGGTTACGAAAAAATATATTATTGAGTGACCTAAGGAATTATTTCTTCGATGTCTCTGGGACAACTCCTTCATGAAATCACTCTCTACCAAAGAA